>LR812531.1:55865247-56531209 GCA_903798195.1 Danio kyathit
CACACACACACACACACACACGAATGAACGTTATGAAAACGATAGTTTGCTGTACAGTTGCCGGTTCACTTCCGCTATTTGGTACGATTGCATTCATACCAGAAGTGAACCGTACCAGAGTTCGCATGAACCGTACCCCAGACCACCTCTTTCAGGCGGACTCTGGTACGTTTCACGGGTGCGCACCCGAGTTCAGAAGACACGTTCACACTAGCTAAACGTACCGTACTATGACGTCAAACGAACCCGGGTGCGGACCAAAAGTCCTAGTGTGAAAGCACCCTTACTATAGAAGCCTTAAATGGGACATAATATAATATAATATAATATAATATAATATAATATAATATAATATAATATAATATAATATAATATAATATAATATAAAGTAATTTCTTTTTCTTTTTCAAATATTTCCCAAATAATGTTTAACAGAGCAAGACATTTTTCACAGTATTTGCTATAATATTTTTTCTTCTGGAGAAAGTCTTATTTGTTTTACTTCGGCTAGAATAAAAGCAGTTTTTAAATTTTTTTTTAAAATCACTTTTAAGGTTAATATTATTAGCCCCCTTAAGCAGTATTTATTTCGATTGTCTACAGAACAAACCACTGTTATACAATGACTTGCCTAATTACCCTAATTAACCTAGTTAAGCCTTTAAATGTCACTTTAAGCTGAATACTAGTATCTTGAAAAATATCTAGTGAAATATTATTTACTGTCATTATCGCAAAGACAAAAGAAATCAGTTATTATAAATGAGTTATTAAAGCTATTATGATTAGATTTGTGTTGGAAAAAATCTTTCTGTTAAACAAACATTGGGGGGAAATATACAGGAGGGCTAATAATTCTGACTGTAATTAAATACATTATACAGTGCATCCGGAAAGTATTCATATCAAAAATATCAATGGAGTGGCTTCACAACAACTTGGTGAATGTCCTTGAGTGGCTCAGCCAAAGCCCAGACCTTAATCCTATTGAACATCTCTGGGGAGATTTGAAAAAGGCTGTACACCGTCGCTTCCCATCCAACCTGATAGAGATTGAGAGGTACTGCAAAGAGGAATGGGCAAAAATTCCCAAAGACAGCTGTGCCAAGCTTGAGGCATCAAATTCAAAAAGACTTGAGGCTGTAATTGCTGCCAAAGGTGCATCAACAAAGTATTGAGCAAAGGCTGTAAAGCAAATCACTTTTATTGTCACATCAGCAGCAGCACGTGTGCTATGATGAGTGAAAAGCTTAGGTGCTGGCTCCAGATGTGCGTAAAGATTTTGGACATGTTCTTGGACACTTTTAACGCTTCCAAACAGCTTGCTGCAGTTATAAATCACCCATGTCATGAGGTAAGGCAAGGCAAGGCAAGGCAAGTTTATTTATATACCACATTTCATACACAGTGGCAATTCAAAGTGCTTTACATAAACAGGAATAAAAAGACAAGTGTAAGAAAAAAAATAAAATAAAAACAGATAATAAAAAACAGATAAAAACAGATAAAAATATGTTAAAACAGGTTGTAAAAGAATTTGTCGGACGTAGCACAGTGCTCATTCAGTAAAGGCACAGCTAAACAAATGTGTTTTCAGTCTGGATTTGAATGTGCCTAATGTTGGAGCACATCTGATCATTTCTGATGTTGATTCCAGCAGCAGGGGGCGTAGTAGCTGAAAGCCGATTCACCCTGCTTTGACTGAACTCTTGGAATTTCTAGTTTATATGATCCTAAAGATCTGAGTGATCTGTTAGGTTTGTATTCAGTAAGCATATCTGTAATGTATTGAGGTCCGAGGCCATTTATTGATTTATAGACAAGTAATAATACTTTAAAATCTATTCTGAATGTAACTGGGAGCCAGTGTAGAGACCTGAGGACAGGTGTGATGTGCTCTGATCTCCTGGTTCTGGTCAGAATCCTGGCCGCAGCGTTCTGGATGAGCTGCAACTGTCTGACTGTCTTTTTGGGAAGGCCCGTGAGGAGGCCGTTACAGTAATCCACCCTGCTGCTGATAAAAGCATGAACAAGTTTCTCTAAATCTTCACTGGAAACAAAGCATCTGACTCTTGCAATGTATTTGAGATGATAGTATGCTGATTTAGTAACTGCTTTGACATGACTATTGAAACTCAAATCTGACTCCAGAATCACACCAAGATTCTTGACCTTATTTTTTGTTGTTTGACCCTTAGAGCCAAGGTACGCATTCACCTTGAGAACCTCATCTCTGTTCCCAAACGCAATGACTTCAGTTTTCTTTTTGTTTAACTGAAGAAAGTTTTGGCACATCCAACTGTTCATTTCATCAATGCATTGGCAGAGGGTGTCAATAGGGCTGTAGTCATTAGGCAGTAAGGCTAAGTAGATCTGAGTGTCATCAGATAGCTGTGGTAGGAGATTTGGTTCTTTCTCATTATTTGGCTCAGAGGGAGCATATAAAGGTTGAACAGGAGAGGTGCCAGAATCGAGCCTTGTGGGACTCCACATGTTATCGGTGTCCACCTCGACCTATGGTCACCTATACTGACATAGTAACCTCTCCCTTCAAGATAAGATCTGAACCATTTGAGGACCGTCCCAGACAGCCCAACCCAATTTTCCAGCCTATCCAGAAGTATGCTGTGATCGACAGTGTCAAATGCAGCACTAAGATCGAACAATGCCAGCACTGTTAGTTTACCTGAATCTGTATTTAGGCGGATATCATTGATTATCTTTATAAGAGCGCTCTCTGTACTGTGATGTGCTCTGAAACCAGATTGAAAATTGTCTAAACACCCCTTGGAGTTTAAGAACGTGTTAACCTGGTTGAAAACAACTTTTTCAATGATTTTTCCAATGAAAGGGAGATTTGAGATTGGCCTGTAATTGCTCAATAGTGTGTTATCCAGATTACTCTTTTTCAAGAGGGGTAGATAATTATGATGTGATTTACCTTCTATGTGTGATTTGATCGGACAGGAATCAGGACTAATTTTTCTAATCCGCATAGACAAGAATAAAGTAGTGACTGCAGGTTGAAGGAAAGTAGTGGAGTAAAAGTACAGATACTGCACTAAAATGTACTCAAGGGAAAGTAAAACTACTAAGTAAACTGCAATACGCTTATTTCACGCGGCCGCCATTTTGAAACATAAGAAGCGAGGTTGCAGTGGGAAGAAACCCGGAAGTATAGGATCAGCACTGTAAACATTGCAACAACATGCTGTGTACTACAAACCTCCAGCTGTTGTTGCGATTTCAAAATGCAGAAATGGTGTAAACATCACTTTAATATCATTCAGTTCAGTTTAATTTAAACAATTAAAAGCATATTAGACATCAAACAACATCATAATCTCTTTAAGAGTGATACGCTTAAGTGTCCTCCTAGACTTCAGTTCATGGCACCAGGTAAACACCGTGGGGACGCTTCCCTGCTTCAGCCTATGTAACCCGGTGAGCGATAAAACACTGCATTCCTCTGTAGCACATCCTCGTGTTGTCACAGTACTGAAGTTTTAAAAATGTCCATTGACGACATGCTAACATGTAAGCGTCGCTGAGCGCGTTCTTAAACAGCTGATTTGCTATAGGATTCACCAGGGATCAACATAAATGACTGTGATTGGCCGTGAAAGTCATCAGTTCACCACTCTGCACCGAGTGCAAACACAGATACAAGAACACTGGAGCGTTTTAAAGTCATGAAGATCAGTCGATTCACCAAGCAGATTGCGGTGAAGTGCAGTGAACTGATGACCTTCACGGCCAATCACAGTCATTTCTGTTGAGCACGTAAACACAATGGCAAATCAGCAGTGTTTACGAACACCATCAACAGTGCCTTAAAGGGCCACGAAACCCCCTTTCTCAGCAGGGTGTTTTCACACCTCTGTTTTGAAAAAAGTCAGGAAAGTTGGGCGTGTCCAGCTCTGGGAGTGTGGGAGTGTCGGGGGAGGGAAAGAGGGTAAGATATGCATAGAAGGGCGTTTCCATTTGGGCGCGCGCTAAGTCTCACAGGCAAAACAAACAGAGAGAGGCTGATTTGATACAGCATGGCGAATGAGAGAAAAAAAATCCTCCGCATTTCTCTGTAACTTATGTACTCGGTAGGTAGATAGCGTCAGAAAGCCGTGTCTGTATAGGCTATCCTGTCACAAAATGCGGCGAAAATCCTGCACGACGGGAATAGTTTGTGTTTATATGTTTACACTCAGAGAGCAGCATTTACAGCGGATCTTTCAGTTTATAATATTGTACTGTAATATTGCAGTGATATTAACATACTGTAAACTTAGTAACTAAATCATTTTGACTGAGGTCTGTCTTTAAAAACTGAAAGAGCTCTGCTGAAGATACGACCAACTTTGTAATCTGGGTTAAACAAAGAGCACTGATCGCACACACTTACCTAATCTGTAGCGACAGGACAAAAAGGAGACGAGCGACAAATCCGGATTTCACCATTTCCAGATGCGAAAAGCTCTCGGGTAAAAATGTTCCTTACAAACGCGTTTCTGTCGCGTGCACTGTAATCCACACGCGAGTCCAGCAGCTCTCTCATAGAGGGAAAATGAAAACAAAACCTTGTTGCAGCACACTAATAAACGCAACACCGATGACTCTTGTCTCCAAATTCTTGTTCTTTCACTTGTTTTGGCAACACAACGTGGCGTCTCTCTTTCGTCTGTACAGTGTAAACAGTCTCCGGAGCTATCATGCATATTAATGAAGTTTCACGTCATACACAATAGAGCGCGCTGATTGGTTTGAAGCACGTCTTTGTCATGAATTAATGCAGCACACTCACATACGTCAGAATGTCCGCGAAAAGACAGAGAGCCACTCTCCACTCTGGATTTACACCTAAGTATCTCATGGCCGTGACGCAGCTTCAAAAATTCGTTTCAAACCGGAAGAACGAATTTGCTCAAAATAACGCAAAAACAACCAATTTTCACTTTTTAGTGCAATATATGTGTCCTAATAGTGTTTATAGCAGCGTGGGACACATATATGACTGTCAACAGCTCAAAAAATGTGTTTTGGTGTTTCGTGACCCTTTAAATGTTAACGGGAAATAGACAATTTTTAATCTTGGCATGTCTAATATAGTGAAAGAATCAGTTCATTAACTTGAGTTTGATAAATGGCATCTAAAACGTGTGTTTGGGAAAGAAAACCTTAGCTAACTGTTGGCATTTCCCTTAACTTAGCTGAAAATGAGGTCTGATATCCCTTTTTATTTTCACTATTCATTCAGAACGGACCTTCGGGTCACTCGGAAGGCAGTGAAAGTATAAATTTGTGTCACTTTCTCTTCGCTGATAAGATATACAGCCAGCCACACAACATTCCTGTGTGACTCAGGCGATACTTCCGGGTTTCTTCCCACCGCAGCCTCGATTTCGCTGTTTAAAATGGCGGCCGCGTGAAATCAGTCTATTCCTGACAAAAATGACTCAATTACAGTAATTTGAGTATTTGTAATTTGTTACTTTCCACCACTGAGTACATTTTCACGTGGGTGCCTGACAGCTGAAAATAGATCTGGTAGCAAATATCGCTGCCTCTGTTACTCTTTACCTTGCACTTTTTTTTTTTACATTTATTATTATTTATTTAGGATATGCGTTTTCACAACTGCCTCATTATTAAACTGACTATGGTTAAATGAAATATTCTTAAGAATAAAATATAATGTTCTGTAAATATAAGACTGTACTTGCATCGTCATGATATTATATTGTCATTCTGGCATCATATAATGAGGGATATTAAAACGACAATAATATCGTTTATCGCAATATATTGTGGTGCAATATATCGTAAAACAAAAATAGATATCGTTCCTAGAAATGAGACGCAGTATGCAGCATGTGCTCATTGTTTGTCTGCTCTCAATGGTGTTTGTCAGTAGCCAGTGACTGATCATGTGGGTGTGGATCCGTAACAGCACGGCATTTAATTCTGCACTGGCACAATAGTGTACTTCCTCTCATGTGCCACTTGCAGGAAACCCACTGCGTTTGCAGAAGCCGTTTGTTATTGTTCGCCTGTCGTGACTCACCACTGGAATTCTGGCGCGTTTGATGGTTTTAGTTGACAATCTGACCTGCGTGATCTCATAGTGGGATTTGTGTGAAAACAACAGTGACTGGAAATGAGTCCTGCTTTTTGCACTCACAGCTGCTGCTCTCATTCAACTGCATTTAGATCATTCAGTGGCATCTGCTCAAATCTCCGTTTATGTTCAGAATGTTCATCTCATTCATTCATTCATTTTACTTCAGCTTAATCCCTTATTTATCAGGGGTTGCCACAGCGGAATAAACCGCCAACTATTTTAGCTTATGTTTTACACAGCAAATGCCCTTCCAACCGCAACCCAGTACTGGAAAACACCCATACACTCTCATTCACACTCATACACTACGGCCAATTTAGTTCATCCAATTCACCTACAGCGCATGTGTTTGGACTGTGGGGGAAACCAGAGCACCCGAAGGAAACCCTAGCCATACAGGCAAAACATGCAAACTCCACACAGAAATGCCAACTGGCCCAGCTGGGACTCGAACCAGCGACCTTCTTGCTGTGAGGCGACAGTGCTAACCACTGAGCCACCTTATCCCCCCTATTATTATTATTATTATTATACTTAATAACTCAAAATTCTGAGATGAAAAGTCAGAAATCCAAAGGAAAACTTAAATTTCTGCTAAATAAAATGCAGAAGTACATTATGAAGTCAGAATTATGAGAAATAAGAAGAAGGTCATATGTTTAGAACCACTTGAGTGTGAGGGAATGATGGGGAAATGATCAATTTTTGGTGAAATAGCCCTTTAACCATAATTTATTATCGACAAGAAATGTTGGTTATGGGAAATGCAAATTCAGTTTGGTTAATACAATGATAATAATAATAATAATAATTCCTTACATTTATATAGCGCTTTTCTATGAAGGTATTAATGGAGCAAATCTCCCAAGCAGCTGTAAAAGTGTAATTTGTAGTTGTAAAGAACAGCCACAAATGTGTATCAGTAAATTTGTACTTGCAGAGCAAATTTGCAAATGTGTATCAGTAAATTTGTACTTGCAGAGCAAATTTGCAAATGTGTATCAGTAAATTTGTACTTGCAGAGCAAATTTGCAAATGTGTAGGTATTTTTTGTCTCCTACAAACACAAAGCAACATTTACACCTTTTCAAATCCTTCAGTGCAGGTGCACAAATCTCACCGGACAAATCACAAATACAGAAACTCATCCTCTTATGTTCTTTGCTACTATTGTTGCAGTGCATATGGTGCAAAACACATTCACACACCTGCATTCAGAAATGTGAAGTCACAGACAAAACCTGCACATCTGTAGATTAGAATGTGTATCCACGCAAAGAGAGCTGAACCCGTGTAGAACGCTTGGTTTATTTTTTTCTAAGCACAAACACAAATATGTTACTGCAACCTCTCAAATCTGCCACTACGAGTCTCAAGTGCTGTTTTTCACTTGCAAATCTACGCTTCGCGCTGTCTCTCTTTTGCACCATATATCACTGTGATATATGGTGCAAAACTGACTTGTGTGTCTGCCAATCAAAACGCGGGCTCTCAGAGAAATTCAGCCAATAGGGGATGGGGCGTGACGTCACCGCTCTAGCGTTGCTTCGGCTGAACTTCGAAAACGAAACCTCTACCCTTCGCGAGATTTGCGTTCATAAATCCCTGCTTAACTATTACATACTAGGAGAAAACATACCTAAAGAAAGGAGTACGTTTGAAACTTTAGTAACCATAAAAAGTACGTCAGATGGATACCTTTCTACTCCAGGAAGCCACAGCATACAGCCTGAAGGAGGAAGAGGAGGACGCGGTCAGTTTGAAACGTGAGTATTATAAATCAAAGACAGTTCCTTTGTGTTAAACTCGCATTTGTTGAGCTACTGTACTGTGCTCTGTAGAATTGCTGAGGGTGTAAAGAGGCTTTATATTGTGGTCTATTTTATTTTGCTGTAAATGTTGATTATGTAATGTTAGGGTCTCCAGTAAGCACATATAAAGTAACGTTTCAAAAGTAAATTTACATATGTTTACATAAATCAAAAGATTATTATCAAATGTCTGACAGAAACATATGTGAAGTATTGCAGATTACAAGGTTAACAGACATCTGAGTGAGTGATGTATTTGTGCTGATGTAGAATCTGTTGTCAATTGACTGTTGTCAAAACTGTTTAAATTATATACATGTAATTTTAATAAATGAGAATAAAGGGTCATTTGTTTAATCTGTGCATCAGTATAGTTGATTAATTGAGGACCATTTGTTACATTAGCAACTACACCAACATGTTATTTGAGCAGGTGAATCACAGAGGTCATTTATTGTAGTCTCGATGTTACAGTGAGGCTTTTATTGAGTACAGTACAGAAGTTAAGAAAGCATCTTTTACATTTGCTATTTATTATTAGTTATTGTATTCTCAAAAAGGGATTACATCAGTTTTCTGATTGCTGGTGTGTGTTTCTGCAGAGCTGTTGTGATGGAGCTGGACCTGTAGACAAGGGACATTTGTGGAAAATAGAATCTAAAATAAGAGGTAAGATCATTTTATTACTAGCACTACAGAAATCAAAGGACACATTGTGCAGTAAAATGACTTTGTTTTTGAATGTTTTTTTATGTTTAGTATGATCTGAAATATCCGCAGATTGGCGTGTGTGGTGAGGGTAAAGAAGTTTTTTATTTTTATTTTTTTCTAAACAAGACCAGCATGTACAGTTTTCTTATACAATAAAATGACTTTACAGATCTTAACAAACATGGAGTAAATGAGAAAGATAGAAAAAAGAAATAAATAAGAAAAAGAAATTAAAGAAAACAGAGATTGAATCTCTTTTTCTAGCAACATGAAGAGAGGTTTGCTTTTGGCAAACTTAGATTTATGTATGTGAAATTTACATAATAATAAAATAAAGATTATAATAAAACCAGCATCTTTTAAAGAGCGATCTTTAACATAATAACCCAAAATCACATGTTTATAAGATAAGGAAAATGATTTTAAAATATTATGAGTAATAAAAGCTTCAACATTAATCCAAAAACGTTGAGTATATTGGCAAGACCAAAATAAATGTGAAATAGTTTCATTAAAGCTTTCACAAAAACAGCATTCTAACTCAATATCAATTTTAAATTTTTGTATAAATGTTTTTGTAGGATAAACTCTATGAAGTAATTTAAATGATATTTCTTTAGCCTTATTTGTAATAAAAAAATGTTGAGGTAATGACCATACTTGAGTCCAGTTTACAATTTAAAAGATATTGTTCCAGTAAAAAACAACATATGGTATAGACGTATTTTCTTTTAAGATTTAAAGATCTAATTTTGTGATTTATTAGGCTTAAATCCAGTGAAACATATAAAACTGACTGAGGTCTGTTCAGGTTTAGGAGGACAAACAGAAAGCGCTGATGTACATACACTGCTTTTGTACAGCATATGTATAACAGCAGGTATTGCCCCCGCAAGTATTGTAAATTCCTGTAATGTAATAGGAATTTTGTATCTTGCGATAAACTCTGTAAATGTAAATAATGTTCCTTCATTATCAAATAATTGATTAACTAATAATAGTCCATTGTTAAACCAATTGTTAAAGAATAGTGACTTATTTCTGTACAAGATATTGGAATTATTCCAAATAAGAAAACTATGTGGGGAGAAGTTGTGTTTATAAATAAGCCTCCATGTTTTAAGCACTTGTTGGTGAAATTTAGAGAGTTTGATTGGGAGTTTTTCAATTTTATAATTACACATTAAAAGAAATTCTAAACCACCCATATGAGAGAAAATGAGACGGGGGATAATATTCCAAATAGATGAAGTATTTAAAAGAACTTGTCTTATCCAATTAATTTTAAAATTACCATTCAGGAATTAAAATCAATAAAATTTAGACCGCCTTTGTCATATGAATTTAGCATTACTGATTTTTTAATATAATGAATGTTGTTTTTCCAAAGGAATTTTGTCAACATTCTATCAATTAGTTTGTTTGTGTGTTTATCAACTGAAATAGACTGGGCAGCATATGACAACCTAGAAATACCTTCTGCTTTAGTGAGTAGAACTCTGTTTTTGATTGCTAGATCTCTATGTAGCCAATGGTTCATCACCTTTCGTGTTTTTTCAATAATTGGAAGAAAATTGGAAATACATCTACTTTTATAATCTTTAATTATTTTAATTCCCAAATATGTCACGCTCTCTCTCACAGGAATATTACAAATTAAAGATTCTGAACAGTTACCCACTGGTAATAATTCACATTTGTTTATGTTAAGGCAGAGACCTGAGGCTTTAGAAAAGGGTTCAAGGGTCTCTATTGCTGTAGCAATCTCGGAAGCATCCTTCAAAAACAAAACAGTGTCATCCGCTAACTGGCTTATTACCAGTTCAGTGTTTTCAATAGATATTCTTTTTAAGGAGCTTTCTCTAATATGTATATTTAGAAGTTCGGTAGCTATCAAAAACAGATAGGGGGAGATTGGGCATCCAAATCCTACCCTGCTAAGAGTTTGTAACAAAAAACCATGTTCTTAAGAATCAAAAGCTTTATAATAGTCAAGAAAAAGTATAAAATTGTCATTAGAGAAGTAATTTGAATAATCTAAAATATCTAATACTAAACGTACGTTATTAAAAATGTGTCTTTTTTTGCAAAAATCCAGATTGACATTCATCAATTAAATTGTTCAAAGTACATTTTACTCTTTTGGATAAAACTAATGCAATAATTTTATAATCATTATTCAGCAAGGTAATCGGTCGCTAATTATCAATTAATAAGGGATCTTTATTTGGTTTTGGTATTAAAGTTATAAGTCCAGGGTAAAGAAGTCCACAGCAGCATCCTGGAAATGCTGTAGTACAGGGGTGCTCAAACTCAGTCCTGGAGGGCTGGTGTCCTGGAGAGTTTAGAGTCAACTTCAACTAAACTCTGCAAGACAGCAGCAGTCCTGGACTGAGTTTGGACACTCCCGTTCTCCTGTAGTGCAGTGAACGAGACCCTGCATCAGTCCACCCGCCCTGTGTCCTCATCTGGGCCAGATGTTGCTGTGGTCTCTTCATTATCGGTATCTTGGGCATGAACTGCCATGAATCCTGTCCTGTTCCTGTCTGACTGCAGCAGTGAGGGATGTGATGATGGTGAAGTCCCTCTAATCATCTGCAGAACTGGCCCAGCTGTGTGGAGAAACATGGGCTTCTGTCTGTAATACATCTCTGTTAAAATAAAGCTTGGTTTCATGTGTTGTTGACTTGTATTTATTTGTCCTGATTACTCCTATTCATTCTTTTTATAATATATTAATGTTTCTGTTTGTTTTCAATAAATAATGATAAAACTTTCAGTAATGTATGCATTTCCATTGTTTAACAAAAAATTAAGAAAATAAGAAACATTGTCTAGTGACTATTCATGTAGATTTACTTATATAGTTATTGTCCGCATTTATCATTCTTGAAAGTGTTGGGATGAGCTAGCAGTGCATTCTTGGCTAAAATGTTTAGTAAAATCTTAATTTTTTTCGAGTGTAAAATAAATCATAAAAACATGTTAGCATTGGTTATTAAGGTAAAGTTGGTTTTATATTTGCACATTTAAACATTTAAATGCTCCCTATATTGTTTACCATGGTACTTTAAATATTCTGTCTGAAATTGCATACAAGTATGACTTCAAAACAACATTAGCACTATATAATTGACTGTGGACAGTGCTGTGCTTTGATAGCCATTGGCTGCTAATATGATTTCCCTCTAGAATTTGAAAATAATGTTTTTCTGAAATTATATTATTAAGGAGAAAGTCTGAATGTGCAACTATAAAACCAGCTTCACCTCAATGTATTGGTTTATGCTCACCTGCGAAGACGCACCCTGGCCTGCCATTTTTCTAAAATAAATACATGAATTAAATTGTTTAAATTACAGGGTCGTATTATATTAGAAGCATACCTGCCAACACTCCTGTTTTTCCCGGGAGTCTCCCATATTTCAGACCCATCTCCCGTATTGTTTTGTCTCCCGGAAAACTCCCGGAATTTCCAGCATTTCCAGGATGCTGCTGTGGACTTTTTCCCCTCACCACACACGCCAATCTGCAGATATTTCAGATCATACTAAACATAAAAAAACATTCAAAAACAAAGTCATTTTACTGCACAATGTGTCCTTTGATTTCTGTAGTGCTAGTAATAAAATGATCTTACCTCTTATTTTAGATTCTATTTTCCACAAATGTCCCTTGTCTACAGGTCCAGCTCCATCACAACAGCTCTGCAGAAACACACACCAGCAATCAGAAAACTGATGTAATCCCTTTTTGAGAATACAATAACTAATAATAAATAGCAAATGTAAAAGATGCTTTCTTAACTTCTGTACTGTACTCAATAAAAGCCTCACTGTAACATCGAGACTACAATAAATGACCTCTGTGATTCACCTGCTCAAATAACATGTTGGTGTAGTTGCTAATGTAACAAATGGTCCTCAATTAATCAACTATACTGATGCACAGATTAAACAAATGACCCTTTATTCTCATTTATTAAAATTACATGTATATAATTTAAACAGTTTTGACAACAGTCAATTGACAACAGATTCTACATCAGCACAAATACATCACTCACTCAGATGTCTGTTAACCTTGTAATCTGCAATACTTCACATATGTTTCTGTCAGACATTTGATAATAATCTTTTGATTTATGTAAACATATGTAAATTTACTTTTGAAACGTTACTTTATATGTGCTTACTGGAGACCCTAACATTACATAATCAACATTTACAGCAAAATAAAATAGACCACAATATAAAGCCTCTTTACACCCTCAGCAATTCTACAGAGCACAGTACAGTAGCTCAACAAATGCGAGTTTAACACAAAGGAACTGTCTTTGATTTATAATACTCACGTTTCAAACTGACCGCGTCCTCCTCTTCCTCCTTCAGGCTGTATGCTGTGGCTTCCTGGAGTAGAAAGGTATCCATCTGACGTACTTTTTATGGTTACTAAAGTTTCAAACGTACTCCTTTCTTTAGGTATGTTTTTTCCTAGTATGTAATAGTTAAGCAGGGATTTATGAACGCAAATCTCGCGAAGGGTAGAGGTTTCGTTTTCGAAGTTCAGCCGAAGCAACGCTAGAGCGGTGACGTCACGCCCCATCCCCTATTGGCTGAATTTCTCTGAGAGCCCGCGTTTTGATTGGCAGACACACAAGTCAGTTTTGCACCATATATCACAGTGATATATGGTGCAAAAGAGAGACAGCGCGAAGCGTAGATTTGCAAGTGAAAAACAGCACTTGAGACTCGTAGTGGCAGATTTGAGAGGTTGCAGTAACATATTTGTGTTTGTGCTTAGAAAAAAATAAACCAAGCGTTCTACACGGGTTCAGCTCTCTTTGCGTGGATACACATTCTAATCTACAGATGTGCAGGTTTTGTCTGTGACTTCACATTTCTGAATGCAGGTGTGTGAATGTGTTTTGCACCATATGCACTGCAACAATAGTAGCAAAGAACATAAGAGGATGAGTTTCTGTATTTGTGATTTGTCCGGTGAGATTTGTGCACCTGCACTGAAGGATTTGAAAAGGTGTAAATGTTGCTTTGTGTTTGTAGGAGACAAAAAATACCTACACATTTGCAAATGTGCTCTGCAAGTACAAATTTACTGATACACATTTGCAAATTTGCTCTGCAAGTACAAATTTACTGATACACATTTGTGGCTGTTCTTTACAACTACAAATTACACTTTTACAGCTGCTTGGGAGATTTGCCCCATTAATACCTTCATACTTTTCTAGACACTCAAAGCGCTTTACATATTGGGGGGAATCTCCTCATCCATCACCAGTGTGCAGCATCCACCTGGATGACGCGACGGCAGCCAATTTGCGCCAGACCGCACACCACACACCAGCTGATTGGTGGAGAGGAGACAGAGTGATGAAGCCAATTATGATATGGGGAGGGTTCGGAGGCCATGATGGACAGAGGCCAGTGGGCAGATTTGGCCAGGATGCCGGGGTTAAACCCCTACTCTTTCTCAAGGACATCCTGGGATTTTTAATGACCACAGAGAGTCAGGACCTCGGTTTAACGTCTCATCCGAAAGACGGCGCTCACTGAGCAGTATAGAGTCCCCGTCACTATACTGGGGCATTAGGACCCACACAGACCGCAGGTTGGGCGCCCCCTGCTGGCCTCACTAACACCACTTCCGGCAGCAACCTAGCTTTCCCATGTGATCTCCCATCCAGGTACTGACCGGGCGCAGCCCTGCTTAGCTTCAGTGGGCGACCATGTGAGAGTTGCAGAGAGCTAGCTGCCGGCAATATTTTAATACATATAGTTGAAGGCAAATGTATTAGCCCTGCTGTGAAATTTTAATATTTCTCCAAGTGATGTTTAACAAAGCAATTTTCACAGTATTTCATTTAATATTTTTTTCTTCCAGAGAATTAAATAATTAAGTTCAATATAATTAGCCCAATGGCATCACGGTGGTGCAGTGGGTAGCACAATCGCCTCACAGCAAGAAGGTCGCTGGTTCGAGCCTCAGCTGAGCCAGTTGGCATTTCTGTGTGGAGTTTGGTTGTTCTCCCTGTGTTGGTGTGGGTTTCCTCCAGGTGCTCCGGTTTCCCCCACAAGTCCAAACACATGCGCTATTGGGGAATTGGGTAAGCTAAATTGGCCATAGTGTATGAGTGTGAATGAGTGTGTATGGATGTTTTCCAGTGATGGGTTGCAGCTGAAAGGGCATCCGCTGCATAAAACATATGCTGGATAAGTTGGTGGTTCATTCCGCTGTGGCGACCCCTAATTAATAAAGGGACTAAGCCGAAAAGAAAATGAATGAATGAATAATTAGCCCATTTTTTTCGATTAGCTGCAGAATAAACAACTGTTGTCCATTGACTTTACCCAAACTACTATACTATACTATACTATACTATACTATACTATACTATACTATACTATACTATACTATACTATACATTACTATATTCAAAATTGCCTAGTTAAGCTAAGTAACCTAGTTAAACCTTTTAATGTCACTTTAAGCTGTATACTAGTGTCTTTAAAAATATCTAGTAAAATATTGTGCTCTCATCATGACAAAGATGAAAGAAATCAGTTATTAGAATTTAGTATTAATTTGTATTACATTTAATTAAAAGAATAATGTTTAAAAATGTGTTGAAATACGTTTTCTCTTCATTTGAAAAAACATAAAAATACTGCCTAATGGGGCTAATAATATTGACCTTAAATGATAAACAAAAATTTTAAAACTGCTTTTATTCTAGCTGAAATAAAACAAACAAGATTTTTTCAGAAAGAAAAAATATTATCAGACATACTGTGAAAGTTTCCTTGCTCTGTTAAAAATCATTTGGGAAATATTTGAATG
Source organism: Danio kyathit (assembly GCA_903798195.1). Classification (NCBI taxonomy): domain Eukaryota; kingdom Metazoa; phylum Chordata; class Actinopteri; order Cypriniformes; family Danionidae; genus Danio; species Danio kyathit. The sequence goes on from LR812531.1 coordinate 55,880,746, forward strand.
AGAAAAAAAATTAAGGCTAAACTTTTTTACTTCAACTGTATATGCTTGTAAAACAAGTTTAATTGCAGAATGAGTGGCATGCACTCCAATTAACCCAAACCATGTGTCGTCCTCAAGGCTCCTAGAAAGACTCACTTCTTGTTTTAAGAAGTGCAACACTAACGGCATGTATAGAAACACTGACTGATTTACTGTCAGCATGTCTGAGTCCTCGGGAAGAGAAGTGACAATCACAGCTTTACGCAACCAGCCTGGATGTGTCACATGCGTTTGTGTGTGTGTGCATGTTTGTGTGTGTGTGTCCTGCATGCGCAGCACTCCCAAATGTACAGAAAACAGCTTCTCGTTTTTGAGTTTTGCATTTATGCTGTTTTTGGTGTCATTTCACACACAAATAATTTCTTCTGTAATGCTTAACTAGTTACAATGTGAATACAGTGATGTTACTTGATTTGGTACCTAGTTTAATTCACTCGCCCTCAAGACTACATGAAACTATGTGCTATTTTTTACTTAATAATAATCATAATAATAATGATTATTATTATTATAAATCTTTTGAAATTGTACACTCTCAGAAATAAAGGTATGAGAGCTGTCACTGGGGTGGTACCTTTTCAAAAGGTACAAATTTGTACCTAAAAAGTCCAGATTAATACCTCAAGGGTATATATTAGTACCTAAAAAGTACAAAAGTGTTCCTATTAAAATTTGTAGGTACTAATATATATACTTTTGAGGTACCAACATGGACCCTTCAAGTACAAATGCGTACCTTTTGGAAAGGTACCACCCCAGTGACAGCTCGCGTACCTGTAGAAAGTGCTGTTGAATGAAGAGAAGATTTTTGTTCAACTCATAAATTCAAAAAACATTTTAAATATTTAAACATAAGGGGCCCTATCATACACCCGGCGCATTAAGGAGCAAGACGTGTATGGTGTGATTTTTCGCTATTTTCAGACCAGCGCAACTGTAATGTTCACATTTTGTGCCACGTTGTTTAAATAGCAAATCCATTTGCCCCACTTTGTGGACTCATGGGTGTGCTGGTCTATAAAGGAGGTGTGTTAAGGCTAGAGCTTGACAATAATTCGATATCAATACAGGGAGTGCAGAATTATTAGGCAAGTTGTATTTTTGAGGATTAATTTTATTATTGAACAACAACCATGTTCTTAATGAACGCAAAAAACTCATTAATATCAAAGCTGAATATTTTTGGAAGTAGTTTTTAGTTTGTTTTTAGTTTGAGCTATTTTAGGAGGATATCTGTGTGTGCGGGTGACTATTACTGTGCAGAATTATTAGGCAACTTAACAAAAAACAAATATATACCCATTTCAATTATTTATTTTCACCAGTGAAACCAATATAACATCTCAACATTCACAAATATACATTTCTGACATTCAAAAACAAAACAAAAACAAATCAGTGACCAATATAGCCACCTTTCTTTGCAAGGACACTCAAAAGCCTGCCATCTATGGATTCTGTCAGTGTTTTGATCTGTTCACCATCAACATTGCGTGCAGCAGCAACCACAGCCTCCCAGACACTGTTCAGAGAGGTGTACTGTTTTCCCTCCTTGTAAATCTCACATTTGATGATGGACCACAGGTTCTCTATGGGGTTCAGACCAGGTGAACAAGGAGGCCATGTCATTAGTTTTTCTTCTTTTAGACCCTTTCTTGCCAGCCACAGTGTGGAGTACTTAGACGTGTGTGATGGAGCATTGTCCTGCATGAAAATCATGTTTTTCTTGAAGGATGCAGACTTCTTCCTGTACCACTGCTTGAAGGTGTCTTCCAGACTCCATCCTCAAACCGAAAAGGCCCCATAAGCTCATCTTTGATGATACCAGTACTCCACCTCCACCTTGCTGGCGTCTGAGTCGGACTGGAGCTCTCTGCCCTTTACCGGTCCAGCCACGGGCCCATCAAGACTCACTCTCATTTCATCAGTCCATAAAACCTTAGAAAAAATCAGTCTTGAGATATTTCTTGGCCCAGTCTTGACGTTTCAGCTTGTGTGTCTTGTTCAGTGGTGGTCGTTTTTCAGCCTTTCTTACCTTGGCCATGTCTCTGAGTATTGCACACCTTGTGCTTTTGGGCACTCCAGGGATGTTGCAGCTCTGTAATATGGTAAAACTGGTGGCAAGTGGCATCTTGGCAGCTGCACGCTTGACTTTTCTCAGTTCATGGGCAGTTATTTTGCACCTTGGTTTTTGGTTTGGTTTTTCCACACGCTTTTTGCGACCCTGTTGACTATTTTGAATGAAACGCTTGATTGTTCGATGATCACGCTTCAGAAGCTTGGCAATTTTAAGAGTGCTGCATCCCTCTGCAAGATATCTTACTATTTTTGACTTTTCGGAGCCTGTCAAGTCCTTCTTTTGACCCATTTTGCCAAAGGAAAGGAAGTTGTCTAATAATTATGCACACCTGATATAGGGTGTTGATGTCATTAGACCACACCCCCTCTCATTACAGAGATGCACATCACCTAATGTGCTTAATTGGTAGTAGGCTTTCGAGCCTATACAGCTTGGAGTAAGACAGAGGATGATGTGGTCAAAATACTCATTTGCCTAATAATTCTGCACTCCCTGTATATATCTGGGTAGATTTTTTTTCAATAACGGTGATATGAGTTTTAAACCCATTTCCGGAATTTCGATGTAAATTTGCATATATATATTTTATTATATGTATAATATCTTATATATTATCATTTGTCACTGAATGACGTTCAGTGCTCAGCCGTCAGAAAGAGCGTGATGTCACTTGCGTGATGACACAGACACTCACTGCCTGCCAGCGCTCAGCAGTTGGTTAAGCTCTGTGACCGTCGCAGAAAGTTTTAGCTACAAAATGAGTGCCTTTAATACAGATATGAATGAACAAGCGTCCACAAGTAAGAATGCAGATGAAATAGTTGATAAGAGAGGAAAGACTAATGCAGTGGTGTGGAAGTGGTTCGGCTTTTTAAGTTCCGATAAAAGTATAGTTTCGGTGCACTGCAAAATGTGCCGGAGAGTGGTGTCGACCAGCAGCGGGAAGACATCAAATCTGTTTCACCCGATAAAACATACTAAGAGTGAGAAGATGAGGCATCATAAAAGTTTAAGCCAACCTCCCCGACACCGAAACCAGCGGTGTCAGAAAAGAAGGCAATGAAGCAAACACAGATGCTGTGAGGCGCCGTGTAGGATTGAAATCAAACTTCGCTTATCAACACATACATAAAACACGTGACGTGCATATACACCTATACCATGGAATGTTTAAAACATGTATGAAACTTGCGCATATACATATAAACTTGATGCATGCATACACCCACATACACACGCACATACATATAATCGATCCTTGCATAAACACCCAAATTAACACTCACATTATACACATAAACTCGCTGCATGCTGGCATATAGCAATCGCGCAAACGTACAAAATAAGATTCACAAACATATTTATCAGGAATCAGGTTATTGCAAAGCTGATGAAATAGAAAGAATGTGATTAATAGAGATTTTACATCTGTTAAATAATGAAAATGTGTTATATAAAATAATATAAAATAGTCTATATAAATAGACTGTATAAAATATATAAGAAATATTTTATGTTAAACCTTTAATTGGGTAATTATATATATATATATATATATATATATATATATATATATATATATATATATATATATATATATATATATACTGTATATATGCTGTGTGTGTGTGTGTGTATATATATATATATATATATATATATATATACACAGCATATATACAGTATATATATATATATATATATATATATATATATATATATATATATATATATATATATATATATATATATATATATACACACACACACAGCATATATACAGTATATATATATATATATATATATATATATACACACACACAGCATATATACAGTATATATATATATATATATATATATATATATATATATATATATATATATATATATATATATATATATATATAAATTAGCTAAGACTGCGAGTTTTATTTATTTGATAGTTTGTTTCACATTTCTTGTTTGTAAAGGCTAAATACAAATAAAAAGTGAACATAAATTTTTTTGTACTCTTTTTATTATTTTTTTTAAAAGTTATAAGAGCCTGGATGTTATTATAGGCTTAGCAAATTCAGTTTGTAGACATTTGTATGTACAGACATCCATTGTGTGCCAGTTTTTTCCTGGCTTTTTTATATTGTCCATATCGATATAGGAATTTTATCATATCGACCGAAATTAAGAAATATATCGTGATATAAATTTTTTGCCATATCGTCCAGCCCTAGTTAAGGCACATTGCTGGTGCGTTGCTTTTTTGAGGAACTAAAATAGACCGTGCCATTGACCAACTAAATTTGACCAACCTTCTTCAGCTCGGGCTGCTTTTTTCAGTTTTATTGATGACAATTTGTATAATGTTATTATTATTATTATTATTATTATTTTTATTAGCAGTATTATTTATTATATGCATATTTATATTTGTTTTAATAAAAACAAGCTTAGGTTTGTCCACCTGTTGGGTTTTGGAGACATCTGCATCACCACATGATGGGGCATAAGAATAGGACGTGTGTTTGGATATAACACACGTTATATATACTAATTTTTTGACCACACTCCATTATTATTGTTCATTTGTTTGTTTGCTGGAAATTAGAACTGAATTTAGAAGTAGTTTTGAAACAAATCTTTGCGCCTAAACTAAATTAAAGATGTAGGCTAATGGATGTCTTCAGTGTAGTGTGTACACCACCGTTTCCTTATCCACAAAAGTAAATGAGTAAAGAGTAAAAGTAAAGAGGCTGAATGGAGGAGGCTCGTTCTTTATCCTCTTGCTGCAGATGGTTTGTTTTCTCGCTAGTGAAGTGTTTAGTTTTCCACTTACAAAGGCCACCGTATAAATAGCAAATGCAACTGACTCTTAAAAGGAATGATAGATGAGACTCTGATTAGTTTAATGCACGTTATGCTCAAAACACACGCAGAACTCATTAAGAGAATAAGCACAACCATGTTAGATCATGTGCCGGGGCGCAGAGCATATTTTTCCATCCTTTAAAATAGCGAAAGTGAATTCAGACACGCCCTTAATGGTTTTGCACCATGTGCTTTAGACTTTGCGCCTAGGTCTTTGAAATAAAGTACAATAGTTTTAATTACTAATTTTTAATAGCTAATAGTTTTTTTGTCTTTGCTATGATGACAATACATATTTTGCTAATTATATTGTAAGTATTCAGCATAAAGTGTCATTTAAAGGCTTAACTCGGTTAATTAGGCAGGTTATTGGAAAACAATGGTTGTCAAATCTTAAATGAACCAAAGATAGTTCACCTAAACATGAAAATGTACCAACTATTTACTCAGCCTCAAGTGGTTTTAAACCTTTTTGGGTGTATTTCTTCTGTTGAACACTAAATATATTTTAAAGAATGCTGAAATTCAGTAACCATTGACTTCCATGGTAGGAAAGACAAATGCAATGAAATTCAATGGTTGCAGGTTTTCAGCTTTCTTCCAAATATTCTTAGTATTGAACGGAAAAAAGAAATTCGTAATTGTTTAAAACAAGCAGAGGGTGAGTAAATGAATTTCCATTTTGGAGTGATCTATATTTCTGGGTGCTAATAATATTGACTTTTTAGACCATTTCAATGTGGTCATGTTATTGGCCCATGAACATTTCCTGATTGCTATCAAACTCTTTCATAACTGTAACAAGAGGCAATTCAATCATAACTTAATGTTTAAACAGCTATCATAACATTATTTATCAATATGTGGCTCTTTTTGGATTCTCAAATCTATAGAAATTAAAAATGTAAAACAGGAAATACGTTAGGACCATTGTTATTGTTTACAATCCTCAAAGTGGTCTATAATATAATATTCACTTCTTTTTTTAAGACTTTTTTCAGATGAAAGTTCTTTCAGAGTTGTCTAATCCTTGTTTTTTTGTAAAATGTTATGTAAATAAATTGTGTGTGTGTGTGTGTGTGTGTGTGTGTGTGTGTGCGTGTGCGTGTGCGTGTGCGTGTGTGTGTGTTTCAGATTCGCAGCATGAGCACAGAGGCTGCAGTGACTCTGCAGGAGTTTAACAGCACATACAGTGTGGAGGTTGTGGCCTGCACACACAGCGGCTGTGGCACCAAACGATCACGACACTGGCTCGTTGTGCCCAGCATTGGTGAGCAAAAAAACTAAGTTCAAATATGTTGACCACTAAAGATGATGTCCACAATTTTTAATAATAATAACAATAATAATCTATTTTAAGTTTATTTCTTCTACATGTTTGCATTTTGTTAATCTTTAATTTAATAATATTTGAAGACATTGTGTAAATGTCCTACCGTAAATCCATCAAATCTGATTTTTTTATTGGTAATATGCATTGCTAAGAATGTAATTTGAATAACTTTTAATATTAACGTTCAATTTTGGCCACAGCTTTAAATTGTATTAGATTTAAATCAACTAAATCAACGTGCATTTATCAAACTATTCTGAATCTTGTCAATGCAGGAGTTTCATTTCTCCATGTTCGTGCCCTGGATTTGTTTTTTTTTACCCTGTAATTTATTAATTATTAAATGCATGCATCTGTGTATTTTGCAGACTCGCCTGATTCTCCGTCCTCAACTCCGCTTCCCAATCGTCCTGATTCTGCGTTCATTGTGCTCGGGGTGGTTTGCGGTTTCTTTCTGGTGATCGTGTTGTTTTGGGTGGTGTGGCTGCACAATAACTCTTATTTACCGTAAGTTCATTTCTTGTTTTCTCATTCAACATGAAATCTAAATTAAATAGGCTTAGTCCCTTATTTATCAGGGGTTACCGCAACCCAGCACTGGGAAACATCTATACACACTCATACACTACGGACAGTTTAGTTTATTAAATTCACCTATAGCGCATATGTTTGGACTGTGGGGGAAACTGGAGCACCCAAGGGAAACCCACGGCAACACGAGGAGAACATGCAAACTCCACACAGAAATGCCGACTGACCCAGCTGGGACTCGAAACAGTGACCTTCTTGATGTGAGGCGACAGTGCTAATCACTGAGCCATCGTGCCGTCCCACACAATTGCAAGATGTAAACACTAAATTTTGAGAAAACAAAAAAGATGAGAAGGAAACTCAGATTTCTACAAAATAAAAGTCATTATTGATTAATGAAATCAGATTTCTGAGGGAAAAGGTCAGAATTACAAGCATTGAGGAAAATGTCAAATTGCGAGACATAACTGCATAATTCAGAGAAAAAAAAGTCAGAATTATGAGAGATGCATTTAGATTTCTGCTAAATAAACATCAGAATTGTGTGATTAAGTCAGATTTCTGAGGAAAAATTCAGAATTATGAGATGCAAATTCAGAATTCAGAGAGAAAAAAAGTCAAAATGTGAGACAATTTCATAATTTAAAGAGAAAAGTCTGAATAATGAGAGGCAAACTCAGATTTCGGCTGAATAAAATGCAGATTTACATGATAAAAGTCAGAATCATGAGAAATAAAAGTCTGGATTATAAGATGCAAATTCAAAGTAAACTAAATAAGTAAAAACTCAAATTGTGAGAGATGAATTCATAATTCAGAGGAAAAAGTCAGAATTGTGAGAAACAAAATCAGATTTCTGCTAAGTAAAGGTCAGGATAATGACAGAATTCTGAGGAAAAAAGTCTGAATTATGAGATATAAATTCAGAATTATAAGTAAAACGTCAAAGTGTGAGACAAATTCATAATTCAGATAAAAGTCAGAATGGTGTGAAGTAAAATTAGATTTCTGCTAAATAAAATTATTGCAATTGAGATGCAAATTTAGAATAAAAAAAATCTAATTGCGAGATAGCGAATAGTTTCATAATTCAGAGAGAAAAGTCTGAATTATGAGAGGCAAACTCAGATTTCTGCTGAATAAAATGCAGAATTACATGACAAAAGTCTGAATTATGAGAGGCAAACTCAGATTTCTGCTGAATAAAATGCAGAATTACATGACAAAAGTCTGAATTATGAGATGCAAATTCAGAATTCTAAGTAAAAAGTCAAAATGTGAGATAATTTCATAATTCAGAGGAAAAAAAGTCTATATTGTTGGAGGTATATTTTTTGTAATATTTGATAAATAAAGGTCAGAATTATGTGTTAAAGTCAGACATTTCAGTAAAAAAGACAGATTTACAAGATTCAAAGATAAAAGGCAGAATTGCGAGAGGTAAACTCAGTTTGTTGATCAGAAGTCAGAATTATGAGATGCAAATTCATAATTCAGAGAAAAAACTCTGAAACTTTGCTGAATAAAATGCAGAATTACATGATGAAAGTCTGAATTAAGAAATACATGTCAGAATTATGAATGCAAATTCATAATTATAAGTAAAAAGTCAAATTATGAGACATAAATTCATAATTTTAAGTACAAAGTTGGGAGTTTTTTTTTTTTTTCTTCAATATTTGATAAATAAAATTCAGAGTTATATGATAAAGTCAGAATTCTGGGTAAAAAAAAAGTCCAGAATTGGACTGAATTGCAAGAGGTAAACTCAGATTTCTGAGAAATAAAAGTCAGAATTTTGAGATGCAAATTAAGAATTTTAAGTAAAAGCTCAAATTGTGAGGCATAAATACATAATTTAGAGAAAAAAAGTCAAAATTGTGAGAGCTAAAATCAGATTTCTGATAAATAAAAGTCAGAATTACGTGATAGAATTCTGAGGGGGAAAAAATCAGAATTGCAAGAGGTAAAGTTATCTCATTTTTATTAGAATTATTAAAATAAAAAGTCAGAATTGATATAAAAACCTAGAATAATTGAAATTTACTGTGAGATGTGAACTCAATCTATAAAGTGTGAGGGGGAAAAAAGTCTAAATTCTGAGATGTTAACTAGAAGAATCAATCTAGTCCACAGTGTGCATTTAGTATTATTCTTATTAATGTCCTGAGGTGATCTGAAAAACATTGCATCATTTTTTCTGTAAATTAGATTTCAGTAATTACTGTTGAATCTCCCTCTGCTGAGTTATTTTGAGATGCCTTTTCAGTCCAAGACCGAATGTGAAAACAAGGTCTATTTTTGAGAGCAGCGTGTGTTCATCATAATGCATTGCGGAGGGGAAATTGCAGGCTTCAGGAAAGAAAAACAGAGGGAGAGTTGCAGTTCTTGGTCTGTAAAAACAGCGTGGCTTCACAGTAAAAGCTAATTACGGAGGACAGAGTTTGCCAAAGCAGCTCTCAGCGTAAAGCATCAAATTACCTCTGGATGATTGCAAACGGGATTTGGCCCACTGGATCAGCGGCGGTTTCAAGTTGTTGTTTTTTTAACAGTCTTTTCATTCAGATGTGGCAGTTTAATACATCACACCTTACAGAACTTGCATGGACCCAAGATTTTTACAGAAGTCATTTAAGTTTGGTGAAGGAAAAATCATGGTTTGGGGTTACATTCAGTATGCGAGAGACCTGCAGAGTGGATGACAACATCAACAGCCTGAGGTATCAAGACATTTGTGCTGCCCATTACATTACAAACCACAGGAGAGGGCAAATTCTTCAGCAGGATAGCGCTCCTTCTCATACTTCAGCCTCCACATCAAAGCTCCTGAAAGCAAAGAAGATCAAGGTGCTCCAGGATTGGCCAGCCCAGTCACCAGACTTAAACATTATTGAGCATGTCTGGAATAAGATGGAGGAGGCATTGAAGATGAATCCAAAGAGTCTTGATGAACTCTGGGAGTCCTGCATGAACGCTTTCTTTGCCATTCCAGATGACTTTATTAATAAGTGATTTGTCATTGCAGAGATGTATGGATGCAGTCCTCCAAGCTCATGATGGAGTCAGACACAATATTCATTCTGTTTCCACTGCAGCATGACTTTATATTCTATACTGGACATTATTTCTGTTCAGTGACAAGACTTTTGTCTAAGCAAAGTCAGACCTTACTGTCCTAAAGGCATGATCATATTTTATTTTGGTAAAATAAGCGTAATATAGAGGCCTTTGCCTTTCATATAAACCACTTCTGATATTTAATGATCAACTAGAAGTCAACTTATTATTTGTTGTTCCTAAAACTTGGATAGGCGACAAGACTTTTGTCAGGTAGTGTATAATTCAGCTATATCCATTAAAATAGTTTGGTCACCGAACATCTTTAAGAATAGAAAGCTCAATTCAAATGAGCTGTTGCAAAAGAATTGTAATTGTACAAGTGTGTGTGTGAGTGTCTGAGTGAGTGTGTGTGTGAGAGAGAAAGAGAAAAATACTCCTTCTCCAGTAAGTTAATTTGAGCTGTTCCAAACTATTGCACAGCTTTACTTCACATCAGCTTTTCAGCCTGAAATTGAGTAAGTGCATTGGCAGCCTGTTTTTGTGCTCTGTTTTGCTGTGTGTTTGTGTGTGTGTATGTATAAAAATGTGTCTCTGGCTCCCTCTACAGGTGTTGGTTTGGTGCAGATGATAAACTCACTCCGATCGTGGAGTACAAACCTCAGAGATCCTACAACCGCTCAGCCATCGAAATCACACGTATGCCAAGCTTTATCATTTACTTATTATTACAAAAACCTTAAAGAGATAGGTCACCCAATATTGAATAATCTGTGGTCTTAGGCTTATATTAAAAAAAGAAATGCATTTATTTAGCAAGAATGGTTTAAATGAGTTCAAAAGAATCTGTTTGGGGTATCTGTTTACATTATTTATATTTAAGACATGCCAAAATTCAATATATTGTGATAATGACCACGCACAATATTTATATCATGGGCACTTCAAAACAGTACAGTGAATAATTATTTATTATTGAAACTTTTAGAGTGTCTTTAAAGAGTGTTCAGATTGTATTTGCAGTGGTTGTTTATAAAAGCAGCAAATGCTTTAAGACGTAGGGGATTTATTTTCAAATGTTAATCTGGGATACAACATTAAAAATGAATATTGGAAACAAGAATAAGTAAGTAAAGGTTTATTTATATAGCACCTTTCCCAGACATTGAGTCACAAAGTGCTTTACAATAAGAGGAAACAAGTAAAATAACTCATAACAATAAAAGAAAACATGTTAAAACATATTAAAACAAATAAAAAATCCAAATACAGAAACACTAATACTGTTAATTAAAAGCTTGACCAAAAAGATGCGTCTTTAAATGCTTTTTAAAAAGATCAACTGATCCCAGAGATCTCAGTGCTATAGGAAGAGAGTTCCAGAGCCGTGGAGCCACCACACAGAAGGCACGGTCACCTTTATTCTTGAGACGAGTTCTGGGAATGGCTAAAAGGTCTTTGCCAGAAGACCTCAGGGACCGGCTACATGAATGACTGTGCAAAAGATCTCGAATATAAAGAGGTGCTTGACCATGCAGAGCTCTATATGTAATGACCAGAATCTTAAAATTTACTCTGAAATTAATAGGAAGCCAGTGAAGTGCCTTAAGCACAGGAGTAATGTGTGACCTCCTACTAGTGTTGGTCAAAAGCCTCGCCCCTGTATTCTGCACAACTTGCAATCGATCCATAGTAGATTTGTTCAGACAAGTGAACAGAACATTACAATAATCCAATCGTGAAGAGATGAAGGCATGAACAAGCATCTCCATCTCTTCCTTTGACACAATATCTCTGATTTTTGCGATGTTCCTCAGATAAAAAAAAGCATGTACGAACAACAGACTTAACATGGCTATTAAAACACTGAGCTCGATCAAAGATGACACCAAGATTTCTAACATCACTGCAACTTGAAGATGACAAACCCCCCAAAACTTGCCTGATCATTGGAGTGATGCTATCTGGAGCAAAAATCAACATTTCTGTTTTATCAGGGTTCAGTTGCAGAAAATTGTCTGCCATCCATTTGTTAAGGGAGACTAAACAATCCTGCAAAAATTAAAAAACAAAAAAATGTGATGTGTCCTTTTATTTTATTTTTAAATTCATTATTTTATTAAATTAATAAATTATTAATTAGGTTCATATTATTATTATTATTATTATTATTATTATTATTATTATCATCACATTTTTCCTTATATTGAACACAAAAGAACATATTTTGAACACTATTGGGAACAGGTAGCCATTGACTTCCATAGTGTTTAATTTTATTATTCTTTTTTTTTTATATGGATGAAAGTGGCTGCCAGTTTTTCAACATTCTTCAAAGTTTCTTCTTTTGTGTTCAACAGAAAAAAGGTTTGGATTCACTTATGCCAGTAAATAATGAGTGAATTTCCATCGGTGTCTGATCTGTCTCTTTAAGGATATTATTTTTATTTTATTTTTTATTATTTTCTTTGTAGTTGCGAGTCTGGGCATCAGCAGTGAACTTCAGGCCAAACTGAAGGATGTGATGATCGTGAGGAATCTGCTGTCCATCGGTAAAGTCCTGGGAGAAGGTGAGAACTCAGTCTCTGGAGTGTTTTTTAACCCTTGTGTGCTGTTGGGGATATTTTTGTCCTCTCTGGGGTGATTTTGAGGCTTAATTTAGCCATAATTTCAGTGTTTCAGCAAATGGAATGATTTTTGGTGACAAATCTTATTTTGACACATATTTTAGGAAAATGCTTTGCAATTTTTCAAACACTCAACAATACACCCTGGGCCAATTTATTATCCTTTTAAAACCAAAATAAGGAGCTCCGTTCACAGAACATAGTAAAACAAAGTAAGTGTATTTATGCATACACATTATAATCTGCTGTTTTACTCCATAGAACTCTATATAAAAGTCAAAAACCTTTTTGCACAGGCCTATCTAAAGGGTTAATGCAGCCAACTGATCATCAACAGTAAAAATGGCACATTGTACCTCTTCCCGAGAGGAAAAACCACCAACAATCAAGAGTGCATGATTATATGATAATAGATTCAATCAAAAAATGTGGTTATAATGGAAGTCAATTGGGCAAAAACAGCCACCAACATAACAAAAGGGGAGCCAATTTGAACAATACACAAGGGTCAAGGTTAAAACTGGTGTGCGATTGATTTAATGACCTGATCTCTCTTTTACAGGCGAGTTTGGATCTGTGATGGAAGGACATCTCAGACAGCCTGACGGATCCACTGAAAAGGTTGCAGTGAAGACCATGAAATGTGAGTCAAGCTTTTGATTAAGACTATAAATGTAGATAGCAGTGGCTGTTCATGTAGAAATATTTTTAAAAGCATTTAGGCCCAATCTCAATTCTACCCCTTAGCCCTTTCCCTTACACCTCAGTTTGCGCATTCCTGTGAAGGGGTAGAGGTGTCCCAATTCTCTTTAGCTTGAAGGCGTAGGGCTAAGGGGAAGGGGTAGATAGCCCTTCGAATGGAGATTTTTCAGGACCACACTCGAAACCAAGGGGTAAGAAAATTTCTCAGAATACACCAGCCACAACGGCAGGATAGCTGCACCCGGAAGTAAAGAGAGCCACAAATTAGTATTTTTGTCATTATTACGAATTTTTACAACAAACAAGCAGATGATTTAATATATTCATAAGTCCGTTCTTGTTTTACCGTCATGCTTTTTAAAAAAAACGCTAAAATAAAAACTGCTAAATTTCGCTATCTGTAATCCCTAATAATAACTCCTGTATAGTAGTCCCACAACATTCTGACACTCGATGACACTCGAGTCGGCAGTTTGAGACCCCTGGTCTAATATCTGATTAATTTCTGCCTCTTTCAGTGGATAATTTCTCCCAGAGAGAGATTGAAGAGTTTCTGAATGAAGCTGCCTGCATGAAGGATTTTCACCATCCAAACGTCATCAGACTCTTGGGTAAGAATCGAGCAATGTTCCTGAATACACTAGAAATGCTCTTTATTATCAAAAAACAATCTGATATAAATGTGCAAGTTTTTTAATTCCACGTTGTGTTGATTTTGTTTCTGTAGGAGTTTGTTTGGAGGTCGGTTCTGGACACTTTCCAAAACCAATGGTTGTGCTTCCCTTCATGAAATACGGAGATCTGCACAGTTACCTGCTTCGTTCACGTCATGGGGAAGATACTGTGGTAATAATACTTAAGAAACAATATTACTGTTTATTTATTGCATGAACCAAACAGTGCTGAGGGCCTGTACCATGATGGCGGTTTAACAAACTCAGGATTTCGTCGGTGCCAGTGGTGTAGTGGTTAGTGCGCTGACACATGCACTCTGGTGTTCACGGCGACCCGAGTTCAATTCCGCCTCGCGGTCCTATGCCGATCCTTCCCCTCTCTCTGCTCCCCATGCTTTCCTGTCAATACTTTCTCTGTCCTATCTAATAAAGGTGAAAAGCCCCAAAAAAATATTAAAAAAAAAAAAAAAACAAACTCAGGATTTCAGGATTATTTTTTAAAGGCAGTGTGCAATTTTGTATTCACAACAAACAAAGGTGTAATTTGATGACATCATGACTGAGTGTGGAATTATGGGAGTTGTGGTCTTCATTATCCTATCATGCAGAAATCATGTTGATGGATTAGTAAAGTATTTAACACTTATGTAATGTAATGTAATGTGTATTTATATAGCGCATTTGTTGTGTATGGCCATACACCCAAAGCGCTTCACAATCATGAGGGGGGTCTCTCCGTACCACCACCAGTGTGTAGCATCCACTTGGATAATATGACGGCACCCACAGGACAGCGGCACCAGTGCCTTTACCACACACCAGCTATTGGTGGAGTGAAGAGACAGTGATAGAGCCAATTTGGTGGATGGGGATGATTAGGAGGCCATGATGGGTAAGTGCCGATTGAGGGACTTTGGCCAGGACACTACTCTTTACGAGAAGTGCCATGGGATTTTTAATGACCACAGAGTGTCAGGACCTCGGTTTAACGTCCCATCCGAAAGACGGCTCCCACTGACAGTGTAGTGTCCCCTTCACTTTTACTGGGGCATTAGGACTCACACAGACTACAGGTTGAGCGCCCCCTGCTGGCCTCTCTAACACCACTTCCAACAGCAACCTAGTTTTTCCCATGTGGTCTCTTATCCAGGTACTGACCAGGCTCAGCCCTGCTTAGCTTCAGTGAGTAACCGGTCTTGGGCTGCAGGGTGATATGGCTGTGGCATATCACTTATTATCATGGAAGTATATAAGGCAGAGTATGACTGAAAGTGTTGTGGAAAATTGTTCTGGATTGCAAAAATCCTTTTACAAAAAAAGAAGAAGTCTGAAGTCTTCAAAGTTGATAGAAAGAAGCATTTTATTGTCAAAGC
Source organism: Danio kyathit (assembly GCA_903798195.1). Lineage (NCBI taxonomy): Eukaryota > Metazoa > Chordata > Actinopteri > Cypriniformes > Danionidae > Danio > Danio kyathit. Next base: position 55,896,024 of record LR812531.1, read on the forward strand.
AAAAAGTAATAATAGTGACAATTGACCGAAGGTCTAATGAGTGTAGGCCAGCACACAGTTTAAATACACTTCTTTGTCTTAACCCTCTTCCCAAATTCACACATTAGCACACCTCCACTTGCTTCTCCACTAATAGGATCTCAGCTCTTCAAGGGGCTCCCTACCCATGATCAGTTCCTTGCCATCAATAGAATCTCAACTTTTTTAGGGATCCTTCCTATGACCAGTTATGGTCTTTATTTCCTGCTCCAAGTGTGGCGATTCAGCTGAAACAATGCTCAACAATATATCTTGTTCACTGTATACTGAGCTGTCAACTACAAGTTCAGCTGAAGTTTACATAGGTAGTTTTAGGGTCATAGGATTTTGGAAGTGTCTGGCTACTGGTTCAACACCCATGATGCATTGCGACTGAGCACGGACACCTGTCTGAGTATGTGTCTCAAGTTGCGGCTAAGAGCTCATGCACTCTTGACCTTACATCCATGAAGCTCCTCAGATTTTTTTCTGTGTGCCTTGCTCCCTTGAATTTTTTACATGTTAATGGCTGTGTTTGCACAGTGTCTTTGCATTTCTCATCAGACTACAGTCTGCTTGAACATGGTTTCTTCATAAAAGTATAAAGGCCAAACATACAAAGGATGATAATAATAACACATATAGGATGATAATAAAGTAATGGCATAAAATGAAACATAAAGAATAATAATAAAGTCATCCAAATAAGCATATAAATAAAGTAATGAAATTAGTCAGAAATTCATCAATACATTTCTCATCAAAAACTGTGGAAGGGAAACAAGATTCATTCATTCATTCATTCATTTTCTACCGCTTTTCCGGGGCCGGATCGCGGAGGCAGCAGTCTTAGGAGAGAACCCCAGACTTCCCTCTCCCTAGACACTTCCTCCAGCTCCTCCGGGGGGATCCCGAGGCGTTCCCAGGCCAGCCGAGAGACATACAGTAGTCCCTCCACCGTGTCCTGGGTCTTCCCCGAGACCTCCTCCCGGTGGGACATGCCTGGAACACCTTCCTAGGTTGGCGTCCAGGAGACATCCGAAACAGATGCCCGAGCCACCTCAGCTGACTTCTCTCGATGTGGAGGAGCAGCGGCTCTACTCCGAGCTCCTCCCGAGTGTCAGAGCTCCTCACCCTATCCATAAGAGTGCGCCCTGCCACCCTTCGAAGGAAACTCATTTCAGCCGCTTGTATCCAAGATCTTGTCCTTTCGGTCATGACCCAAAACAGACCATAGGTGAGAGTAGGATCGTAGATCGACAGCTTAATTGAAAGCTTTGCCTTTCGGCTCAGCTCCTTCTTTACCACAACGGACCGATACATCGACCGCATTACTGCTGCCGCTGCACCAATCCGCCTGTCAATCTCACGTTCCATCCTTCCCTCACTCGTGAACAACACCCCAAGATACTTGAACTTTCCTCCCACCTGGAGATGACAAACCACCTTTTTCCGGTGGAGAAACAAGATAAATGCTGAATTAATCGCTGATGAGAGATCAGTGTGACATGACAGGAAAACAGCAGAGCTTTTATTATGTCACAGTCCAGCGCTCCTGGTTCTTCAGCTTGTGATCATAGAAACAGCAGCCCTGTTATACGATTTTATATTTAAAAATATTTATTGACCTTTAATTTGGACTAAGAGAAATTGGGAAGTGTAGATATTTTCATTTTGCTCACAGTTGATTAGTTGATTCTTGGTTTTTGATCTTTAAACCAGAACATAAGCTGACCTTGAGCAGGTTATCCATACAGTGCAAGTTAACATGGAACCAAAGAGCATTTAAAGCTGAGCTACCATCATGGTACCTAAAACCCAGGATTGTTGCAAACTAAACTGAAACTTAAAGGTGCAGTATGTAGTGGTTGAGCATGGTATTACAGTTTAAAATTCAAAATATTGGAGAGGTTTGTTTTTACACGACCCTTCCGACGACGATTTGAAGCCACTCAATGCACATGCAGGTTGCCAGATTGACAATACAAACAGGAGCAAATGTGCCTGACGATCAAGCCTTACCCTGTAAGCTGCTCAGCGAATGTTTATGTTTGTAATATTTGTATTTTTTGCTTATTAAAAATGTATGTAGATTTTAAAGCCATTTTGGAGGTTGCTATTGAGGTCATTTTTTTGGTTCACGCAATTATACATTAAGGAAACCTTCAAGTCTGAAATAAGCAGAGATGTATAAATACTAGAGACCCAGACTTAAGTAAAAGTACAAGTGCTCTATCAAAAAAGTGACTTGAGTAGAAGTTGAAGTGCTCTTTAAGCACCATACTTAAGTGGAAGTACTAAAGTATTCAGCATTTTTTGTACTTAAGTATTGCAAGTAGTTTATTCTAAAATTTACTACTCAAATACTGAAAGTAAAAGTACAAGGATTGTGTTATGTAGTTATTTTAAAAAGCAGAAAAAAAACATCATATTGTTTTGTTTATTTTAAATATCTTTTTTGGGGCACGTGAGTAAGCAGAACAAAATGGACCATGGTTTACGATTTATAATATAAATAAATAAAACGTTAATTGAACATTGCAGCATGTTATGAACCGCAGGTAGCTAACGTTAGTTAACTTATCTAGCTCTTTCAGATAGCTCAAACTGCTGTGTTTTGTGTATTACATTATTTTTAACTTAACGTGATGTGTTTCTTCAAATTTGACGGTGAATTTTTGAAGGCCATTATTTCGCAATCTTTTGGGAGGCAGAGTATGCACTTCATTCAACAGTATACGAACTGTCTTTCACTCCGACAAATGCAAACATGGACTCTAAATAGGGTCACGGGTGGTTATTTTCCTCATCGCCACGAACAGTTGAAAGTAAAGGAGTTGAAGGTGGAATTTCTGGGTTTTCCATGGCGAAAACAAACTAAAGTGCTCTCAATGCAGGCAGGCAGCACTGTCTTCTTTGATCATCTGAATGATGACGAGGCAGCTTATTTAAACCTGTGACAGAGCCATCTGCTGCTCTGGGAGTGGTAATGTGGGTTTGGAATGATTCGTAACATTTTTATAATTGTAACGAGTAACTATGCAGCACATAAAAAATCTATTGGAGTAAAAGAATTAAACTCATGGAAAATATGTACTGAAGTAAAAGTAGAAGTAGGAGAAAAAACAATACTCCAGTAGAGTACAGATACAGCCTTTTAGTACTTAAGTACATTAGTGAAGTAGTTCTACTTCGTTACTATACATCTCTGGAAATGAAATACATCGTTTTCCACCAAGGCAACCCAGAGTGCTGAAATATATTTGTGTAAGCTGGCATTTGGTTGGTTATAGAGACAACAACAAAGACAGACATTCTGACACGAAATGTGCGTTTTTAAAGGAGAATAACTGACTGGAGCATTGTTTTTTAGATAAGCTAGTATGCTCACTTAGCATGTTTCTAAATCTGCGAACATATTATGGACTTTTTATGCTTACAATCTTACATTCAACACTTTTAAAAGGCTAAGCAGCTAATCCGTCTTGATGGTACAGGCTCCTGGTCTAATAAGATGTTGTTTTTCCAGTATCTCCCCACGCAGATGCTGCTGAAGTTCATGATAGACATCGCTCTGGGAATGGAGTATCTCAGCAGCAGAAACTTCCTTCACCGAGACCTGGCCGCACGAAACTGCATGTATGTGTCCTCAACTTATAGTCTATTGACTACTTTGAAGGTCCTGTGAAGTGCTTTTTTTATTCGATGTTTGATCTAATCTTAACTGAAACATAAAGAGAGGCCAGGCTATAGAGTAGCTCCTCCCCTTTTTAAAGAACAGCCAATAGTGTTTTGTATTATCAGAGCCCTGACAGTAAGAGTGGTTGAGCTCAAGCGCATCAAATAAAAAGCTAAGAATCTTGAAGGGGGCGGGGCATGTCAGACACTAGAGAGATTTGATTGGTCAGAAGATTTGAAAAAAAAAATAAATAAATCATTGACCCGTTTAGGTGGAAGCTTTAGTTGTTTATATCAGGTTTATATCCTCTAAATGTAAAAGTTGTCACTGTTTTAGAGCACACTAGCTTATAGATATCCTTAAGACAAACATACTGATGCTAACATCTAAAAAACTTTATTTTAATATCATGGGACTTTTAAATACTGCATGTTTTATTTTGTGATTGCTAGTCACCTATAATTAACATTAGCCAGCAGCCATTGTGTTTGTTAGGGGTGGACTGATCCAATATGTAGGATTATCAGCTTCAGTACCACATTTTTTGCTGGATTGGTAATTATGAACAATCCAAATCCGATGTTGCACATACAGCTTACTATTCTGTGATATAGTTAAGCCCCATAAAAGTAAAAAGACATGTAAAGGTATGATTCATTTTACATGCATTATATTCACTATATTTATGCTATTGTGCTGCTCTGTATTCAATATTTTAATACTTTTGCACAATGAAAGATTATTATATATCTTGTTCTTCCACATTAAAAAGCTGCGCTGTACTTTCAAAATAAGGTTATTTTAATTTCACAGTACATATAGTGCTCAGCATATATGAATGCACCCTCATTAATCTCTCATTAATATTTACTATAGGATGCTATACAATACTATACATTTGTGCATATACATTAGATTAGTCAGTACTGAAGCCAAATCCAGAGCCAAAGTAAGTTACGATTACGGTCTAAAAATGAGTAGCCCAAATGTATATGTTAGGAAAAATATTTAATAAAAATGTTTAAAAAATGAAGAGAAAGCTAAAAATATAAAACATTTTGTTGAAATTTTGTAGTTTGTAATTTTTTTGTTTTTTGCAATAATTCGCATGAATTTAAATGTATAATCTTTCTATTCTACAGACGTTCAGTGACCTAAAATGTTATTTTAATAAATATATGCATTTATTAAATCTGTTTGGTTCAAATGCACCAAAAGATATTACCTATATTCACTTTGTGAATTCAAAATGGGGTGAACTCATTTATGCTGAGTGTTATATTTATATACAAATAATGTATTTCATCATAGCCGGCCCTTCCTATAAGCGAACTTAAGCGGCTGCTTAGGGCCCCGCCACCACTAGGGGGTCCCCACAACCCGCTGGTGGTCCGAGCCATTTCCTTGTTGAAATCGTTATATTTGCATTTTAAAAATTATCCTCATTAGCAGTGCTTTAGTACGTGAATATTTATAAGTTTTCACTGAGAAGAAAAAAAATCATAATTTTATTAAAGTTGAAAAAGTTTTCACATGATCAACAGGAAGCTCGCAGCACCTCATTTTTTCTCATACGTGTTCTGTGTTCTCGCGGTTCGAGTTTGTTCTTCCAACTTAGGTAACCTGCAAGATCGACCGGTCACCACAGGAATGCGAACCCGTGCAGACACAGCCATGGCCTTATTTACTTTATTGCCCACCTCATTATGATTTACTTTGGAAATTGGACTGCAAAAATGAAACTAATCTAATACTATTCTTCAGGTGTAGAAAAACAGAGGAAAAATTACGACAAGAGACAAAATCATTTTTAGCATCTCTTTTAACTGCTAATGGTGATGTTAAAGACATAATCTAGTAGCACATTTATCGAAAATAGGCAAATACAGATTAATAAACGTCAACTACTTGTAATAAATATTAAATTTTTACAGACCCGGTGTTTTAGTCTAAAACGCATTTTACTAAAATGCAATAGTGTCTGACATATTTTGCACACTGGTAATATTTTTCCTGGGACATGTTTATAAAAGTTATTTCCTAACTGAAATAATCTAATATAAGCTCTGGACCCTCCATCTCAAAAATCAAATTCTAATAATTATTTTATTAAAAAAAAAAAATCCCACAATTTAAGGAACAGGGAAGGAGACTGAAGGGAATAATACAGTTTGTGTTTAGGTATTAACATCAACCCAGTATTTGTTGCTTCCCTTTTTCTTATATGCTTTGTATATTAATATGTTTTTTAAATATTTACTTTAAATTATTTGCTTATTGACTCCATTATTTAAGGATCAGTCTTTTCATTGTATAATGCAGGGGTGTCCAAACGCGGTCCTGGAGGGTCGGTGTCCTGGAGAGTTTAGCTCCAACCCTAATCAAACACACCTGAACCAGCTAATCAAGCTTTTACTAGATATACTAGAAACTTCCTGGCAGGTGTGTTGAAGCAAGTTGGAGCTAAACTCAGCAGGACACCGGCCCTCCAGGGTATAATGTTACTTGTTTTTTTGTTTTGTTTTTTGAGTTCTTAATGAGTTCAGAATGTATATTCTATTATTTTATTTTATTTTATTAGTAATGCATTTTCACTTTTGGCTAATTATTGTTCATTGATTTTGGTTTTGAAATTTATATTAAAAAAACAAAAAGCTCAACCTAGAATGTTTTTTTAAATATTTAATCTGTTTGCTAAATTAATAGAATATGTTTTAAATACTCCAGAAGGATGCAAAGTAGAAATCACTTTATTAACGATTGTTTAATCCTTCATTTTTGAAGCTGTTAGTTGACAAAACGGTGATTTAAAACGTCCAAACCATTCAGACAGTTATTAAGCAGAAGAAATCAGGCTTTACTTTTCTGTTTCATTGATTGTATTTAATAAGCAATAAAATCATTGTGGGCCGGTTTGCAATGGCAATACTCCACTATTTAGAGCAAGATAGGGCCCCAAAATTAATCTGCTTAGGAACCCCAAATGTACAGGGCCGGCCCTGATTTCAATGTACATCATGAATGTATTTCATGGTGCAATAAGCAATGTTTATATTTTATTTTATTCATTTATTATTGTTTTTATATTACTTATTTTTTTTATTATACTTTACTTTAGACTAGTGTTTCTCAACCACGTTCCTGGAGGACCACCAGCTCTGCACATTTTCTATGTCTCCTTAACCAAACACACTTGATGCAGATCATCAGCTCATTAGCAGAGACTGAAGGACTTGTAATGGGTGTGACATGCATAGGAGACACCCAAAGCATGCAGTGTTGGTGGGCCTCCAGGAATGTGGTTGAGAAACACTGCTTTAGACCATTATTGAGCACTCATAAATTCTCTGTAAATTGCACTGTTTAAATATTTAAAAAAAACTAGTATTTCTATCATGGACTGATATCCGAAGGATCATGTGACCCCTGAAGGCTGGAGTAATGATGCTGAAAAAGCTTTGCATCATAGAAATAAGTTATATTTAAATTATATTAAAAAAAACTAGCAGCTATTATGAGGCATAATAACATTTCAGAATTTTGCTGTATTTTTAATTACTAAGCCCTGATTTTTTTTAATCCTAGTGTGAGACTTGAGAGGATTCCGACAAGTCACTTTTATTTCCGAAGCATTTATACGATGTGGATTGTGTCGAGGCTGCTTTACATGAACAAGAAATGGATAAAAAGTCATAATATTTCAGATTGTGGGATATATTCAGCACATCAGGCAGTAGCAGAGTAGTGGTAGTGACTGATTTTGTTAACCCTCTAAGTCTCAGTATATTTTTTATCAGGGACGTGCAGAGACCTTTTAAGGGGCAGGGGCTCAAATGGAAAAAAGGCACTTTTTATTAAATAATAATAAAAATTGTACTTTAATAAATAAAATATATTATAATGAGATTATTAAGAAGATTTCACCCTAAATTCACCATATACTCACCATTAAAAGGATAGTTAATTCAAAACTGAAAATTCTGTCACCGTTTACTCACCTTTTACTTGTTCCAAACCCATTTGACTTTTTTTTTTTCTTCTGTTGAACACACAAAGTAATAGGCTATTTTGAAGAAAGCGGGAAACCTGTAACCATTGACTTTCATGGTATTTGTTTTTCCTAGTCTGGAAGGTGATGATTTCAAGTTTATAGCTTTCTTTAAAATATCTTTTTTTAATATTTTATTCATTAGTGTTCAACAAAATAAAGAAACAAAGAAATGGAACCACTTGAGGGTGAGTAAATTAAAATGTTTGGGTGAACTATCCCTTTTCAATCTATTATATTTGTTAGATTTTTTTCTTTCTGTTGAACAAAATAAAATATTTTGAAGAATGTAGGCCACTGACTTTCATAGCTAGCATATATGTACTTGTTTTATAGCTTCAATTGACATTATATATTTTGTGTGACTGCAAAAACAAGAGGACAATATTTTCACTATCCAGCTGTCGTTTCTCCATTACATTAGCCAGATGCAGTCCGCGTGCAATGCGGATGCAGGAGTTGGCATAGGCGCTGATAGACGTTACTCCACTGTTGACACCTTACTTTTGAGGCGAGAGTAATAATGTAAATATAGTCTTCGTTAAAGCATTCGCCTCGCATGTGGCTTTTCTTTCCAAATCGTCGGTTCGAGGCTCGCTTGAAGCGATAGACTAAAACCAAGATACTTTAAAGTTTCGTTTTTTTATTGTTTGACAGGGAAAGCGGTCCTTAAATAGAACATGCATTAACATATATTATCTTATTAGTAGTATTAAAAAATAATTATTATCCCCAGGAATAAAGGGCACTTTCTCTCCAGGAGAAAAAAAGGGCAGGGGCTCAAGCACCCAAAGCCCCCACCTCTGCTAGTGCCTGTTTTTTATGCATGTTGTGTTTGTTTTTTCCAGGTTGCGTGATGACATGAGCGTGTGTGTTGCTGATTTCGGCTTGTCAAAGAAAATCTACAGCGGTGATTATTACAGACAGGGCCGGATAGCCAAGATGCCTGTCAAATGGATTGCCGTGGAAAGCCTCGCTGACAGAGTCTTTACTGTCAAAAGTGATGTGGTAAGATCTTTTACAGTATCTTTGTTTTTAGTCTATACACCTGATCTGTTTAAATTAAAATTAAACTACTTTCTGTTTTATTGTTTTTTTTAAAGCAGTCTTGGGTGTCTTCCAAAGTTGCATCGATGAATAAATGTATTGTCTCAGACCATAGTCATTGGTTTTGAAGCTTTGTTTTGCAGCAGGTCGACATCAGTTGTTGATGTTTATCGTCTCTTAATGTGCTTTTCAGTGGGCATTTGGAGTGACCATGTGGGAAATCGCCACTCGAGGAATGACCCCGTACCCAGGTGTACAAAATCATGAGATATACGATTATCTCCTTGAGGGGAACAGACTGAAACAACCCACTGACTGCCTGGATGAACTGTGAGTTTGTTTTATAAATGTGTTTTTAAAATGTATGCAAATAATGCAGTATGTCCACATCTCTATTCTCTCTTGTATCAATTCGGAGCTTTAAATGCAGACAGTGCTCTAGGCTAGTTTTGAACAGAAAAGGGTGCTTTAGGCTAGGGTGTTTTAGCAAATGGCTCTCTAGTTTTAGCAGCAGATTGTGCTCTAGGCTATAATTTTACAGCAAATGGTGCTTTAGGCTAGTTTTTTTTACAGCAGGTGCTGCTCTAAGCTAGATGTGAACAGCAGACTGCGCTCTAGGCTATTTTTAATAGCAGGTGGCGCTCTACACTAGTTTTAGCATCAGATGCCTCTCTAGGCTAGTTTTAACAGCAGATGGTGCTCTAAGCTTGTTTTGAACAACAGATGGCGCTCTAGGCTAGTTTTTAACAGCAGACAGTGCTCTAGGCTAGTTTTAACTGCAGATGCCGGTCTAGGCTAGTTTTAACTGCAGATGCCGGTCTAGGCTAGTTTTAACTGCAGATGCCGGTCTAGGCTGGTTTTAACAGCAGATGTTGCTCTAGGCTGGTTTTAACAGCAGATGTCACTCTAGGCTAGTTTTAACAGCAGATGTCGCTCTAGGCTAGTTTTAACTGCAGATGCCGGTCTAGGCTGGTTTTAACAGCAGATGTTGCTCTAGGCTGGTTTTAACAGCAGATGTCACTCTAGGCTAGTTTTAACAGCAGATGTCGCTCCTGGCTGGTTTTAACAGCAGATGTTGCTCTAGGCTAGTTTTAACAGCAGATGTCACTCTAGGCTGGTTTTAACAGCAGATGTCGCTCTTGGCTGGTTTTAACAGCAGATGTTGCTCTAGGCTAGTTTTAACAGCAGATGTCACTCTAGGCTGGTTTTAACAGCAGATGTCACTCTTGGCTGGTTTTAACAGCAGATGTTGCTCTAGGCTAGTTTTAACAGCAGATGTCACTCTAGGCTGGTTTTAACAGCAGATGTCGCTCTTGGCTGGTTTTAACAGCAGATGTTGCTCTAGGCTAGTTTTAACAGCAGATGTCACTCTAGGCTGGTTTTAACAGCAGATGTCGCTCTTGGCTGGTTTTAACAGCAGATGTTGCTCTAGGCTAGTTTTAACAGCAGATGTCGCTCTTGGCTAGTTTTAACAGCAGATGTTGCTCTAGGCTAGTTTTAACAGCAGATGTCACTCTAGGCTAGTTTAAACAGCAGATGTCACTCTAGGCTAGTTTTAACTGCAGATGCCGGTCTAGGCTGGTTTTAACAGCAGATGTTGCTCTAGGCTAGTTTTAACAGCAGATGTCGCTCTTGGCTGGTTTTAACAGCAGATGTTGCTCTAGGCTGGTTTAAACAGCAGATGTTGCTCTAGGCTAGTTTTAACAGCAGATGTAGATCTAGGCTGGTTTTAACAGCTGATGTCGCTCTAGGCTAGTTTTTAACAGCAGATGCTGCTCTAGGCTGGTTTTAATGGCGGGGTGGCGCTCTAGGCTAGTTTTAACAGCAGATGCCGGTCTAGGCTGGTTTTAACAGCAGATGCCGGTCTAGGCTGGTTTTTAACAGCAGATGTTGCCCTAGGCTAGTTTTAACAGCAGATGTTGCTCTAGGCTAGTTTTAACAGCAGATGCCAGTCTAGGCTGGTTTTAACAGCAGATGTTGCTCTAGGCTAGTTTTAACAGCAGATGTTGCTCTAGGCTAGTTTTAACAGCAGATGCCGGTCTAGGCTGGTTTTAAAAGCAGATGTCACTCTAGGCTGGTTTTAACAGCAGATGTCGCTCTAGGCTGGTTTTAACAGCAGATGTCACTCTAGGCTAGTTTTAACAGCAGATGTCGCTCTTGGCTGGTTTTAACAGCAGATGTTGCTCTAGGCTAGTTTTAACAGCAGATGTCGCTCTTGGCTAGTTTTAACAGCAGATGTTGCTCTAGGCTAGTTTTAACAGCAGATGTCACTCTAGGCTAGTTTAAACAGCAGATGTCACTCTAGGCTAGTTTTAACTGCAGATGCCGGTCTAGGCTGGTTTTAACAGCAGATGTTGCTCTAGGCTAGTTTTAACAGCAGATGTCGCTCTTGGCTGGTTTTAACAGCAGATGTTGCTCTAGGCTGGTTTAAACAGCAGATGTTGCTCTAGGCTAGTTTTAACAGCAGATGCAGATCTAGGCTGGTTTTAACAGCTGATGTCGCTCTAGGCTAGTTTTTAACAGCAGATGCTGCTCTAGGCTGGTTTTAATGGCGGGTGGCGCTCTAGGCTAGTTTTAACAGCAGATGCCGGTCTAGGCTGGTTTTAACAGCAGATGCCGGTCTAGGCTGGTTTTAACAGCAGATGTTGCCCTAGGCTAGTTTTAACAGCAGATGTTGCTCTAGGCTAGTTTTAACAGCAGATGCCAGTCTAGGCTGGTTTTAACAGCAGATGTTGCTCTAGGCTAGTTTTAACAGCAGATGTTGCTCTATGCTAGTTTTAACAGCAGATGCCGGTCTAGGCTGGTTTTAACAGCAGATGTCACTCTAGGCTGGTTTTAACAGCAGATGTCGCTCTAGGCTGGTTTTAACAGCAGATGTTGCTCTAGGCTAGTTTTAACAGCAGATGCCGGTCTAGGCTGGTTTTAACAGCAGATGTCGCTCTAGGCTGGTTTTAACAGCAGATGTCGCTCTAGGCTGGTTTTAACAGCAGATGTTGCTCTAGGCTAGTTTTAACAGCAGATGTTGCTCTAGGCTAGTTTAACAGCAGATGTTGCTCTAGGCTAGTTTTAACAGCAGATGCCACTCTAGGCTGGTTTTAACAGCAGATGTCGCTCTAGGCTGGTTTTAACAGCAGATGTTGCTCTAGGCTAGTTTTAACAGCCGATGCCGGTCTAGGCTGGTTTTAACAGCAGATGTCGCTCTAGGCTGGTTTTAACAGCAGATGTTGCTCTAGGCTGGTTTTAACAGCAAATGCCGGTCTAGGCTAGTTTTAACTGCAGATGTCACTCTAGGCTGGTTTTAACAGCAGATGTTGCTCTAGGCTAGTTTTAACAGCAGATGCCGGTCTAGGCTGGTTTTTAACAGCAGATGTTGCTCTAGGCTAGTTTTAACAGCAGATGTCGCTCTAGGCTAGTTTTATCAGCAGATGTTGCTCTAGGCTGGTTTTAACAGCAGATGTTGCTCTAGGCTGGTTTTAACAGCAGATGTCGCTCTAGGCTAGTTTTAACAGCAGATGCCGGTCTAGGCTGGTTTTAACAGCAGATGTCGCTCTAGGCTGGTTTTAACAGCAGATGTCGCTCTAGGCTAGTTTTAACTGCAGATGCCGGTCTAGGCTGGTTTTAACAGCAGATGTTGCTCTAGGCTGGTTTTAACAGCAGATGTCACTCTAGGCTAGTTTTAACAGCAGATGTCGCTCTAGGCTAGTTTTAACTGCAGATGCCGGTCTAGGCTGGTTTTAACAGCAGATGTTGCTCTAGGCTGGTTTTAACAGCAGATGTCACTCTAGGCTAGTTTTAACAGCAGATGTCGCTCCTGGCTGGTTTTAACAGCAGATGTTGCTCTAGGCTAGTTTTAACAGCAGATGTCACTCTAGGCTGGTTTTAACAGCAGATGTCGCTCTTGGCTGGTTTTAACAGCAGATGTTGCTCTAGGCTAGTTTTAACAGCAGATGTCACTCTAGGCTGGTTTTAACAGCAGATGTCGCTCTTGGCTGGTTTTAACAGCAGATGTTGCTCTAGGCTAGTTTTAACAGCAGATGTCACTCTAGGCTGGTTTTAACAGCAGATGTCGCTCTTGGCTGGTTTTAACAGCAGATGTTGCTCTAGGCTAGTTTTAACAGCAGATGTCACTCTAGGCTGGTTTTAACAGCAGATGTCGCTCTTGGCTGGTTTTAACAGCAGATGTTGCTCTAGGCTAGTTTTTAACAGCAGATGTCGCTCTTGGCTAGTTTTAACAGCAGATGTTGCTCTAGGCTAGTTTTAACAGCAGATGTCACTCTAGGCTAGTTTAAACATCAGATGTCACTCTAGGCTAGTTTTAACTGCAGATGCCGGTCTAGGCTGGTTTTAACAGCAGATGTTGCTCTAGGCTAGTTTTAACAGCAGATGTCGCTCTTGGCTGGTTTTAACAGCAGATGTTGCTCTAGGCTGGTTTAAACAGCAGATGTTGCTCTAGGCTAGTTTTAACAGCAGATGCAGATCTAGGCTGGTTTTAACAGCTGATGTCGCTCTAGGCTAGTTTTTAACAGCAGATGCTGCTCTAGGCTGGTTTTAATGGCGGGTGGCGCTCTAGGCTAGTTTTAACAGCAGATGCCGGTCTAGGCTGGTTTTAACAGCAGATGCCGGTCTAGGCTGGTTTTAACAGCAGATGTTGCCCTAGGCTAGTTTTAACAGCAGATGTTGCTCTAGGCTAGTTTTAACAGCAGATGCCAGTCTAGGCTGGTTTTAACAGCAGATGTTGCTCTAGGCTAGTTTTAACAGCAGATGTTGCTCTAGGCTAGTTTTAACAGCAGATGCCGGTCTAGGCTGGTTTTAACAGCAGATGTCACTCTAGGCTGGTTTTAACAGCAGATGTCGCTCTAGGCTGGTTTTAACAGCAGATGTCACTCTAGGCTAGTTTTAACAGCAGATGTCGCTCTTGGCTGGTTTTAACAGCAGATGTTGCTCTAGGCTAGTTTTAACAGCAGATGTCGCTCTTGGCTAGTTTTAACAGCAGATGTTGCTCTAGGCTAGTTTTAACAGCAGATGTCACTCTAGGCTAGTTTAAACAGCAGATGTCACTCTAGGCTAGTTTTAACTGCAGATGCCGGTCTAGGCTGGTTTTAACAGCAGATGTTGCTCTAGGCTAGTTTTAACAGCAGATGTCGCTCTTGGCTGGTTTTAACAGCAGATGTTGCTCTAGGCTAGTTTTAACAGCAGATGCAGATCTAGGCTGGTTTTAACAGCTGATGTCGCTCTAGGCTAGTTTTTAACAGCAGATGCTGCTCTAGGCTGGTTTTAATGGCGGGTGGCGCTCTAGGCTAGTTTTAACAGCAGATGCCGGTCTAGGCTGGTTTTAACAGCAGATGCCGGTCTAGGCTGGTTTTAACAGCAGATGTTGCCCTAGGCTAGTTTTAACAGCAGATGTTGCTCTAGGCTAGTTTTAACAGCAGATGCCAGTCTAGGCTGGTTTTAACAGCAGATGTTGCTCTAGGCTAGTTTTAACAGCAGATGTTGCTCTATGCTAGTTTTAACAGCAGATGCCGGTCTAGGCTGGTTTTAACAGCAGATGTCACTCTAGGCTGGTTTTAACAGCAGATGTCGCTCTAGGCTGGTTTAACAGCAGATGTTGCTCTAGGCTAGTTTTAACAGCAGATGCCACTCTAGGCTGGTTTTAACAGCAGATGTCGCTCTAGGCTGGTTTTAACAGCAGATGTTGCTCTAGGCTAGTTTTAACAGCCGATGCCGGTCTAGGCTGGTTTTAACAGCAGATGTCGCTCTAGGCTGGTTTTAACAGCAGATGTTGCTCTAGGCTGGTTTTAACAGCAGATGCCGGTCTAGGCTAGTTTTAACTGCAGATGTCACTCTAGGCTGGTTTTAACAGCAGATGTTGCTCTAGGCTAGTTTTAACAGCAGATGCCGGTCTAGGCTGGTTTTTAACAGCAGATGTTGCTCTAGGCTAGTTTTAACAGCAGATGTCGCTCTAGGTTAGTTTTATCAGCAGATGTTGCTCTAGGCTGGTTTTAACAGCAGATGCCGGTCTAGGCTAGTTTTAACTGCAGATGTCACTCTAGGCTGGTTTTAACAGCAGATGCCGGTCTAGGCTGGTTTTAACAGCAGATGCCGGTCTAGGCTGGTTTTAACAGCAGATGTCGCTCTAGGCTGGTTTTAACAGCAGATGTTGCTCTAGGCTAGTTTTAACAGCAGATGTCGCTCTAGGTTAGTTTTAACAGCAGATGTTGCTCTAGGCTGGTTTTAACAGCAGATGTCACTCTAGGCTAGTTTTAACAGCAGATGCCGGTCTAGGCTGGTTTTAACAGCAGATGTCGCTCTAGGCTGGTTTTAACAGCAGATGTCGCTCTAGGCTGGTTTTAACAGCAGATGTCGCTCTAGGCTAGTTTTAACGGCACACTCCAAACATCACAGGGAAGTGTGATTATGTGTTTGGCTAATCATGTAAGTTGATTTTTATGTCTGTAATTAAAAGATTACAGTAAACACAGCTCACCGTGAACACTTGTATAAATCTTTCCTAACTTTATTAATGATTGTTTTAGGTTCAAGTGGTATTTTAAAGAAATTGAATGCATACAGGGAGTGGCTGTTTGTCGATTCAAGAGAGAAGAGTGAAGAATTTCTTAATCTCATTTTATTGCAATTTTTCATTTTTTTTTTGGAAATGCATTGGTTAACCTTAATACACTAAGGCCCGGTTTCACAGACAGGGCTTAGACTAGCCAGGATTAGGTCCTAGTTCAATTAGGACATTTAAGTAATTTTTATAAACATGCTTAGAAAAAAACATTACTGATGTGTATCTTGAGACAAAACAAAGGCACTGATATATTTAAAAATCAATCAGTGCAATTTTATTTCAGTTGAAACAGCTCAGACTTACATTTTAGTCTAGGACTAGGCTTACGCCTTGACTGTGAAATCATCATAACACATTCTGTGCTCTTATATTTCAGCTATGACATAATGTTTAGCTGCTGGAGCAATGAACCGGTGGACCGACCCAACTTTACACAGGTCAGGAAGAGGCTGGAGACGCTGTCGGCGAAACTTCCTCAGGTGTCCAACAAAAGAGACATCATCTACATCAACACCAGCTTCCCTGAAGAGGAAGAGGAGGAGGAGGATGAAGAGTTACCCAACAGAGTGACCGAGGACCCTGTGCTCACATCCTCACCCTCCTGCAGTCGCCAGACCTGCGACACGGCAGTCATTACAGCGGATATTCATGAGTGCACAGATGCAGAAGACGACCGATATGTTGTTGTCATATCCTCTGGTGAACATGCATCCAGATCTGCTGTTGAAACACCACTGTTAAATCATGAACACTTAGAAGAGGAGTGCAGTGAAACGGTGACAGCGACACAGCAAACGTCTAGTGACAAAACATGTTTGTTGTGATCGGAGTTTGAAATGCTACTTTTTTTCTATTCTGGGCCACTAGAAGGAACAAACTGAAGGAATAATGACTGTGTTCAAACAGGTTTCTCCACCTCTGTGTGTTTTAAAGCTGTGGTGATGATTCGAATTGAAAAAGCATTTGATTCTGAAATGTTCAGAATGCATCACAGTTCTACTTTAGAATTGATTCTGAGCTTTGACTGGCTTTCTAGGCTTGTTTTAACACTGGACTGAAAAACAAATGATTCATTGGATTTTGATTCATTTAATTAATTGAAATGATTCATTAAATTACCATCCACTTGTTACGTCATGACGTATGAAATACTGTTTCCAGGTCCAAGCTGCTACTCATTTAAATTGAGAAAATACTTTTTTATGACCGCTTTTTAGTCATATCCCACATTAAATTGAATTTAATATAAAAACATGGTGTACACTGCATCACAGACATCAATATTTTAACAATTAAAAAAATTAATCACTTTCTGGCCATCAGATATTTGGCAGGGATATATATATATGTATTACGGTTGGGTGATGTCGACCAATTTGCCATTGTACGATGTCTAGTGTGAAACATCGCGATAGATGATGCCGTCGTCGTAGGCGGCAGTGAATTATTTATTTATGAATAAATAATTAATTCATAACGAATTAATTATTTGTAACCTACCGTTTCAACTACCTGACCCGCATGGTCTTTGTTTTACCCATAACCAAATCATAAATAAATAAAGATACGTTACACACAAATGACCACCTGTCAATCACTTTTTCCATGGGCATGAATAGGCAGAGTGATCTGTGTCGGTATAATGGTGTCGACAAACTTGTTTGGTAAAAAAGGTGCACAACCAACAGCAACCAACCAACAGTATCTGAGGTTTTCACTAAAATTACTAAGTACAAGCGTGAAAGCGAAAGACTGAAGCAGTGTACTGACAATGTGACACATTACCTGATAGATTCAGAAGACCAAAGAGTCTTTAGATAGAGACAAGATGAGTTAAATATCACGTTTAACAACTATAGTGAGACACTATCCAATGGTACATCCTTGATAAACTGCCCAACGTGCACTGCTCTCTGGGGTTTTGTGCTCAAAGTACCTGCTGACTGCCTGGAGCTCAGACGAGCACATGACAGTGTGTCTGTCTGTGTCTGTGTGTGGTCACATAATGTGTGTTTTCAGCGGTATAGTGTGAATGGAGGGCTGTTCAGAAATGCTAGGTGAAGCGCCAGTGTGGACTTGGATCGTTTTCGTTCTATAAGTCCATTTGAAAACTAAGACGTATTAAGCCTCATTCACACTACGAGCTATTCGCAGCGGCAAAGCAATAAACAACCCTTCATTTCAGCGGAGAGTGAGTGACTCCCGGCGGCCTCTGTCTACGCGAGCGACAGCAACTATTGGCGACCAGCTGGGCGTGTCGAGCGACGTAACAAAGTTGAGAATCCTTCAACTTTGTGCAAATGAGAGCGACTTTCTTGAGCGACAGCCAATAGGAGCATCAGTATCGCGAGCGGGTTTGCGATGGGGGCGGTACAGAGGATCGCGATGGCGGCTCAGAGACGTGATGTCTATTGGCCATCGGCGATGGACGATGGCATCGTCTATCGACCCAACCCTAATATATTTATATATAAACTATGATTGTGGTTTTCAGAAGTATTACATCACTTTGCAAACGTTCATTATTACCATTTGTTGAGTCTCCCCATACAGTTTGATAGAGCGCTTGGACCTGGAAGCCGCTTGGCATGACGTCACACTTAACAAGTGAATAGCGGTTAATATGACCACATACATTTCAGGGTTTGCTCCTTTTTCCTGTGACTTTAAATATGTCTGCTTCTTTTGCCTAGTAACTTCCCATAGATATTTACATTAGATGTCGCTTACGCTGTTGTTGTCTATTGGAATGAATGCATCAATAGAGCCGCCATTTTAGTACAGGTTAGCGCTCCTTTGAAATGAATGTGGGACCAAGGTGTGGTGGAGGACTGGCCATCCAGAGCTAGATATACAGTATATATATATATATATATACACACATGCATTTATGATCGGGAGTTTTCCCGGTGGTCAGTATGCAAATATTTTTTTTAATTACGCAAATTATAATATTAAATCATTTTTCTATTTCAATAGAGAAGTGACCGCAAATGTATTATCCTTCCTCTCTGTTAAGTTTGATCTATTCCATGTCCTGAAACACACCCCCTCTCCTGCATTCACTTCTAAAGGTAACGGAGTGAGCGATTTGTTTGTGAATGAATCTCCGTTATGAACGACTCGTGTGAACTATCGATATTCCGGCGTCTCAATTTGCATATCCATCTTTATGATCTAAATGGAATAACATTTGTAATACTCTATAATTTAGGCTGGACATTATGCACATTGAGGCGCAGGCACTGTTATCAGGCACCCTTATAAGTAACTTCAAAAACTAGCCATTAGTTCTTGTTGTCATATTTAATTTACATTGTTTGCTTATTTTATTCAACAAAACTAGCATAAACCTAGAATTTAGCGCGAGTTGGTGCTACATTGCCTTATGGTCAGTGCAGTAAGAGACTGTATTATCACCAATAATGTTACTTAATTTAGTTAGCACAAAAGTTCGTAACATACAAAATCATAAAAAGCAAATCTTATGTATGTAATGCAATGCCTTTGTTTTCTTTGTTTGCTCGTTACTACACCAGTACACAGCGCTAAAGTCCAGCATCTTCAGATTGGCTTTAGTCTTGACTAGTGCGGTTGAATGACTTTTGTCCTGGAAGCACTGTACAAATATGGCGGCGCTATTGCTCAGGCTCCGTACGCGATATCTAGTGTATATATCTATGGTAACTTCCTGCTAACAAAAGCATAACCTTACTTTAGACACTACTTTCAAAGCAACATTTTCAGTCCCTTAAAAAAAAATTTGCTATCCTGCTTGTGAAAGTGAAAGTGAGGTGAGGAACGTTACAGATGGTCTAGTAACCGGTACACATTTATAGACTTTATTACCAAAAAGATTGCATTTTTAGGGTAATTGTAGTTGTATTTTTAGGTGTTCAGTCTGACCTGAAAAAAACAGAATATTCTTCCTGTGTTGTATAGGAAATATCGTTCTGACATTTGCATCATTTAGAAGTTTGGGGTCTGTAAGATTCACAGCTGCTGGAGCGGTTGTCAATATTGCCTGAATTTATGGGGTTGTGAATGCTGAAATGTACAGACTAATTTATAATAGTTTTATTGTTCAGCATAGTAATGATCCCAAATGAAATCATATTTGGAGAGAAAAACAGTTGACGAAACAAAGACAGTCATGAAATGTCTTCCACAGTGTCCAGACCTCAATATTATATACAGTATGATATTCACCTGGAGAGAAAAAGAAAGGTGGAACATGCTAAATCTAAGGAAGTACTCTTAGAAATGTTGAAAGATGCTTGATATTAAATAGCACATCATTTCAGAAGACTCAACAAAAAGTTGAAGCTGTTGTTGGTGCTAAACAGTTCACGTTAAACACACTTTTGATTCCAAAAGTAATTTTGTTCTATAGATTAAAGGCATAGTGCACTCAATACTAATGACCCTGCACTTGCTTCATACCTTTTAGATAGATAGATTTGTGGCTCCCAAAGTTGGTGCTGTTCCCAAAGACGTTTACACAGCGCTGCATATATAAACAATATTATATAACGAAATTATAGACAATATAAATTTTATATATACAGTTGAAGTCAGAATTATTAGCCCCCCTGAATTAGACCACTTGTTTATTTTTTTTTCCCCAATTTCTGTTTAACAGAGAGCAGATTTTTTCAGCACATTTCTAATCATAATAGTTTTAATAACTCATTTCTAATAACTGATTTATTTTATCTTTGCCATGATGACAGTAAATAATATTTGACTAGATATTTTTTAAGACACTTCTAGACAGCTTAAAGTGACATTTAAACGCTTAACTAGGTTAACTAGGCAGGTTAGGGTAATTAGGCAAGTTATTGTATAACGATGGTTTGTTCGGTAGACTATCAAGAAAAAATATAGCTTAAAGGGGCTAATAATTGTCTCCCTAAAATATTGTTAAAAAAAAAATCAAAACTGCTTTTATTCTAGTCAAAATAAAAAAATAAGCTTTTTCCAGAAGAAAAAATATTATCAGACATACTGTGAAAATTTAACACTTGCTCTGTTAAACATAATTTGGGAAATATTTAAAAAAGAAGAAAAAAATTCAAAGGGGGGGGCTAATAATTCTGACTTCAACTATGTATATATATATATATATATATATATATATATATATATATATATATATATATATATATATATATATATATATATATATATATTAGGGCTGCACAACATATCGTTTCAGGATCAATAACACGATCCTTCGCAATAGTCACATCGCGAGCATATGCAATGTTGAGTCTGGATTACAATTCATTATTTGCATGTGTTTTTGACAAAAACAGAATATTCTTCTTGTGTTGTGGGAATTATCGTCCCGACATTCATATCATTTAGAAGTTTGGGGTCTGTAAGATTCTTAAGATTCAAGGTTGCATTAAATTGGTAACCAAAGGTAACAATAAAGTAATTAAAATGTTTTCCGAACGATCATGTGACACTGAAAACTGGAGAAATGAAGCTGCAAATTCAGGTTTGCAGCATAATAATAAATTACTATTAACAATCCAGTCAAATAGAAAACTGTTACTTTAAATTGAGAAAAATATTATAGAGTTTTTTTTTGTCAGCTTTGGTGAGCACACTAAAAAATCCAACTTACAAATTGTTAATTCAGTTTACATACATATTTTTGAGCTCAGTGTTGAGTTTACTTAGAAAAACAATTTAACTACATGTTTAGAACTGTTTGTTCAATGAAAATAGTGAAATCTGTTGTACACTTTTGATTACTTCATTTAAGTGTTTACTTCCTGCACTGTCAAACGTAAAAAAAGTTGAGTTACTTAAAAAGCAACCGGCTGCAAAGAAGAATTGAGTTTTTAAACTTCACTGGTTGAAGTTGTGCCAAATTATTTTTTGAAATTAAGTTGAATCGACTTATTCCGTAAAGTATATTTGACTTAAACCAGCCTTTTTAGACAACTTAATAACATTATTTGGTGCTTCAACCACTGAGGTTGAATAAACTCTCAATTTCTTTGCAGCCAGTTGCTTTAACATTTTAAGTTAACTCAACATAATCAATATTTGGCACAATTACAAATACTGAAGTTGAATAACCTCAACATTTCTTTCAATTTTTAAGTTAGCTCAATGTTTTGTTTTGTTTTTACAGTGCAGAAGAGACATCTTTTAAAGTCAGTAAAACATCTGACTGATCCCAAACTATTGCATTTGTAACCAACATTGACAAATTAAGAGCATTATACGGCGTGTTTGACCTTAGTAACTAAACATACTGGATGGTGGACCCTGTCTGAAAACTTTACCGATGGCAAAACTGTGATGCTATGCAAATGTTATCAAAGCAAGTCAGAAAGAGACTGTTTCCATTGTAATATAATGTTTTGTCTTTAAAAGGTGTTTTGAAATTAAGCTACGTTGTGATTTTAAGCGTTTGTGAACTGTTTTTGCATAGAATCCCATCTGTATATTAGAAGCGCATTCTGGAAATACAAAGAAGCTCTTTTATATGTATAGTGAAACTGACGTGGGGTGACACGGTGGCTCAGTGGTTAGCACTGTTGCCTCACAGCAAGTAGGTCGCTAGTTCGAGCCCTAAGCTGGGCCAGTTTGCATTTCTGTGTGAAGTTTGCATGTTCTCCCCGTGTTGGCGTGGGTTTCCTCTACAGTATAAACACATGCGCTAGGTGAGCTGGGTAAGCTAAATTGGCCGTAGTGAGTGTGTGTGTGTGTGTGTGGGAATGAGTGTGTATAGGTGTTTTCCAAGACTGGGTTGCAGCTGGAAGGACATCCGATGTGTAAAACATATGCTGGATAAATTGGCGGTTCATTCCGCTGTGGTGACCCGTGATGAACAAAGGAACTAAGCTGAAGGAAAATGAATGAATGAAACTGACATGAAGAAACAGAAATTCTGTAAAGGGATTTCTGCCAGAAGTGTTCAGTTTTGTTTTATCCTGCTTTTTGATTGAGGTACAGTAGCAATGTTTGTATTCATTTGAGATTGTTATGACGTGTGCAATTAATTACTGCCTTTATGAGGAATATCTGATTAAATAATGCTAAGAAAATGAAGTAAATTTGCTTTATGAATTCTAGAAATTGGTTTAGTAAAGCAGTATTTCAATAATGTGCAGTTACTGATATAAACAATGTTACAGTGTTTCTATGCAGCTGTAAATAGGATAAATATAATCTGAATGAGTTTTTCAACATAATAATATTTGCTATCAATATGAATATGCTCACTTGTAATTTCAGTGTGAAATCTGTTGTTTGGACTTGAATTTAGAAAGCAATATGGTGAGTAAAAAGTAAAGGAAAGTTTAAAGCTGAAATATTCACCGCAGTAAAATCTGATAATAAGACAAATGTTTTTAATATGTTATTAACATCAGAAAAGTAAATGGTGAATAAATATAAAATAATAAATGAATCACGTTTATCAAAAAAATGAAAAGGTGTCATTTATGTCTTTTCAATTTTAAGGTTTTGACAAACACATCTTAAAACAGTTTATATATATATATATATACAGGGAGTGCAGAATTATCAGGCAAGTTGTATTTTTGAGGATTAATTTTATTATTGAACAACAACCATGTTCTCAATGAACCCAAAAAACTCTTTAATATCAAAGCTGAATGTTTTTGGAAGTAGTTTTTAGTTTGTTTTTAGTTTGAGCTATTTTAGGAGGATATCTGTGTGTGCAGGTGACTATTACTGTGCAGAATTATTAGGCAACTTAACAAAAAACAAATATATACCCATTTCAATGATTTATTTTCACCAGTGAAACCAATATAACATCTCAACATTCACTAATATACATTTCTGACATTCAAAAACAAAACAAAAACAAATCAGTGACCAATATAGCCACCTTTCTTTTCAAGGACACTCAAAAGCCTGCCATCCATGGATTCTGTCAGTGTTTTGATCTGTTCACCATCAACATTGCGTGCAGCAGCAACCACAGCCTCCCAGACACTGTTCAGGTCTACTGTTTTCCCTCCTTGTAAATCTCACATTTGATGATTGACCACAGGTTCTCTATGGGGTTCAGCTCAGGTGAACAAGGAGGCCATGTCATTAGTTTTTCTTCTTTTAGATCATTTCTTGCCAGCCACGCTGTGGAGTACTTGGACGTGTGTGATGGAGCATTGTCCTGCATGAAAATCATGTTTTTCTTGAAGGATGCAGACTTCTTCCTGTACCACTGCTTGAAGGTGTCTTCCAGAAACTAGCAGTAGGACTGGGAGTTGAGCTTGACTCCATCCTCAACCCGAAAAGGCCCCACAAGCTCATCTTTGATAATACCAGCCCAAACCAGTACTCCACCTCCACCTTGCTGGCGTCTGAGTCGGACTGGAGCTCTCTGCCCTTTACCGATCCAGCCACGGACCCATCAAGACTCTCATTTCATCAGTCCATAAAATCTTAGAAAAATCAGTCTTGAGATATTTCTTGACCCAGTCTTGACGTTTCAGCTTGTGTGTCTTGTTCAGTGGTGGTCGTTTTTCAGCCTTTCTTACCTTGGCCATGTCTCTGAGTATTGCACACCTTGTGCTTTTGGGCACTCCAGTGATGTTGCAGCTCTGAAATATGGCAAAACTGGTGGCAAGTGGCATCTTGGCAGCTGCACGCTTGACTTTTCTCAGTTCATGGGCAGTTATTTTGCGCCTTGGTTTTTCCAGACGCTTCTTGCAACCCTGTTGACTATTTTGAATGAAACGCTTGATTGTTTGATGATCACGCTTCAGAAGCTTGGCAATGTTAAGAGTGCTGCATCCCTCTGCAAGATATCTCACTATTTTTGACTTTTCGGAGCCTGTCAAGTCCTTCTTTTGACCCATTTTGCCAAAGGAAAGGAAGTTGCCTAATAATTATGCACACCTGATATAGGGTGTTGATGTCATTAGACCACACCCCTTCTCATTACAGAGATGCACATCACCTAATATGCTTAATTGGTAGTAGGCTTTCGAGCCTATACAGCTTGGAGTAAGACAACATGCATAAAGAGGATGATGTGGTCAAAATACTCATTTGCCTAATAATTCTGCACTGCCTATACAGTATACCTCATACATCATTGAGGATTTGACACATTGGATTATATTCATATGCGTACATGCACATCTATGCTCTGGGTTTCCCCATTACATCTGACAACAGTTTATAAATCACTAAGGACCAACAGTATAATGTGGCCAAAAACTTCTTAGCAAAAATTCCAATAGTCAGCTAAACCTATTGGTCATGACTCATGTCTTATGCGAACAGATTTATACTTGTTCCTAAATATCGAAAGAACATGAATCAACATCTAAATTATATGCACAGCGTTGAGACAGCTTTAATCCCTAAATGCACAGGTGGAGATCGACTTCACATTTGCAACTGAAGATAAAGATCGCCTTCCAAGTGCGCAAAGCGGAGAACTTGTCCATATGAACGGAGCATGTTAGATATATAACCTACTTAATTCATACATTCAAGACCATGCTTGTCAGTTATAATCCTATCAGACAGATATATAGTCATCAGAGTATATTAAAACATGAATCACTTAAGCAGTTTAATCTTCAATCATGTCTAGTTCCATGCGTTCAAATACTGAGAGACATGCGGGTAAATTGAGAACTGAGGTCAGCCACGGGTCCTTCAGCTGGTTTGTTGGTTCGGCGCGCCCTCTGGCGGAGGCGCCTTTCCTTTCTCTTACGCTTAGCTGTGCTCTTACGTATGGGGATGTCAGAGTACGTCGATGATCGTTTCTGTCTCTTGTATATAATATCACTGGAGCCATCAAATGCCACAACGTGTACTTTTTTTTTCTTTTATTCTTGCCTTAAAAAAAAAGTAATTGTAGAGCAACCCATGTTCTGTTGTCATTAATGTTTTAATAAACCTTAATAGGCAAAACTGTCCGAGATATGAACAAAAGCAAGTGATGCATTCAAGTTTGATTTAAAAAAAATCTTGAATGCTTATAAAAATCTTTATAATCATTAAAATCATATATAAAAATAATAAAAATAATTAGTTTAAAAATATTGAATGATATTAATGATATGACGTAGTTCCGGAAACTTTCTACTTCTCTGTTTATCCGTCTGACTTTACGGTCAGTTTCTTTTGACCGCCCTCTGTCGTTTTAAAGAATATCACAATGGCAAACGCACCAAGTATAAAAGCCTCGTCCGTTTCGTGAGGTGTGCGCGCAGACAGCGGAGGTCCACGATGCAGCGCCAGGCGAAAGTAGAAATCCAGCTTAAGGCTCTTCTCCCCCGATCACTCAGCTTAGTGTGCCGGCCAGCTCTAGGAAGAGTCCTGGTGGTTCCAAACATCTTCCACTTACGGATGATGGAGGTCGCTGTGCTCACTGGAACTTTCAGAGCAGCAGAAATTTTTCTGTAACCTTCCACAGCCTTGTGCCTCGAGACAATCCTGTCTCGGAGGTCGACAGACAATTCCTTTGTCTTCATGCTTGGTTTGTGCTTTGACATGCACTGTCAACCCTGGGACCTTATGGGTGTATGCCTTTTCAAATCACATCCAATCAGCTGAATTTACCCCAGGTGAACTCCAATGAAGCTGCTGAAACATCTCAAGAATGATCAGTGGAAACAGAATGTACCTGAGCTCAATTTAGAGCTTCACGCCAAAGGCTGCATCGTTCCTGTCCCTGACTGTGTGGAGTTTGCATGTTCTCCCCGTGTTGGCGTGGGTTTCCTCCAGGTGCTCCGGTTTCCCCCACAGTCCAAAGGCATGTGGTATAGGTACATAAATTGGCCGTAGTGTGTGTGACTGAGTGTGTATGGATGTTTCCCAGTACTGGGTAGCAGCTGGAAAGGCATCAGCTGTGTAAAACACATGCTGGATAAGTTGGTGGTTCATTCCGCTGTGGCGACCCCTGATGAATAAAGAGACTAAGCCACAGGTCTCAAACTGGATTACTGGAGAGCCGCAGCTCTGCACAGTTTTGCTCCAACCCTAATCAAACACAGCTGATCCAACTAATCAATGTGTTCAAGTCTACTAGAGACTGTTAAGCAGAGATGTATAAAGTACTAGAGACCCAGACTTAAGTAAAAGTACAAGTGCTCTATCAAAAAAGTGACTTGAGTAGAAGTTGAAGTCCTCTTTAAGCACCATACTTAAGTGGAAGTACTAAAGTATTCAACATTTTTTGTACTTAAGTATTGCAAGTAGTTTATTCTAAAATGTACTACTCAAGTACTGAAAGTAAAAGTACAAGTATTGCGTCATGTAGTTATTTAAAAAAGCAGTCAAAAGACTTCATATTATTTTGTTTATTTTAAATATCTTTTTTGGGGCACGTGAGTAAGCAGAACAAAAAGAACCATGGTTTACAATTTATAATATAATATAAAATAAATAAATAAATAAATAAAATAAATAAATAAATAAATAAATAAAATAAATAAATAAATAAATAAATAAATAAATAATAAATAAATAAATAAATAAATAAATAAATAAATAAATAAATAAATAAATAAATAAATAAAATAAAATAAAATAAATAAATAAAATAAAATAAAATAAATATATATATATATATATATATATATATATATATATATATATATACATGATGGGTCAAAAACACCATTCAGCTTGACAGCCTTTATGATAGACAATTAACGTTATGTGAACATTGCAGCATGTCTTTCACTCCGACAAATGCAAACATTGGCTCTAAATAGGGTCATGGGTGGTCTTTTTCCTCATCGCCATGAACAGTTGAAAGTGAAGGAGTTGAAGGTGAAATTTCTGGGTTTTCCATGTCTAAAACAAACTAAAGTGCTCTCAATGCAGGCAGGCAGCACTGTCTTCTTTGATCGTCTGATCAATGAATGATTGATTCGTAACATTTTTATAATTGTAACGAGTAACTATGCAGCACATAAAAAATCTATTGGAATAAAAGAATTAAACTCATCGAAAATATGTACTGAAGTAGAAGTAGGAGAAAAAAACAATACTCCAGTAGAGTACAGATGCAGCCTTTTAGTACTTAAGTACAGTAGTGAAGTAGTTCTACTTCGTTACCACTTCGTTATCACTCTGGACCCCTCACACCCAGCACACTGCCTCTTTGAACCTTTACCTTCTGGTCGACGCTACAGAGCACTGCGCACCAGAACAGCCCGACACAGAAACAGTTTCTTCCCTCAGGCAATCCATCTCATGAACACTTCGTGATAGTAATTGTGGAACCAACATCACTACCTGCTATACACTTTTATACACTTATTTAACAACACACTTTACATGCCGATTTGCACATAACAGCTGCACATATTATGTTGTATATAGTAATATAGCTGTACATACACTTGTCAATTTGTATATTTGCATTCACTTTTTAAAATATATTTATCATCTGTTTTTAGTCTGTCTCTGTAATTCTGTTGCACTGTAGAAGCTCTGTCACCAAAACAAATTCCTCGTATGTGTAACATACCTGGCAATAAAGCTCTTTATGATTCTGATTCTGATTACTATACATCTCTGCTATTAAGCAGGTGTGAGTTGATGGTGGTTGGAGCTAAACTATGCAAAGCTGCGGCCCTCCAGGATTTCAGTTTAAGACCATTGGACTAAGCTAAAGAAAATTAAATGAATATTATCTGGATAAACTATCCCTTTCAATAGTAAGCTTTGCGTTCAAGCATTTAATTGTAATGAAACTAAATCATATTGATTGATATTTTTCAGCTTTTTTATTATTATTAATTTGCAACAATTTAAAAAAAACTTTTTTTACATTGTCATTATGGGGGATTGTGTGTAGAATGTTGAGGAAATACATGAATTTAATCCATTTTGGAATAAGGCTGTAACATAAAAACAGTGGAAAAAGTGAAGCGCTATCAATACTTTCCGGATGCACTGTATATATGTAATTGTTCACAATTTGACTGCGTTTTAACCACTTCTTATCACAAAAATTATATTTTCCGAATAATATGATCTTGCGAAACTATTAATGATTTCAAACATCACAGACAGAACATTCGGTACAAAATAATGTAACATAACATGAGTTATGAGAATAATTCCTCTACACATTGCTAAATGTAATATTTGTCTTACTTATCTAGCTTAATTGTTTATAAAGAACGTGTTGATTACTTTCCAAACTTTCTTCCATGTCACATGTTGATGACAAGCACATTTCAGTCTTTATCGTATTTCTAATCTGTTGCTGCGTGAAGATTTTGGTCAGGTGACTGAGCGAGTGACGTGTCAGGTCGCGCGCACAGGTGTGTGTCCGCGCGCGCGTGGCCGTCAGACAGTAAACATGGCCGCCGATAGCAGCCGGTGGACGCGGAACAGCAGCCGATTGCTCTGTTTAATAACGTTTTTCTTCCACTTTTCTTCATTTAATGGAGTTACAGCTGCTCCGGAAATGGGCCTGTGGACTGTCACAGTGTTTAATGTGAGTGTGAGTTATGTTTTTGGTTATAAATGCATGAGAAGGAGCGAAGAGGGTAAATGCTAACAGCTAGCATTAGGTACCATGGCATCTTTAGTTCATGAATTATATAATGTTTTTAAGTGACTTTTATAAAGACAGTGCAAAGAAAACGCTGGCAGATTAAAAACACGTTATGGAACAGATGTAGGAGTCATTTAGATCAATAAGTGTTATGCAAATGTTACAGAAATATCACGAGCTCGATGCTTCATTTTAGTTTGCAAAACCTGCGATTGTGTATTTCTTTAGCAATATAATTAGCATGAATAAATTCTGCGATATAGAGGAATATGCGAGCAATAATATGTAGTAATACTGGCATTATCACGTGTTTGAATGTTCCACTGTTATATTTGTTTGCTCTGGTTTATGCTCCAGGCTGTTATTATGTTAATGTACGTACATTAATAACTACAGTTTATCAAATACGGGTCGAAGGCAGTCTTAATACAGCTTTAAATTAGCTATTTAATATGTCCTGTTTATTTTATTTGCAAAACAAACGCATAGAGGTAAAGTTGGTTTTATATTCGCACATTAGTTCATTTAGAAGTCTCTGTATTGTTTACCATGTTACTTTGAATATTCGATCGAAATTAGCATGCAAGTATGACTTCAAAACAGCATTAACACTGTTTATTTGACTGTGAACAATGTTGGACTTTGATAGTCATTGGCTGCTAATATGATTTTGCTATTTAGAGTTTGCAAATAATACTTTTATGAACTTATATTATTAAGGGGAAAGTCCGAATGTGCGAATATAAAACCAACTTTACCTCTATAACAAACTTTAAGTCATTATAAAATACTTACAGAAGAATAGAGGTAAAGTTGGTTTTATATTCGGATATTCAGACATTCTCCTTAGTAATATAATTTCAGAAAAGTATTCTTTGCAAATTCTAAATATGGAAATCATATTAGCAGCCAATGACTATCAAAGTACAACATTGTTTACAGTTCATTAGGTAGTGTTAATGTTGTTTTGAAGTCATACTTTCTTGCGAATTCCGATCGAATATTCAAAGTAACATGGTAAAAATATAGAGACTTCTAAATGAACGAATGTGCAGATATAAAACCAACTTTACCTCTATTACAGAAGACACCTTCTGAGTATCATTCAGTGTAATATTTTGTAGCGTAACAACATTATATTCAGGCATATTTGCATTAACAATCATTAAATGACATTTTCAAATATAATTTTCATGCCTCAAAATACTAAATCTTAATACATTTTTCCTATATTCTTAAAACTATTAGGTTTGTCAGTAAGAATCATTTCATCATTTAATATGAACGATCTAATCTTTTCAATATTTAAACATGCATGTACAGCATTTATATCACTAAATTAGCTAAATTTGACTTCGTTTTAAGCCATTTCTTTTCACAAATATGATATTTTCAAATTAATATAAGAGCAATTCCATGCAAATGTCAACCTTCCCATGAAAAAAAATTAAGTTTTCACCAATATACGAAAACCTTTTCTAAGTTTTTTGTGTAAGCCAGCATTTTACAGTACTTTAGAAATGCTCAAAAATGTTTCTGTCAGTGTTTTCAAACTATTATATTTGATTTAGCAAAGTCACACAAGTGACAATTTCACATCTGTCCCATCCATAACGACACGTTTTTCTTATAAGTGCGAAAATATTAAATAAAATATAAATCAATCATCTCTTTTCCTTTTGATTATCATTATTTTTGTTGGGTTGTGCAGTTTTTTTTAATAACTTATATTCTGTACTGTAAACTCGCTAACTCTTATGGTCACATCCATAACGCATGTTTATTTTCCTCATTTAAAGAACAAAACTTGTTTACAGATGGATCTTTTTCTGATCCCATAACTCTGTGGTCAGTTGTTCTGGAAAATATAAACTGATGTTTCAATATAACGTTAACATACACTTTCTATGTGAATTTATGTTATGAGTTTTTACTGCAAATGTCACATATATAATGCTGGAATTGCTCATAAGTATCTTGCACAAAAATAATTTATTCTAAATATCATAACAATAATCTGATATTTTAAATATTTGAAAACGTTTATATAGCATTTAAATCACTGAATTAACTAAATTTGACTTCATTTTAAGCCATTTCTTTTCAAAAAAATTATATTTTCAAATTAATATTAGTATCTTGCACAAAAATAAATTATTCTAAATGTCATAGACAGAACAAACTGTCAATTTTACCATGTTAACAGAAGACACCCACCGAGTATCATTCAGTGTAATATAGTTTATATCGCAAAAAATATAATTTCAGCCATATTTCGATTAACAATCAATTAATGACATATTAAAACCCACAGAGTTTCATTCAGTGTAATATATTTTATATCGTAACATTATATTCAGGGATATTTACATTAACAATCATTAAATGACATATTAAAATATAATTTTTCATGCCCCAAAATACGTATTAATTGTCATTTTAAATCTTAATACATTTCAAATATTCAAATATTTTATATATATCAAATATTTTAACATGTATTTACATTTATATCACTGAATTAACTAAATTTGACTGCATTTTAGGCCATTTCTTTTCACAAGTATGATATTTAAAAAAAAATCTTATTACTCTAAATATCACAGACAGAACAAACTGTCAGTCATTATACAATTTTACCATGTTTTCAGAAGACACCGACCAATTGTCATTTGGTGTAACAATGTATAGTTTATATTGCAAAAAAATATATCTGGCGTATTGCGAATAACAATCAAATAATGACATATTAAAACCTAACGAGTATCATTCAGTGTAATATAATTTATGTCGCAAAAAAATTTCAGACATATTTAGATTAACAATCAATTAATGACATATTAAAGTATTTTTCATGCCCCAAAAACACAATAATTGTCATTTTGAATCTTAAAATATTTTTCCTATATTCTAAAAACGAGTAGGTTTGTCCATTTGTCAGTAAGAATCATTTAATATGAACAATAATCTGATCTTTTATATATTTTGTTTGTACACAGATATTAACATATTTTAACTCAGATTAGACGTCTGGCTGTATTTTGTAACTTTTTTTTACTTTTTTTTTTAAAGCACATTTTGAAATAAATTTGACAAAAATGTATCTGTTAAACTTTCGGCAGAGCATTATTTGACATATTTCGCATTGTTTGACATTTTTATTTTTATGAAATTGTTTAAAACTATTAAAGTAGACTCTTGCATTTCATATGATGTCTATATGAACACAATTCCTTTTAAATCAAATCTGATTAAGACACAAAAATGCATGAATGTTTTTATGAGAAGGTTTATTTATATATATATATATATATATATATATATATATATATATATATATATATATATATATATATATATATATATATATATATATACATATATATATATATATATATATATATATATATATACATATATATATATATATATATATATATATATATATATACATATATATATATATATATATATATATATATATATATATATATATATATATATATATATATATATATATATATATATATATATATATATATATATATATATATACATATACATATATTAGGCATGGGCCGGTATAAGATTCTGACGGTATGATAACCTTGGATAAAAATATCACGGTATCACGGTATTGTGCTCACTGCTCTAAAATATATTCTTTTTAAATGTCTGGGTAAAAAACTAAATGTTTTTTCCCCTTTGAACACAATATATTTTATTTTGAGAAACATTTATAATATTTTGGAGCAGTAAACGTGCCAGGCTAAATAATGAAAATGAATCATTGACCTCTGCTGTCTTCATTAGTTTCAAAAACACAAATTTAAAATGGCATCTTTGGATATCTTTTCTGCTGGAGATACTGTTGTTCAAAAAACAATGTAAAAAAAAAAAAATCTTACACATACCTTAGAAACGGTATTAGAGAAAATTTTGGCGGTATGATAACCTTGACTTTTCCAAACCACGGTATACCTTGAAAACGGTTATCGTCCCATGCCTAACATATATATATATATATATATATATATATATATATATATATATATATATATATATATATATATATATATATATATATATATATATATATATATATATATATATATATATATATATATACATATACATATATATATATATATATATATATATATATATATATATATATATATATATATATACATATATATATATATATATATATATATATATATATATATATACATATATATATATATACATATATACATATATATATATATACATATATATATATATATATATATATATATATATACATATATATATATATACATATATATATATACATATAAATATATATACATATACATATATATATATATATATATATATATATATATATATATATATATATATATATATATATATATATATATATATATATATATATATATATATATATATATATACATACACACACATAGTACTGCTGTGCAATATATAGTTTCAGCATCGATATTGCAATATGCACATCCGCAATAGTCACATCGTAGGATCTGCCGTATTGAACTGGTATTATAATTGACTAGGAGCTATATTTGAAAACGCTTATGATTTGTCACTACAGTGTTTAACCATAAAGTTACAAAAACCTTTATTTTTTATTTGGGTTTTTAGGGCCTATGGCTACGACTGTGTGCATTTTTTTAAAAGTCATATTAAAGTATCCAGGGATAAGAAATGGCGTTTCCAACTTTAGGAAAGATTCATTGTATTTATGTAAATAAATAATGAAAACTATACAGTGTTATTTTACATTTGATTATTAAATTTTTCTATCTGAATATTGCTAAACATCCAAAAAAATCCTAAAGCACTGTGCGTTTTATTTTTTACAGTATCATTTTTTGCAGATGCTCTCCCTTATAAAATTATCTAAATGTATCTAAAATTATAAACTCTTTCCTTAGTAAATAGACCTATTTATTTCATTTGATGAAATTATACTCGATATCGCAAGATGTATATCAAAGAAAAATAAAATATCGCAAATTATGTCTTTTTTTTCAATAATCACATCACAAGATATGCAATGCTGAGTTGACTTTGCAGTGTATTTTTTTTACATTTAAATGTACAAAACCATAAAGTGTGCACTGTTTATTTCACTTTTAACTATGCTTTATTGCATTTCTCTATGCTTGTAGCTTATTACATTTTAGACATGATTCAATCCTCTACAGAATCATCCCAATCAATCAAAATTAATACATTTGTTAGCACATTAGGGACCAGTTCTCACTATTAGCATACATGTTATTGCGATATTGGCTGCTTATTAGTACTTATAATCTACATATTCTGCATGATCTTATTCTACATTCCTAACCCAATACCTAAACTACCTTCATATCTATTAATAAGTAACAAATTAGGAGTTTATTAAAGCAAAACTCCTATTTAATGGTTTGCTAATAGAGAGAATTGAAAATTAAAATAGTGTCACTATAAGTTCTTTCCGAATAGTGCCATTCAATCTTTTTTTTTGTAAAATTGTACAGATACAGTATATCACAATGCAAATCATAGAAAAAAAAATGTTTCAATGTCTGATTTTTCCAATATCATGCTTCCCTAATATATAGAAAGCAGTGTAAAAGATAGATTAGTGCAGATATATCAAGACATAAATATCAAGACATAAATATCTGCTATTTAAGTATTTAAACTGCAGATTATTAAAGTCTTTGAGGAAAATCTTTCTGGCACGTTTGTACTACACCATAAATAGTATTTACAGTATATCCAGATTAATGATTATACATCCATGACCCAATGCAAAGTAGCAAGGTGTTGAAAAACCAATGGAACATCTGTTACTGTTTGCCACAAGACAGAGGGAGGAGGCATTTTACAGCTTAATAGCCATAAATGTTTAATGGTTTATGTGCTAAAGATTTTCCTTAGTGTACATGAATTTGTTTTGTATGGTGTTTAAGACTCTTTGTCATCTAGCTGGGACGCTAGATTGTTCAAATGACCTGTTCAAAGTCTTATCAAATATTTAAAGGCTTGTCTAATTTTTCCACTGAGGTTTCTAGTGGCTGCCACTGTAAGACAATGCCATATCGCACCGATGTAAATGAGTAGAGTTGAGCTGCACGATACTGGGAATAGGCATGGGCCTGTATACGATTCTGACGGTATGATAACCTTGGATAAAAATATCACTGTTTCGCGGTTTGACGGTATTGTGATTACTGCTCCAAAATATATTCTTTTTAAATGTCTGGGTAAAAATAGGGTTTCTGCAGGTTTCATCATGTCAAATTTAAGACTTTTGAGACCGTTTAACTTTTTAGGGACCGTAATCAATGAAATTTCAGACTATCACAGGGCAAAATGCTAATAATTTTCTGTAATAACCAGTGGATTTGTTTTTACTTGCCCAATTAAAATTATAATTCAGTTATTTCTTAGCCACATATTTTAAATAATGTGCCAAAACAAGCAAACTCTAGTTATGTATATATATTTTTATTAGTACAACATTTCTTTTTAAAAAAGAGAAGTTTTAAAAGCTATAATGAACAATTTATGCACAACATAAATACATTTATTTAAATCTAATTTAGTTTTCTAATGTTCAATAAAATATTTTCAGAATTCTGAGGTCTAAATCAAGGTTATTTTTATTTTGAGGGTAACTACACCTTTAACTTCTAGATTATTTTAAAATGCTATATAAAAAAACTGTATTTTTTTTGGTGTCATTTATTTAATCGACAATGGGATACTTATCTAAAAGCCTTCTGAAAATCAAATCAAAACAGAATTTTTTTCACAAATGCAATGTAGCATAAACAATACTGAAGACAATCAGAATGTCTCCAAGTTTTAAAAGCTATAATAAACAACATTTGTGCACAAATGTGCATAACCTTTAAACAAATGTTATTTAAAGGATGTAAGGAAGACAGTTTAACCATATTGCTAAAGAGTTAATAAATGTTAATTTTGTTAAACGGTTTTTTAGATGGATTTGTTGGTTGTACTGATTGGCTATATAGCTTTACATGGGCAATTAGTGAAAATTATGACCTGTTTAAAAGTATTTAAGTCGGCCCCAGTGGTGCGTTAGTGCGTCGACACATGCACTCCGGTGCTCACAGTGTCCCGAGTTTGACTCCCGCCTCACGATCATATGCCGATCTTTCCCCTCTTTCTGCTCCCTATGCTTTCCTGTTAATAATCTCTACTGTCCTATATTAAAGGTGAAAACCCCAAAACATAATTCAAAAAATAAATAAATAAAATATTTAAGACCCACCACAGCATTTTTTTTTTATTTTATTTTTTTTTTTATTTATTTATTTTTTTTTTTTAGGGTGTTAAATTTATTTTTTGAAATTTAAGACCCAGCGGACACCCTGAAAAAACTAACACTTTTTCCCCTTTGAACACAATATAGTTTATTTTGACAAACATTTAAAATATTTTGGAGCAGTAAACATTTCAGGCTGCTCTCTTCATTAGTTTTAAAAACACAGATTTCTTTACAATTTGAAATAGCATCTTTGGATATTTTTTTCTGCTGGCAATTTACTGTTTTCTACTGTTTTCCTAAAAAGCTGAAAAAAAAATGTAAATAAAAAAATCTTACACATACTTTAGGAACGGTATAGCAGAAAATGTTGGTGGTTTTTAAACCTTGACTTTTCCAAACTGTGGTATACCTTGAAAACGGTTATCGTCCTATATGCCTAACTGGGAACGCTTGCAATATTGTTGCTGAGTATTGCAATAAATATATTTCATACGATATAACATTTCCATATAAAAATGCTTTTATTATTAGATTAGTTATTCATGTAATGATATAAATAAAAAAAACAATATTTTTCAGCTCTAATTAATTCTAATTCAGATTAAAAAAGGTGTCAAGGTGCAAACATTTAGTCCTTGAAACATTATGAATTAATCAGAAGCTCCGCAGATATTCTGTCTCTTATTGGCTGTTGTCATTTTATTCTCTCGTCTCGACTCTGCCCATTAGTATTATTTTCAGCTCTATATGCACATTTGGGCGGCTCCAGCCAATAGCAGAACGGCAGCAACTGGGGAGGAGGGGATAAAGATAGTAAGATGCCATTTGATTGGTCAAATTTAGATAAACAAGAAATGCATAAAATAAATAACTTATCACACATGTCTGCGATACGTTAGTATACTTTTATTGTGGTAACAGTAATTTTGCAATTGTGACCATTTTGGTCGCAGATGCGCCAAAATTTAATTTATGTGACCTCAAAATATATTGGGGAGCATTTATGCGAGTGCATAAAATTGTTGCCGTATGACCGATTTTCACTGCAAAATGTTCACCACATGTGCATATTTAGGAGACATTCAAACAGAATGCATCTTTGCACAGAACGTGAAACGCAGCGCTCAGGAATGGTTTAAATCAGTTGTTAACTTGTTGAAGTAAACAAAAACCCGCAATGCTTGCCCCGCCTTTGTGTTCTTATTGGCCCACTGCTCTGTAACTAAACGCAAATGGATTGGTTAATATCAGCTGTCAATCACTCAGTCAATGCCTTCTGCCTTTAGATGACGGAGATTTGACCATGAAAATGTAAAACGCTGAAGATGAGAATGAGAACAACACTCACAGATTTTGTTTTAAACCACCTAAAGTTATAAATAATGACTAGGGCCAGACGGAATCTGCGGACGTTTTTTGCACATTCTGTGGAGAATTTTGGTAAATTTCTGCGGATTATTTTGGGAGTCTCATAACTAAAACCTTAATATGTGAAATATGCGTAATTTAAAAACTGAATAAATTCAGATTTACACACATTTACTCAAGTAAATAAACAGAATTAATGATGGGCTAAAAATCTGCGGAAAATCTGCGGAATTCTGCGGAAAATCTGTGGAATTCTGCGCGCACAGATTCCGTGTGGGCCTAATAATGACACATCTTATTAGTGATCATGTGGTGAATGTTAATCCACCATTTACACTTTTTGAAGAGCGGATAAAAGACTTTCATTGGGTTGAAGTCCACTATGAAAACGACTAAAGCCATTTACTGTAAAGTCTGTGGGACAGAGTGGGATGGAGTTACCATCTACACATTTTAAGCCTGAGAGGTTCTATATACATTTCTATTCTATGTAAATCTGTTAATATAACACTTATAGTAACTGTGCTCAATTTTTGGTGGGTGCGGCTAAATTTTGGCTGGTGCAACTAAATTTGTGCAGTTAGGAGCACCAGTGCTTCCTTTTTGTTTGTGTATTTAAACTGTTGTATTTGAATTTTCTCTTTTCCAGTCATCCAGACATTTATTGTTACGGAAATCCATGTATAAGGACACTGACATTCAGCTGAGAGGTATCTGATATTCTTTATGATATTCTTTCGTTTGAGATCTCTTTGAAACTTTGCATCCACAAAAAGCAACATTATTACACACAGCCTTGTTGCAATAATCAACTTATCACAAAAGGCATGACCTCAATGATTTTTTGTTGAAGCATTATATATCGGCCATCATGTTTATATAGAATTAATGTCAGTGCAGCAACATTTCTGCTGATTGTGCAGCCTGTCATCTCATATAATCTCTGATGGAGGTGTCAGCGAGCTGGAAACTTCTTTAGAAAACAACGCTTACTGACAGCTGAAGAAAAGGTGGATTATTTACTGTGTAAATTTAAATTTATTCAGTTTTTTTTTTATTAATTTCAGTAATATTATTGACTGATGTGAAAATGTTCATATGATTTTTACATTACAGTTTATAAAGTATTTTTTTAGTCTTTTAGTAGAACTATTATATGAGAGACCTGCTTTGTTTGACAAATAAGTGGATCTAATTGGATTTGCATTGTAAACATTAAATAAAAGCTAAAAATGTATTATTTTTTATTTTATGAAATATTTACACATAAATCAGCAGATATTTTTTTTTTTTTACAAAAATAGCAAAAAATGTCCACAGAGTCTGTCTGGCCCTACTGATAACCTTAACTTTGCCGAATTAGATTGTAGTGCAATAATGTGCACCGTTTGTAAAGCTGCTTATAATTATAACAATAATTATTGTGAAAAGAGCTATACAAAAAAACTTGAATTGAATTGGTTGTTATGTTTCTACATTTACCTAGATAATACATTGGACAACAAAAACTATTTATTAACAAGCCTTATTAAGTACACAGTACATTAAACAAAACATATAGAGGCGCTTTAAAATAAAAGCATTGATTAATTATGATTGAAATGAAGTTGCATAGTGATTTAAGGGTTTTTATTATTCTTGCAGTGGGTTCGTTTGATTGTCCGGAGGAAGTGTCTTTCAGCATCCAGTGGTTTTTTAAGTATTACCCGTGTCACAATGAGTACAACAATGTTGAAGTGAGTGGCACCTTCTGAAATGCTCACAGCAGCTGTGTGTTGCTCTTTGTTTGATTATTGTTTGCTTGTTTGCTCAGGAAATGTATCTGAAGACGCCGCTGAGTCGACGTGATAGTCTGGACCCCAACCCTCTTGGACCTGGAGAATATATTCAGCATAAATACAAGGAGTTTTCCTGCAACAATGACATGCACGTCTTCCCCATGCTCAATGTATGGTTATTTGTTCTTTTTCAACACTTGACTTTTTTGTTTTTTGCTATCAGTTAGCGTTAAGTGATATACGAAATTTTCAGATCGCCATATCGCTCCCCTCTGAGATCGCCGATTCACTATACTATTGCATGGGGGCACGGCAGTGTTATGTTTACTTATTTGCTCATTTATTTAACCATTTCTAAACGTATTTAATAACTTTTCGGCCGATTTATTTAAATTTTTTTTTATTTATTTAATAAACAGCATTTGCATTACGTTTTATCTTGAAAAATAGTTCAAACCATCGCAAATCGCCGCGCTCTTGCAGCTAAATAGGCGCTTAGACCGAAATTATTTCAAACAAGACTCGATGCAACAGTGCGGTGTGGGACAGGATTTGATGGTGACTTTGGGTCCACGCAGTTTTCCACAGGACTGCAAAATGGGTATAAAATAGATGGATAAAAGCAAATTAAATGATATTCATCTACGCACAAAAGAAACATAGATGCATTAACCCCCAGGGGTCGAAGACCACTGTTATGGCCCAAAACCCAAAACTGGCTCGAATAATAACATGAAGGTTTGAGCCGAACGTATGAATGGACACAGGCGCTTGAATTAATTAATTGACGTCTCGTCAATAATCTTTAATCTCCATAAATCAAACATTCCAAAAGAGACCACAAAATATTAACAAAAAATCATGTAGACAGGTAGGGCAGCTAAGAAGAACATGTCCCTGACTATAACTGTTTTAAATAGACAGATCTTACCTACAACTCCCTTGAAAGGAATAAAAAGAAAACAGGTGAGTCTTCCGGGCCACTGCTTTCCTTCGCTAAACTAAATAAATACCAAAATGTGACTATGAAAGATAATCCACTACCTGCTGCGAAAAACAAACAATGTATCAAATTAAACAAACTAGATAACACATTGAGAAAACTAAAGAATCAAAAGTTTAACAAAAACAAAACACTGAAGAGAGCGGCATGTAGATGGATCCTGGCATGCGGAGCACCGCAGCCTTAAATACCGAAAATCCCAGTGACGTCACCGGCGTCATCCAATCCTGGACAAGCCGTGTGGGAAAACTCCACCTACAACTCAAATAAGCGCAAGCATACAACCGCAACAAATAAATGAATGAATAAATCAAACACAGAGTTTTAATGTGACCACGCCCACGAGTCTACACGCTCCTTGAATACATGAATACATGAGAGACATACCTGCATAAAGCTTGGAAGATGAACTTTCCAACTCATTTTGAAAACAAATGTTGTCTCCCTAGGTAATCCCATAGAATTCTTCCAGCAGAGCGCGCATCATGCCGGCTCTTCCCGTGTCCGCCGTTATTACAAACAACGACGAAAGCTGCCCCCACGCCCACAAACAAACAGAGTGTGCTAGAAAAGTTGTTTCATTTTTATTCCCAGCAATAAATTGAAATTATGACTCATTTAACCTCACGAGATCATCATCGAGTATTTGGGCAAATATATATACAGTTGAAGTCAGAATTATTAGCCCCCCCCTTTGATTTATATATTTTAAATATTTCCTAAATGATGTTTAACAGAGCAAGGAAATTTTCACAGTATGTCTGATATTATTTTTTCTTTTGGAGAAAGTATTATTTGTTTTATTTCGGCTAGAATAAAAGCAGTAAAAAAAAAAAAAAAAACATTTTAAGGTCAATATTATTCGCCACTTTAAGCTATTTTTTTTTGATAGTCTACAGAACAAACCATCATTATACAATAACTTGCCTAATTACCCTAACCTGCCTAGTTAACCTAGTTAATCCTTTAAATGTCACTTTAAGCTGTATAGAAGTGTCTTGAAAAACATCTAGTAAAATATTATTTACTGTCATCATGACAAAGATAAAATAAATCAGTTATTAGAGATGAATTATTAAAACTATTATGATTAGAAATGTGTTTGTGCTGAATACAAAAAAAATACATGTTGGCCAGTACTATGTAATAAGTAGCTGAAATAAGCACAAATGTCAGGGCATGGCAGAACATCTCAGGGCCCCAAAATCACCTCAGACCCCTCAGGGTCCTTTTAGATGGAAGGCGGATGGAGGACTCGGTGCCCGTGCGGTGAAGGCGTTTCTC
Source organism: Danio kyathit (assembly GCA_903798195.1). Classification (NCBI taxonomy): domain Eukaryota; kingdom Metazoa; phylum Chordata; class Actinopteri; order Cypriniformes; family Danionidae; genus Danio; species Danio kyathit. The sequence continues at coordinate 55,937,669 of LR812531.1, forward strand.
CATCATCATCACAAAAGTGGTCATCGATAGTGTCACATTTGTATTTGCTAAAATCTAACACAATGTTGCGCTTGGCATATGTGTTTATTGTTTTCTGATAAGAGAAATAGTTTCATTTTAGACGTAGGCCATTGCCGACTCGCCGCAGCCATGGCTCTAATATTATTATTTTTTAACTGTAGGCCTACATATAAAATTTTTCACTGAGCTCAGTAAACCCACAACGAATTGTAAAATACAGGTTGTAATTTAATTTAATAGGCTAGTTTAAAAATAAAAATAAAATATATTTTAATAGCCTATAAAAGTAATAGCATATTTTTAAATTAAATAAATAAGCTATTTTCTGAAAAATGTACATGTCCGTGTTTATTATTCCATCGAATTAAACACAAATAAGACACATGTATATTCTGTGTATTTGATGAAGCAGTCAATGCATGCACTAAAAAAAATAGGCAATAGACCACCTTACAACTTAAAGACTATTAATAACGGATATTATGAAAGATAAATAACTTTTTTTTTTGTGAAAGCAAGAGAGAATCTTGCGGGAGTGCTCTTATAAGGGAGTCTCAAATGACTAACGATTGTGCATTACCACAACACGTTTTATTTCAGAACATTTAAGCTAGTTTCAGTTCTTAGTTCTTTCATTTATTTTTTTATTTGTTTAATTTTTACAAATCGTTTTATTTAACTTGTTTGTTAATTAAATATAATTTTGTTATTTAGCCTATTATTTTTATGCAACAAAGCAAATTAATTTGCTATAAGATGTGGCTGTGTATTATAGTGCCCTTGCATGCAGCGCGCATTAATTGCTGCTGAGAGAGAGAGAGAGAGCAAGAGAACAATGGAAATAACTCATTTTTCACATGCTGATTCATGTGAAATTGCGAATACATGTATATAATCGTCTTGCAATTAAAAAAATTATTGTATTTTTTTTCTTTGAATAGGCTAGTCTAATTTTCAATTTATGCTAAAGATAGGTGGTGCTGCAGTCTGAAAGTGTCGGTCAAGTGATGTTGATGTGAACAGCTGAAGTTGTCAAGTTATTGGTGTACTGTTATGTGTAATTATTTAATGCTGATAATTAAAATAATAATAGTATTCATTTTATTCAATAATGCAATTAAAACGTGTAATGGGTCTACATTAACACAAAACCAGCTGAATATCATCTTTAAAATCGACATAGGTCTCAGCTCACTGTGATATCTTTGCCTATCGTCGATACACGATACTATCGTCTATCGGCACAACCCTGGTTTTCAGTGATTTTAATAGTATTTATATTGTATTGAATTGCAGCAGTTGATAATATTATTACATTTTGTATTTAATATTGAAATTAAAATAAATACATTTTATTTAAATAAATATTAATGATGAAGTGTAATAATATTTTTTATATTGCATTGAATTACAGCATTTAATAACATTATTAAACGTTGTAATATTTATTTATCTTAGTTTTTAAGTTTTCAAGCCAAAAAATTCAGAAATAAAGCTAAAATAAATATTGAAAATTAATGATGAAATGTTGTCATATTATTTATATTGTATTGTAGCATTTAATAACATTATTAAACGTTGTAATTAATATTTATTTATCTTAGTTTTTAAGTTTTCAAGCCAAAAAATATAAATAAATAAACCTAAAATAAATATTGAATATTAATGATGAAATGTTGTCATATTATTTATATTGTATTGAATTGTAGCAGTTAATAACATTATTAAACGTTGTAATAAATATTTAATTATCTTAGTTTTTAAGTTTTCAAGCCAAAAATATTTATAAATAAAGCTAAAATAAATATTGAAAATTAATGATGAAATGTTGTCATATTATTTATATTGTATTGTAGCATTTAATAACATTAATAAACGTTGTAATTAATATTTATTTATCTTTATTTGTAAGTTTTCAAGCCAAAAAATATAAATAAATAAAGCTAAAATAAATATTGAATATTAATGATGAAATGTTGTCATATTATTTATATTGTATTGAATTGTAGCAGTTAATAACATTATTAAAAGTTGTAATATTTATTTATCTTAGTTTTTAAGTTTTCAAGCCAAAAAATTCAGAAATAAAGCTAAAATAAATATTGAATATTAATGATGAAATGTTGTCATATTATTTATATTGTATTGTAGCATTTAATAACATTATTAAACATTGTAATTAATATTTATTTATTTTTATTTGTAAGTTTTCAAGCCAAAAAATATTTATAAATAAAGCTAAAATAAATATTGAATATTAATGATGAAATGTTGTCATATTTATATTGTATTGAATTGTAGCAGTTAATAACATTATTAAACGTTGTAATATTTATTTATCTTAGTTTTTAAGTTTTCAAGCCAAAAAATTCAGAAATAAAGCTAAAATAAATATTGAAAATTAATAATGAAATGTTGTCCTATTATTTATATTGTATTGTAGCAGTTAATAACATTATTAAACGTTAAGTATTTATTTATCTTAGTTTTTAAGTTCTTGAGATTTATTTCCTAATGGCATTTAATTGTGTTCTCTGTTCTATATTTGCAGAAGTCAAAAGCAGAACCGAAACCGGTGAAACTAGTTGTTGATGAAAACGACTTTAAGGTAGAAAGTTTGATTGACACACATTAAATGCCTGATTCTTCTCCAAACACTTGAAATCAATAATTGGTTTTGTTTTGAACATAAGGACGACAGTTTCACAAGTTCTTCTGCTGCTGAGGCTGGAACATTTAAACCAAAGGTAAACATTCTGTGACCTAATATATGGAGTATTTGCGGATAATAGATTATTAGACTGAGGATTTGTTACGTAATGGACCCTAATTTCTTTGTAGGCAAAGGATCATGTGATTTCAACAACCTGGAGGGACGGGCCATACCTGTTGGTGGTTAAGATTCATCCAAGCAGACAAGATGTGAACTGGAATTTAACCTGTAGGCATAATTCCCTCATCTATTTTGTCATACAGTTGAAGTCAGAATTATTAGCCCTGCAGTGAATTTTTTTTAATATTTCCCAAATGATGTTTAACAGATTCAGGAATTTTTCACAGTATTTCCTATAATATTTTTTATTCTGGAGAAAGTCTTATTTGTTTTATTTTGGCTAGCATAAAAGCAGTTTTTAATGTTTTTAAAAGCATTTTAAGGTCAATATTATTAGCCCCTTATATAATTTTTTTTCGATTGTCTACAGAGCAAACCATCGTTATACAATGACTTGCCTAATTACCCTAACTTGCCTAATTAACCTAGTTGACCTGGTTAAGCCTTTAAGTTTGCACTTTAAGCTGAATACTAGTATCTTAAAAAATATCTAGCATTAGAAATGAGTTATTAAAACTATTATGTTTAGAAATGTGTTGAAAAAATCTTCTCTCCGTTAAACAGAAATTGGGGAAAAAATATACAGCTGTCTATCAAATTGATTGTGTGTATTGAATCTTATCTAACGTTTGTTTCAGTCAGTGTTGTGATGATGGGAACTCACGGTTTTCTCTCTGTCACTGAATGGCCTCTCATGATCGTAAGTGGTTCAGATCCTCATTTGTTTATCAGCTCAATGTGTTACAAGAAAATGCCAATTGTTATCAAAAGCCATAACTAGGCCTACACGAAATCTGCGCGTGCAGAAATCTGCAGATTTTCAGCGCATCATTGAGTCTTTATTTAGTTATGTGTAAACGTATATTTAATTTCAGAAATATTACTGACTAATATGAAAATGTTTATATGATTTACTTGCTATGCAGTTTGTAAACTAATATTTGCTGTCTTTTAGTAGATATATGGTAAATATATGAGAGACTTGCTTTGTTTACCAAATAAGTGGATCTAGTAGGATTTGCATTGTAAACATTAAATAAAAGTTAAAAAATGTATCATTTTTTTTATTTAACATATTAAGTTTTTAGTTATGAGACACCCAAAATCATTCCGCATAAATCCACAGATTTTTTTTTTACAATATTCTGCGCAGAAATAGCAGAAAATGTATGCAGATTCTGTCTGGCCCTAGCCATGACTATTAAATTAAATGTGCACTGCACTATTTGTGCCATAAACACTAGGAGTTATGATTCTGTCCTCATATTTTTAATGCACAATTTGGAATAATACATAAAACATTTTGGATGGAAATTCCAAGAAGTACATTATCCTAAATTGACCAATAAGATGACCTGAATAAACTACAGCATGATAATATTGATCAAATACATTTCTTGATGTGCAACAAAAAACTCTTGACTCTAACTCATCTAATGTGATTGGGTAACTAACCCACTGACCAATCTTTGTCATAACATCTTATTGTTGATGGTCAGCTATTGGGCTTTGAGCTGTAGTTAGAAGCACAGTTCCTTGTGTTCTATTCCCAGTTATCCCCCCTATGCCCTATTTTTTTCCAACGTTCCAACATCCACTTTAATTGATTAACAGAAAAGGCTTAAAGTTATCTCACTCGTGTAATTTGCTTTCAAAGTGTTTTTTTTAGCTAACTTCAGACAAAGACTCTAGAATACACAAGACATGTCACTCGTAGCTTTTTGAAAGGGGAAAAGTGTAAAGCTGCGGTCACACTGGACTTTACTCCCCATAGACTTCCATTCATACGCACGCGAATGCGTCAGACCGGAAATGAAGGGTCATGCGTCGAGTTTCGCATTTCGCTGCGATGCAAAGTTCAAGTTAGGTGAACTCTGACCTGCGAAATCGCATCACTTGACTGCGTCAGACCAATCCAGGATCAAAACATGACCTCTCTGGACAGAAATTTAAAACATGGAGCAATCGCTCGCTTTTTTTAATGTCTAATCATCTTATTTAATCCCGCCCCTTTTCGCAGTGCCGTACGACAGAATTTCGCAAGCTCAAACTCTAGTGTGACTGCGGCTTAATGGTTAATATGCCGAATGAAGCCCCGCCTACTAGTACAGGAACCAATCATCAATCGCTAAATGGTGAATAAAGCCCGCCTTCTAGCACAGGAGCCAATCATCAATCGCTATAGGCCGACAATACTCTGGGGGAGGGGCTCCGGCCAGACGTGAGTTTCTGCAGATTTTGTGTAATTTGGACGTTTAGAAATAAAACTAAAGACACAGTTGAAGTTTAATTTCATTTGTGATTCCTAATATGAAATTCAATCGTAAGCTCGGCAAGCCATTTTGGAGAAATTGATGTATCCCCATTCAAACAGAATGCTCGAGCATACTGCCCAAGAGGTGTTTTAAAGATGTCCGCTGAGTGAAATGACTTGCCTTAAAGGGACTTTGCTTCAGATTACCAGTTGCGCTCCCTTTGTAGTGCACTCCGAAATCATTTATGCCGTTTTGTATTCAGGCATGGCACATAGCAAAAGCTATAGGTGACCTATGAGTTACAAGCAGAAATTTGTTACATCTCCAAAGCTTGTGAAAACAAACAAACAAAAATATTATATAATAAGAACCTATTATGGCAACAAATAAATAGAAGTAGTTTTTACATCGTTATTTGATCATATATTGATGTATAGGCTATGTGAGATTAGTCTACATCAGTGGTGTTCAACCCTGTTCCTGGAGATCTACCTTCCTGCAAAGTTCAGCTCCAAGCCTGATCAAACACACCTGTAGCAATTAATTAGGACCTGAACAGCACTGGATAATTACAGGCAGGTGTGTTTGATATGGGTTGCAACTGAAGTCTGCAGCGAGGTCTATCTCCAGGAACAGGGTTGGTCACCCCTGGTCTACGTGTTAGCTGTTGTAAGTGGTGTTATGGTTTTGAATAGAATATGGATTATTCTCCATAATATTTGTAAAAGAAATATAGACCCTATATGTGCTGTTTATGTTTATATGGAAAATGAATTCATTTTTTTTTTCTCCAAAACTCATCTTGGATTTAAAAAGGAAAAAAAAAATGTGTGCCTGTATAATTTGTACAAAACAAAACCAAAATAATCATTTCATGCAAATTTTCTCTAAAGAAGTTGATACTTGGCCCCAATTACAGCATCATTACTTGCATTTTACATTATAACAAACAAGGCTTGGTTAAACGAAGGATTAAACACTTCTGTTGTTTCTCTTCAGTTCTACATGGTGATGTGTATGGTGTACATCCTCTACGCTGTGCTCTGGTTCGTCTGGTCGTCCTGCTACTGGAAGGATCTGCTGAGGATCCAGTTCTGGATTGCAGGAGTCATTTTCCTGGGCATGATCGAGAAGGCCGTCTTCTGTGCTGAATATCAGAACACGAACACCGTGGGATCAGCAAGTTAGTCAAAATATATTCATTATTATTTTTCTTTTAAACGTTCATTTATGTGCTTTTTGCATTTTACAAAACTACAACAAAAGAGAGAGAGAGAAAAAATACAATACAATAATGCAATGCATAAAAAACACAGAGGGACAAATGCACACGAAAGCAAAATATATTTTGGTGATCAGGTAATGCAAAAATAAAAGTAATTATAAAGTAACATTGTTTTTATATTACCAGAAAATGCATTATCCTGATTATAGTTTTATTGTCAAATAGTAGTTTGGGCACATTATTAAAAACATTATAGATCATGAATAGTAAATATCAGTTACACTCAATTTTTAATTACTATATTATTGACTGACGTCATTAGTTATGCTTGAATTTCTTCCAATACATTATTGTGTTCTAATATGTGTCCCCATGTTTTATCAAATATCTGAAATTTATCATTATTAATATATCTCAATATCTCCTTGGCAAGCATCTCTATGATATCTTAAGTTTAAGGAAAAGTTTAAGGGCCATGAAACCCCCCTGTCTCAGCAGGGTGTTTTCACACCTCTAGTTTGGAAAAAGTCAGGAAAGTGGGTGTGTCCAGCTCTGTTTAGGTAGGAGTGTCGGGGGAGGGAAAGAGGGAATTATTTGCAAATATGGGAGTTTCTGTTTAGGCACGCGCGAGGCAAAACAAACACACACACACTCAGGGGAGAAAGACAGTGACTGTGTTTACATGGACATCAGTAATCGAATTACTTGCCAAATTATTAATTTGTCGACTTTAACTGCAGTTTGGCATTTTCACTTTTTATTCAGGAACATTTCCTGCATGTCGCCCCTTGACAAATGAGATATTGAAAGCGAGGAACTGCTGGAGAGTGGAGTTTTAATGGTGTGTTTGATACCGCACGGCAAATGGGAGAAAAAAATCCTCCGCATTTCTTGGTAACTTAGATGCACTCAGTAGGTAGCGTCAGAAAGCCGTGTATAAAGACTATCCCGTCACAAAATGCAGCGAAAATCCTACACGATGGTCAATATTTGATTGCAGTGTTTACATGTTGACATTCAGAGAGCAGCATTTACAGCGGATCTTTCAGTCTATAATATTGTACTATAATATTGCAGTGACATTAACATACTGTAAACTTAGTAACTAAATCATTTTGACTAAGGTATGTCTTTAAAAGCTGAAAGAGTACTGCTGACGATACAAAGTAACTTTGCCATCTGAATGAACAAACAAAGGGCACTGATTTGATCGCACACTTACCAAATCTGTAGAGACAGGACAATTACACTGGAAGCGACGAGCGGCAATTCCGGATTTCATCATTTCCAGATGCGAAAAGCTCTCGGGTAAAAAATGTTCCTTACAAACGCATTCTGTCCTGTGCACTGTAATCTACATATGAGTCCAGCTGCGCTCTCACAGCGGGAAAATGCAAACAAAACCTTCGTTGCAGCACATTATTAAACGCAGCACACTAATAAACACTGAGGATCCGTGTCTCCAAATTCTTGTTCTTTCACTTGTTTTGGCAACACAACGTGGCGTCTCTCGGTCGTCTGAACACTGTAAAAGGTAAAACCTCTTCGAAGTCTCTCTGTAGTCTCCGAAGCTATCATGCATATTAATGAAGTTGCGCCGCATACACAATAGAGTGCGCTGATTGGTTTGAACAAAGTATTTCTCATGAATTAAGAAAGACGTCACAATGTTCTTGCAGGTACAGACAGCCACTCTCCACGCTGGATTTACACACAAGGATCTCATCGTCATGACGCAGCTTCAAAAATTCATTTCAAACCGGAAGAACGAATTTGCTCAATTTTCACTTTTTAGTGCAATATATGTGTCCTAATAGTGTTTCTAGCAGCGTAGGACACATATATCACTGTCAACAGCTCAAAACATGTGTCTTGGTGTTTCGTGACCCTTTAAGATTGTTAGGTACCATAACTCTATTTGTCACTAATAACATTTACTAATTAACTAATAACTAATTACTTTAACAGTTCAAGTTATTACAGGGAGTGCAGAATTACTAGGCAAGTTGTATTTTTTTTTTTTTTAAAGATTTATTTTTGGCCTTTTTGCCTTTATTAGATAGGACAGTATTTAGACAGGAAGCGAAGTTGGAGAGAGAGAGGGGGGTAGGGTAGGGAAATGTCCTCGAGCCGGGATTCGAACTCGAGATGCCCTGACGTGCTATTGCACCATATGTCGGCGCGCTATCCACTAGGCTATTGCACCGACAGCAAGTTGTATTTTTGAGGATTAATTTTATTATTGAACAAAAGCCATGTTCTCAATGAACCCAAAAAACTCATTAATATCAAAGCTGAATATTTTTGGAAGTAGTTTTTAGTTTGAGCTATTTTAGGAGGATATATGTGTGTGCAGGTGACTATTACTGTGCAGAATTATTAGGCAACTTAACAAAAAACAAATATATACCCATTTCAATGATTTATTTTCACCAGTGAAACCAATATAACATCTCAACATTCACAAATATACATTTCTGACATTCAAAAACAAAACAAAAACAAATCAGTGACCAATATAGCCACCTTTCTTTGCAAGGACACTCAAAAGCCTGCCATCCATGGATTCTGTCAGTGTTTTGATCTGTTCACCATCAACATTGCGTGCAGCAGCAACCACAGCCTCCCAGACACTGTTCAGAGAGGTGTACTGTTTTCCCTCCTTGTAAATCTCACATTTGATGATGGACCACAGGTTCTCTATGGGGTTCAGCTCAGGTGAACAAAGAGGCCATGTCATTAGTTTTTCTTCTTTTAGACCCTTTCTTGCCAGCCATGCTGTAGAGTACTTGGACGCGTGTGATGGAGCATTGTCCTGCATGAAAATCATGTTTTTCTTGAAGCATGCAAACTTCTTCCTGTACTACTGCTTGAAGAAGGTGTCTTCCAGAAACTGGCAGTAGGACTGGGAGTTGAGCTTGACTCCATCCTCAACCCGAAAAGGCCCCACAAGCTCATCTTTGATGAAACCAGCCCAAACCAGTACTCCACCTCCACCTTGCTGGCGTCTGAGTCGGACTGGAGCTCTCTGCCCTTTACCGATCCAGCCACGGGCCCATCAAGACTCACTCTCATTTCATCAGTCCATAAAACCTTAGAAAAATCAGTCTTGAAATATTTCTTGGCCCAGTCTTGACGTTTCAGCTTGTGTGTCTTGTTCAGTGGTGGTCGTTTTTCAGCCTTTCTTACCTTGGCCATGTCTCTGAGTATTGCACACCTTGTGCTTTTGGGCACTCCAGTGATGTTGCAGCTCTGAAATATGGCAAAACTGGTGGCAAGTGGCATCTTGGCAGCTGTACGCTTGACTTTTCTCAGTTCATGGGCAGTTATTTTGCACCTTAGTTTTTCCACACGCTTCTTGCGACCCTGTTGACTATTTTGAATGAAACGCTTGATTGTTGGATAATCACGCTTCAGAAGATTTTAGGAGTGCTGCATCCCTCTGCAAGATATCTCACTATTTTTGACTTTTCGGAGCCTGTCAAGTCCTTCTTTTGACCCATTTTGCCAAAGGAAAGGAAGTTGCCTAATATTTATGCACACCTGATATAGGGTGTTGATGTCATTAGACCACACCCCTTCTCATTACAGAGATGCACATCACCTAATATGCTTAATTGGTGGTAGACTTTCGAGACTATACAGCTTGGAGTAAGACAACATGCATAAAGAGGATGATGTGGTCAAAATACTCATTTGCCTAATAATTCTGCACTCCCTGTATATAAACAGTTAACCTGCAGTTCTATAGTATATAGGTGATGTCTATATATAGATGGTCAGTGGAGTGTATTTAGAAGTTTAATGACACTTAGAAATTAAGTATTCTGCATCAGGAATAACACTGACTTTGGCAAACGAACTTCAAATAGATCTGTAAGGTTATTTTTGTCTAACTATTAATATCTTCGTGTTTTCTCCAGCTCAGGGTCTGCTGATCTTCGCTGAGCTTGTCTCTGCTCTGAAAGGACTCTGGCTCGTTTGCTCGTCATCATCGTCAGTCTGGGCTACGGCATTGTCAAGTGCGTGATGAAAACATTGACTAGCAGCATCTGTGGTGTTTTTTGGAGAGTGTGAGATGATTGTGATGTTTCTGTGTCATCTCAGACCTCGTCTAGGCACCGTCATGCACAGAGTGGTTGGTCTCGGTGTGCTTTACTTCGCATTTGCTGCCATTGAGGGCGTTCTGAGGATCACTGGGGTAAAGTTGACAAACGAGCATTTTTAAATATTCGTTTTTTTTATGCTGGGCAAAGATAAATTGTGAATAATCTCACCCAAAATTAAAGTTTGTCTTGACATAAGAAAAGTGTGTATATTAAATATATTTATTATGTATATGTAATACAGACACATACATAAAAACAAAACTATACTAAATAGTATGGAATAGTATTTAAATTTATATAGAATTTATAGCAATTTGAAAAGTTGGGACAGAATGGGAAACACAAATAAAAAAAGAAAGAAGTGATTTCTAAATTTACTTTGACTTCTATTTCACTGCAGACAATAAAACAAACATTATTTAATGTTTTATTTAATTATTTCCTCAAGATTGTTTTTAATGTATTTTTTTTCTTCAACATAAACACGTATTCAATCTTTGGTTCTTGCAACACATTTCAAAAAAGTTGAAACAGTAAAGCTTTTCCCACTGTATTGTTGCCATTCCTTTTCACAACACCTCAAAAGACGTTTAGGGACTGAAGACATCAAGTGATGAAGTGTTTCAGGTGTATTTGTGTCCCATTCTTCCCGCAAATAAGTCTTAAGGTGGGCAACAGTACAGGGTCTTCATCGTCAAATTTTTCACTTTAATATGCACCACACATTCTCTGTTGGATGCAGGTCGGGACTGCAGTCAGGCCAGTCAAGTACCTGTATCCTCTTCTGGTGCAGCTAGCACATTCATTTAACAGAATGTGGTTTTGCATTGTCCTACTGAAATATGCATGGGCATCTCTGGAAAAGAAGGCAGCATATTGTGCTCCAAAATCTCTATGTACTTTTCAGCATTAATTAATTTCAGCATTAATCCATACTGTAAAATACTGTATATTTTATATATAAATATGAATAAACATCTTTTCAAATACATGCATGCATCTACACACATATATTATGTCAAAACAAACTTTTATTTTGGATGCTATTAATATTTGCTCAGCGGTACTTTTTATTTGATATGTATAATTTAATGGATCATGAAACAATAATTTTTTATTAATTTTATTTAATAATTTTTCCATAATTTTGAAAAATGCAACAACTGAATGCATATTCTACATGCTTTTTTAAACCCGTCACACATTACACAGATAAACACAAAGCTTAGTATTTAATGCACAAATAAATGTACAGCCGTTTGAATTAGTACTTACTAAAGCATTTTTACATTGATTTTTAAGGAAGATACTTGTTTTTAGTTTAGCATGTAAACACAAATGTGTATATTTATTAATATTAAAAATATATATTTTATATTAACTATATATTGTAGTTTTTATTGTAGCAGTGTCTTTCATGCAGTAAAATGCAAAGTTACACTTTTTTTTAGTTGCACAAAAAGTCTGCATGTTTTTTCAATATATATTCTAGTATATTTAGGATACTTTATTTAGTTGGTCTATAATTACTGACAGTGTCACATGTTATGCAATTAGCTTAACAATAACCCAGCCTTTTCCTAGTCTTTTGTTCCTTGACAGTATCTTGCATATATTTAATTATCTGTATAAACTAAAAGACACAGTTGAAACCAGAAGTTTACATGCACTCTAAAAAAAGGAACATAACCATTTTTTAACGAATGTCTGATGGTAAATCATACTAAATGTTTACTATTTTAGGTCTGTTAGGATTACCTAAATGATTTACATTTGCTAAATGCCAGAATAATGAGAGAATTTTTTTTGAGAATTTTTTATTAATTTGGTCAAATGTTTTGGGTATCCTTCAAACTATTGTGAGAAGCTTGTGGAAGGACTTTTGGCCCATTCCTCCTAACAGAATTTGTCAGATTTGTTGGCTGTCTTGCTTGCACAAGCTTTTTCAACTCTGCCCACACATTTTCTATAGGATTGTGCTCAGGGCTTTGTGATGGCCACTCCAAAACATTCACTCTGTTGTCCTTAAAGCACATTTTAACTAATTTGGCAGTATGCTTAGGCTCATGGTCTGTTTGGAAGACCCATTTGTGGCCAAGTTTTAATTTTCTGGCTGATGTCTTGAGATGTTGCTTCAGTATTTCTACATAATGTTCTTTCTTCATGATGCCATCTATGCTGTGAAGTGGACCAGTCCCTCCTGCAGCAAAACAGCCCCACAACATGATGCTGCCGACCCCCTACTTCACAGTTGGGATGGTGTTAATAAGCTTGTAAGCTTTCCCCTTTGTCCTCCAAATTTTACACTGGTCATTATGGCCAAACAGTTCAATCTTAGTTCCATCAGACCACAGGACATGTCTCCAGAAATTATTCTTTTTCCCAGTGTAATTTAGCTAATTGTAATCGTGTTTTTTTGTTGATTCTGGCTTGTTGATTTTCCCATGTTGTCACACAAGGAAGCAGTGTGTTTGAGGTTTTCCTTAAATACTATTCTACAGTTGTGCCTCCAATTACCTCAAATGTTGTCAATTAGCCAATCAGAAGCTTCCAAAACCTTGACACCATCATCTGAGCTTTTTCAGAGGCATAATAATCTTATTGTATGTAAACTTGACTTTCAAGAAAAGTTATAACAATTTCTCAAAAAATATCTCTCTCATTATTCTGCTATAAAGCATAACAGAAACACATTTGATAATCCTAACTTGCCTAAAAGAGAAAAAGTTTAGTCACATTAACATCTGACTTTTTTTAAAATGGTTGTGTCTTTTTATAGTGTATGTAAACTTCTGGTTTCAACTGTATATATGAATGAGAATTTATGCCACTCAAATTCAGTCAAACACTCATTTTCAATGAAAATATCAACTCATGCTGTTGTGAATAATTAAACAAAGTGGCATTTCATTGGACACAGACTAATGAATAATTATGATACACAGACCTGTCATTTAACAAGCTACACAATTACACTACCTGACAAAAGTCTTGTTGTTGATCCCAGTTGTAAGAGTAACAAATAATAAATTGACTTCTAGTTGATTATTTGGGAAAGTGGCAGAAGGTAGATTTTTTCCATGAATCATCTGTTGAACTGCATCCCAATCATCACAAATACTGCAGAAGACCCAAGATTCTCACAGAAATCAGTCAAGTTTGGTGACGGAAAAATCATGGTTTGGGGTTACATTCAGTATGGGGGCGTGCGAGAGATCTGCTGAGTGGATGGCAACATCAACAGCCTGAGGTATCAAGACATTTGTGCTGCCCATTACATTACAAACCACAGGAGAGGGACAATTCTTCAGCAGGATAGCGCTCCTTCTCATACTTCAGCCTCCACATCAAAGTTTATTGAAAGCATAGATGGTCAAGCTGCTCCAGGATTGGCCAGCACAATCACCAGACATGAACATTATTAAGCATGTCTGGAATAAGATAGAGGAGGAGGCATTGAAGATGAATCCAAAGTATCTTGATGAACTCTGGGAGTCCTGCAAGAACGCTTTCTTTGCCATTCCAGATGACTTTATTAATAAGTGATTTGAGTCATTCAGAGATGTATGGATGCAGTCCTCCAAGCTCATGATGGAGTCAGACACAATATTCATTCTGTTTCCACTGCAGCATGACTTTATATTCTATACTGGACATTATTTCTGTTAAGGGACAAGACTTTTGTCTAAGCAAATTCAGGCCTTACTGTCCTTATGAAATCATTAAAAGTCAAGGCATGATCATATTTTAATTTGGTAAAATAAGCGTAATCTAGAGGCCTTTGCCTTTCATATGAGCCCTTTCTGATACCAAATGATCAACTAGAAGTCAAGATATTGTTTGTTGTTCCTTAAACTTCTATAGATGACAACTTTTGTCAGTTTGTGTACAAACCTGATAGATAAAAAAAAAAAAGCAAAAAAATAAATAAGTGTTTCTCCTTCCAGTTAAAATGAACAGATGGTAGCATTTTCTTCTATGATCTGCAACACAAACATTTTCATTGAAGTCTCTGAACATGCATTTGTGTGTTTCATGATCCTTTAAATTGGACATTATACTGTAGTTCTGAGCATTTATTTGTTGTGAATATTGTGTGTATGTTGCTCTGTAAGGGTCGAGATAATGGACCAGCCCTCATCACTTACGTTATATTAGCGGTGTTTGATTCCTCTGCCATCTGGTTCATATCCTTCAAACTGAGCTAATCAAACCTGTTAGATTGTGATTTATATGAAAACAGTGCTGTACAATAAGGTTTATTTGTAAACATGGGCCCTATTATACTGTTTCTGATATTAACTTTCATTTAGTGTGTAATGTAGTTTTACTGTATAATAGCTCTAATAGTATAATATGTGCACTTTATATCATGTATGCAGTTATATTTTTTAGTCACTTCATTTTGTTTCTTGATTTTATAGTGGTGAAGAAGGAGCCATTCCTACTGTTTACTCTTCCTCATTTTTCCCCGCTTCTGTGCGTCTGTGTTTCTCAGGCTAAAGACTCTGACCTGGCCCTGCTAGCCAACATTCCCCTGGCTCTGCTTGACTCCTCTCTGTGTTGGTGGATATCCTTTTGGGAAGCAGTGTTTGTGTCTTTGCCCCTGCATTATCTGTCTGCTGGGCTCTAATGTATTCCTGCATGATGCCTTATTTGTGGGGAATTGTGTTATTTTTCCATTTAACAGTTAGACCTGATGACGTTCTTGCCAGGCATGATGCTAAAAACTACTCACTCACTCACTCACTCACTCACTCACTCACTCACTCACTCACTCACTCACTCACTCACTAATTCATTCACTTACTCACTAATTCACTCACTCACTTACTCACTAATTTATTCACTTACTCAATAATTCATTCACTCATTCACTTACTCAATCACTCCTTCACTTACTCAATCACTCATTCACTCACTAATTCATTCACTCACTCACTCATTCACTCACTTACTCATTCACTCACTCACTAATTCATTCACTCACTTACTAACTCATTCATTCACTCGCTCACTAATTCATTCACTTACTCATTCACTCACTTATTCATTCACTAATTCATTCACTCATTCACTTACTCATTCACTCACTCACTAATTCATTCACTCATTCACTTACTCAATCACTCATTCACTTACTCAATCACTCATTCACTCACTCATTCACTTACTCACTCATTCACTCACTCATTCACTTACTCAATCACTCATTCACTTACTCAATCACTCATTCACTTACTCACTCATTCACTCACTCATTCACTCACTCATTCACTCACTCATTCACTCACTCAATCACTCACTCACTCATTCACTCCCGCAATCATTCATTCACTCAATCACTTAATTACTCAATTACTCACTCAATCACTCATTCTCTCAATCACTCACTTACTCACTCACACAATCACTTATTCACTCAATCACTTAATCATTCACTCACTCAATCACTCACTCAATCACTTAATCAATTACTCAGTTACTCAATCACTCGTTGTCCTAATCACTCACTCAATCACTCATTCACTCAATCACTTACTCAACCACTCACTCAATCACTCATTCATTCACTCACTAATTCATTCACTCCTTCACTTACTCAATCACTCATTCACTTACTCACTCATTCAATCACTCATTCACTCACTAATTCATTCACTCACTCACTTACTCACTCACTTACTCATTCACTCACTTACTCACTCACTCGCTCACTAATTCATTCACTTACTCATTCACTCACTTATTCATTCACTAATTCATTCACTCATTCACTTACTCAATCACTCATTCACTCACTCATTCGCTTACTCAATCACTCATTCACTCACTCATTCGCTCACTCATTTGTTCACTCATTCATTCATTTACTCACTAATTCATTCATTCATTTACTCACTAATTCATTCACTCAATCACTCACTCGTTCACTCACTCAATCACTCACTCACTCATTCACTCCCGCAATCATTCATTCACTCAATCACTTAATTACTCAATTACTCACTCAATCACTCATTCTCTCAATCACTCACTTACTCACTCACACAATCACTCATTCACTCAATCACTTAATCATTCACTCACTCAATCACTTAATCAATTACTCAGTTACTCAATCACTTGTTGTCTTAATCACTCACTCAATCACTCATTCACTCAATCACTCAATCACTTACTCAACCACTCACTCAATCACTCATTCATTCACTCACTCAATTACTCACTTAATCACTCATTCACTTAATCAATCTCATTCACTTAATCACTCAATTACTCAACCACTCACTCATTCACTCAGTCACTCACTCATTCGCTCACTCACTCACTCCCTCACTCAATCACTCATTCACTCACTCAATCCCTCCCTCACTCATTTACTCACTCATTCACTCACAGGCCAGCTCTCTCACTTATTCACACTCTCTCATTTTTGAGCTCGCTCAATTCACTCATTCACTTACACATTCATTCACTCGCTTAATCATTCACTCATTCATACACATATTCACTCAATCATGCACTCGCTCACTTATTCATTTAATTGCTCACTCATTCATTTACTCATTTATTGATTCAGTCACTTATTCATTCACTTGCTCACTCAATCACTCTTGCACTCGCTAATTTATTCGCTAACTCCTTTATTCATTCACTCACTCGCTCAAGCACTCATTCATTCACTCACTCCTTCATGCACTTGCTCACTCATACAGTTGCTCATTCACTTGCTCACTCATTCACTTGCTCACTCGTTGACTCACTCCTCCACTTACTCAGTCATTCATTCACTCACTCATACACTTGCTCGCTCACTCATTCATTTATTCACTCACTCATTGCTTCACTCACTTATTCGCTCCCTCAATCACTCACTAATTTATTTATTTGCTCACCCATTTACTTATTCATTCACTCATTCAAACACTTACTCATACACTTGCTCACTCATACGGTTGTTTGCTCACTCATTCACTCACTCACTTATTCATTCACTTACTCATTAATTTACTCACTTATTCATTCGCTCACTCACTCACTAATTCATTCATTCACTCGCTCTGTATCTCACTTATTTACTCTCTCTCACTCACTCATTCATTCACTCACTCATACACTTGCTCACTCATACGGTTGTTTGCTCACTCATTCATTCATTCACTCACTCATACACTTGCTCACTCATTCACTTGCTCACTCACTCATTCACTTGCTCACTCACTCATTCACTTACTCAGGCATTCATTCATTCACTCACTCAATTACTCACTCATACACTTGCTCACTTATACATTTACTCACTCATTCATTTATTCACTCACTCATTCCTTCACTCAATTATTCGCTCCCTCAATCACTCACGCACTCACTAATTTATTCATTTGATCACCCATTTACTTATTTATTTACTCACTCACTCATACACTAACTCATTCAAACACTTATTCACACACTGGCTCACTCATACGGTTGTTTGCTGACTCATTCACTTGCTCACTCATTCACTCACACGCTCACTCATACATTTACTCACTTATTCATTCACTTGCTCACTCATTCACTCATTAATTTACTCACTTACTTATTCATTCACTCACTCGCTCACTCACTAATTCATTCATTTACTCGCTCACTCTGTATCTCACTTATTTACTCTCACTTATTCATTCATTCACTCACTCATACACTTGCTCACTCATACGGTTGTTTGCTCACTCATTCACTTGCTCACTCATTCACTCACTCATACATTTACTCACTTATTCATTCACTTGCTCACTCATTCACTCATTAATTTACTCACTTACTTATTCATTCACTCACTCGCTCACTCACTAATTCATTCATTTACTCGCTCACTCTGTATCTCACTTATTTACTCTCACTTATTCATTCATTCACTCACTCATACACTTGCTCACTCATACGGTTGTTTGCTCACTCATTCACTTGCTCACTCATTCACTCACTCATACATTTACTCACTTATTCATTTACTTGCTCACTCATTCACTCATTAATTTACTTACTCACTTGTTCATTCACTTGCTCACTCATTAATTTACTCACTTATTAATTCGCCCGCTCACTCACTAATATGAATTATTATGAATCATTCACTCGCTCACTCCATATCTCACTTATTTACTCACTCACTCATTCATTCATTCACTCACTCATACACTTCAGCTGAGTTCACACTGCCCTTTTCTCCCCATAGACTTCTATTCATACGCATGCGAATGTGTCAGACGGGAAGCTCAAGCTTTGTGAACTCTGACCTGCGAAATCGCATCACATGACTAAATGAGACCAATCGAGGATCAAAACATGACCTCTCTGGACAGAAATTAAAAACATGGACCAATCGCTTGCTTTTTTAAAATGTTTAATCATCTTGTTTAATCTCGCCCCTTTTCGCAGCATTGTGCGACAGAATTTCGCATGCACAAACTCTAGTGTGACCGTGGCTTTACTTCCTCCTTCATTCACTCATTCATTCGAGTAATAATATCTATGCATGTGTGGCCAGCTGTTGATTACCATTTAGACCAGGGCTATTCAATTGGCCGAACCCGGCCCCCGAGGAAATTTGTTCCGGCCCTCCAAATAGTGTGACCAAGACATCAAGAATAAATTTAGTTCAGTCAAAAAACGGCCGCTATAGTTATGAAGTGTGCGTCTGTTCAATACAGCATAAGCTGCGCAGAGCGTGAGTCACCTGACATTAAGCAGTGGAGAGAGCAGCCGAATACATTTGAATATGTTTTCAGAAAAGGTCTTTTGTACAATGCACTGATATCGTTGTTAAAGATGCAACGATTAACCGATTTCACTATTAACTGCGCTTTTCATCACGGTTAATTCGTAAAGGCTTCTCTAAGCCGCATTTCTGCATTTCTGTTCTGCCGCACGAAACGAAACTGCTGAACAAAGTTACGCCAAGTTGCCAACTGTGCGCTAGTTTAAAGTTCCGAGCTTGTCCACCGAAGCTAATACGCACGCACACTGTAATAACTATAGCCGCGGGCCGTTCCCAGATGAAGTCTTTCCCGCGCGCAAGTTTGTTATGTCGTAAGAATATATGCCAATATGTGGGCGCAAGCGCAGCAATGCGCTCGCGGCTGTCTGGGCGCACACTGTAGAAGACATCTCATGCTTTAACGGTGAGAGTTGTGCTTAGCTTTCAGTGCAATGTAAACAAAAGACATGTTTGACGAGCTATTATTAAAATGATTATGTATGTATGAACGCAGATGATAACAACAGTTAATCTAAATATTGGCACCGACCTACGACCTTTCCTCTCTATAAACACACACATAAATGTGTAGCTCTATAAGCACAGAAAAACCTTCAGCATAAAAACTATTACTAATGAAAATGCCTTTTAAAGGTTTTTTAATAGGGATGTCCAGATCTAAATCTTGCTAATATAAAGATTAAATTTACATTAGACGTGATAACTGTGAAACCCTGATTATTCTTCACACTATATAATCGTACAACCAAAATCTATAATAGTTGCATCCATATTGTTATGAAGTTCAAAACATAACATATGAACGTATCTGAATGTAGAAGAAACCTACTGAAGCAATACACTGATTTTGTTGTGCTGTGAAATACAACATTTGAATGTTTGTTAAGGAAACTTTTTGTACAGTGCAGTGATATTATGTAGTTTCAAAATACAATATATTAACATTTTAATGTAGACAAATACAACGTGGGTGTCTTAAGGAGCAAAAATACAACATATATGGGCTCTTATATGCAGTTGTGTCATCACTTATATTGCAAGTCATGTCTCTCCGGCCCTTTGTTTGGGATGCTTGTCATGAACTGGCCCCCGTGACAAAGTAATTGAATAGCCCTGATTTAGACAGTAATTTTGACATAAAAGAAATCTTTCTCTATCATCCAATCATCATACTAGAATAATCTGCATATTAATCAAGGGACACGAAAACTATAGAAAAGTCAGTGCTTTTGTCCAAGGAATTAATTACTTTTCACATAGAAATGTTTTTAGAATTTAAAGGACCAAATTTCTAATTCGCATTGTTTTTAGGCAAAATACTTATTCAATAAACATGATTATTACTCAAACTTTTGAATGCAATAATAATCAACACAACCAGTGTGCATGCTTTTTGGATATATTCTATCTAGTGTATTAAGGATACTAGCTAATTTAATATGGTCTGTCATCACTGATAACACGTCACAGGTTATGCACAGAAATGATCCTGTAACCCTACTATTTTGTTTCTATAACCCAATGTATGAGACATTTCCTTGACGATATCTCACATATTTGTCAGTTTGGCACAAACCATTAAGACTCTAAAGCTCAGAAGAAACCCAGTGAAGTTGTCTTTGTACAGACACTTCACCAACACGCTCATCTTCGCTGTTCTGGGTGAGTTTGAGGCATGAAATATCAATGAATAGAGCTAAA
Source organism: Danio kyathit (assembly GCA_903798195.1). Lineage (NCBI taxonomy): Eukaryota > Metazoa > Chordata > Actinopteri > Cypriniformes > Danionidae > Danio > Danio kyathit. The sequence continues at coordinate 55,958,580 of LR812531.1, forward strand.
TAAAGAGACCCGGTCATGATGAGTTATATGTGCTGTATTTCAGCTTCAATCATTTTCATGGTTTGGACAACAAAGACGTTTCGGTTAGCAGACTGTCAGGCGGTGAGTATCTAAAAAAGCTGAACATTCCACTCTTAAAGGGATAGTTCAGCCAAAAAGGAGAATTTCCTAATAATTTACTTACACACAGGTCATCCAAGATGTACACTTTTTTTCTTCAGTAGAACATTGAAGAAGATTCTGAGCTGAATCTGTGATTCTTGGTGATTCATATAATGGCAGTGAATGGAGACGGGTTGTTTTAGATTTAAGTACAAATGAAATCAAAACTAAGCATGTTGATTTTGTTAGCTCACATTTCTAGTTATGTGCTGAACGATTAATCTGTTCATGTCATTAGGAAAAAAAAAGTTTGCCCTTGTAATGTAAAATTTAAAATGTGAAAATGCACTTCCTGTTTGTTTCGTTAAATTCTCAGATTAGGTCTGTCTGGAGTAGTGGGTGTGGCTAACATACTTAGCCACGCCCCTCCAACTTTCAGTTTTGATCAAGTGGCAACCTCCCGCTCTCCCTCGGGAAGCCAATAAGGAAGTAACTAAAACTGCAATTCATCGACTCGCCTTGGGGGGCTGACTTCAGGAAGTCCAAGTGCTTTCTTTCTGCATTGGTAAATTGGTCATTTTTACAGCTGATTAAAACATGTTTACAGCCTGGTACAAAAGATGGCTTTGGTGCATATAGCCATGATTACCTTTCATGACAAATGTGAGGGGGGTGAATTTTTTTATAACTCATCCGTTTCGTTTTTATGAAGTTTTATTAAGTTTGCATAGTTAAAGGCGTGGCCACTTGAGTGACAGCTGGCCCTCGCTGGTCGCTGTCTCGTCACCTCAGCTGATTCCTGCTAATTAGCCGCTGATCTCGGCAATCTCTTGGTTAATGTTTCTTTACACAGTCATTTGCCTTTTGGAATTATTTCCTGCAATTATCAGATGATATGGCATGCTGTGTGAATTTAATTGTGCTTACAAACCGTTCAAGTTGCCTCCATTTCCCAGGTGAGTGAAATTATATACTTATTTACCATCTCTATAAATGTATTTATCATTTAAATGTTCTTTAGACCAGTATTGCACTCCAGAATCTGACAGATTGATTAGCTGTAGGCTCTAGAACAGTCATCTGAAGCGTTGTCATACAGTGTTAGTCCTGGATTTTTATAAACAGCCTTGCATTTACTAACACAGACTATATCTGAACTGTTTGATAGTAATTCGCGTTTTCCTCCTGTCCAAAAACGTCATAAGAACAATGTTTAGTGGCTCAATGTATTACAACAGTGTTTTTAAAAGTCTAAACACTTTATTGATATAGTGTACAACCAAGCACGTGTGGTCAGAACACAAACGAGTCGCAGGTAATGAAGTATTAAGCGTTCTCCCAAAGTAAAAAGTCTGTCTATGCCAGGTCTAAACAAAATGCAGAGAATCCAGCATGCGTCTGTAGCTCCGCTCACTCTCCGCCTCTTTGCCCTTATTTGGTATCCCGCGTTTGGTGCGATGACGCGCTAACAAAATGCAGACGGTTGGCCTCACCTACTTGTAGCTTTTTTTGCAGTGTTCAGAAACCTATGGGTGACGTCACGGATACTACGTCCATATCTTTTACAGTCTATGGATTTGACAACAAGCAGAAATGGTGAGGAGGAGGTCTCTGTTATGCTGCGTTCACACCAGACATAGATGAACCGTCAAGCATAAGTGATTTACATGTTGAGTCAATGCAAAGATGTGAATAGAGATCCTGCAACATGATTCGTGCGAATGAGGTGGCGTCAGGGCTTAATTTGTGCCGGAACACTCTGGATCTGGCACCTCTGTTATCTGATCCGGCACCTCATTTTACTGATCCTCCTCCTCAACTGCCCTCCTCCCCCTTCCGCTGTTCACTTTCACTTTCTTCCGCGACTCCCCAACCCTCTTCGCTTTCATCCACGACAAACTCCACCGCTCTTTACTTTCGTCCGCGACACCACAATAGCCATGGCTCCTGATTACACACTGAGGTCTTGTGAAGCAAAACGATTGCTCTGTGTAACATTAATTATAATTCGATTAGCTTTAATCCACAGCCTGGTGAATGACTAAAGTGCGTCAGAATTTTGTAAATAATGGTCAATTTCTTACAACTCCCGCAAGTAAACAAACCGGCAGACACAAAATGTTGCTTTGACTATGGAGCTAAGACTGCGCTGTGGCTGATTGTATCCCTGCTCATAGTATACTACAGGGAGTGCAGAATTATTAGGCAAGTTGTATTTTTGAGGATAAATTTTATTATTGAACAACAACCATGTTCTCAATGAACCCAAAAAGCTCATTAATATCAAAGCTGAATATTTTTGGAAGTAGTTTTTAGTTTGTTTTTAGTTTGAGCTATTTTAGGAGGATATCTGTGTGTGCAGTTGACTATTACTGTGCATAATTATTAGGCAACTTAACAAAAAACAAATAAATACCCATTTCAATTATTTATTTTCACCAGTGAAACCAATATAACATCTCAACATTCACAAATATACATTTCTGACATTCAAAAACGAAACTAAAACAAATCAGTGACCAATATAGCCACCTTTTTTTGCAAGGACACTCAAAAGCCTGCCATTTTGTCAGTGTTTTGATCTGTTCACCATCAACATTGCGTGCAGCAGCAACCACAGCCTCCCAGACAATGTTCAGAGAGGTGTACTGTTTTCCCTCCTTGTAAATCTCCACCTTGCTGTCGTCTGAGTCGGACTGGAGCTCTCTGCCCTTTACCGATCCAGCCACGGGCCCATCAAGACTCACTCTCATTTCATCAGTCCATAAAACCTTAGAAAAATCAGTCTTGAGATATTTCTTGGCCCAGTCTTGATGTTTCAGCTTGTGTGTCTTGTTCAGCCTTTCTTACCTTGGCCATGTCTCTGAGTATTGCACACCTTGTGCTTTTGGGCACTCCAGTGATGTTGCAAAACTGGTGGCAAGTGGCATCTTGGCAGCTGCACGCTTGACTTTTCTCAATTCATGGGCAGTTATTTTGCACCTTGGTTTTTGGTTTGGTTTTTCCACACGCTTCTTGCGACCCTGTTGACTATTTTGAATGAAACGCTTGATTGTTCGATGATCACGCTTCAGAAGCTTGGCAATTTTAAGAGTGCTGCATCCCTCTGCAAGATATTTCACTATTTTTGACTTTTCGGAGCCTGTCATGTCCTTCTTTTGACCCATTTTGCCAAAGGAAAGGAAGTTGCCTAATAATTATGCACACCTGATATAGGGTGTTGATGTCATTAGACCACACCCCTTCTCATTACAGAGATGCACATCACCTAATATGCTTAATTGGTAGTAGGCTTTCGAGCCTATACAGCTTGGAGTAAGACAACATGCATAAAGAGGATGATGTGGTCAAAATACTTATTTGCCTAATAATTCTGCACTGCCTGTATATAGTTTTGTATACATTACTTTAGACAAACTTACATACATTTCAAACTGTTTTAGGGTGCTTTCACACCTGCCTTATTTAGTTTGGTTGAATCGCACCAGAGTTCGTTTTCCATCTTGGTGCGGTTCGTTTGGGCAGGTCTAAATGTAGCAATCGTACTCGATTGCGCACCAGAAGCGGACCAAAAAAGCATACCGAAACCTCCTCGAAGAGGTGGGCTCGGTACGCTTTCAAACGAACCCTGGAGTGGTTTGATTTTGGTCAGAATTAGGGATGCACCGATGCCGATACTTGGATCGGATATCGGTTCGATATCGCATATTTTTGCTGGATCGGGTATCGGCCAGCTGGTACCGATCCAAATCCGATCTTGCGCGTGCACTATATTCTGTGTTTATAAGCCAACTAATAGGCTACATGAAGCCTATTTTAAGGCACTAGAACATTGTCATGTAGGCCCACTATACCCGAAATGTTCTGAAGCCATTCTACAGTTTAATGTGAAGTAGAGATGAATATTAAAGTGTTTAAATTCATGTTCAGTTCAGCCCTTCCCGCCGCTGCGCGGCTGCGCCCGTCAATCATTCTCCATTCATTCACAATTCAGTCTGCTTGTCGCATTTGACAACAGGAAAAACTCTCTCTAAGACTATTTGTTCCCTTTAGTCTAAATAATTAGTGGAGATATGCATTTAGTTTTGCATTAAATGGGTTCATTTTGACCTGCAGCAGGAGTTCATTTCATCATGTTTGCGCTGCTGTGTGTGTGTTAGAGCAGATCGCATTCGCAATACTGGATGGAGACGGTTATTACCTGCTCTTCACACACAAAGTAGGCCTACCTGAAATGTTTAGAAAAGCCTCAATAATGCATTGGACAGATCCTCAACGCACTTATTTCTTCCATTTGAGCTGCTGTTTTGCAAATGTCTGCAGATACCGGAGCGCTGCGCGCTGTCTCCGATGCATCAAGCGCTTTCATTCACGTGCCGGCTGCATGCGCAGAGGCGACGTGCGCCGCTCCGTATAAGATTCTTACAATGTGTTTGTTCTCCCATCCTTCAGATTGAGTTTATTTTTCTACGGTGAATACATTAATTGCTGCGAATAGTTTTAAAGCCTGGCCCATTGTGGTCAATAGTTTATTAAATAAATTAAAGGTGAAACTGACGGGCGCAATATGGATTGTTATTAACAGAAAATGATTTAGCCTAATATAGGCTATTCTGAAACTGTGAACATTTCACTGTAATTTTATATATTAATATTTTATTAAACAGACCAGTTTGTGTTTTGGCGCTGAAGCATATAAGATTTGGAGAGGAATTATTAAGTAAAACTGGCACCAGACGGTTTAGTTTAATCTGCATCAAACCTGCAGGAAAATATCAGGCTGTAAATTAATATAATTAATAAATTTAATAAAAGGCTGATTATTTTACCAACGATGTCAATAGCCTATTGCAGATATCAAAGAAAAATCTTAATATTAAAAAGGAAAGGACAATATCACAAGGAATGCTCAAATAATGTTTTTAGATTGTGCTGTCTGTCATATATACCTATAGGTCTGTTATTTTTTTACTAAAGAAGATGATTTCAGTTTAGCACCAGAGCTATAGAAACTGCTCATTTCCGTTAATTTGGGCTCGTTAACCGAATGTTAACCGCTAACAGATTAATATTAAAATATTAATAAAAAAAATAATTGACGTGCCTATATTTTGTATGACACATTAAATATTGCATTTTAAAATACTGATTTATTTTAAATGCAAACAGCATCAGAACATAATATAGCATCTTCACCTGCTGTGTTTTTAGCAGCATATAGAAAAACAGAAACTAAACAAAAATAACAAAAAAAATCCTGCTCTAGATCTTTCCCTTAAATGACAAATTTAAATTACAAAACGAAAACACTGACTGAATACTTTTTAAGAACCGGCAGGCTGTTTGTCCAATCATGTTTTTTTTCTTCCATCAAATAAAAATATCAGGCTACCTCAAATAGATCGCTCCAAAATATGCGTTTAATTAATGTTAATTAATTCATGTTAAATATTACAAATCCCCTGTCAACATGTTTAATAGAATTCATTAGTTTAAAGATTATGTATTTAATTACGATTGAGACTTATTTCCTCTGTCTCATTCGCGGTTCATGTGCGCGCGCTGCGTGTAATGATAGACAATGAACCTAAAGGTTCTATGTTGACTTTTTGTAAAGTATTGGCTACTACATAGCATATAACAATTTTGTTGTTTACATATGATATTGCATTATTTGCATACATGTTTTTTTTAAGCTGTAAAATAAAAAACCCAGGTTTGGTGCGAGGTCCATTAGCCTATGCAAAAAAAAAAAAAAAAAAAAAACTTTAGATTTGTTTGATTGGTAGATTAGGCTATGTAGGCTATTTAGAAAATTATATTATATAAGAACTATTAATAACTGTAATTTTCCAAATAGAAAAAAGGTTGGATTGTTAGTTGAACACTAAATCACCAATAGTCTATTTATTGAGTTTATGACACGGCTCTGGCAACACAGAGGCGATCCACATCAGCACTGGGTGGTTTGTCAACAATTCTGTGTCAAACTATGAGCAGAAATATCCTTCTTTCATTTTGCTTCTTTGACAAAATATGTAGGCACGTGTGGTTGCACGTTACTGTTACTGCACGCGCTTTTCCATTGCAAAAACGCGAGGCGCACCGCACTGCCTTTATTGATGACAAGATAAAAAGGAGCGCGGTGCTCTTTTTATGCCACTAGGAAACGACTGAATCAGCTGAGCCGTATTGTGCGCGAGTGTTCCTGACAGTAATTGTAATTTTTAATTGCATTATGATATTTAAGATTTGTAAAGTCATACAGCTTTGAATGACTTGAAACAGCGACCAAAAGTCTCTCCTCCATCATTAAAAGCTCGCCGAAGTCGTTTTGACAACACAGACACTGCTGTCACCTCAAAGAAAACCCAACCCCGCCTCTGCTTTCATTTGATTGAAGAATGAAAAAGATGAGACTGATGTAACACGCTTTTTCTGCTGGAGAGCACATAGCGCGCAACGGCAAAACATTAGTAAACCATGCAAAAGATGCACCTATCAGTCTCAACGCAAAAAGTGTTGGGGACAACAAAAAAAACGGCACAGTATCGGGATCGGTATCGATCGATATTCAGAATTTTGGTATCGAGATCGGATCGGTTGGGAAAAAATGGTATCGGTGCATCCCTAGTCAGAATATGATCCGAACTAAAACAGACCCAATCGCAAAAGTACTGTGCTTTTTTGGACTAATCTAGCTGCCGTAGTCAGATGCGCTGCGCATTATGGAATGTGGAGGAAAAATATTTGTTGATGGCGCTTTACCAAAAGAGAGAGAGAGAGGGAAAAACATTACCTGATGGGTCATTGGTAATATTTCTGGAAGATGACCATGTCGCAGTTTAGCTAAATTAATTCACTCCTCCTAAAGTGACCTGCAATGCGCCATCGTCGTTTGCAATGCATTAAAACATTGTTTTTCAGCCGCAGCCGCGCTTCATTCTTGAAATGTATAGTTTGTCCAAAGTGATGTATATAAACTATATAGTATGCTATGACTAGGGATACAATCAGCCAGCGCAGTCGTAGCTCAATAGTCAAAAGCGACATTTTGTGTCTGTTCTGTCTGTTTACTTGCAGGAGATCCGTTGGCATTTTCCCACACGTGAATTCTGACCAATCGAAAAGCAGTTTAGGAAATACGTTCAATAACTTCTGGCCAATGAGTGATGTGGGTTTTGTCAGATGACTGCATTTTGGTTCTTTTCAACTGGTTCAGACCAACGCAATCAGTGTGGTGTGAAAACGACCCAAAGACGGCAGAAAATGCTACAATGTATCATTAATTGCCCTTGGTCCGGACCAAATGAACCGAACTACAGATGTAAAAGCACCCTTACTGTACGTTCACACCAAAAGCGGCCAGAGCGTTAAAGTAGCCGGAAGTCATTCATTTTCAATGGGAGCCGGTGGCGATAAGCAGCGAGGAGCAGCACAGCGCGTCTTCGCCAGTGTGAGCGTCGAGGAGAGTTGAAATCAAGTCAACTTTATGGTAATGAGCTATGATGCGGTTCGACGGCAAGCAATCAGAATGTAGAAGTCCACCGCTTGAGAGGAGTCAGAGAACACAGTCACTGTGAACTTTGGTTCCGACCACAGTTGTTCCCAAGGGTTTAATTATTGCGGTCGCTGGATTTCCAATTATTTGCAATGTTTTCTTACCAGAACGTAGATTAAAAAAGTTACTGGAGAGTTACTGATGTGCATCAACGTTATATATATATATATTTTTTTTTTTCTTTAAAAAAAGCGTGAATTTCATGCCACAATACAAAACAGTATTGCTGCTTCAGAATATTTCAGGCATATGGACACATAGTGGAGCAAAGCCACACCACATGCAACTAGATCTTCCGTAGTTAAGTGAATTTGATAATAAGTGTGCAACATCTTCACGCTAGAAAGCATGTTTTATGCGGGAGTGTAACTGATATGATATGCAGCAACGGCTCCTTTAAATACGAGATCAATGTGTAGCGAAATTTGATGCTCTCGCCGCCGGAGCTCAAGGCAGAGACAGCGTTGTCGCCAGGGCGGCCAGAGCGACCTTTGACGCTCTCGCTGCTTTCGGTGTGAACGTACAGTTAGTTCGGATCATATTCTCACCACAAACGAACCGCTCCAGGGTTTGTTTGAAACTGTACCGCGACCACCTCTTCAAGGAGGTCTCGGTATGCTTTTTTGGTCCGCTTTTGGTGCGCACTCAAGTGCGATTGCTACATTCACACCCGCCCAAACGAACCGCACCAAGAGGGAAAACGAACTCTAGTGCGATTCAACCGAACTAAACAAGGCAGGTGTGAAAGCACCCTGAGAAGCACTACTATACCAGCTTTGTTAGCTTAAGATTTTCGTTATATAACATTATATAATCAGTCTGTCTCTTTATTAAAAACAAAGTGAAGATATAGGGAATATGTACAAAAGAACCAGCAACAGCACATTTCTTCTTCAAGCAAAAGTCTGTGTTTTGTTCTAATTGTCCTGAAATATTGTGCGGTGTAATAATATCAGCCTTTTTATAGCACTTTCCAGAGTTCTACTTTAGCGTTAGAGTGTCATATCTTTGCCTTTCTGTACAGGTGATCTCATACAGCCTCTATAATATTCAGGTCTGGACCCTGTGGGGGCTATTTCATGACTGTCTGTGTTTCATCAGCTGTTTTCTTTCTCCAAATAGGATTTCACTGCAATTAGTGGATCATTATCATGCTGAAAATGAAAATTATTACCTATGTCCTTTCCAGAAAGAATGGCATAATGGATTAAAACATATCTGTACCTTTCAACATTCACAATTCCATCAATTCAGACAATATTGCTAACAACACTGGTAGAAATGCAGCTCAAACCAGGACAAACAGCCTCTCTCCAACATTGTCTTTCATACGTCTTAAACAATTAAACTAAAATAATCGAAACTCTAACCTAACTCTACTTACACCAACTGAAAGATCATTTATTCACCCTGTATAAATCTCAATTTTATAACAAATTGACAAAAATAATTACACTTATGACTGGTTTTGTGTTAAAGGGTCACATATATCCTTTATACCATCAGTAAAACAATAGATTTAATGTTGGTCAAAAACTTTTGCACAGTACTGTATGCGTTTATTTTTAATCTAAAAAACCTTTCACCATTACTACCATTATATGAATCACAGAGGACCACTGATTCAGCTCAATCTTCTTTAATGTTCCACATCTTGGACGGCCTGTGGGTGAGTAACTGAACAGTGTGAACTACCTCTTTAATTCATGCGTGTTTATGAGCAGGACTGGATGGAGCTGTGGGTTGACGATGCTTTCTGGAGGTTTCTCTTCTCTATTATTCTGCTGGTCATCATGTTTCTGTGGAGGCCGTCTGCTAATAACCAAAGGCAAGTGTATTGATGACTGATGAGAAGATCATCCCTATACTAGTCTTCACTGTTGGCATTGTAGAGCATCATCTTAACCATGTGTGTTTATGTAGGTATGCGTTCACACCACTCATTGATGACTCCGATGATGAGGAGATTGAGGAGTTCCTGGTGTCTGCGAATATAGGTCAGCCTTATATCATAAGTACAGTTGAAGTCAGAATAATGTAGTGGCAATTTTCTTTAACGGAGGTTCTCTCTGTGGTCAAGAAGACAAATTCTTACCACAAAATGTCTTTTAAGGTTTTATTATTTGCAAAGAAGGTCAGACAATCATACAGCAACGCAGGTTTCTGCAGAGAGTGAGACGCCGAAACAGAGTGCGTTCTCTTTTTATCTAGTTTGTAATACCCACAAGGTCATCAGTGACATACAGGATGAATCACAAGCTATGTTTCCATCCAAAAATGCGAATGAACTTTATGCGCAAAACTGGATTATCGGATAAAAAGACGTGCGAATAAAGCAGCGTTTCCATCCAACGAGTCAAAGCGAACAAAATCGTCACTTCCTGATTAACTGGCGCCAAATATCAACAGTAAAAACTGAATTTTCTGCAGTAGGAGAAACTGCATCAATCTTTTCTTTATATAATAAATGACTTGCGCCTCAGAAGGCAATCTTGACATGCAGTGAACGCGCGGTGGCGTTTGAAGGTGTCAGACACGGAGCACAGACACTCTTGATTCTGGAGGTCATTAATAATATAATAACACTAATCCTTAAACGGTAAGGCGTTTTAAAATGACAAAAACAACATTTCAGATGGTTTATAATGTGCTCCGCCTGCTGGTTTGTCCATTTACACACATTTTCATCATCACATGATCTCTTATAACAAAATCACATGACTTTTTTTTTAATGCGCACACTGTAATTTGTGCGGTAAAAGTGTTTCCATCATAGTTTATGCGCATCTTTTCTTATAGAATAAAAAGTTTATCCTACTTAGTCATGCGCATATGTTTTTTATGCGCATTTTCAAAATTTATGCGCATCTTGGCGTTTCCATCAACCGTTTTTTTATGCGCATCTCCAAAATGCGCATAAAAATAGGTGGATGGAAACATAGCTACTGTTACATCAGCGCTCAACTTCATTGTTAACCATCTACATTTCAGCCTTACATCCCATCCTGAACATGTAGTTTGTTAAATCACCATGTACTTATCCAGATCTTATCTGGTGATAAACAGATGTTAACTTGAACAGTACATTCATGGAAGACTAAAAGAACAGACCTTTATAATGTATATAAATGAATATATAAATGAATACATGATGAATAAAATGAATTTCCACCACAATAATTAGCCCTTTTTTTCTTTTCCAAATATTTCTCAAATGATGTTTAACGGAGCAAGGATTTTTTCACAGTATTTCCTATAATATTTTTTCTTCTGGAGAAAGCCTTGTTTTATTTCAGCTTGAATAAAAGCAGTTTGTAATTTTTAAAATCCATTTTAAGGTCAATATTATTAGCCCCCTTAAGCAATATATGTTTTAGATTGTCTACAGAACAAACCATCCTTATACAATAACTTGCCTAATTATTTTAATTAACCTAGTTAAGCCTTTACATGTCACTTTAAGCTGAATACTAGTGTCTTAAAAAATATCTAGTAAAATATTATTTACTGTCATCATGGCAAAGATAAAAGAAATCAGTTATTAGAAATGAGTTATTAAAACTATTATGTTTAGAAATGTGTTGATTTTTATTTTTTTCTTTCCTTTAGACAGAAAGGGGGGGGGGGTAATAATTCTGACTTATACTGTATACATTATTTTAAAAAATGATGGTTTTCGGTTATTTAAAATGCTTTTTTTTATTCTCAGCTGATGGGATAAAGTTGAGATCAGCTAAAACAGAAACCAATGGAACAGTGAAGCCTCCAGCAACAAATCCGGTCAGTGATAGTATGTGAATCAACTGGTTCTAAATAGTTTTTATTATTCTTTATTGTTATTATTATTATTCATTACTTGATTATTTTTTTTAAATATACATTTACAAACACGTTCAAAACTTTGGTGTTTGATTTGATTAAGAAAGTAATACGTTTTTGTGCAAGTATGCATTAAACTGATCAAAAGTGAGAGCAAATTCTTTTACATTATTCTAAAAATGTATTCAATGAAATGTTGTTGTTTTGGACATAAGGGGAATATATATATATATATATATATATTTAATTACTACAGCTACAAGCACAACTGTTTTCATTCATTATTTTTTTTTGGCTTAGTCACTTATCAGGGGTCGGCAACTATTCCAGCATATGTTTTACACATCGGATGCCCTTTCCAGCCACAACCCAGTACTGGGAAACACCCATACACTCTCACATTCACACACACTCATACACTACGGTCAATTTAGTTCATCCAATTCACATATAGCGCATGTGTTTGGACTTTGGGGGAAACCGGAGGAAACCCACACCAACACGGAGAGAACATGCAAACTCCACACAAACGCCATCTGACCCAGCTGGGACTCGAACCAGCAACCTTCTTGCTGTGAGATGACAGTGCTAACCACTGAGCCACCGTGCTGCCCTTACAACTGTTTCATAATAATGTTCAGAAATGATTCTTGAGCATTACATCAGCATCAGCATATGAGTGTCACTTAGAGCAAGAGTATTGGTGCTAAAAATTCTCTTTTGCATTAGAGGAACAGCTTTTCATAAACAAAATAGTATTTCAGCAGAAGAGACCTTTATATAAAAGACTGATCAAATGTTTACAAGATCAATGTTCTGTAAATATTGTGTTTATCATTACATGTAATAAATTATATAAAAGGAGTCTATAAAATATTTGATTGTTTCAGGATGAGGATTTGAAGTGGGTGGAGGAGAATATTCCTACCTCTCTGACTGATGTGTAAGTCAATGTCTGTTTGACAAAAACATTCAAACTACCCTCTGCTGTTTATATTTAAAAATCTTTCTACCTTGTAATGTATAAAAAATTAATATATATATATTTTATATATAATAATTATACAAATCTTTTATTTTTCAGAGCTCTTCCTGTTCTTCTCGACTCAGATGAGGTATGTTAATTGCATAGATTTTTTTGCTTTATGTGGGGTGGAAAAGGTTCAACATTAACATTTTTAAGGTATTTAGCTTAACTGCATCGCCTGTTAAAAAAAAACTATCCTAAAGCACCATCTCCTGTTAAAAACTAGCCTAGATGGCAGTATACTTTGTAAAAACTAGCCTAAAGCAACATCTGCTGTTAAAACTAGTCTACCGTGTCATTTGCTATTACAAAAAACTAGCCTAAGGCAAAATCTATTGTTAAAAACTTGGATACAATGCCATTTGCTAATAAAAAACTAGCTTAGAGCATCATTTGCTGTAAAAAAAAAACTTGACCAAAGTGTCATCTGCTATTAAAATCAAGCCTAGAGCACCATCTGCTAATAAAAAAACTAGCTCAGACCGCCATCTGCTATTAAAACTTATCTGCTTTTCAAAACTAGCCTAGAGCACCATCTGCTCAAAACTAGCCTAGAGCATTTATTAAAACTAGTCAGAGCACCGTCTGCTGTTTAAAACTAGCCTAGAGCACTGTCTGCTGTTTAAAACTAGCCTAGAGCACTGTCTGCTGCTTAAAACTAGCCTAGAGCACAGTCTGATGTTTAAAGCTAGCCTAGAGCACCATCTGCTGTTTAAAACTAGCCTAGAGTACTGTCTGCTGTTTAAAGCTAGCCTAGAGCACTGTCTGCTGTTTAAAACTAGCCTAGAGCACAGTCTGCTGTTTAAAGCAAGCCTAGAGCAACGTCTGCTGTTTAAAACTAGCCTAGAGCACTGTCTGCTGCTTAAAACTAGCCTAGAGCACAGTCTGCTGTTTAAAGCAAGCCTAGAGCAACGTCTGCTGTTTAAAACTAGCCTAGAGTACTGTCTGCTGTTTAAAGCTAGCCTAGAGCACTGTCTGCTGTTTAAATCTAGCCTAGAGCACCATCTGCTGTTTAAAACTAGCCTAGAGCACCGTCTGCTGTTTAAATCTAGCCTAGAGCACTATCTGCTGTTTAAAACTAGCCTAGAGTGCCGTCTGCTGTTCAGTAAAACTAGCTTAGAGCATTTATTAGAACTAGCCTAGAGCACCGTCTGCTGTTTAAAGCTAGCCTAGAGCACCATCTGCTGTTTAAAGCTAGCCTAGAGCACCATCTGCTGTTTAAAGCTAGCCTAGAGCACCATCTGCTGTTTAAAGCTAGCCTAGAGCACCGTATGCTGTTTAAAACTAGCCTAGAGTGCCGTCTGCTGTTCAGTAAAACTAGCTTAGAGCATTTATTAGAACTAGCCTAGAGCACCGTCTGCTGTTTAAAACTAGCCTAGAGTGCCGTCTGCTGTTTAAAACTAGCCTAGATTGCTGTCTGCTGTTCAGTAAAACTAGCTTAGAGCATTTATTAGAACTAGCCTAGAGCACCGTCTGCTGTTTAAATCTAGCCTAGAGCACCATCTGCTGTTTAAAACTAGCCTAGAGTTCTGTCTGCTGTTCAGTAAAACTAGCTTAGAGCATTTATTAGAACTAGCCTAGAGCACCGTCTGCTGTTTAAAGCTAGCCTAGAGCACCATCTGCTGTTTAAAGCTAGCCTAGAGCACCATCTGCTGTTTAAAGCTAGCCTAGAGCACCATCTGCTGTTTAAAGCTAGCCTAGAGCACCGTATGCTGTTTAAAACTAGCCTAGAGTGCCGTCTGCTGTTCAGTAAAACTAGCTTAGAGCATTTATTAGAACTAGCCTAGAGCACCGTCTGCTGTTTAAATCTAGCCTAGAGCACCATCTGCTGTTTAAAACTAGCCTAGAGTGCCGTCTGCTGTTTAAAACTAGCCTAGATTGCTGTCTGCTGTTCAGTAAAACTAGCTTAGAGCATTTATTAGAACTAGCCTAGAGCACCGTCTGCTGTTTAAATCTAGCCTAGAGCACCATCTGCTGTTTAAAACTAGCCTAGAGTTCTGTCTGCTGTTCAGTAAAACTAGCTTAGAGCATTTATTAGAACTAGCCTAGAGCACCGTCTGCTGTTTAAATCTAGCCTAGAGCACCATCTGCTGTTTAAAACTAGCCTAGAGTGCCGTCTGCTGTTCAGTAAAACTAGCTTAGAGCATTTATTAGAACTAGCCTAGAGCACCGTCTGCTGTTTAAATCTAGCCTAGAGCACCATCTGCTGTTTAAAACTAGCCTAGAGTGCCGTCTGCTGTTCAGTAAAACTAGCTTAAGAGCATTTATTAGAACTAGCCTAGAGCACCATCTGCTGTTTAAAACTAGCCTAGAGTGCCATCTGCTGTTCAGTAAAACTAGCCTAGAGCAACGTCTGCTGTTTAAAACTAGCCTAGAGCACAGTCTGCTGTTTAAAGCTAGCCTAGAGCACCATCTGCTGTTTAAAGCTAGCCTAGAGCACCGTATGCTGTTTAAAACTAGCCTAGAGTACCGTCTGCTGTTTAAAACTAGCCTAGAGTGCCGTCTGCTGTTCAGTAAAACTAGCTTAGAGCATTTATTAGAACTAGCCTAGAGCACCATCTGCTGTTTAAAACTAGCCTAGAGTGCCATCTGCTGTTCAGTAAAACTAGCCTAGAGCAACGTCTGCTGTTTAAAACTAGCCTAGAGCACTGTCTGCTGCTTAAAACTAGCCTAGAGCACAGTCTGCTGTTTAAAGCTAGCCTAGAGCACCATCTTCTGTTTAAAGCTAGCCTAGAGCACCGTATGCTGTTTAAAACTAGCCTAGAGTGCCGTCTGCTGTTTAAAACTAGCCTAGAGTGCCATCTGCTGTTCAGTAAAACTAGCTTAGAGCATTTATTAGAACTAGCCTAGAGCACCGTCTGCTGTTTAAATCTAGCCTAGAGTGCCGTCTGCTGTTCAGTAAAACTGGTCTAGAGCATCATCTGCTTTTTAGTAAAACTAGCCTAGAGCATTTATTAAAACTAGCCTAGAGCGCCGTCTACTGTTCAATAAAACTAGCCTAAAGCTTTGTTTGTTGTTCAATTCTAGCCTAGAGTGCCGTCTGCTGTTCAAAACTAGCCTAGAGTGCCGTCTGCTGTTCAAAACTAGCCTAGAGCACCATCTGCTGTTCAAACCTAGCCTAGACCACTGTCTACTGTTAAAAACTAGCCTAGAGCGCCATCTGCTGTTTAAACCTAGAGTACCATCTGCTGCTAAAAAATTGCCTTGAGTGCAGTCTGATGTAAAAAAACTAGCCTAGAATGATGTCTTGCTTTTAAAAACTAGCCTAAAAGCATCTTCTGCTGTTTAAAACTAGCCTAGAGCGCCATCTGCTGTTTTTATACTAGTCTAGAGCCCCATCTGCTGTTGAAAACAAGCCTAGAGCGCCATCTACTGTTTAAAACTAGTCTAGAACACTATCTGCTGGTAAAAACCTAAGTTCAGAATAAACTCAGAAACAATCCTTTAATCTATTCACATCTATTTTTATCAGGACAGCCCTAAATCTATATAAGATATGTGAATCTGACTCTGCAGCAGTGGCATAAAGCTGTGTTTGTTTGTGTATCTTTTACATATTCACCTATCCTTATCTGTCTGTTTCTCCCACAGGAGATCATGACCACCAAATACGAGATGTCTAAAATGGAGTGAGTTTGAGGAATGCTCGAGATCCTCTGACAAAGCTCTGACCCTCATAGAGCCACAGACTCGGACCGTTTTCTTCCTTTGCTGCGGCTTTTGAGTTGATTGAAGGAATCCTGCTGAAGGTGCGGACATATTTTAGCTGGTTTAGACGCCATTCTACCTGAACTATGTGTGTGAGGCGTTAACTCTTGTTTTCCCGAATCGTCCTAAAGACTGTAACGTCCTCATGGATCTGTATAAAGAGACAAGTGTTTATGTTTCTAATAACATACTTGTCAAAATTCTGAGCGACTATTCGTGTGCGGCGATAATGTGTTATTTGAATGGGTTGAAATGGGGTTTTGTTTTGTGTGTGTATGTGTGTGCGTGCGTGCATCTTGAAAAAACACTAAGAAACTTGGTAATACTTTACTTGAAGGGGTGTTCATAAGACTGTCATGAAACGTTTATAATCGATGTGAATAAGATTTTATGCATGCTTATGACAACTGTTATTAAGCGTCATTGGCTCAGTTATGTTATTTTAAATGCAAAGATGACATTGTTTGTTATGACAACTTGACATAAATGCATCACAACCTATTTTGGTCATTGTCAGGACAACTTGACATTACCAAGATATCAAAACTTGTCATAAATCTGTCATAAACATGATTGTCATGAGGCATTATAACTGTCATATATATATTTCTGATCACGTTTTTACTGAGTTTGTCATTAAAATGTCTTGTTTAAAGTGTCATTACTCTGTCAAATCATTTTCAACAGCGTCATTAATATTTAATGACATTTTAATAACAAATTCAGCTTGTGCC
The DNA here is from genome assembly GCA_903798195.1 of Danio kyathit. Classification (NCBI taxonomy): domain Eukaryota; kingdom Metazoa; phylum Chordata; class Actinopteri; order Cypriniformes; family Danionidae; genus Danio; species Danio kyathit. The sequence continues at coordinate 55,975,531 of LR812531.1, forward strand.
ACTGTTGTTAGGGTCAAAAAATATTAACGACGCTGTTATACAATTCATGACACATTTATCATGACGATCATGTTTATGACAGATTTATGACAAGTTTTGTTGTCTTGGTATTAGCAAGTTGTCATTACAAAGAAAGGTTGTGATGCATTTATGTCAAGTTGTCATAACAATGTCATCTTTGCATTTAAAATGTCATAACTGAGCCAATGACAGTTCTTTGCAAAACTAACTTTGAGCACCATCTGATGTTAAAAACTAGCCTAAATTGTCATTTGCTATTAAAATCAAGCCTAAAGCATCGTTTGCTATTAAAAATTAAGCTATAGTTCTGTATATTGTTAAAAAACTAGCATAAAGCGCCATGTGCTGTTAAAAAACTTGCCTAAAGAGTCATCTGCTGTTAAAAACTAGCTTAGAGCACCATCTGCTTATAAGAAAACTAGCTTAGACCGCCATCTGCTATTAAAAGCAAGCCTAGAGCGCCGTCTGCTTTTCAAAACTAGCCTAGAGTGCCATCTGGTGTTCAAACCTAGCCTAGAGCTCCATGTGCTGTTCAAAACTAGCCTATAGTGTAATTTGCTGTATAAAACTAGCCTAGAGCACCATCTGCTTATAAAAAAACTAGCTTAGACTGCCATCTGCTATTAAAAGCAAGCCTGGAGCGCCGTCTGCTGTTCAAAACTAGCCTAGAGGATCGTCTGCTGTTCAAACCTAGCCTAAAGCGCCACCTGCTGTTCAAAACTAGCCTAGAGCACCATCTGCTTATAAAAAAAACTAGCTACCTAGAGCATTGTTAGCTGTTCAAAACTACCCTAGAGCATTGTCTGCTGTTCAAACCTAGCCTAGAGCGTTGCCTGCTGTTCAAACCTAGCCTAGAGTACCATCTGCTGTTTAAACCTAGCCTAGAGCGTCGTCGGCTGTTCAAAACTACCCTAGAGCGTCGTTGGCTGTTCAAAACTAGCCTAGAGTGTTGTCTGCTGTTCAAAACTAACCTAGAGCATCGTTAGCTGTTCAAAACTACCCTAGAGCGTTGTCTGCTGTTCAAACCTAGCCTAGAACTCCATCAGCTGTTCAAAGCTAGCCTAGAGCGCCATCTGCTGTTTAAAGTTAGCCTAGAGCAATATCCGCTGCTCAAACCTTGCCTAAAGCATCGTCTTCTGTTCAAACCTAGCCTAGAACGCCATCTGCTTATAAAAAAGACTAGCTTAGACTGCCATCTACTATTACAAAAAGCCTAGATAATCTAGAGCGCCATCTGCTGTTCAAGCCTAGCCTAGAGCGCCATCTGCTGTTCGAAACTACCCTACAGCGCCATCTGATATTAAAAGCAGGCGTAGAGCACCGTCTGCTGTTCGAAACTAGCCTAGAACACCATCTGCTTATAAAAACACTAGCTTAGAGCGCCTTCTGCTATTAAAAGCAAGTCTAGAGCGCCGTCTGCTGTTCAAGCCTAGCCTAGAGTGCCATCTGCTGTTTGAAACTAGTCTAGAGCACCATCTGCTTATAAAAAAACACTAGCTTAGAGCGCCATCAGCTATTACAAGCAAGTCTAAAGCGCCGTCTGCTGTTCAAGCTTAGCCTAGAGCGCCATCTGCTGTTTGAAACTACCCTAGAGCGCCATCTGCTAATAAAAGCAGGCCTAGAGCACCGTATGCTGTTCAAAACTAGCCTAGAGCGTCATCTGCTGTTCAAAACTAGCCTAGTGCGTCATCTGCTGTTCAAAACTAGCCTAGAGCACCATCTGCTTATAAAAACACTAGCTTAGAGCGCCATCTGCTATTAAAAGCAAGTCTAGAACGCCGTCTGCTGTTCAATCTAGCCTTGAGCACCATTTGCTGTTCAAACTAGCCTAGAGCGCCGTCTGCTGTTCAAACTAGCCTTGAGCACCATCTGCTGTTCAAACTAGCCTAGAGCGCCGTCTGCTGTTCAAACTAGTCTTGAGCACCATCTGCTGTTTAAACTAGCCTAGAGCGCCGTCTGCTGTTCAAACTAGTCTTGAGCACCATCTGCTGTTTAAACTACCCTAGAGCGCCGTCTGCTGTTCAAAACTAGCCTAGAGCGTCATGTGCTGTTCAAAACTAGCCTAGAGCACCATCTGCTTATAAAAACACTAGCTTAGAGCGCCATCTGCTATTAAAAGCAAGTCTAGAATGCCGTCTGCTGTTCAATCTAGCCTAGAGCACCATTTGCTGTTTAAACTAGCCTAGAGCGCCGTCTGCTGTTCAAACTAGCCTAGAGCGCCGTCTGCTGTTCAAACTAGCCTAGAGCGCCGTCTGCTGTTCAAACTAGCCTAGAGTGCCGTCTGCTGTTCAAACTAGCCTTGAGCACCATCTGCTGTTTAAACTAGCCTTGAGCACCGTCTGCTGTTCGAACTAGCCTAGAGCACCATCTGCTTATAAAAACACTAGCTTAGAGCGCCATCTGCTATTAAAAGCAAGTCTAGAACGCCGTCTGCTGTTCGAACTAACCTAAAGCGCCGTCTGCTGTTCAATCTAGCCTTGAGCACCATTTGTTGTTCAAACTAGCCTAGATCGCCGTCTGCTGTTCAATCTAGCCTTGAGCACCATTTGTTGTTCAAACTAGCCTAGATCGCCGTCTGCTGTTCAATCTAGCCTTGAGGACCATTTGCTGTTCAAACTAGCCTAGAGCGCCGTCTGCTGTTCAAACTAGCCAAGAGCGCCGTCTGCTGTTCAAACTAGCCTTGAGCACCATCTGCTGTTTAAACTAGCCTAGAGCCGTCTGCTGTTCAAAACTAGCCTAGAGCACCATCTGCTTATAAAAACACTAGCTTAGAGCGCCATCTGCTATTAAAAGCAAGTCTAGAACGCTGTCTGCTGTTCGAACTAACCTAGAGCGCCGTCTGCTGTTCAATCTAGCCTTGAGCACCATTTGCTGTTCAAACTAGCCTAGAGTGCCATCTGCTGTTCAAACTAGCCTTGAGCACCATCTGCTGTTTAATCTAGCCTAGAGCGCCGTCTGCTGTTCAAACTAGCCTTGAGCACCATCTGCTGTTCAAACTAGCCTAGAGCGCCGTCTGCTGTTCGAAACTACCCTACAGCGCCATCTGATATTAAAAGCAGGCCTAGAGCACCGTCTGCTGTTCAAAACTAGCCTAGAGCATCATCTGCTGTTCAAAACTAGCCTAGAGCACCATCTGCTTATAAAAACACTAGCTTAGAGCGCCTTCTGCTATTAAAAGCAAGTCTAGAGCGCCGTCTGCTGTTCAAGCCTAGCCTAGAGCGCCATCTGCTGTTTGAAACTAGTCTAGAGCACCATCTGCTTATAAAAACACTAGCTTAGAGCGCCATCAGCTATTAAAAGCAAGTCTAAAGCGCCGTCTGCTGTTCAAGCTTAGCCTAGAGCGCCATCTGGTGTTTGAAACTACCCTAGAGCGCCATCTGCTAATAAAAGCAGTTCTAGAGCACCGTCTGCTGTTCAAATCTAGCCTAGAGCATCATCTGCTGTTCAAAACTAGCCTAGAGCACCATCTGCTGTTCAAAACTAGCCTAGAGCACCATCTGCTTATAAAAACACTAGCTTAGAGCGCCACCTGCTATTAAAAGCAAGTTCAGAACGCCGTCTGCTGTTCAAACTAACCTAGAGCGCCGTCTGCTGTTCAATCTAGCCTTGAGCACCATTTGCTGTTCAAACTAGCCTAGAGCGCCGTCTGCTGTTCAAACTAGCCTTGAGCACCATCTGCTGTTCAAACTAACCTAGAGCGCCGTCTGCTGTTCAAACTAGCCTTGAGCACAATCTGCTGTTTAAACTAGCCTAGAGCGCCGTCTGCTGTTCAAAACTAGCCTAGAGCACCATCTGCTGTTCAAACTAACCTAGAGCGCCGTCTGCTGTTCAAACTAGCCTTGAGCACCATCTGCTGTTTAAACTAGCCTAGAGCGCTGCCTGCTGTTCAAACTAGCCTTGAGCACCATCTGCTGTTTAAACTAGCCTAGAGCGCCGTCTGCTGTTCAAAACTAGCCTAGAGCACCATCTGCTGTTTAAACTAACCTAGAGCGCCGTCTGCTGTTCAAAACTAGCCTAGAGCGTCGTCTGCTGTTCAAAACTAGCCTTGAGCACCATCTGCTGTTTAAACTAGCCTAGAGCGCCGTCTGCTGTTCAAAACTAGCCTAGAGCACCATCTGCTTATAAAAACACTAGCTTAGAGCGCCATCTGCTATTAAAAGCAAGTCTAGAACGCCGTCTGCTGTTCAAACTAACCTAGAGCGCCGTCTGCTGTTCAAACTAGCCTAGAGCGTCGTTGGCTGTTCAAACTAGTCTAGAGCGCTGTCTGTTGTTCAAACCTAGCCTAGAGCACCATCTGCTGTTCAAAAACTGTTTGTCAAGTTGTCATAACAAACTATGACATCTTTGCATTTAAAACGTCATAACTGAGTTAATGACAGTTGTTATAAGCATGCATAAAATCTCATTCACATTCATGACATCTTGTCATGATTATAAAGGTTTTATAACAGTCTTATGAACACCCCTTCAAGTATTCAAGTTTTACCAGAAACTTGATGTTGACCAAAGCGTCCTCTACGTTTCCATTACGTTGTCACTGACTGTATATAAAGTGTTATTTTCCAATATTATGTCTGTAAGTTCAGCACATGATGTGAATAGTACTAGAGATTTGTATTTGCTTGAGTTTGTACAGGGAGTAATTTAACTGGGGGATGAATCAATGATTATGAGCTAATTTGTATGATTGGTTTTGTACAGAGCCCAGATCAACTAAGTGAAAGAAGCACAGTTCCCCTCAGAAATTGAAATTAAGTTATTTGTCTCGTCTTTCATTCCGTTATTTGTACCGTGAAGCACAAAAAGGAGAGGTTTTGAAGGAAAATGTATTATGTAGTTGTGAATTATACAGCAAAATGTAAGCCATCGTTGGCCAATTTGTTTTTATTTTTGTTGCGTTTGCTTCTATCCTGCAGCCTAAAAACTACTTTTTGGTTACACGATTGGAAAATAGTGCAAGAGGTGAACTTTTATTATAGATTTTATTTTATTTACTTTGCAAAGATGTAGCGTGAAGGCTCGCAGCTATTGCATTTCATGGAAGAAAAAAAGGTAACACTTGAAGGCATGTTCATAAGACTGTCATTAAACGTTTATAAGCATGACATGTCATAAATGTGAATGAGATTTTATGCTTGCTTATAACAACTGTTATTAAGTGTCATTGGCTCAGTTATTTTAAATGCACAGATGACATTGTTTATAACAACTTGACATAAATACGTCATAACCTGTCTTCATTTTTGTCATGACAACTTGACATTACGAAACTTGTCATAAATCTGTCATAAACATGATTGTTATGAAGCTATTATAAATATGTCATGAGCGTCATTAGTATTTTTTGACCAACTTCAGTGGTACAAGCTGAACTTGTTGTTAAAATGTCATTGAATATTAATGACGCTCTTAAAAAGCATTTGACAGAGTAATGACAACATAGTTTGTTCCACTGAAATAGTGTTTAGAAATATATTCATGACACAATTATAATGCCTCATCACAATCATGTTTATGACGGATTTATGACGACAATTCCAAAGACAAAAACAGGTTGTGATGTATTTGTTTGTCACTTAATAACACTTAAAAAAATCTCATTCACATTTGTCATGTCATGAATATAAAGCTTTCACGACTTATGAACACCCCTTCAAGTAAAGTTACCAAAAAGCATAGTTATATGGTTTAAAACAACTTGAAGATGAGTAAATGATGTTCAATTTTGGGTGAAGTATTCTTTTAAGTCATTATTGTTTTGTTTTTGAGGAGAAGTGTGTGTCTCGATCTCTCTGTAGATGCACACTGAAGCCTTAACATACACTTTGTTTTGCTGCAAATCAGGGGTGTCCAAACTCTGTCCTGGAGGGCCGGTGTCCTGCATATTTTACTTCAAATCCCAATTGAACCAGCTAATCCAGCTCTTTGATATACTAAAAACATCTAGGCAGGTGTTTTGAAGGATGATGGAGCTAAACTATGCTGGACACCGGCCCTCCAGGACCAAGTTTGGACACCCCTGCTGTAAATGAATTATTTTGCCTTTTCTGCTCTGGACATTCTGTGACGGACTGAACAATGTGTGATTTACTATTAGTGTTGTCACAATACTGGAATCCGATACCGCAATCGGTACTGACATTTTGAAAGCGTCCATTCTTAATGGCCGCTGATTTGCCATTGTGTTCATGTGCTCAACAGAAATGACTGTGATTGGCTGTGAAGGTCATCAGTTCACCGAACTCACTGCTGTTTACAGTGTGGAACCACAGATACAGGGACACTGGAGCGTTTTAAAGCCACGATTCATCATTGGATCGCTCTTATTTCACCTTATAGACAAACCAGCTGATCAACGTGACTTTGAAACACTCCAGTGTCCCTGTACCTGTGGTTACACTCAGTAAACAGCTGCGAGTTCGGTGAACTGATGACCTTCACAGCCAATCACAGTCATTTCTGTTGAGCTTATGTTTAAGAATGTGCTCAACAGTGCTCAAATGTTCACGGGAAATGGACATTTTTAACATTTCAGTATCAGGACAACACTATTTACTATGCTGTACCTCGGTGAACAGAATGACTGTTAAACCTCAAGATGTTTTCGTATACTTTTTACATCATTCGGATGGAGAATACATCAGATAACTTCTAAATTGTGTATGATATAAAGCGCACTTTAAGTTAATGTGATTTCCTTTGGTGGCATGCAGTGATGGGCTTAATTTATCTGCATGTTGCTGACCTTGTCCTTCATATTTCTGTTTTCTTCATAAAAAACTCTTTAATTTCTGTGCTTTTCTATGTTTTTTTCTGTTTGCTTACTCATCAGACACTGTTCAAAGAGCGCAGTTGATGTCCCGTAAAGCTCAGGTCCTGTCTGTTTTCTGTCTACATCCATAATTATTTACCTTTCATACACTTTAAATGGTGTGGGTTGCAATAAAGACTCTATTACAGTTGATTTGTGAGTTTGGAGGCGTTGAGTTGTTCAGGGTTTTACTCTGTCATTATTTGGTACAAAATGTACAGAAGATGTTTGATAAGATTGACCACGAATGGTGTCATTTTAATTTTGTCTGATCTATAAAAGATAAATCTGTTGGTAAAGGTCCTGATTTCGAATACAATCTCTCTTGTATTTTTTATTTTGTTTTGTTTAGAAGTGTTACTATTCTTCACCGGTCCCTTTGGTACTCACACACTTAAGGTGAATTTCTACCTGGAGAGGATCATGATTTGTTTTAGGCTAAGTTAAATTTTGCTTATTAAGTCTAAGCAAAAACCTTGAGAGAAACCAGGCTCAGTTGGGCACGACCATTTCTCCTCTGGCCAAACTTCTGGTGCAGAGCTGCAGTCTAGGTGCTGGAGAATGCTGTATGTCCATCGTGAAGAAGCTGCAGGTGTGAGTAGGTCACCAGCAGGTGTCCAGGCTGGCCCACGAGATCAATGCAGAGACTTGTCTGTCACTGGGATCTTTCAGGAATCAGTCTCATGCTCTCCACTCCTCCATGACCACCACGGCATCTGCTCAGGATACGGCCTGGTCCAAGATTATGGATACCTCTAGAAGTTCTCTATGGTTGGCATCATCTCTTCACAGGTCTTGGATCACATCAATGGTGCTGCACAATCTCTAGAGGCCTCAGGATGAGTAATTTCTACTTGGACAGGAGCATGAGTTTCTTTGAAGGCAAAGTTTAATTATGCTTAAGTCTAAGCAAAACCTTGAGAGAAACCAGGCTCAGTTGGGCACGACCATTTCTCCTCTGGCCAAACTTCTGGTGCAGAGCTGCAGTCTAGGCGCCGGAGGCTGAAGAACGCTGGATGTCCTTCGTGAAGAAGCTGCAGGTGTGAGTAGGTCACCGGCGGGTGTTCAGGCTGGGCTACGAGATCAATGCAGAGACTTGTCTGTCACTGGGATCTTTCAGGAATCAGTCTCATGCTCTCCACTCCTCCATGACCACCACAGCATCTGCTCAGGATACGACCTGGTCCAAGATTATGGATACCTCTAGAAGTTCCCTATGGTTGGCATCATCTCTTCACAGGTCTTGGATCACATCAATGGTGCTGCACAATCTCTAGAGGCCTCAAGATGAGTAATTTCAACCTGGTCAGGAGCATGAGTTTCTTTTAGGGCTAAGTTAAATTATGCTTATTAAGTCTAAGCAAAAATCTTGAGAGAAACCAGGCTCAGTTAGGCACGACCATTTCTCCTCTGGCCAAACTTCTTGTGCAGAGCTGCAGTCTCTACGCTGGAGAAAGCTGGACGTCCATCGTGAAGAAGCTGCAGGTGTGAGTAGGTCACCGGCGGGTGTTCAGGCTGGCCCACGAGATCAATGCAGAGACTCGTCTGTCACTCGGTCTTTCAATTAATCAGTCTCATGCTCTCCACTCCTCCATGACCACCACGGCATCTGCTCAGGATTCGGCCTGGTCCAGGATTATGGATACTTCTAGAAGTCCTCTATGGTTGGCATCATCTCTTCACTGGTCTTAGATCACATCAATAGTGCTGCACAATCTCTAGAGGCCTCAGGATGAGTCATTTCTACTTGGACAGGAGCATGAGTTATTTTAAGGCTAAGTTAAATTATGCTTATTAAGTCTAAGCAAAAAGCTTGAGAGAACCAGGCTCAGTTGACCACGATTATTTTTTCTTTGGCCAAATTTCTTGTGCAGAACTGCAGTCTAGGAGCCGGAGAACGCTGGACGTCCTCCGTGGAGAAGCTGCAGGTGTGAGTAGGTCACTTGCCGGTGTTTAGGCTGGCCAATGGGGTTGTCAGAACTGTGGGGGAAACCGGAGCACCTGGAGGAAACCTACGCAAACACGGGGAGAACATGCAAACTCCACACAGAAATGCCAACTGACCCAGCCGGGGCTTGAACCAGTGACCTTCTTGCTGTGAGGCGATTGTGTTACCCACTGCACCTCCGTGCTGCCACCAAGTATTATTTGTTATTTATTAAATGACCCAATACATTGTATTTTATCAACGTCTACCCCAACCCTAAACCCAACCATCACAGTAACATAAAAACAGTAATTGTACAGAGTATTATACATCTATTGAATTACCCATTAAATTATCATTTTTACGTCTACCCCAACCCTAAACCCAACCAAGCCTTTAAGTCCTTAATAATTCAAGGGGGCTAATAATTCAGACGTCAACTGTGTATCAGGGTGAAAAGAAAGTGGAGAAGACAAGGAGAAAGGGGTAGAAATTCCCAAATATGTCTTTACATCTTTCCAAGTTCGTAATGACTTGAACTGCAAAACAAATCCTTCAAATATTCAAACCCTTGTTTTTGCCTGCAGAGTCACCTTAAAAAGGTTTTACCTTTTTTAGGTGACTCTGCAGGCAAAAACAAGGGTTTGAATATTTGAAGGTTTTGTTTTGCAGTTTTTTTTCAATTTAAGTAAAAGAAAATACCCCCCCCCCCCCTCGCACACACACACACACACACACACACACACACATATATATATATTATAGATTTATTAATTAATTTATTTATTTTTCTTTGTCTTAAACCTACTTTAGTAGCACTTAAATGCACCAAACTTCACTGTTTTATCTATATCTATATTTTGAAGGTTTTTATAGAAGGACATTTTCATGCATATTTGCCTGATTATATACAACTTTTTTTCTGGCTGTTCACAGTATTTCTTTGAATTACAGAGTGATTAAAATGATTCACAAAATCCCCCAGGTAAAAACATTTGAGAATGTCAAAAATAATGAAACTAGAATTTAACATTGGACTTTATTTTGAACATTAGACTTCATGACTGCTTAATTTGCGTATTTAAACATAAAATATTACTATAACATAACTACTAAATGCATAATACAAAAGAAAATGTTTGCAATTGCAAGAAACTGGGCAAACATTTCGTTGTCGTTTTGAACCCTATTCACCGGAAGTGTCTTGTTGATAACTTTTTGACAAATGAATTTTCTGCTATGAATTACTCACCCTCATGTCATTACAATCTACTAAGACTTTTATCTTCAGAACGTGAATTGAAATGTTTTGAATGAAGAGCTCCCTGATAGACAACGATAGGTTTGTATTTGAAAATGTTCGCAAATCTTTCTTAGTTTTATATAATTCTTAACAAATAGCAAATATTTAATTGGTAAAGGGAAGCAAGCTGTGTCTTCCATCTTAAACCAGAGTTAGTCCTCTCACTACACCAGCTAATCATATTTTTATATTCATATATAGTGTTTTTGATAAAAGAACAAACTTCGATGTCTTCATTTATGTTTAAATTATTATTATACCACAAGGGGGCATCGTCAACCAAACAGTAAGCACTTCAAAACAATGGATGTAATACTCTTCATCTTGATTAACATCTGTTAATTTGTTCATCTAAAGCAGGTTTGTTCATATATGCTGCTAGCAGCAGTAGAACAAACACAAAATGCTTATCTTTTCATTTTAATCTGCTTCTCTACAACAAGATAGGCCTATGTACATTCATTCAGCTTTAGTATTTAGTTTTTGTAACACTAAGACAAAATGTACGTATAGCGTATTCTCCTTACCGCACAAATCCATAACACTCTTTTTGCTAATCCGTGAACTTTGAGTCTTAAATCAAGAAACATGACAAACAAACACAACCATACCGTGACCACAGCTAAACACAGGCAAGATAGTGATCTACTTTTCCAATGGCAAACATGTGCTTTTACTGATGCATGATAGTTTTCCCTTTAGTGTGTAATCTAGTCCAAAATAATGACTGCTCTTCAAACACACACACACACACAGAAACACACACACACACAGAGACACACACACGGGTCACTGCATCTCAAATCAACCACATTTCAGGAACATTGCTGGCTCATTTTTTTTCTGAAGGAACAAACAAATACTCACGAATGCTAAAAATATTGTCATAGCTGTAAATGTCTTGAGGAATTCTCTGATTTGTAGAAGAGGTCAACATGAAGAATTTGACCTGCGATTTAGAGTCAAACTCAGCATTGTGTTATTTTTGCAGTGAGTCGAAGGTCTGTTAGTGAAATCTGTAGTCTTTAGCAGTGTTTGTCCCTTTATATCCTTATAGTGACGATTAAAAATGTCTTTTGTTCCACGGGTGTATTTTTGGCAATATCGATATATGCAATATATACTCACCGGCCACTTTAATAGGTACACCTGTCCAACTGCTTGTTAACGCAAGTTTCTAATCAGCCAATGACATGGCAGAAACTCAATGGCACGCTTTGGGCCCATTAGTACCAATTGAGCATCGTGTCGACACCACAGCCTACCTGAGTATTGTTGCTGACTATATCCATCCCTTTATGACCACAGTGTACACATCTTCTGATGGCTACTTCAAGCAGGATAACACGTCATGTCACAAAGAGCAAATCATCTCAGACTGGTTTCTTGAACATGACAATGAGTTCACTGTACTCAAATGGCCTCCACAGTCACCAGAGCTCAATCCAAAAGAGCACCTTTGGGATGTGGTGGAACGGGAGATTGGCATCATGGATCTGCAGCCGACAAATCTGCAGCAACTGCATGATGCTATCATGACAATATGGAGCAAAATCAATGAGGAATATTTCCAGTGCCTTGTTGAATCTATGCCACGAAGGATTCAGGCAGCTCTGAAGGCAAAAGGGAGTCCAACGGTACTAGTAAGGTGTACCTAATAAATTGGCCATGAGTGTATGTTTGGTTGTTTTTGGACCATGTTAAGGCTGATTTTCCCAGTATTTTGATTTACAAAAAAATGACACCTACAACTGGTTTTGTGGTCCACATATGGTGGAATTTTTTATTTTTTTTTACCGAAAGCTTTCATGCCTATAACAAGCTATTTTTGGTAGGCTTATTCTAAATCCCTAAGACATGGCATCTCCTTATGTCTTCAAGAGTAAATAGTTTAATTATACACATTTCTGGTGGTCAAAAATCACTTGTGTGACATTACATGTCAAAAAATGAACCATAGATACATTTAAAAGGCTTCAAAATGAACAAACCTAATGAAACACTTGCTCCTAAAGAAAATCTAGAAGAATATTTAAAGATCTGTAATGAGCAATCTCATGCAAATGTAAACGTTGCTATGAAAAAAATTTAATAAGCTGAATGAAAGAAAAAAGGAAAGAAAGAAAAAAAAGAAAATTCTAAGTAATAATAATGAAATCACATTTTTAGCCTGGTTGGGTTGACATGGCATTACCAACATGAACAAACTCTCAAATAAACACCTGAACAGCAATTTCACTCAGTTCACACACATTTTATACTATTACTCAATTACATCTAGTCACATTTTATCACTAGAATTAACATTTTAGTCAGTTTAGTAGCTATAATTTAATCTTAGTTTTTTTTTTTAAAGACTGTTATACATTAAATAGGGTCATATTTCGGTTTTATAGGTCTCCAACAACAGTCTAATATGCATGCAAGGTCAAAAAACACTTTCATGGTCTTATAATCTGCATTTATTTTTACCTAATTATCCCAGCGACTCCCATATGATTCGTTCAGCGATTTATTTGTTCCCAAACCCCTCCTTAGTGCGAAGCTAATTTGCGCTGATTAGGCCGATGGCGGCCTGTTGCGATTTGGCGACAGCGTTCAGCGCGAGACAGTAAAACGCCCAGCGTGGTTTATCAAACCCTCGGGTCGCCAACATTGGTATAGGATCCGATCGCAGCGGACGCCCGAAACATGCTTCATAGTAAACTTTCTAACACCACAGTAAACAGTTGCTGCGTCCCAATTCGCATACTTATACTACGACCTAAAAGTATGTACTTTTTTGTGGAGGAAAAATATATACTTTTGAGTGTGTAACAGAAAAGTATGCAAGCTTTGGGACATACTACTTCCTCGTTACACAGATCGTTGTGTTGCTTAGTTAAGAGCCCTGTCAATCATCCACATTTCTGTCGTATTTAATTTCCTACCTTATTGGAGAAGCAGCAGCAGGATAATCTCCCATTCACAAGTCTTTCATGGAGAGAAATCTCCTCAGGTCTTTGGATAAATATGCATTCAGACGGTAATGTCCAAACACGTCTTTATATAAGTTCAGTAGTGTTGTTGCAGATGAAATATAACACAGACAACACCATTTAAATATTCTCCAGTGGGCTAGATATTAATTAACAGTCATACAAACATCTTTACCGAAGCCTCTCTGCTTGACGGTTGGTCTCGCGCGTCCATCATGTTTGTAGTTTGTTTACACTTTTCACCCGCGTTTTGTAGTTCTAATCGAATTCACGTCGCGCAATGTAATGTGGCCAATATCAGCGGTTAGAGTATGGACGCTTCTACACTTAATTTTGACCGGAAATAGTAAACCATCCGGGAATTTTTGTCATACTCTTTTCAACATACTACGATTTGGGACATACTAATTCTATTTTTACATACTATTTAGGACGGATAGTATGCGGATTGGGACGCAGCAAGTGTTATTCAGACACCTCAGTGCCGAAAGCAGTGCAGTCGACTCTTTTTTTAGATGCATCAATAGTTTTAAACACTGTCCACTTTCAGATTTAAGCCGTAGCTGGATATTTCACTTCACTTAGAGCTGTTACACACTACATAGAAGGTCATTTTCAAAAACCCTTAATAGGGGCTCTTCAATATAAAGTACAAATGTTGTATATATTTACTTGAAATGACCTTAATAAAAGGCCCTGGTCACCGTTTGCTTTCATTGCAGAAAAGAGTAGCATGAAAATCTCCATCTGTTTTCTGCAGGATGAGGGAAGTCATTTTGGTTTGGAGCGACATGAGGGTGAGTAAATGATTCCTTTCACTTCAGTGTTTGCTTTATCTGTTCTTCCCTCAAATTGTCTGTTTATTGCTTGTAGTGAAGGTCTTTGGTCCTTCAGTTTCCTCTGGCAAATCTCACTGTACTTAAAACCGTTTGAACGCTTCGGTCTGCGGATTGAGATTAGAGATGTTTTCACAGTAATTGCTGGGATTTTACAGTTGAAGTGTGTTGTCATTTCACTGAACATGTGCTTCTGGAAGCTTGTGGTTCTTTTGATCTTCTTATTGGAAGTTAAAGGAGAGAGAGAGAGAGAGGGAGAGAGGGGCTGGGAAACCACATGTGGTCAACATTACTTTTCTCTTTCTAGCAAACACGTAATTGAAAAGCACACAGATGAATGCTCTTTAATTTCCTGATTATTATTGTTCCTGGGATTCCTGCCATTTTTAAGGTCATGTTACTGGACATGTTATGATCCTCTTGATTTGAGAGAGAAAATAACCTGCTTATTCCAAAGATTTATTTAATTTTAGCGATGTCAAACGATTAATCGCATCCAATATTAAAGTGTGTGTTTGTAATTTCTATTTTAGAAACAGTTTCTATTTTTCATGGCTGAACAGCAGCATAAACCACTATGACAACGATCAGCTCAGGTACTGATTATGGGCTTTATTCAGTGTTAAATGCTCCTTATGTGAGTTTGAATAGCATTTTACGTGACATTTATTGCCATACTCAAAGCAGCAGCATATAGTTTACTTCAGATCTAGAACTGTGACTGTGCAAACCAACAAATGGCGCTCAGCATTTACTTGTAGCAATGTAAAAGAGGTTTAATATATGAAGAGTTCAGATGCAAAACCCTCTAAATGCATCAGACCTCTTTACTTGGAAATGAGCATTTTCTATCAGGCTCCTTTGATTAGGTTCAGCAGTTTAGGGTGATTAGCTGTAAATAAAATACCTTTTTCAGGAATGTCACTTAAGACAATTCTTTGGTTTTTAACAAGGGAGAGTTTATTTTACGCCAAAACCAGCTGAATCCACTTGTGCTTTTTATGCAAAAACCTCTAAATCCACCTATTGAGAAAAGACTGTGTAATTAGCTGAAAATCACTAAAGACGCTTGTAGAAATTATTTTACCAAACATAAAACACATTACACAAACCACCTAAAATGAAAAATACATCAATCAAGTAGGTGGTGGTTCATTCTGCTGTGGCGATCCCTGATAAATCGGGGACTAAGGAAGGAAAATGAATGAATGAAATCTGCCAAGTAAGTGCATTTTAGTCAATAACATTAACATTGATCTTAATAAAGTCTTAATGATTTATTGTTGTTTCTGATACTTGGATTTAGGTTTAATGCAAGTAGAGCAATGTAAACATTATAAACTAAGCTTGTTAGATTTAAACTATGCAGTGTAACATGTACAGTGCAAAACATTCTGAACATTTTGACTAACAAAAAACATTTTGATTTCCCAGTGAAGGGCTAAGTTGGATAAGTTGGCGGTTCATTCCGCTGTGGCGACCCTAGATTAATAAAGGGACTAAGCTGAAAAGAAAATGAATGAATGAAAAAATTTTGAAGTGTGTAAGCATTAAAATAAGGTGAATAAAAACATATTACCCATGAGCACTGCTATCATAACATGCTATCTGCAAATTGCAAAGACTATAAAACATTATCAATTTAAAGATTTTGGTGCACTGCAAGTAGAACAGAGCAAAACATTATGAAACATCAATATCTGTGCACTGTCCATTTATATAAAAGCTTATCAGACATCTAGTATGAAGTAATATAAATAATGTTTAGTTTTATACAGTATATTAATCTTAAAAAATAGCTTAAATTTGCAAAGAAGGGACGTCTCTCAGACCCTTTTCAGGTTTATAAGCGCACTGCTACATTGAAAACATATGATTTGAATCGCGTCTTCTGATTGGTTCTCGAACATATCGGCTTCTGCTGTCAAAGGCAAGTGCCGTTTAGAGGCTTTTGCCACCAAAAATTTCTGATGCTGTGATTTTAGAGGATTTAAAGTAAACTTATTTGTTGAACATGTACTATATCATCATCTAATTTTTGGGGGAAGTGGCGTGCTTTTGCATCTAAACTCTTTATGTGTTGATTAGATTATAAACCTTATGGTTTAGTTGGAGTGCAGTGAGTGCACTATTCTTTGCTTCTGAATGCCTGTATTTAAATGTTTCTGTTGTGTTGCGTCTGGTGCAATTTGTAGCCAAATTGCTGCTCTCTGGAATCTTGTCACATCGCGTGCTGTACGGTGTTACATTGTAACCTGCTCAGATAATGTCTACATTTGTTATACCTTTTGCAAATTCAAAATCACCTCATGTGGATTTTTATAACTCTGAATCTGCGTCTCAGTTTGGAGGTCGCATTTTTGGCCGTGCCCTCATATATTGATGCAGCCTTTATGACTGAAATTAAATAAGCTGTTTTTTTTTACCAAGGCAAACTGGAGTGCTGAAATATAATTGGGTAAACTGGCAGTGGGCTGGGTATAGAGACCAAAACAAAGACATTACGGTACGAAATGCACATTTTCAAAGGCGAATAACTGATTTTACCATTGTTTTTCAGATAAGCTAGTGCGTTTACTAAGCATGTTTCTTAAATTATGACATTTATATGATTTAGAAGAGTTAAAAATGTACATCCAGACCCTTTAAAAGCCTCTGGTAATCTTCGGTCATTTTAGACGGAAAAATGTTGGTTGTTGAATTTTTAAATATGACAAAATCAGCATAATGGTGTAAAACTCAGTGACTTTCTTCATATTTGGTATGTGAACACACAAAAAATACAGGCCAGGATTCAAGCATGCTAAATGATTGTAGGAAAAAAAAAAAAAAAAGTCACACTTGTGGTATTTGCGGTCAAAAGTACCACTATAGAAAATGAATGGGAATTTCATTCAGAATTTTTTTTGTTTGCAAAAATACAAATTCCCCATGATGCTGAAAAAAAGTGCACAGCAGTGAAAGGGAGACACTGTGAAACACCAAGAGTGTGAAGTTCACACACAGCATCATAAACAAAATGGTAAGGCTTTGTGCAGTCTCTTACATCGCAATATGTACATTTATTTTATTGTGTATCAAAGTACAAAAAATCAATCACCTTTTCAAACAAAATATAGATATAACTTGTCAAAAGAAGTCTTTTAGATTGTCTAAATTTATATTCAAATCCACATTTTTTTATTATATGCAAACAGCATTGTAGAAAGGGGCGTAGCAACCGGGGGGGAAACGTCCCCCTCACTTTTAGAGATATATCATTTAGAAACAGGTGATCATTAATTATATGAACATAAATTTTTGAATTTCATGCGGCTGCCCCTCCCACTTTTAAAATGTCCACTACGCCCCTGATTGTAGAGATGGTAATATTGGAACCTAGAGGTAACAACATGTCATTACATTTTTTTTTACAACCAGATGGTGCTAATCTGCCTTGTGTTTTAGTCTCTATTTTATCTGGAAATACTGCAATGATTATAAAAACACGAACACAAAAAATTACAAACATTTCCATCGTTTTCAATGGGGAAAATTTGATGTTTATTACTGCACAAATATTAATTATTACCACAAAAACCCTCTCAAAATTAAATGTTAAACATAAAAAATATTAAACAAAAATTTATTTGATGGGTGGCACGGTGGCTCAGTGGTTAGCACTGTTGCCTCACAGCAAGAAGGTTGCTGGTTTGAGTCCCGGCTGGGCCAGTTGGCATTTCTATGTGGAGTTTGCATGTTCTCCCAGGTGTGGATTTCCTCAGGTGCTCCGGTTTCCCCCACAGTCCAAACACATGCTTAGCTTAGTTTCTATTTCAGAGGTTGCCACAGTGGAATGAACCACCAACTATTCCAGCATATGTTTTACACAGTGGATGCCCTTCCAGCCACAACCCAGTACTGGGAAACAATCATACACACTCATTCACTACAGGAAATTAAAAAAACTGAATTATCTGTAGTGAATGAGTGTGTATAGTTGGAAGGGCATCCACTGTGTAAAACATATGCTGGAATAGTTGGTGCTTCATTCCACTGTGGCAACCTCTGAAATAGAAACTAAGCTGAAGGAAAATGAATGAATGAATAAATTTGATTTATTTGACTGAAAAAGGGTACTTTATAGGCATTCGTCCTTATTTGATCATGAATAAGAGCTGCTACTTTTCCCCAGTCTGTGAACGTTTCTGCATAGGTTTGCATTCTAGCTGAACTGTCCCTTTTGAGAATAAATGAGCCATATTAGCATGTGGAATGTCCTGCATCAAAGCCGCACCAGAGATCAAAGAGATGAATAATGCTGCTGTCACTCCACTTTGATCAATTGATTGTGAATTTGCTGATCGTTCTGTGAAGGATCAAAGAAACCAGTCAAGGAAAAAATAAATCACATTTCTGACTTTAATTAAGAAATGTTCAGCTGGGGGTTTAGCAGATCACAGTTGGATCACAACCCACAGTTTGATACACGTGACCCACGGATTAATACTTTTTTTTTTTTTTACCTGTAGATTAATCCTAAATTTGTATCGATCGCAGACAGATCGCCTCTCGCGTCATTCAAATCACATGAGCATTTAGGCTTTTCTGTAAAATATAATGATGACTGAAGAAGTTGTGGCAGGTTATTGGGGATGTGGTGGGTTTCTCAGGTTATTAAAAGTGTTTTCAGTCAATACTTGTTTAGCCTGCGTTAATGCATTCAGTGTAAGCTGCACGATTAATCATTAAAAGATCAGGATCTCAACACCCACGCTACATAAATTATAAATGATGGTGCTTTGCATAAGTTCATTAATCCTTCAAATCGCTGCATTCACATCTATTTCAAAAGTGCAAAAATCCAGAAAGAGATTGAGTCTTGAGTTATGAAGTTACAGTCAAATAACACAGAAGTACTAGGAGAACAGTTTATAGTTTAGATAAGACCACTGATGTTTATGGTAAAGATTAAAATCATATTCATTTAACTTGATGTTCAAAAATTAAAGTTGTAAGCAGAAATTACGTTATTTAACCAATAGGTGGCGACAACCAGCCATCAGAAATATGCCACTGAATAATTCTTCAAAAATGATCATCTAGCAATGAAACATGACGTTTTATGAGTGAAGAACTGAATCATTTATTGAAAATCAGACTAAAAATGAATATGGGTTGTAAAAATTATACTGTTAGATTTCTACATGTAGCGTTATCAGCAACAGTAGCCAGGCACGTGCACACATAGGGCTCAACCTGTGCAGTGTACATGCCCTTTTGAGTCAGGGATATAAAGTGCCCTTCCAAAATGAACGTAAGTGCCCCCCTCCGCTCTTGAGTTTGCGATCACCCCCCGCCGCTCTACAGTACGCATCCCCCCCCCCCCAACCGCCCTACAGTTCACGATCTCCCACTGCCCCCTCTACAGTTCGCAATCTCCCCCCTCTACAGTTCGCGATCTCTTTTTCACAGCACTGAATATTTACTATTTATTTTTATTCAGCTGATTATTCTTCATTTTATTTGTAATTAAATTACAGGTTCTAAGTTCTGTTTGTTAAAACCAAAAGTGTCTTGCAATAAATAAATGTCTTGCTTTAAATAAATGAAAAGCAAATGACATTTGTCTCCTCTCCTTTTTGGCTGATCCGAAAAATGGTCTGATCAGTGACTGAACTGTGAGACCACTATGTTCAGCACATGTCAGTCAGCAAGACTGAAATAAAATGCACAAATGTTTGAAATGATTTCAAAATCGAAACACACACCAAGAGAAATCTGTCACAATTGTGTCATTTATTATAAAAAGACATCTTCATTGTTCTTATAATAAAACATCCAACAAACATAAAGAAACAATATTTAAAACTAGTTGTACAAGTACACTGTAAAAATATTCCTAAATTAGCAGTTTTCCATATTTGGTGATTCATGTTTTTATTTTTCCCCATTTATTTGTGCTTTTGAGTTGCATTATGGGGTCTTGATCTTTCTTTCAACAAGTTTTAATCTTAAAAAGTTAAAAAAGTGGCTTTTATGAAGATTTGTAATAGTTTCAAGTGATATATTGTCTGAGTTGATGTGGTATGTCACACTATCAAAAAGTGTCAGTAAACTGTCAGTACATTTTCTGGTATTTAACAGACTTATTTGTCTCTGTATATTATATATTATTTCATTTTAAACTATTAAAATGTCAATAAAAGTCACTTTGTTAAACTGTAGAGTTGAATTTTCAACATCAAAAGTGGACAGAGCAGAGATCAACACCCCATAATGCAATTCACAACCGTAAATAAACAGAAAACACTTGTGAACCACAAAATATGGAAACTTTTCATTCTTTACAGTGTAGACCAGGGATGTCAAACTCAATTCCTGGAGGGCCGCAGCCCTGCACAGTTTAGTTCCAACTCTGCTTCAACTCACTTACTGGTAGGTTTCAAACAAGCCTGAAGGACTCAATTAGTTTGATCAGGTGTGTTTAATTAGGCTTGGAACTAAACTGTGAAGAGCTCCGGCTCTCCAGGAATTGAGTTTGACATCCCTGGTGTAGACAGATGCTGAGAAATGCTGTCGTTCACTAAAACTCATTAATTGGCAGAAGTGCTTATTTACAGGCTGAAATTAAAAGTTCAATAAACAATTAATCATTCATGTTCTGTTCAGCTAGATTTGTTTTTGTTTTTTTGCATTCAGAGTGTCATCCTTCAGCTTTTGAACATAATGTCATCTCCTTGCTGAGGATCCTCCTATATAAGCTAATATCATTGTATAATTCCCGGGGTTTGCACACTTTCATCTTTTATATGTGCATAATACACTTTACTGTATTACTTTTCCGTTTGCATTTATCTGTATTGTCTTACAAGTAAAAAAAATCCCAGCACATTTTACATCTGTCCATTACTCTACATTTTGAAATGAGGTGTGCATTTATTAGATGGAGTCATTTGTAATTTGGTTTCTAATTTGAATATATTGTTGCAAAAGCAAATCTACTTTAAAGTAAATGTGCTACTAAATAATCAAGACGTTGATGTGGAAAAACTGATGCCATTACTCATTTCACTACTTATTAGATGTGTTAATGACTGTTAATGAGTGTTTGGTTTCAACTAATTACTATAGACTGAGCCTTCTGACAAATCTATTTGCTACTTGATCTAATTTCCAATATCACATATTTTCCCAATATCGAGCAGTCCTACTTTCCACGATACTCTTTCATTTTATTATTTAATTTCCATTATCACAAACATCCCCAATACCGAGCAGCCTTATTTTGCACATCTTTCCTTTTTGATTTATTTTGATCTAATTTCCAATATTGCATATTTTCCCAATATTGAGCAGCCCTACTTTCAACATGGCCTCATTGTGTAAATGTAGCCCTATATACATTTCTGGAGATCGTGAATTATGTAGCCAGAGGTACGTATGGCTGCATTTCGTCTTTTAAAACGAATGCTACGGGGTGGTATGCCGCTGTTCCTTTTCACGCTTACCAGCCAGGGGCGCCTCCAAGGGGTGGCCACCCCTGGGTAAACTCTGGCCACCCCTGTGGGCTCCCCAATATGATTTTGCTGTTGACATTATTATTTTAAATGTACTTATGTAAATTCCCAATATTTCAATAAATAAAATGCAGCCACTAAATTATTGTTGGTGCCACTGACGTAGCTGATTCACTGCTCTCCCCCTCAGCGCTGGTTCAACACTGGTGAAAGCAAACTGACGCATGCGCGCAGAAAACCATTCCCGTGCACCTCACGCACTCCTGTGAGAATCCCGGATGTTTGCATGCATTCCGATAAAATACGCTCATGCGCCGTGAAACAGGAGTAACAGCCTTTTGTGCAGAGGTGTCGGCACGCATCGAGTTTTGCAAGTCGACTAAACTAAAGTTTATATAATATGATGATGTAGTAACTTTCACTAAGCATGGCTTTAAAGCAGAAAGGAGGGATAAAGAGTCAGGGAGGTAAGACTTCATTACATTATGTTGTGTATGGGATGGTTCACCCATGGTCTCATTTAAACTAGAACCACCACTGCCATCCCCGATCGTCGTTGACAGCACACACACACCTTCAATAGACAGCAATGGCAATATAATATTTACCTTAAGGTACATCAATAGAAGAAGCTGCATTAATAATATTGTGGCTCAAAAAGGAATATGGATAAATTATATTATTAGGGTCTGTATAGTGAATGTGTGTAGTAATGCCTTTTGTTCAGTTTGTTCATTTGTTTGCTTTATTAATTAATTCATGAATCTTCATGAATTTTAGACTTGGCATATACCATATTCTGTGCAATAAAAGTATGTAAAAAATAACTAAAAAGTTATATATATATATATATATATATATATGAAAAGTGTTTTTAAAGTAAATATTGATTTTTATTTGATTTGGACATGTACTTGCTGAATTATTTCAAGGAATAAATTGCAATATTTTAAGAGTAATTAATTAAACGAATTAAAACCACATTATTTCATTTACCAGAAACAAAAATATAACATTACACTGAATTCATAAATTTTTTTGTGTGCCACCCCAAGATTTGAAGAAAATTTTCTGGGGGCGCCACTGTTACCAGCTAACCGATTGCCTCCATGTGGACAGCTTTTCCGCAGTTTGGCGGCTCAATCAGTGCTTTTGAAAACACTATTAGTTGGGTTTAGGGAAGGAGGAGGGTGGGTCAGTCAGTCGACAATGGCCTCTAGTGGATTTACGCAAGAACAGCAGGCGCAAATGACACTCGAGAGAGAAGTTTAAGATCTGAAAAAGCATCCACACTCTGGTGGAGTCGCGAAAACAAAAACTACCAAAAAAAAAACTTAGCTCCCTGGGACGTATTTGGCGATCTCCAAAAATGTATATAGGGGTACATAATCAGAATAAGCCTGGGTTGCCTACTTGCACTATACTCTTTCATTTTTTATTTATTTTGATATAATTTCCATTATCGCATATCTTTCCAATATCGAGCAGCCCTACTTCCTTTTGATTTAGTTTAATTTGATTGTTTTCATTATCGCAGTACAATATCGCATATTCCTCTAATATCAAGCAGTCCTACTTTTAACATAGGCTGATTCTGAAAATGTAGCCCTGTATACTTTTCTGGAGATCGCGAATTGTGTTGCCAGTGGTACGTATGGCCACATTTCGTCTTTAAACAAACGGTCTGACATTGTTCCTTTTCATGCTACCAGCTGACCGCATACCTCCATGTGGACGGCTTTTCCGTTGTTACCAGTTTGGTGGGTCAATCAGTGCTTTTGAAAATACTATCGATTAGGTTTAAAGAAGGAGGAAGGTGAGTCAGTCGATCGCTCAGTCCGTCAGTCGACAGTGGCATCTGGTGTATTAACGTGAGAACAGCAGGCGTGAATGGGACTCATGAGAGAAATTTGAAATCTCAAAAAGTGTACACGGCGGCCTCTGGTGGATTCGCGAAAACAAAAAAGATACCTCCTGGGATGTATTTGGCACTCTCTAAAATATATATATATATATATATATATATATATATATATATATATATATATATATATATATATATATATATATATATATAGGGGTGCATTTTCAGATTGAGCCTGGATTGCCTACTTTGCACTATACTTTATCATATTTAATTTATTTTTTTATCTAATTTCCATAATCGCATATTTTTCCAATATTAAGCAGCCCTACTTCCTTTTGATTTAATTTGATTTCATTTTCATTATCGCAGTACGATATTGCATATTTTCCTAATATCGAGCAGCCCTACTTCCTCTAAATTTTTGATTTAATTAGATATTAATTTTTGATTTTTCTCATATTTCATTCAATATCAAGCAGCCCTACTTTGCACAATACTCTTTCATTTTTTATTTATTTTGATATAATTTCCATTATCGCATATCTTTCCAATATCGAGCAGCCCTACTTCCTTTTGATTAAGTTTAATTTGATTGTTTTCATTATCGCAGTACGATATCGCATATTCCTCTAATATCAAGCAGTCCTACCTTCAACATAGGCTGATTCTGAAAATGTAGCCCTGTATACTTTTCTGGAGATCGCCAATTGTGTTGCCAGTATGATATTGCATATTTTCCTAATATCGAGCAGCCCTACTTCCTCTAAATTTTTGATTTCATTAGTTTTTAATTTTTGATTTTTCTCATATTTCATTCAATATCAAGCAGCCCTACTTTCCACTATCACCCAAAATCGAGCAGCCCTATTATCGTTTGATTTAATATATGTTATTGCAGTACAATATCGCATATTTTCAAATATCGAGCAGCCCTACTTTCCACTATACTCTTTCATTTCTTATGGTCAATCGGTGCTTTTGAAAACACTATTGGTTGGGTTTAGGAAAGAAGGAGGGTGGGTCAGTCGATCGGTCAGTCCGTCGACAGGCCTCTGGTGGATCTACACGAGAAGAGCAGGCACAAGTGGCACTGGCGAGAGAAATTTGAGATCTGAAAGTCTACCCAACTGCAAACTGCAAAAAATGTAGCTCCTGGAATGTATTTGGTGCTCTTCAAAAATGTATATAGTGGTACGTTTGCAGAATAAGCCTGGGTTGCCTATTTGCACTATACTCTTTCATTTTTATTTATTTTGATATAATTTCCATTATCGCATATCTTTCCAATATTAAGCAGCCCTACTTCCTTTTGATTTAATTTACATTATTGCAGTACAATATTGCATATTTTCCTAATATCTAGCAGCCCTACTTTCCACATTCTAAATTTAGGATTTAACTAATTTAACTTTTCGTTGTTGCAATATCTCATATTTTCCCAATATCAAGCTGCCTTCCACATCTTTCATTTTTGATTTTATTTGATTTAAATTTTCAATATTGCAATACAATAGTGCATATTTTCCCATTATTGATTAGCCCTACTTTCCATTATACTCTTTCATTTTGTATTTAATTGGATTTAAATTCCAATATTGCATATTTTCCAAATATCGAGCAGCCCTACTTTCCAGATTCTAAATTTTGGATTTAATAAGATTTCACCAGCATGGACCACGCCACACTTTGAGCTAGACTTTATTTTAGGGATGGTAAGGGAACAGTGGGATAAGGAGGAAGGGAAGAGGATAAACAGTGAACAGGTAGGTAGGTAGGTTGATTGGGCGTCCTACAATGATGCCCTGAGACTCAGAGTGAGGGTACCGTCTCTGTAATACTTTGGTAGAGTGATTGGACCCCCCGATTCAACATAGGAGGGAAGAGAGGGTTATAGGATTGTTAAAGGAAAGTGAGGAAATGGAGGGAGGAAGGGTGGGTTTGAGAGAATAAGAAGAACTGTGTTAGTGGGCTGGTCTGCTTTAAATAAAGTTTAGGGAGTAGGTGATTGGTTAAGGAGACAAAGTGATGTGTGGTTCTGCTGCAAACCTTTGTTAAGAAATTAACTCCATTTAATTTTCATTGTTGCAATATCTCATATTTTCCCAATATCAAGCCTTCCACTTTTTTCATTTTTTATTTAATTTGATTAAATTTTCATTATCGCAGTACAATATTGCATATTTTCCCAATATTGAGCAGCTCTACTTTCCACTATACTGTTTTATTTTTTATTTAATTTCCTTTATCACATATTTTCCTATTATTTTTCCTATTTTTCTATTATACTCTCTATCACTTTTGCTTCATCCCAGCATCAAAAATCCAGTCGTGCTCCAAGAACAACTCCTATCATTCATCTTCAGCAATAAGGAAAATCTTCTTTCCTCTTCCAGTCCAAGCCTGAACTCTGAATCCGCTCTTCAGAACTCATATGGTGAAATGAGAAGGGTGACCCGCGCCAGATGTTTGGCCTGGAAGGAGCGCTCGGCGTATTCGGACATCTCCACCTCCACACTGAGCTCCTGTGGTCCTCTCAGCGGCTGAACCAGGATCAGCTCTCCAGTCTGTCTGTCTGAGCGCTGCATGACGAACAGACTCCGAGCATCTCCTCCGCTGGCGATCCCGAAACGCAGGCTGTCTGGACCTGGGCGTCCCGGAGCACTGGCGGTGGCCATGCGGAACAGGGTGGCAGGGGTGCGCAGGTTGGACGGCAGAGACAGATAGTGGTAGGAGATGGTCTTTGCTGCAAGAGGACAGGAGCGACTCTCCATCGGGCAGGGGTTCCTTTCACACTGACTGTAATTGAGGATAGAAGATGTACATTAAAAACGTAGATCTGTTAAACAAGCTAGGGGAATATTTTACAATAAAGTTGTGCTAGTTAAGGTTAGTTAATGCATTTATTTACTAAGATTAAAGGGGTGGTCCACTATGATATCATATATTAACTTTAGTTGATGTGTAATGTAGCTGTGTGAACATAAACAACATCTCTGTATGTAAGACGCTCAAAGTTCATTGCAAAGGGAGACATTGGATTTTACAGAGTTAGCTTAGGAAAGCTTACAGCAAAGTTTGGGGACTACAAAAAAATACATCCGGGTTAATGAAATCATAAATGCTTTAGTTTACGCGCAGACAACCCATACAGCTAGGGACGTAGCCAGGGGCGCTGTATTGTTACAGCAGAGAAAGCTAAAATGCTGTCCAAACGCTGCTATTTCCACACAGCTTCCTCTGTTTCTGTATTTGGGCTTCCAAAGGACACGACACAAAGAGAGAAGAGCTTACAGTTTCATTTTAATTATGTTCCAGAGAATTACAATAAAGATATAGCTAGCGTTTGACAAAGGACAGCTTCCAGAATCTCTCCTAGTTCAGTGCTGGATTCAGCTAAAAACTCCTCAGAGAAGGAGCAGCTCCAACCATAACAGACGAAGTTGTGGATTGTGAGCCTCAACCTGTAAGTGTTTTTATTTGTTCAAATCGATCAATTACATGCATAGTGTCTAGCATTAACAGTATGTTGTAGCGAGGACGTAAACAATGATGTAAACAAGGGGAAATGCTGTTTGGGACCACTAACAATTTACAAATTCATATTTATCATTAAAACAGCTGTAAACACCCACAATCTTCAGCAGCGCTGCAGTGTCTCTCTATGCAGCCGCTTTCCCTGCATTCTACATCTCAAATAATAAACTCGCAAAAGATATGTGAACACTTCATATTACTTACACATGCTTATAACCCGAATATATGTGAAAGACACTTGTCAGATTTTATTTTAGAGAGCAGGCATGAGGTTCAGCTGTGTCCTCTTCTGATTCAGGCTCAAACTGATACTGCTAACAGCTTCTCTGACGGACAGTATTTACACAATGGAAAAGTATGTGCTAGTAGAGGTGTGACGCTTTTCCTGGGGAAGTAGAGTCGATCCACGAATCACACCACATTATGTTAGCTGACCAATCAGAGCCTCTTGAGGGCGGGCCTTTCAGAGGAACTAGGAAATATGACAGTCATTTTCATGTTAGCTGAGTAGCTGTATATAATCAAAGTAAGATGAAAAAATAACCTGATTTTCACAAATGAAGCATGAGCACACATTGCTTTGCACCCAATAAACACAAGGAAGGCTTAAAAATACACTCTGGAAGACCCCTTTAACAAACAATGAACAACACATTTATTACAGTATTTGTTTATATTAGTTAATGCATTTACTAACATAAACAAACAATGAACAGTACATTTATTATAATGCAGATTGTTAAACTACCTAGGGTAACACTTTACAATAAGGTTATATTACTTAATGTTAGTTAATGCATTTACTTACCTGAAAAAAAACAATGAACAACACATTTATTGCCATTTTTGTCCATGTTAGTTACCATTATATAAAATGCAGATCTGTTAAACAACAGTTATTTGTATTTTGTGATCTTTTTTTTTTCCTCATTTATTGATGCTTTTGAATTGCATTATGGGATCTTCATCTTTCTTTCAACAACTTTTAATCTTGAAAAGTGACTTTTATAATCATTTTTAATAGTTTAGAGTGCTATATTGTCTGGGTTGGTGTTGTATATTACACTACAAAAACCTTGTAATAAGCTGCCAGTACATTTTCTGCTATTTTACAGACTTATTTCTCTATATATTATTTATTATATATTATATTATTTCACTACTATAATGTCAATAAAAGTCACTTTAGGGTTAATAATTGTGGCTTTAACTGTAGATGTCCAAATGTGTTAAATGACAGCAAATTGCTTTAAAGGGGTGATCCACAGTGTATTTTTAAGGCTTGGTTGTGTTTATAAGCTGCAAAGCAGTGTGTGCTCATGCTTCATTTGTAGAAAACCAAGCTATTTTTTCATATATCTTACTTTGATTATTTACAGCTACTAGTACTCACCTAACATGAAAACGACTGTCATATTTCCTAGTTCCTCTGAAAGGCCCGTCCTCAAGAGGCCAGTGTTGCCAACTATTTCCAATGAAAAGTAGCTAAAGCCTGCACGAAAAGTAGCTAAATTATGACGTCACACACACTAATTTGCATATCAGTGATGTCATTAAGTAGTATCTGACAAGCGTAAGCCGGTCATGTCTCTACTCTCTGAGGTGCTATGTATTATATTCTATTAAAACATTACATCCAGATGCACAATAAATAGGTTCTTATTAACATATTACTTTGTGTGATGACGTCATTGCGTAATCGAAACTCAAAACTACATCTTTATGTAGTATACAAAATCATGAGTGTTTTCTGAAATTGACTGGCCATCTCAGCAAATACATTATTTGAAATATGTCCATTTAGATTTGTATGAAAAATAGAGTCGACTATTTGTAAAATACAAACACTTTTTGATAATAAATAATATCTTTTTAACTTGTGAAATTAACACATTCGTGAAAATGACAACAATTATAGCACTATTGGAATTTATAGCTAGCTATATTACAAACAATTAAACATGTTAACAAATATCAGTAAATTAAATGAAAGAGATTTATGAAAAACAATCTGAGCTAGCAATTTACTCTACTGAGTGAAGCCTGCAGCCGCTGCTCTTTTGAGTCCCTTTTTAAAAATTGCTGAAAGTAGCCAAATGAATGTTAAAAATTGCTAAATATGTTGCTATGTTTTTTTTTGGAAAAAAATGTTGCTAGGGTAGTATGAAAAGTTGTTAAATGTAGCAACAAAATGGCTAAGTTGGCAACACTGCAAGAGGCTCTGATTGGTCAGCGAACATAATGTGCTGTGATTCGCGAATTGGCTCCGCGTCACCACGTCACGCCCCTACAAGCACGCACGTTAGCGCTGTGTAAACAGAGAAGCTGTTAGCAGCATTAGCTGCCTGAATCAGACAGAAAATGAAGAGCACACGCCTGAGCACATCTCATGCTCACACCTGATGCCCTCTAAAATAAAATCTGACAAGTGTCTTTCACATATATACAGAATAAGCATGTGTAAGCAATATAAACCTTCACATATATTTTGTGAGTTTGTTATTTGCGTATTTATATACGCAGGTAAAACGTCTGCATAGAGAGACAATGCTTACAGCGGTTTGACTGATAAATATGAATTTGTAGCTAAATAGTTAGCAGTGCCAAACAGCATTTCCTGTTGTTTACATCCTTGTTTACATGCTCGCTACAACATACCGTTAACGCAAGAAACTATGCATGTAATTTATCAATTTTAACAAATAAAAACACTTACAGGTTGAGGCTCACAATCCACAGCTTCTGCTATTATGATTGGAGCTGCTTCTTCTCTGAGAAGTTTTTAGCTGAATCCAGCACTGAACTGGGAGAGATTCTGGAAGCTGTCCTTTGTCAAATGCTAGCTATATATATATATTTTTATAATACTCTGGAACATAATTAAAATTAAACTGTAAGCTCTTCTCTTATTGTGTCGTGTCCTTTGGAAGCACAAATACAGAAACAGAGGAAGCTCTGTGGAAATAGCAGCGTTTGGATGGCATTTTATCTTTCTCTGCTATAACATTACAGCGCCTCTGGCCAAACCTCGTTGCTGCACAGGGTGTGTGCATGTGGTCAATGCGCGAAACCTGAAGTGTTTATGATTTCATTAACCTGGATGTATTTTTTCTTTTCTAAGCTAACTCTGTAAAAGCCAATGTCTCCCTTTGCATTGAACTTTGAGCGTCTTACATTCAGAGTTGTTGTTTATGTTCACACAGCTACATTACACATCAACTAAAGTTTAAAATATGATATTGCAGTGGACCACCCCTTTAAATGTTTTTGTTTTCAGATGGTGTAGTTAGCAGCATTCACCAGCAGGTGCTTCCTGGGCCACACTAACCAGCTAAACCCTCACTCTTTCAGAAAAAAGCTTTCATTACCCGCTTAAAAGGTGGGAATTTTTTCATAACAGCAATTCTTTAACTTGATATGGAATTTCTTCTCACTAATTGGAATCTTGAATAAGCACAATATATCTTTACATGAGCCTTAATACAGTTATACTTGTTGCTTTTACCGAGCAGCTTGTGTGCTTTAGAAAGGTTTAGTGAGTTGCAGATCTCAGCTTCTCGGATTCAGCAGGACACAAAGAGCTCATTCACAGCTTAAAAGCAGCTTACATAATAAACAAGCATAAAAGTGTCATGCAGGAAAAACAAATGATTGTAACTGAACTTAACCCACTTAAATTACACAGCAAGTAAGTGGCAAGTGATTTAGAGGCCTTTTCTGTCACAAATAAATGACCATCACGTGAAATCTGTCAGAAGCTTTAAAGGTGCTATAAAAATAAATCGCCATTGTTTTGTTAATATAAACCTGTATGGTGATTCATATAAAACGTATGAAGTCATTTTTTCTGGGAATAATATTTCTAAAGGAGCTGTTGACATGGAATTAAACCAGGTTTTGGAAAAAAAAAACAATACAAACATAAAAATAAAACAAAGCAAAATAATCTGAAAATGAGTTGTGCGTAATAACGATGGAGGAGGAGGAGAAAGTACTAAACTACTGAAATGTATTTAATACTTTATATAAAAGGCTTTTTTTGGTGACGGCAGCTTAAAGACGCCTCTCATATGGAGAATGAAGTCTCATGCATTAGGGTTGGGCGATGTTGACCAATTTAGCATCGTACGATGTCTAATGTGAAACATCGCGATGGACGATCACATCGTCTTCTTAAGGGAGGTGAATTCATTATTTATAACAAATTAATTATTTGTAGCCTACCGTTTCAACTACCTGGTCTTTGTTTTACCCATAACCAAATCATAAATAAATAAGTGCAGAATTATTAGGCAAATGAGTATTTTGACCACATCATCCTCTTTATGCATGTTGTCTTACTCCAAGCTGTATAGGCTCGAAAGCCTACTACCAATTAAGCATTTTAGGTGATGTGCATCTCTGTAATGAGAAAGGGTGTGGTCTAATGACATCAACACCCTATATCAGGACAATGCTCCATCACACGCGTCCAAGTACTCCACAGCATAGCTGGCAAGAAAGGGTCTAAAAGAAGAAAAATTAATGATATGGCCTCCTTGTTCACCTGAGCTGAACCCCATAGAGAACCTGTGGTCCATCATTAAATGTGAGATTTACAAGGAGGGAAAACAGTACACCTCTCTAAACAGTGTCTGGGAGGCTGTGGTTGCTGCTGCACGCAATGTTGATGGTGAACAGATCAAAACACTGACAGAATCCATGGATGGCAGGCTTTTGAGTGTCCTTGCAAAGAAAGGTGGCTATATTGGTCACTGATTTGTTTTTGTTTTGTTTTTGAATGTCAGAAATGTATATTTGTGAATGTTGAGATGTTATATTGGTTTCACTGGTGAAAATAAATAACTGAAATGGGTATATATTTGTTTTTTGTTAAGTTGCCTAATAATTCTGCACAGTAATAGTCACCTGCACACACAGATATCCTCCTAAAATAGCTCAAACTAAAAACAAACTAAAAACTACTTCCAGCTTTGATATTAATGAGTTTTTGGGTTCATTGAGAACATGGTTGTTGTTCAATAATAAAATTAATCCTCAAAAATACAACTTGCCTAATAATTCTGCACTCCCTGTAAAGATAAGTTACACACAAATTACCACCTGTCAATCACTCCTTCCGCAGGACTCTGGCATGAGTAGGCAGAGTGATCTGTGTCAGTCATTTGTTTGGTGCGGTGGATGGCGGAGGGGTGTCGTGGACGAAAGTGAGCGGCGCGGAGGTCTCTCGCGGACGAAAGTGTGCGGCGCTAGGGTATCGCAGACGAAAGTGGAGAGGGTTGGAGAGTCGCGGAAGAAAGTGAAAATGAACAGCGGACGGGAGGAGGGCGGTTGAGGAGGAAGATCGGTAAAATGAGGTACAATTTAAGCCCTGGATAGAGACAAGATTAATTAAATATCACGTTTAACAACTATAGTGAGACATGATGCAGCGATATATCCTTGATAAACTGTCCGACGTACACTGGTCTCTGCAGCTCAGACGAGCGCACGACAGTGTGTGTGTGTCTGTTGCTGTGTGTGTGGCTGTGGGTGTGCGTGTGTGGTTAAAACTAAGCTGTTAAAACTAAGCTGTATTAGTGTAAACGGGGCCTGAGTGTGTATTTTTCACAAGCGGGTTTGCGACGGGGGCGGGGCGGAGGATCGACGATGCTGGCTCAGCATCGTGATGTCTATCGGCAATCGGCAATGGACGATGGCATCGTCTATCGGCCCAACCCTATCATGCATTGCTCAGGTGTGAGTTTCTCACAGACTTACACAGAGTGTACAAATCTTGATGGTTCTGTGGGTCTCGTCTATCAAATCAGAGCTTTATTTTGTATTTCTCTATTGGATTCAAGTCAGGTGATTGGCTGGGGCATTCTACTGCTTGATTTTCTTTCTCTGAACGTATTTGAGAGTTTCCTTGGCTGTGTTTTGGATCATTGTCTTGTAGAAATGTCCACCCTGGTTTAAATCTTCATCCTCCTGCTAATGTAGATGTTGGACTGAAGCAGCTGATATTCATTCACACTGAGGAAGGGCAGAGGGTTGCTGAAGAACTGAGAGATTTCAGCTGCTGTCTGGGCTTTCACTG
The DNA here is from genome assembly GCA_903798195.1 of Danio kyathit. Taxonomy (NCBI): domain Eukaryota; kingdom Metazoa; phylum Chordata; class Actinopteri; order Cypriniformes; family Danionidae; genus Danio; species Danio kyathit. Next base: position 56,008,386 of record LR812531.1, read on the forward strand.
CCTCTCTACACCTCCCTTTCTTCATGTGTTCAATACCTTTTTCCTGCATCGTTTCATTTTATTTTGCATAACTTAATTAGTAAACTACTTAGATTTGTTTTCTTTGCATATGTAAATTTCTCTGGTTGTTACCAACTTCCAAGAAAAATTTCAAGTCAACAGCACCTTAAGAAATTTAAATAAAAAAAATGGCGACGTGTTCAATATGCATTTCCCCCACTACAATAAAGCAATACACTAACAGGTATAATAACCTAAATATTTTTGCGCCATAGGTCAATATTCTGATAATAGCGTATATCATGATAAAAGCTTCAGCAATCAATTGCAACTAGAAAATGTTATACAGTCATAGGGGTCTATTTTAACAATCTAGGTGCAAAGTCTAAAGTGCATGGCGCAAAAGCATTAGGGTGTGCCCTGGCTTGCGCCCTGGCGCATGGTCTAACAGGGTTGTGCTTATTCTCTTAAAGAGTTCTGGGTGTGTTTTGAGCATAACGTGCATTAAACCAATCAGAGTCTCATCTCACATTCCCTTTAAGAGTCAGTTGTGTCACGCCATGGCACATTTACATGGCGGACTTTGTAAGTGGAAAAACAGAACGCTTTACTAGCGAGAAAATGGTTAAACAGAGCATCTGCAGCGCGAGGATAAAGATCGAGCCTCCTCCATTCAGCCTCTTCACTTTCTCTTTACTTTACTTTTACTTTTTACTCCTTTACTTTCGTGGATAAGGAAACAGTGTTGTACGCACTCCAATGAAGACATACATTAGCCTACATCTTTAATTTCGTTTGTTAAGGACAAAGATTTGTATAAAAACTGTTTCTAAATTCAGTTCTAATTTCCAGCAAACGAATAAATGAACAATAATAATGAAGTGTGGTCAAACAACTGAGTGATATCCAAACACACGTCCTGTTCTTATGCCCCATATGATGATGCAGACGTCTCCAAACCCGACAGGTGGACAAATCTAAACTAGTTTTTATTAAAACAAATATAAATACGCATAAAATAAATAATACTGCTGATAATAATATTATACTAATGCAAATTGTCATAAGTAAACTGAAAAAGCCCCCTAAGATAAGGGCATGGAGGCAGTGATTTTTATACAGTATTTATGTAAACAATAATAACTTTTGTAACATTTTAATCCTTTAATTGTTTTCATTTGTAAAGATATTTGTGTGTTGCTGTACATCCTGTGTGTATTAATAAATTGTGTAAGCGTTTGGGCCTGCATAGGCACATAACTAACATGATCTGCACTGGACTTTAGAGCAGCTTTTAGTTGGTCAATAGCGCGGCCTATTTCAGTTCCTCAAAATAGCAATGCGCCTTAACACACCTCCTTTATAGACCAGAACACCTGTGAGTCCACAAAGTGGCGCAAATGGATTTGCTATTTAAACAACGTGGCACAAAACATGTAAATTATTGTTTTTTTTTAAAGATTTATTTTTGGCCTTTTTTAGATAGGACAGTATTTAGACAGGAAGCGAAGTTGGAGAGAGAGAGAGGGGGGTGAGTAAGGAAATGTCCTCGAGCCGGGATTCGAACTCGGGACGCCCTGACGTGCTATTGCACCATATGTCGGCGCGCTATCCACTAGGCTGTTGCGCCGACTGTAAATTACTGTTGCGCTGGTCTGAAAATAGCAACAAATCACGCCAAACACGTCTTGTGCCTTTCTGCACCGCGTGTATGATAGGGCCTAAGCCTACAAAGATGTTTACTGCTTGTTCGAACTACCTATTTAAAATGAGTTAAACAACACAATTCTTGAGTTTTTGGAGGGACAGCTTAATTATTTTATGTTCATTCCACTTAAATTTGTGAACACTATTAAGTTTACTTAACTCCTTTGTTGCCCCAACACAAATCAATAATGTGGAAGCCAGCATTTTTTTACAGTGTATAATCTTATTTGAGTTGTGTAATGCATCAAGTGTTTCAGTGTTTGACTCACAGTGGTGAAGTCTTGACGTAGCTGGCGTTGGCGTGTGCTGGCGGGCACTCGGGGCTCACGCACTGAAATCCTCCGCCGGTGTTGATACAGGTGCTGCCGCGGCTGCAGTTGTGCTGTTGTGTAAGACATTCATCCACATCTGGACCAGCCGCAGGCCACAGAGACCAGCAATAATAGAGGGAAACAGAGCAGTGGAGGAAAGGAGTGAGCTGGATGTTTGTTTGCACTGTAAATCTGATTTGTGTACAGTTCTGTGATCATAGACCTGCTCCTGGCTGCGTTTCTGAATGAGATCATCTATAACACCATCGTCACCCGTGTTGAAATACTAAATCGGTTTAGGGGAACACTTTACTTGGCGTGTTTATAATAGGGCTGCACAATATTGGAAAATTGCTATATTTAATTTTTCTGCCATATATGATATGAATACAATTTCAGCAGATGGTTTGAATAGACAAGACAAGGCAAGTTTATTTCTATAGCACATTTAATACACAATGGTAATTCAAAGTGCTTTACATAAACAGGAATGACCGAAAGGGTCCCACTTTATATTAAGTGTCGCTTATACCTGTGAACTTACATGGTAATTAGATGTGTAAGTAGTATGTAACTACAGTGTATGTACACACGTTTACATAGTATTTACTTTTGTATTACTGATGTAACTACACTCATGTAACAACCCACTGAATAGTATGTGTAAGTACAAATGTGTAACAGGACATTGGTAACAACAGTAGGAAAGTACACATCTGTAACCAGAATTATGTAAGTGCATTGTGTAACAACAATATGTACTTGCAGATGTTTTCCCACTTCCACACCTGTTTGCAGATCATGCACTTGTGAACACTGTATGGCAGAACTAATGCTGCATTAGAAGGTTTCAACTTGTGATACCAGTGTACTTACATGGTAACTCACCAGGAACTGTCCACTTAATATAAAGTGTAAAATGGTCACAAATTACTGTGTAACTTGTAGAAATATCTTCTATGCAACACTTTAATAACAGTGTAGTTACATGGTAACTCTGCAGGAACGGTCCACAATATAAAGTTTAAAATAAAATTCATTTTCGTTTCGGCCTAGTCCCTTTATTAATCCGGGGTTGCCACAGCGGAATGAACCGCCAACTTATCCAGCATATGTTTTACACAGTGAATGCCCTTCCAGCTGCAACCCATCTAAGCCGAAAAGAAAATGAATGAATGTATAAACAGTAATTTGTGACCATTTTACATTTTATATTGAGTGGATCCTGTGGATTTACCATGCAAGTACACTTGTATCACAAGGTGAAACCTTCTAATGCAGCATTAGTTCTGCCATACAGTGTTTACAAGTGCATGATCTGCAAACAGGTGTGGAAGTGGGAAATCACTTGCAAGTACATATTGTTGTTACACAATGCACTTACATAATTCTTGTTACAGATGTGTACTTTCCTAGTGTTGTTACCAATGTCCTGTTACACATTTGTACTTACACATACTATTCAGTTGGTTGTTACATGAGTGTAGTTACACCAGTATACACAAGTAAATAAGGTATAAGCGAAGAATTGCGCAACTGAACTATGCGAAACGCCCTCAATAACAAACAGGAAAGTACGAAAGGCTACATGAGGAGCGTCTTGCTAAAAAGCAGGGCGTAGATTTAGCATGGACGGAGGGGACGCGGAGGAGGACCAACTATTGAAATGTCTGGTGTGTGAGGTCTGACACACACAGCTGAGGATGGCGGCAGCAAAAAAAGGACATAAATTTCAATGAAAAGTGTAAGTCACATAAACTCGAGTTCGCTACTGAATGAGTCCATCATGTTAAGGGAGTTAATGCTCGTGTTTCGTGCTTTAACGCACAGTCTGTCGTTATAGCAGGGTGATAAAGTCTGTGAATAATATGCCCTGAAAACTAACTGCAGAATAAACAGCTAAATGCAAAAGTATATGATCCCTGCCTGCCAGTTCTCCTGATCTCTCAGAGTAACCGGTGCAATTTTGGGTGAAACAGTTTGTCAGAAAAACTCCAGCCTGTGCTCCATCTTATTTTAATACTCATATATGAGACATGTTTAATTTGCACTACGGCTAAAATAAACAGAAGTCTTTATTAAACTCTCTCTTTATCAGTTATTAAACATTCTTTTAACATTACACTGTCAGGCCTGTATCAAGCTTTTTGAATGGGTTATTTTTGCAGTTATTCGCCTGATTTTCTATTTAATTATGTATAAATAGTATAAATATAAAAGTATAAATATTACATTTTAGTGACATTTTAAGAACTAATTTTTGCTGCATTATCTTGTCAGATGGTTATCATAAACACTTTTTGATGTACCAAAATATATTTTAAACCATTTTGTCAAATTTTTGTCAAATTGCTCATCACACTATTTTACTATTTTAACTGTTTATTTACAAATGTGCATTTAAACTGTAAGTTTAATATTACAGTTTTATAAAAAATAATGAAAATTTATAATAAACAAATGAAAATATACTTTTAATATACAAATTTATTATCTTTCATTGCACACACACACACACACACACACACACACACACACACACACACACACACACACACACACACACACACACACACACACACACACACACACACACACACATATAAGTACAATTTCAGAGATGTTTGCTAATGTAAGTTAATATATTTTAAGCTCCTTTTTTAACTAACACTCACTGCATTTTAGCAGTAAGAAGCTAAATTACAGATTATTATTATTATTATTGAATTGACTACAAAATTAAATCGCAAATCAAATCGAAATCGCAATATCTGTCAAAAAAATCGCAAAAGTATAAGAATTAAAAAGTATAAACATTAAACATAATGTAAAGCCAAAATTAGATTTTTATTTGATTTTCTTCTTGGGGGTCCGGCCCCCAAAGAGACTGTCTCGTAAAATTCTGGCCCTCTGACAAATATAGTTGATGACCCCTGCTGTAATGTATTGAGGTCCTAGGCCATTTAGTGATTTATAGACAAGTAATAATACTTTAAAATCTCATCTGAATGTAATTGGGAGCCAGTGTAAAGACCTGAGGACAGGTGTGATGTGCTCTGATCTCCTGGTTCTGGTCAGAATCCTGGCCGCAGCGTTCTGGATGAGCTGCAACTGTCTGATTGTCTTTTTGGGAAGGCCCGTGAGGAGGCCGTTACAGTAATCCACCCTGCTGCTGATAAAAGCATGAACAAGTTTCTCTAAGTCTTCACTGGAAACAAAGCATCTGATTCTTGCAATGTTTTTGAGATGATAGTATGCTGATTTACTTACTGCTTTGACATGACTATTGAAACTCAGATCTGACTCCAGAGTCACACCAAGATTCTTGACCTTATTTTTTGTTGTTTGACCTTTAGAGCCAAGGTACGCATTCACCTTGAGAACCTCATCTCTGTTCCCAAATGCAATGACTTCAGTTTTCTCTTTGTTTAACTGAAGAAAGTTTTGGCACATCCAGCTGTTAAATAGCACTATTTTTGAATGAATTTTTAAAATTTAGATTGAGATATAATCCAACTCAACATTACAGATCCTGAGATGTGACTATTGCGAATACACACATTGCCATATCGATGCTGAAATTATAAATTGTTCCGCCATAATTTATATTACTGTCATTAAACCATGACATGGGACATGTCATGAATGTGAATGAGATTTTATGCATGCTTACAACAACTGTTATTAAGTGTCATAGGATCAGTTGTGACATTTTAAATGCAAAGATGACATTGTTTGTTATGACAACTTGACAAACACGTCACAACCCGTTTTTTACTTTGTCATAACAATTTGACATAACAAGACAACATGACTTGTCATAAATCTGTCATAAACATTAGGGCTGTGCAATTAATCGAAAATTTAATTTTGGCTTCTAACGATTATGAAAAAACATTAATCGAGATAAAACGATTATTGCATCATATACCCTTTGCAGCTGTATACATTTGTTGCTCTGCAAAGCTCAGTTTCACATGAAAATGACTAAAAGCATGTACTGTAATGCAACATTTGCAGCACGGGATGCGCATCATTCATTGATGCACATTCAAATCATTCACGTTTTTAAAAGCGCGAAAGAGATCGCATGCTGTTGTGTGTGTGCGCGCTCAGCCTCAAAGACGAGCAGAGCACACACATCTAAAGTCATCTTAATGTGAGCGCTTTAATGGTCAAATATATGTCAAACCGCGGTGTTTAGTGATTATTCATATTAACCCTCATTTATGTATTAAACAAACAAGTTGAGAATCACAAGACATGTGGAAGTGAAACCATAAATCAGAACCGTACTGCTCTTAAAGTGACATCGCGCAGTATTCCTGCTGCCGACTGTTTTTATCATTAATCAAACAACAAAAGGAGAAAATCCCTCACTGCTCTTGACTGAAGGACTTTTGTAGCAATAATTAAAGTGTTTTCTAACAGTGAAGATGCTTAAAGCACAGTTTGTTTCATATTTGTATTTTATATTTGTGTTTATTTCCCTTTTCTTATTTACCGGGAGGAAAATAACTGTATATACTGTACAGTTGAAGACAGAATTATTAGCCCTCTTGGTGTGACTCTGGAGTCAGATCTGAGTTTCAATAGTCATGTCAAAGCAGTTAGTAAATCAGCATACTATCATCTCAAAAACATTGCAAGAATCAGATGCTTTGTTTCCAGTGAAGACTTAGAGAAACTTGTGGATTACTGTAACGGCCTCCTCACGGGCCTTCCCAAAAAGACAGTCAGACAGTTGCAGCTCATCCAGAACGCTGCGGCCAGGATTCTGACCAGAACCAGGAAATCTGAGCACATCACACCTGTCCTCAGGTCTCTACACTGGCTCCCAGTTACATTCAGAATAGATTTTAAAGTACTATTACTTGTCTATAAATCACTAAATGGCCTAGGACCTCAATACATTACAGATATGCTTACTGAATACAAGCCTAACAGATCACTCAGATCTTTAGGATCATATAAACTAGAAATTCCAAGAGTTCAGTCAAAGCAGGGTGAATCGGCTTTCAGCTACTACGCCCCTCGCTGCTGGAATCAACTCCCAGAAATGATCAGATGTGCTCCAACATTAGGCACATTCAAATCCAGACTGAAAACACATCTGTTTAGCTGTGCCTTTACTGAATGAGCACTGTGCTACGTCCGACAGATCACACTATTATGTTTTTCTCTTCTTTTTCATTCTTTTACAACCTGTTTTAACATATTTTTATCTGTTTTTATCTGTTTTTATTTTTTCTTATACTTGTCTCTTTTATTCCTGTTTATGTAAAGCACTTTGAATTGCCACTGTGTATGAAATGTGCTATATAAATAAACTTGCCTTGCCTTGAATTATTAGCGACCCCTTTTGCTTCCAAATTTTGCTTAACGGAAATATTTTTTTTAAACACATTTCTTATCATAATAATTTTAATAACTAATTACTAATAACTAATTTCTTTTATCTTTGCTATGACGACAGTAAATTATATTTTACTAGATATTCTTCAAGATACTAGTATTCAGATTAAAGTGCGATTCAAAGGCTTTATTAGGGTAATTAGGCAAGCCATTGTATAACAGTAGTTTCTTCTGCAGACAATCAAAAAATATATATTGCTTAAGGGGGCTAATAATATTGACCTTAAAATGGGTTTAAAAAATTTAAACCTGCTTTTATTCTAGCCAAAATAAAACAAATAAAACTTTCTCTAAAAGAAAAAATATATTAGGAAATACTGTGAAAAAGTCATTGCTCTGTTCAACATCATTTGGGAAATATATCCCAAAAAAAAAAAACAAATTCACAGGAGGGCGAATAATTTTGACTTCAACTGATAATCGTTTTGAATAACCGTGATTACAATTATTACCAAAATAAAGGTGATTATGATTTTTCCCCATAATCGAGCAGCCCTAATAAACATGATTGTCATGAGGCATTATAAATGTCAAGAATTTTATAACAGCGTCATTAATATTTATGTTGACCTCAACTACAGTGGTACAAGCTGAATTTGTTATTAAAATGTCATTAAATATTATTATATTTGACAGTCAAATCAGAGTATTTAATGACATACAGTTTGTATGACAGAATTAGGACAAGTTTTGGTTTATTAATTTACTAAAATGCTGTAAATTAATTCAACAATTCACAGAAGCAGAGTTGTCTTGCCACCAGCACCCAATTTTATGGCTTGGGCCCCCATTATTTATCTCAACTGATTATGGCTTGCACTCCATCCAGACGCTTGCGATCTGCTAATCAGTTTGTATTAAAAGACCCAAAGGCCAACCTCAAAAGCAGGGGTGAACGTGCATTCGCTATAGCCGGTCAACGCCTTTGGAACGTGCTGCTGCTAGAATTAAAAATGGCTTTTTCAAGTGGCAAATTTTCAAGTCTAAATTAAAGACTTATTTATTTTCCAGGTCATTTGAAGCATAAGTCCCTTCTTTGGGCAGCCAACGGTTTAGTTTTTAATCCTGTTTAATGTGGTCAACTGTGGTAACATCTCTTAACTAGGCTAAATTATTTAAAGGGTCAATTACTTTTTTATTTTTAGGCATTGAAACCAAGCTTATTCATTCATTCATTCATTTTCTTTTCGGCTTAGTCCCTTTATTAATCTGGGGTCGCCACAGTGGAATGAACCGCCAACTTATCCAGTGTATGTTTTATGCAGCGGATGCCCTTCCAGCTGCAACCCATCACTGGGAAACATCCATACACAATCATTCACACACATACACTACGGACAATTTAGCTTACCCAATTCCCCTATAGCGCATGTGTTTGGACTGTGGGGGAAATCGGAGCACCCGGAGGAAACCCACGCAAACACGAGGAGAACATGCAAACTCCACACAAAAATGCCAACTGACCCAGCCGGGGCTCGAACCAGCAACCTTCTTGCTATGAGGCGATTGTGCTACCCACTGCGCCACCGTGCTGCCTGAAACCAAACTGTTTCTGTATAATCTATTTTACATTTCTTATGCTCTCTGTTGTTACATTATTGCTGTTTTGTTTATTATGTATGTACTGCTTGTCTGTATCTTCCCTATAAAGCACTTGTGGCCTTGAGGCCGTTTGGAAATGTGCTATATAAATAAATGGAACTTGAACCAGCCAATCGCTGCATTTCTGATCAACAATCACAAGCACATGCAGTAATCTCAGATCGATTCATCCAGATAACATGTTTGCATGATTAAAAGATACTGCCTAATCAACTTACATCTATTAAGCGAGATATGAAGAATGAATGGCTGTAAAGCACTTGCTAAGTGTATGTTTGTCACTCACCCTCACAGCTTCTTCCATCAGCCAGCAGCTTGTATCCGGTGGGACAGGAGCAATGATACGAACCCGGGACGTTTACACAGGCATGGACACACAGAGGCCCTCCACGGTCAGCTTTATACACCTCACATTCATTCACATCTGGACACATGCACACACACACACACACACACACACACACAGAAAAAATATTAATATTAGTATAAGTGTAATGAGAAGTGGGACGCTGACAACAGAGTGTGGATCCAAATGCAGGTTTATTGCACAGAGATGGTCAGGCAAGCAATGGTCAACACAGGGGCAAACAGATGTATACAGGTAAATCCAGAGTCATGGTCAATAAACAGGCAGATGGTCAAAAGGCAGGCAGCAGACAACGTAAACAAACAAAACAAAGCAAAGATTGGTACACGGCAAGACAAGGCGAGAGAAACGCGTCTCTAAGTTCACAATACTGTTTACAAGACTCAGCCCTGAGGTGTGTGTGTGTGTGTGCGCGAGCTGTATTTAAAGTGTATCTAAGTTCACAATGCTGTTTACAAGACTCAGCCCTGAGGTGTGTGTGTGTGCGAGCTGTATTTAACGTCCATTTAATCAGTCTTTGAGCAGCTCCCAGCTGTGTGAGTGTAATCAATAATGATCTGGAACAGGTGTGTTAGTGTGTGGTGGATGACTGGAACTTGTAGTCCATATACCAGCAGATTTGTAGTCTGTTAGTGATCTGCACAGGCTGGATCGCTGGTGACCGTGCCAATAAGGAATGGCTGACGATGGACTAAATTTGATATGTAAAATTAATGTTTGTATGTGCATTTAGGGACATTTTGATTACATGAAAACATGATTAATATGGTGTCATGGCTTTGCAATCACAAAAATGTCATTATAATGGAAGCAAAAACAGCCACCAACTTAACGAAAAGGTAATAAATTTGCCCAGAGAGTATTGAGTTTTTGAAAATTGAGGCCAAATTAAGACTCAAAATCACCCCAGAGTGGATGAAAACATCCCCAACATCACACAAAGGTTAACTCTTTGTATTTAATCTTAAAAAGTCATGTGATTTATTTTTAACAGATCATGTGATTGTTAAAATGTGCATGATGGGACATCATTAAAGGGCCACGAAACCCCTGTCTCAGCAGGGTGTTTTCACACCTCTAGTTTGAAAAAAGTCAGCAAAGTGGGTGTGTCTAGCTCTGTTTAGGGGGGAGTGTCGGGGGAGGGAAAGAGGGAAGGATTTGCATAAAAATGGGAGTTTCCGTTTGGGCACGTGCTGATTTTCACAGAGGCAAAACAACACATAGACGTAGGGGAGAAAGACTGTGACTTTGTTTACATGGACATCAGTAGGGGTGTCAAAATTAATTGTTTCTTCGGCGCACCGTGATGCAGACGCGGACAATTCGGTATCAGTTCAGTAATAATCATAACCGGTTATTGTGTACTGACGTCATTTATCTCATATGTGCTATGACGCTGTAGCTTACTATGGCAAGGGAGGCGAGCGCGAGTATTTACTATGCTCCAAATACTTAAACGCAGAAGCTGTGCACAATTTCACTGCATGTGTGTTTGCTGGACAGTCTTTCACTGACACTTACAGTAGAAGCCCCTATTTCCCTGCGACTGAGAGAATGAAGGTAAACTCCATTTCTCTCTCTCTCTCTCACTGTGGCCCATTTGACCTGCTGGCGTGACTTTTCCTCTCCTCTCGGCTGTTACAGCGGGATACAGACACGAGCGCGCGAGTTTTCTCCACCGCGTCTATCATGGATCAGCTGTGATCGACGCTCCAGTGTTGCCAGATGTAGCTGACTGATTCCAGCCCAAAACTATCCAAAACTCGCCGAAATGCCTATCCAAAACCGCCCAATCTGGCAACACTGCGCCACTGCCGTTTATCAGTGTCACTCATCGGTGAACAGCGCCGGTAAAGATTAATATAAAACTGTGTATGGAAAGCATCGTCAATGCACTGAGATATCGAATTGAACCGAATTGATGGCATGATAATCGAAACCGAACCGCGAGACCAGTGTAGGTTCACACCTCTAGACATCAGTAATCGAATTACTTGCCAAATTATTAAATTGTCGACTTTAACTGCAGTTTGGCACTTTCACTTTCATTCAGGAACATTTAATGCATGCCCCCCCCCCCCCCCCCCCCCCCCCCATGACAAACGACATATTAGATGCGAGGAACTGCTGGAAAAATGTAGTTTTAATGTAATGTTTTATAACGCACGGCGAATGGGACAAAACAAAACCCTTCGCATTTCTCGGTAACTTAAATGCACTCGGTAGATAGCGTCAGAAAGCTGTGTGTGTATAGACTATCCTGTCACTAAACGCAGCAGAAATTCTACACGACGGTAATAGTTTGGAGAATAGTGCTCTCGGAGAGCAGCATTTACAGCGGATCTTTCAGTCCATAATATTGTAGTGATATTAACGTACTGTAAACTTAGTAACTCAATCATTTTGACTAAGGCAGGGGTGTCAAAGTCAATTCCCGGAGGGCCGGAGCCCTGCAGAGTTTAGTTTCAGCCCTGCTTCAAAACACCTATCTATAGGTACCAAACAAGCCTAAAGCACTCAATTAGTTTGATCAGGTGTGTTTAATTAGGGTTGGAACTAAACTGTGCAGAGCTCCGGCCCTCCAGGAACTGGCTTTGACACCTGTGGACTAAGGGATGTCTTTAAACACTGAAAGAGTACTGCTGACGATATGAACTAACTTTGCCATTTGAATAAACAAACAAAGACCACTGATCGCTTACTTACCAAATCTGTAGAGACAGGACAATCAACACCAACTGGAACCGTGTATTTTTTAAAAGGAGACGAGCGGCAAATCCAGATTTCACCATTTGCAGATGCGAAAAGCTCTCGGGTAGAAATGTTCCTCACAAACATATTTCTGTCGCGTGCACTGTAATCCACACGTGAGTCCAGCTGCGCTCTCATAGCGGGAAATGAAAACAAAACCTTTGTTGCAGCACATTTATAAACAAAACACTGACGACCCATGTCTACAAACAGTTCTTGTTCTTCCACTTGTTTTGGCAACACAACGTGGCATCTCTCTGGCGTCTGAACACTGGAACAGGTAAAAAACAGTCTTCATGCATATTAATGAAGTTGCACCTCATTCACAACAGAGCGCACTAATTGGTTTGAACCAAGTCTTTCTCATTAATTTATGCTGCACACTAAGAGACGTCACGATGCACTCGCCGGTAAAGACATCCACTCTCCATGCTGGAATACACACAAGTATCTAATCACTGTGACGCAGCTTCAAAAAAATTTTCATGTTTTAAACCGGAAGAACGAATTTGCTCGAAATAACGCAAAAACAACCAATTTTCACTTTTTTAGTGCAATATATGTGTCGTAATAGTGTTTATAGCAGCGTAGGACACATATATGACTGTCAACATCTCAAAAAATGTGTTTCGTGACCCTTGAATAGACAAACCAGCGTTTCCAGCACATTGTAAAACCTCTGAAATGTTGCTTTTCTCATAGTAAAACCCCTCAGCCAAAGTCTGTCATCACAGTGGTTCAGTGTTATTATTATTTTATCATCACTGTCTTGAGCATCTGTCTGAGCTCCCAAAGAGCGTCTTACGCCTCCAAATGCACCGCATTGCATTTCATCTTCTGAGGCGCAACTCATTTATTATTGAAGCAAAATTCCCACAGTGGCTTCTGAATGTAAACGCTGCTTTTGTTCACAAATGATTTAGCAATATTGCAGTTTTGTGCATTAATCTAATTCGCATCTTTGAATAGAAACACAGCTAGTGATGTTCTCACCCTGGCAGATGCTGTTGTCTGAGGTGCCGCTCATGTGAAATCCAGCATCGCAGCTGCAGTGTTGCGCTCTGTCCACTTTAGCACAGCGAGGTTTACGACTAAAGGCCGGGTCATTCATGACGCTCCACTCCGGAGGCGCTGAACGAGATGGAGGAAATAAAAGAGCAGCTTTAGCCTCCCACAAACACAGAAAATATCCACACGCATGCTTTCATTTATCAGCCGGAACACAGGGTAAAGGTGAAGTGTGTCATCTCTTATTTGGAACGGCGAGAGTATTTTTATTGCACATGCAAACGTCTCGACCATGATGCATTGGAAGTTTTGGTATTTTAAGCATTGCAACATTGGCCAGGTTTCACATAGTCAGATTTAAGACTTTTTATAAGTTTACATTTAAGATCTAGGCATTAAAAATTCATAGTAAGGACCATATTTTAAATGCTACCTTTCATGGCATAAGAATAAGAGTGTTATCTCACATTGATATCGCAGTGGGTGAATCTGCAGTGTGAAGTCTGGATTATTATTAACCAGAAAACAGTTCAGAACACACTTGCAAGGTTTAACATTAATAATCAAATGCAGGGGCGTTGCTAGACATAAAGCTCTACTGGGGCACAGCTCCCCCTCAAAAAAAAAAAAATATATATATATATACAGTGAGGGAAATAAGTATTTAATCACACAGATTTTTTAAGATCTCCTACTTAGAAATCATGGAGGGGTCTAGAATTTTCAGTATAGGTGCAATTCCACTGTGAGAGACAGAATCTAAAAATAAAAATGCAGAAATCACATTGTATGACTTTTAAACAATTTATTTGTAAATTACTGTGTGAAATAAGTATTTGATCACTTGAGTCAAGCATTTTAAATATTTAGTACAGAAGCCTTTGTTAACAATTACAGAGGTCAAATGGTTCCTGTAGTTCTTCACCAGGTTTGCACACGCTGAAGGGGGGATTTTGCCCACTGATCTTCTCTAGATCTGTCAGGTTTCAGGGCTGTCGCTGAGCAACATGGAGTTTTAGCTCCCTCCAAAGATTTTCTATTGGATATAGTTCTGGAGACTTTAATGCTCTGACTGAGGGAAGGAGGTTTTTGCCCAATATCTCACAATACATGGCCACGTTCATCCTCTCCTTAATACAGTGCAGTCATTCTGTCCCCTGTGCAGAAAAACACCCCAGAGCATGATGCTTCCAGCCCCATGCTTCACTGTAGGTATGGTATTATTGGGATGATACACATCATTCTTCTTCCTCCAAATTCAGTGAATAGAATTAAGACCAAAAAGTTTTACTTTGGTCTCATCTGACCACAGGACTTTCTCCCATGAATACTCTGGACCATCCAGATGGTCCCTGGCAAACTTCAGATGGGTCTTGACATGGGCTAACTTAAGCAGGGGAACCTTCCGTGCGATGCATGGTTTTAAAACATCACATCTTACTGTATTACTGATAGTACCCTTGAAAACGGTGCTCCTAGCTCTCTTCACGGCATTGATCAGCTCCTCCCGCATAATTCTGGACTGATTCTAGACCATTCTTGGCATCATTAATACCCCACGAGGAGAGATCTTCCGTGGGGCCCCAGTCTGAAGGACATTGACAGTCATCATTAGCCTCTTCCATTTTCTGACAATTGCTCCAACAGTTGCTCTTTCTTGGCAATTGCCCCGTAGCAATTTCAGCTTTATGAAAGTCTACAATTTCATCTCTTGTGTCTTTTGACAGCTCTTTGGTTTTGGCCATGTTGTTACTTAGACTTTTGACTGATTGTGGGGTGCACAGGTGTCTTTATGACAGCTAGTGACCTCAAACAAGTGCTGCTAAATTAGAATCATGAGCAGAGTGTAGCTGGACTATTTTAAAGCAAAATAACAGGTCTTTGAGGGTCAGAAATTTGGCTGAAAAGCAAGTGATCAAATACTTATTTCACACAGTAATTTACAAATAAATTGTTTAAAAGTCATACAATGTGATTTGCTGATTTTTATTTTTTAGATTCTGTCTCTCACAGTGGAATTGCACCTATACTGAAAAATCAAGACCCCTCCATGATTTCTACAGTAAGTAGGAGATCTTGAAAAATCACAGTGTGATTAAATACTTATTTCCCTCACTGTATATATATGTATGTAATTATAAATAAATAATAGTATTACTGTTATTATACAATTATTACTCTAAATAAATAACAGAAATTAATCCTAAATGTAATCTAAAGACATGACTGGAGTGATGCTAAGATAATTTAAGAAATCTTTTGCATGATTATTAATTTCATTAGAATTAAATTCTATAGACAATTCTATAGAATACAGAAAAAGATGTTTTATAGAATTATCTGTTGTGTGTTGTCTTAGACCCGACTCATGGCTGAGAATTTATTGAGTTTATTAAGTCTTACCTCCGTAACTCATCATCCCTTTTTTTGCTTCATACTAAAAAATCTATTAGGAGCCATGCTTAGTCTAAATAAGATCACCACCATATTATTTAAACTTTGTTTTGTCGACTTGCAAAACTCACTGCGTGCCGACTGTTACGCCGGTTTCACAACGCATGAGCGACGTGTAAGTAGCGCGGCTATTTTTTCCGGCATACATGTTCACAACCGGGACACCGGGAGCAGAGCAGCGTCAAGCAGGAGCAGTGCGTGAGGCCCGCGGGTATGTTTTTTTTTTCTGCGCACATGCTCAGTTTGCTTTTTGATTAAACTACACTGCTTTCACCAGCATCACATATACATTGAATAGCAAGAAGGTCGCTGGTTAGAGCCCCAGCTGGGCAAGTTGGCATTCCTGTGTGGAGTTTGCATGTTCTCCCCATGCTGGCGTGGGTTTCCTCTGGGTGCTCCGGTTTCCCCCACAGTCCAAACACATGCACTATAGGTAAATTGAATGAACTAAATTGGTCGTAGTGTATGTGTGTGAATGCAAGAGTGTGTGGGTGTTTCCCAGTGTGGGGTTGCAGCTGGAAGGGCATCCGCTGTGTAAAACATATGCTGGATTAGCTGGCGGTTCATTCCAAAATGAATAAATAAATACATTGAATCGGCTTTTACTCAATATTGACTCTCCTTCAAGTGGTTCCAAACTGTTATGAGTTTCTTTTTCTGTTGATCACAAAGAAGATATTTTAAAGAATGTTGGAAACCTTTAACCATTGACTTGCATAGTACGAAAAACAAATACTATGAAAGTCAATTGTTGTTATCTTCCTTTGTGTTCAACAGAAGAAAAAAAAACTCAAGCCGGTTTGTGACAAGTGAAGAATCAATAAATGATGACAGAATTTTCAGTTTTGTGGGAACTGTCCCTTTAAGACCTTGTGGAAACCCTATATATTCCAGCTTCCCTTCCACCCTGTCAGTTTTGGACAGATGTAAAATAGTTTAAAGGCACACAGACCTGTCTGCGTCTGGTATTGGCATTGACTGCCGCTCCAGTTGTGTGAACAGGTGCACTTATACTTGTTCAGAGCCTCCACACAGGTGCCGCCATTCTGACATGGGTTACTGGAGCACACGCTTACATCTGGAGGAAAAACACAGCAGACTTAAAGGGAGAGTTTAATAAAACAAAATCACCATTTACTCATCCTCAAGTGGTTCCAAACCTCTTTGAGTTTCTTTCTTCTGTTGAACAAATCATTTTGGAAACGGTAACCATTGACTTCCAAAGTATGTTTTACCAGTTTCCAGCATTCTTCAAAATATCTGCTCTTGTGTTCAACAGAAAAAAACAAATTCAAAAAGGTAAATGTTTATTTTTGGGTGAACTGTCTCTTTAACATACTGATGAATAATGGATATAATACTCTGATTAACTGACATGCATGATAATGTTAAACGGCACAATAAACTCACACTCACATCTAGAGGAAAAAAAACAGCAGATTTAAAGGGACAGTTCACACCACAACAACAACAAAAAAAATCACCATTTACTCATCCTCAAGTGGTTTCACATCTGTTTGAGTTTCTGTCTTATATATTTCGAAAAATGTTGGAAACGGTAACCACTGACTTTCAAAGCGTTTTACTAGTTTTCAACATTCTTCAAAATATCTTCTTTTGAGTTCAAAAGAAATTAAAAAACTCAAAAAGGTAAATGTTTATTTTTGGGTGAACTGTCCCTTTAACATACTTTATCATACTCCCTTTTAACATGCTTGATGATGTTAAACGGCACAATAAATGCACTCATGCTCACATCTGGGGGAAAAACAGAGCGTCTTAAAGGGACAGTTCACCCCCCAACAACAACAAAACGAATCACTATTTACATGCTCAAGTGGTTCCAAACCTGTTTGAGTTTCTTTCTTCAGTTGAACATAAAAGGAGATATTTAGAAAAATCTTGTAAATGGTAACCACTGACTTTCAAAGTATGTTTTACCAGTTTCCAACATTCTTCAAAATATTTGTTTTTAGTGATCAACAGGAAAAAAAAACCCATAAAGCTTTGGAACCATTTGAAGGAGAGTAAATATTGAGTAAATGTTCATTTTTGGCTGAACTATGATATTGAGATGTCAAAAAAAGGCAAAAAAAATATTTATATATTTGGAAACATTTCGGAACCCATTGACTTTCAAAGTATTTTTTACAAGTTTTCAACATTCTTCAAAATATCTTCTTTTGTGTTCAACAGAAAAGAAAAAAAACTCAAAAAGGTAAATGTTTATTTTTGGGTGAACTGTCCCTTTATTATACTGATGAATGATGGATACTCTGATTAACTGACATGCATGATGATGTTAAACGGCACAATAAACAGCATTTATATACGCTCTTAACATTTTCCTGTAGAATCTACAGTAACTTACTGGTAGCAGTTCGCCAGTAACTTACTGTATATCAATTACGGCAAAAATACTGTATTTACATTTATAACCCCATTTATCTAGCTGTATATGTATTTACAGCATATTTACAGTATATTTAATTTTCACATTGCTATTTTAAAATACAGTAACATACTGCACAACTGCCCTACAGTAAAATACAGTTCATATTACAGTTTAATATTATAAAATAAACAAATACATTCTGGCAGAAAATTACAATTGCATTTTCTGTTAAATGTCTTTAAGCTTTAAAGCGATTCAATTTAATGCATTATTTAAAATACAGGTAAACAACATGTAAAATGATTCCATTATGGAGAATGGCTTGAAATAGACAGTACATATCTTTTCATTGCACTTTGTCCCAGTTGATAACAATGAATCAAATACATTGACTTTGACGTAAAACATTTGCTTTCTCTCTAGTTTTATGCATTCTTCCTCTTTAAATTTTATAGTAATTTCTTTAGAATGGTTAAAAATAAGGATTTTGTAAAATAAAAAGGCATGAAAACCATTATGCAATTTTTTAATGACTTTATTTTATTATTTTATTGTATTTTATAGCATTTTTATTGCATTTAGCATTTCAGTAACTGGAAGATGTCATGAAAATAATACTATAATGCAAAAAAAAAACTCTTTGGATTTATGAGATTCCTTCTGAATAGTCTTGTTTTGCAAAGCCGCTAAATCTAGAATAGCGTGTTCTTCGTGGATTTGCAGTCCTCATTAAGACTGAATGAAAGAAATAGCTGAAATGTCCCAGATTCTTATCTCCATGTCTGTACAGAGCGGAGGATTATGTGTCCAAGGAAAACACCTGAATTGTTGAAGGAATTAAACGAGGTCGCATTCCTCCCTCTTCCCTGTACAGAATGGCACAGTAAAATGAAACCGATCTCCTGGAATGCCAACAATGGAGAAACGGGCAGGCGAGCGAATGTCCAGCAGACGCTTTCATGCTTTCTATGTCACTAAATAAGTCTAAAATCACCCGTATCTTATTTCTAATTATGAATTCGTTTTACTTTGTTCAATTCTTTTTAAAGAAAAGTATTTTATGATTCCAGGTATTTAATAAATATCGGGTTTTTGCAGAATTACACAAATCATGTTCATTTTTACTTATAAACAAACACATTTTCAAACACTTATTTATTCACTTATTTTTAACATGGGTCCTAAAAGTTCCATAAAGGAAGCTTTGTGATCTTGCAACAAAACTATTGCAAGTAAATTTGTAATTGGAAACCTGAATACGCATACTCAATTATTAAATTAATTTCTCATTCATATAGAAAATCACTATTTAGTCACCAATATTAGTGAATATTCATCCCTTTTTTCCTTTCCTCCATCTGTCTATTAATTTATTTACTTATTTCTTTATTTTAAGGATTCCTGTAATTTCTTTGTTATTATTTTGGCCTTAATTCTTATATTTATTTATTTGGTAGATACTTAGTTAACCTATTTGCTACTATTGTTAATGATTTGATTGTGTAGTACATTTGGACTATAACCCATGTACATTCTTTGTAAATCTTGCCTCTGACTATATCTTTGAAAGCACATTGTACTTTCATTTTGATAACTTTAAATAAACATGTCACCCCCCCCCCCCCCCAAATAAAATAAAATAAAAATAAATAAATAACAATAATAATATAGAAAATCAAAACTCAGGGTGACTTTATAGACCAAAAAGATGCCCATATACTCTAGGTACCTTTAGATGTTTGCAAATTCATTCATTCATTTTCCTTTGGCTTAGTCCCTTTATTCATCAGGGGTCGCCACAGCAGAATGAACCGCCAACTTATCCGGCATATGTTTTACATAGCGGATACCCTTCCAGCTGCAACCCAGTTCTGGGAAACACTCATTCACACATATACACTACGACCAATTTAGTTCATCAATTCCCCTATAGCGCATGTGTTTGGACTGTGGGGGAAATCGGAGCACCCTGAGGAAACTCACGCCAACACGGGGAGAACATGCAAACTCCACACAGAAATGCCAATTGACCCAGCCAGGACTCGAACAAGCAACCTTCTTGCTGTGAGGTGACAGGGCTAACCAACCACTGAGCCACCGCTAAATATATTTTAATAAAAAAAGAAAAGACAAAACGGAATGCTTAAATTGAAAATTGAATTTCTTCCGGGTGCTCCGGTTTCCCCCACAGTCCAAAGACATGCGGTACAGGTGAATTGGGTGGGTTAAATTCTCCGTAGTGTATGAGGTGAATGAGTGTGAATGGATTTTCCCCAGATATGGGTTGCAGCTGAAAGGGCATCCGCTGCGTAAAACATGTGCTGGATGAGTTGGCGGTTCATTCCGCTGTGGCGACCCCAGATTAATAAAGGGACTAAGCCGAAAAGAAAATGAATGAATTTCTTGCTCAAGTGCAGGTTTAGGCATTCAGTGCACAACAGCAGTCATTTTAGACCGCTAAACCTGCATTTCCCGCATTTCCTGCATTTCTGTGCGGAGTTTGCACGTTCTCCCCGTGCTCACGTGGGTTTCCCCCGGGTTCTCCGGTTTCCTCCCACCGATTAAAAACATGCAACCTAAGTTATTGATTAATCAACACTATAGACTTGCTCCCTATCTGGTACCTATCTCGTTAAAGAGAACTACTATCTGCTCTTCAATCACTACGACAGGGGAGTTCAAGAGATCTTCCTGAGCTCGATCTCCCCTCTCGCCTTGCAACGGGAGGGAGCCCCGGGCTCGAGGATCAGCGGGACAGCATGGCAAACAGCTCGGGACAGCATGGCAAACAAGCTTTATAATTAATCATCAGCTAAGTGTGAACCCTTGAAAGGACTGAAAAACTGCTACGACTGCAGTATATTGTTTATAAGAGCCCACAATTTTGTTTGTTTGTTTGTTTGTTATTCTGTTCATATATGATAAAATATTCGTAGCTTGAAACTAATGGAATTATTTAAAAGATTGTCAAGTATTACAATATGGTGATGGCTGGTGTTTTATTTATGTTTGGTGTACCAGTCACCATTTTGGGGGTGGAGGTGTTATGTGTGGCGTTCACTCTTGGCCGTAATTATTACTTTCAATTGATCTGCTTTGTCTTTTTCCACCACAGTTTCTGACGTCTTTATTGTTGTGTTCTCCTTAATACTTTCTTTTTGACATTTGTTCGTAGTGGGGAGTCCCAACCTGCTTTAGGTTTGTTTGGTTGTTATTTATTATGTTGTCGGGCTCCCCATCTCTTGTCATTTTGGATTGTTTTGCTGATTATTTTATGTTATTAAATAATTCAGTTTGAGCACTTTGGTCGTTGTTTATTTATGTAACGCTGTCTTAGGATCACGAGTCTTGTTTAAGTGGGGGCCATAATAGCTCCATTTCTATGGAGATCCCAGTGTAGCTGCCATTAGGGCATTGTTTTTTTTGCTTGCCAGGTCTCCCTATACAGGTCACGTGACTGAAAACTATCAATTATAAAATCATGACTTTTAGCTCAGTTCATTCATTCATTCATTCATTCATTTTCATTCATTTTTCCAGGGCCGGGTCGTGGGGGCAGGAGAGAAACCCCAGACTTCCCTCTCTCCAGACACTTCCTCCAGCTCCTCTGGGGGGATTCGAGGCGTTCCCAGACCAGCCGAGAGACATAGTCCCTCCAGCATGTCCTGGGTCTTCCCCGAGGCCTCCTCCTGGTAGGACATTCCTGTAACACCTCCCTAGGGAGGCATCCAGGAGACATCTGAAACTGATGCCCGAGCCACCTCAGCTGGCTTCTCTTGATGTGGAGGAGCAGCGGCTCTAATCCAAGCTCCTCCCAGGTGACAGAGCTCCTCACCCTATCTATAAGGATGCACTCTGAAACTCTGCGAAGGAAACTCCTTTCGGCTGCTTGTATCCAAGATTTTATCCTTTCGGTCATGACCCAAAGCTCATGATTATAGTCATGAATACTTTTAGCTCAGTAAACTACTAATTAGCTGCATATTAATAGTTAGTAAGGTAGTTGGGTTTAGGTATTGGGTATAATTATGGATGTAGATCATAACTTTTTAAGTACTAATAAACTGTTAACATCCTAATAATAGGTAAGTGATAAGCCAGAAGTTATTAGTATGAATTGCTACTTAAAGTAAAGTCAAAATATAAGCAGAAATAGGTTTGCAATCAAATGTTTTGATTTTGCATCCAAAGGAAATTTTCATCGATAAAGGTGCTCGCGATCCTGTTTATTTATTGCTGGAGGCTTTAAGCTGGAGAATTTGCAGATGTAAAAGGTTCACTTCAGTCCTCAAACTATTTCAGAACACTCTATGGACAGAGTGATGTTTTTTCAGGGTGCTTTCGGAAGCAGGACTCTGGAAATAGCAGGACTGTAGACATTACGGTGTGTGTTCTGGCCTTCGTTCAAACACTCAGCCCGTTGACTGCGCTCTGGCTCACTGTACCCGCTGGAATGTGCCGCTCCGCCGTATTAAAGCAGATCATCAATAGCATGCTTTACATAGTTGTGCTGTCGGACCTGAAGCTGCTTAATGAGAAACTCTGAACACACACACACACAGGCTAGCAGTCTAACACACTGTCATTTTATACAAGGTTTGGGTAGCACTCTAGTTTAAGCAGGGCTCCCAAAGGTCATGGAATTTCTGGATTATCAGTGAATTTTTAAAAGTCAGGGAATTTTAGATACAGCGGGGAAAATGAGTATTGAACATGTCAAGTTTTTTTCCTAGAAGTAATATTTCTAAAGGAGCTGTTGACATGAAACTGAACCAGATTTTGGTAAAAAGCCAAACAATACAAACATAAAAATAAAACAAAATGACAATGAAGTGACACAAGGAGAAAGTGCTGAACTACTGAAATGTATTTAATACTTTATATAAAAGGCTTTTTAGGTGACGGCAGCTTAAAGACGCCTCTCATATGGAGAATGAAGTCATATGCATTGCTCAGGTGTGTGTTTCTCACAGACTTCAACAGAGTGTCAAAATCTTGATGGTTCTGTGCTTCTCGTCTATCAAATCTGAGCTTTAATTTGTATTTTCTATTGGATTCAAGTCAGGTGATTGGCTGGGCCATTCTACAGCTTGATTTTCTTTTTCTGAAAGCATTTGAGAGTTTCCTTGGCAGTGTTTTGGATCATTGTTTTTCTGAAATGTCCACCCTGGTTTCATCTTCATCCTGCTGCTAATGTAGATGTTGGACTGAAGCAGCTGATGTTCATTTACACTGAGGAAGGGCAGGGGGTTGCTGAAGAACTACTGAGAGATTTCAGCTGCTGTCAGGGCTTTCGCTGCCTCTCTACACCTCCCTTTCTTCATGTGTTCAATACCTTTTTCCTGCATCATGTAATTCTATTACACATAACTTCAGTTTTAAACTAATTAGATTTGTTTTCTTTGAATATTTGGATTTCTTTGATTGTTACCAACATCTGGGGAAAATTTAAAGTCAACAGCACCTTAAGAAATATGTTTTCTGGAAAAAAAAATATGGTGACGTGTTCAATACTTATTTCTCCCACTGTATTTTTTTGTCCAATTCATAGAATATAAGGAAATTTGATTGTAATTTTACTTCCCATTTTTCAAAATGTGTTTTTTCTATACCATGTTTTGCTTATTGTTATGGTTAGGCTATTTTTCGTTGCTATTTTATCCCCTTTTCCACTTTGTCATCAGCAATCAATGCAGTCCGCTGCACCTGTTAAAATACTGTCTGGATGTTTTTTGTCTGCTCAGTGCTCAACCAGCCCATCATGGATTTTGCAGGAAGAATTTCTGATTTTGGGTGGCATGGTGGCTCAGTGGTTAGCACTGTCGCCTCATAGTAAAAATGTCGATGATTTGAGTCCTGGCTAGGTCAGTTGGCATTTCTGTGTGGAGTTTGCATGTTCTCCCCATGTTGGCATGGGTTTCCTCCGGGTGCTCCGGTTTCCCCCACAGTCTAAACACATGCGCTATAGGTGAACTGAATAAACTAAATTGGCTGTAGTGTATGAGTGTGAATGTGAGAGTGTATGGATGTTGCTGGAAAAGCATCTGCTGTGTAAAACATATGCTGGAATAGTTGGTGGTTCATTCCGCTGTGGCGACCCCTGATAAATAAGGGACTAAGCCAAACCAAAATGAATGAATGAATTTCTGATTACTGCTGCCTAAAATTACTGATTGATTTTGTGGTTTATTAATTTTTACACCTCAAGAACCATTGATCTGTAATTTTTATAAAGGGAACACTGACAGAAGCAAAGAGAGAGTTTACTTCATTCATTTTTTTTCTTCAGTTGATTTTATTTATCATGTATTAGTATGTTGTGATTCAGATTCACAAGAAATAGTTATCAGTCAATAATGTAAGTGTAAAATTCGCCTATAATTAAAGTCTAAATTATTAGCCCTCCTGTAAAATTTTACTTGATTTTAAAATATTTCCAGAATGCTGTTTGACAGAGACCAGATGTTTTAAAATACTAGGCAATTTTGATTACTTAAGCAACTGATTGGACAACAGTGGTTTGTTCTGTAGCCCATCGAAAAAAAAAAAAAAAATTCTTAAGGGGACTAATATTACTGAAATTAAATATTGTTTTAAAATTGTGAAAATTGCTTTTATTCTAGCCAAACTAAAACAATTAAGACTTTCTCCAGAATAAAAAAAAAAATATATATAGAAAATACTCAGGGTGCGAATTAAACATTGCTAATTGGGAGGGGGTTGGGGGGGGGGGGGGGGTACAACTTTTTTGGTAATCTTGCTCATGCTTCAGTGAATCAAATTACTATATTCATTTAAATTACATCTAATTTCTTATTAAAACCTACTTAAGTGTTCTGTGTTTTGAGAGATATTTAGTGTATTCTGACCTAAAGTAACGTCTGATTAGCTATTTCAGAGGTTACTTTAGGTTTAACTATAAAAACTGTGTCTAATTTGACTTTACTTTTGGGCTATATCTCGATACAAACAGCTATTTTACTTGAAAAGTGTCTTTTTAACATTTACGATGTCTATCGATGGTGTATATCTGCTGGTTTCCGACCGTTGAATTAGTAGTTTTCTCATATAGACTGATTGGCACCATTATGCATTCACAATGGTATGAACCGCAATAGGAGCGTGTTGCGTGTGGTGTTCACTCCTGCCCCTAGTTAATACTTTCAATTGATCTTGTTTGTGTTTTTTTTCCCTTTTCAGTTTTCTATTGGTTGATTTGGTGGCGTCAGGCCTTTAAAACAGATGGAAGCGGACTTCTCGTGATCCCTCATTCCTCCATGGTAAAATGTATATTTATATTACCTATCGGCTAGAATAAAAGCAGCTTTTAATTTATGTAAACCATTTTATGGTCAATATTATTAGCCCTCCTAAACGATATGTATTTCGATTGTCTGCAGAACAAACCACTGTTATATAATGACTTGCCTAATTACCCTAACTTTAACCTAGTTAAGCCTTTAAATGTCACTTTAAGCTGGATACTAATATCTTAAATAATTTCTAGTAAAATATTATTTACTGTCATCATGGCAAAAATAAAATAAATCAGTTATTATAAATGAGTTATTAAAACTATTATGTTTAGAAATGTGTTGAAAAAATCTCTGTTAAACAGAATTTGGGGGAAATAGAATAATCATTCTGACTTCAATTGTATACAGTTGAAGTCAGAATTATTAGCCCCCTTGTTTATTTTTTTCCCCAATTTCTGTTTAACAGAGAGAAGATTTTCTCAACACATTTCTAATCATAATAGTTTTATTAACTCATTTCTAATAACTGATTTATTTTATCTTTGCCATGATGACAGTAAATAATATTTTACTAGATATTTTTCAAGACACTTCTATACAGCTTAAAGTGACATTTAAAGGCTTAACTAGGTTAATTAGGTTAACTAGGCAGGTTAGGGTAATTAGGCAAGTTATCGCATAACGATGGTTTGTTTTGTAGACTTTCGAAAAAAAATTAGCTTAAAGGGGCTAATAATTTTGTCCTTAAAATGGTTTTTTAAAAATTAAAAACTGCTTTTATTCTTGCCGAAATAAAACAAATAAGACTTTCTGCAGAAGAAAAAACATTATCAGAAACACTGTGAAAATTTCCCTGCTCTGTTAAACATCATTTGGGAAATATTTAAAAAAGAAAAAAAAATTCAAAACGGGGCTAAAAATTCTGACTTTAACTGTATATATATATTTTACAGTATCCTGTTCAGCTCAGACCTGAAGGCCATAATAACACAGCAGAGTCAGGAATGCGAGTACAGGTGTTTTGCAGCGTTTCGGGACATTTAATGCATGTTTAGCTGGAGCTTCATTCAGTGCGGCTCAGGAATGAAGAATGGCCTCTTTCACGCCGCTGTGTAAGTCTGTGTGTCGTTCACAGTCACTTTCTTTCAGCAGCTCTGATATCTCTCTGGTGTCTCTATCTCTCAATGAGATTTCAATCAAACTCTTTTAGTCCAGGAATTCTGCTCAATAACACAGATAGAGTTACATGGCGGTGCATAGCAGGGAATCTGTGGGGTGTACTGTATTATGATGATGATGACACATGACACTTTCTAATCTAAGTGATAATCCAAAATAATTATTTGTTGCTGGGGTTTACAACTTCTTTAAAATATATAAATATATATATTTTAAAATTGTTTCTGGGCAAGAAGGTCACTGGTTCGAGTCCCTGCTGGGTCAGTTGGAATTTCTGTGTGGAGTTTGCATGTTCTCCCTGTGTTGGCATGAGTTTCCTTCGGGTGCTCCGGTTTCCCCCACAGTGAATGTGAGAGTGTATGGGTGTTTCCCAATACTGGGTTGCTGCTGGAAGGCCATCCGCTGTGTAAAACATATGCTGGATAAGTTGGCGGTTCATTCCGCTGTGGCGACCCCTGATGAATAAAGAGACTAAGCCAAAGGAAAATGAATGAATGAATGAAAATTGTATATGAAAGTGATTCCATATACTGACCTGATTATGATCATATTTCAGAAATCATGTTGTGTGTTTCTTCTACAAGCTATTTCAAAACAAATGCCATTTTTGAAATATACATTAATGTAATACACAGCAGCAAATGTTAAATTATAAAGAACTATACTTTTTTTATTGCAATATAAAAATGTATCAATCAAATGGCATGTTAGTTATTTAGTCATAAACAAAATTATATTAGATATAAGTATTATAATGCAATATAACATGTTAGCAATAAAATTACACACTGGTTATTTAGTCATTAAGTAGTAAATCCCAAATAAAAAAAGAAAAAGAAAACTGAATTTACCGAATAAAAAAATATTTTTGATATAATTTTGAGTTAGGCGACGCAGTGGCGCAGTAGGTAGTGCTGTCGCCTCACAGCAAGAAGGTCGCTGGTTCGAGCCTCGGCAGGGTCAGTTGGCGTTTTTGTGTGGAGTTTGCATGTTCTCCCTGCGTTCGCGTGGGTTTCCTCCGGGTGCTCCGGTTTCCCCCACAGTCCAAAGACATGCGGTACAGGTGAATTGGGTAGGCTTAATTGTCGTGTATGAGTGTGAATGAGTGTGTGTGAATGTTTCCCAGAGATGGGTTGCGGCTGGAAGGGTATCTGCTGCGTAAAACATATGATGGATAGGTTGGCGGTTCATTCCGCTGTGGCGACCCCGGATTGGTGAAGGGACTAAGCCGAAAAGAAAATGAATGAATTCTAGTTCTAATAAAACTTGATAACTTAATAGTAACATATATTAATAATTACATATCCTACCGACTGGAAGAATTTGTTATAATTTAATTTTAAATTGTTTTAAGAAGAGTTTTGTTTTTTTTAATATAATATTTTAGTATCTGGCGACACGGTGGTTCAGTGGTTAGCACTGTTGCCTCACAGCAAGAAGGTTGCTGGTTTGAGCCCCGGCTGGGTCAGTTGGCGTTTCTGTGTGGAGTTTGCACCATGTTGGCGTGCGTTATCCCCACAGTTCAAACACATGCGCTATAGGTGAACTGAATAGACTAAATTAGCAGTAGTGTATGAGTGTGTGTGAATAAATGTGTATGGGTGTTTCCCAGTACTGGGTTGCAGCTGGAAGGGTATCCGCTGTGTAAAACATGTGCTGGATAAGTTGGCGGTTCATTCTGCTGTGGCGACCCCTGATGAACTAAGCCGAAGGAGAATGAATGAATGAATTTTAGCACTCATGACATGCATGAGAGATATGCAATAAGCTATACAGTATATTACAATTTGTTGGGACTGGATGTTACATATTGAGTAACTTTAATTCTGACAATGCTGGTGTGTATTGTTGCTGTGTGTTATGTCCGTTATTATCTATCTCTTTCTCCACATGAGCGGAGATCAGGTGCAGCTGTGAGAGGGGCGGCGCCGATTATAAAAGCACGCTGCTGGCCGCTGCTCATCGAGTTCTCTTCCTGTTTCCCCTCGCTGTTGTGTGTGTGAGCAGATCGCTCTAAGTTTTCTGTGTGGCAGTGATATCCTTCTGTCTGAACCTTTTTTCCAAAGTCATCTGGTGAGATACTCTGTTAAATACGGTAATAGGACGGTAACTTGCTTTAGCGGTGGCTAATCGTTTATCTTTCTGTCTGAACCCCTTTTTCCAAAGTCATCTGGTGAGATACTCTGTTAAATCCGGTACTAGGACGGTATTCTGTGTTAGCTGTGGCTACCTGCTAATTTGCTGCTGAATGATCAAAGGGAATTCCCTTTTTCTTTTGTTACGTTTTCTCCTGTTTAATGGACAGTCAAGGAGGGTAGAATTGTTATTTAATTTATAGAGCTTTTATTTTTGGTTTAGGTAAGGAATTTAATATTAGGTAGCGTACCTTGTTTTGGCCTTTTGTTTCCTTTTTGATACTTGAAGTTTTTGTTTAATAAATCTGTTAATCCCTTTCAACAACTTGCCTGCGTGTGTGTGCTTGGGGAGCAGGAAAGGGGACTCCGGGTGACCTCTTTTTACAGACGGTCATCCTTAAAACTTATGTACGTAACACTGGACAATGTTTGGCCAAATTACTATTAGACTATTAGAAAACCATTAGAAAATCTGGAATCTGAGGGTTAAAAAATAAATTACTGAGATTGGCTTTAAAGTTGCTTAGCAGTGCACATTGCTAATCAAAAATTTACTTTACAATTTCCAAAATGATCTTTACTTAATATTTTTTTGATTTTTGGCATTAAAAAAAAAATCATATATATACACATTAAAGTCCCCTTATTAGCCCTCCTGTTACATTTTACTTCTTTTATATTTTTCCCCAAAGATTTTTTCAACACATTTCTAATCATAATAGTTTTAATAACTCATTTCAGTAAATAATATTTGACTAGATATTGTTCAAGATACTAGTATTCAACTTAAAGTGACATTTAAAGGCTTTACTAGGTTATTTAGGCAAGTTAGGGTAGTAACAGTGGTTTGTTCTGTAGACAATCGAAAACAAATACTGCTTAAGAGGGCTAATAATATTGAGCCTAATATAGTTTTTAAAAAATTAAAAACTGCTTTTATTCTAGCTGAAATAAAACAAATAAGACTTTCTCCAGAAGAAAAAAAATTATAGGAAATACTGTGAAAAATTGATTTGCTCCACTAAATATCACTCGAGAAATATTTGAAAAAGAGTAACATTTTTACAGGAGGGCTAATAATTTTCCCTCAAATATATAATAATAATATATTATGCAGATTCTAACTGATGGGATGGAAGTGTAGGGCTTGGAGCTGGGGACAACTTTCAGGTGTTGCATAATATCATTGCACTGCTTCAGTCATGGTACGGCAGCAAAGTTGCTTGATTATTACTCTAGAATGAGAGTATAGTTCTTAGCCATATCAGTCTAGAAAATATCAACTTTTCATTTTCTTTTTGGTCTTAGTACATGATGTAACTACAGAAGAGTCAAGCATTAAATAGGAAAATTATCAAAACTCTTTGATCATTTTTGAACGAGATGCTAATGGTCTGATCCGATTCAATATTCTATGCTAAGCTAAAAGTGCTCCCACCAGACACGGAGATCGGCTGAATGGATTCAAAAATGACTGCGATAATAACCATGTTTTTTTGTGCGTACTGTGGTTTTAAAAACCATGGTTTTGATACCATGGTTTTACTACAGTAATACTGTAGTAGTACTATAGTAAAACTGTAGGAACAATAACTGTATTAACCTTGTTTTTTTGTTTTTTTTTTAAGTTTTACTATAGTACTACTACAGTATCGCTGTAGTAAAACCATGGTTTATTTTGAAGTTACAATGGTTTTACTTCAAATGCCATTGTAAAAACTATAATTCATTATGTGGTTACTATGGTTTTACTACAAAAACCATAGTTTAACTATTGTTACCATGTTAAAACCATGGTTAATTTTCACAAAGGTATTTTCAGAAAAGTAGAGTGTTTCTTTAACAGTATGCAATACACTACCTGACAAAAGTGTTGTCGTCTGTGCCAGTTGTAAGAGCAACAAATAATAACTTGACTTCTAATTGATCATTTGGAAAAGTGGCAGAAGGTGGATTTGTCCCATGAATCATCTGTTGAACTGCATCCCAATCATCACAAATACTGCAGAAGACCTACTGGAACCCGCATGGACCCAAGATTCTCACAGAAATCAGTCAAGTTTGGTGAAGAAAAAAATCATGGTTTGGGGGTTACATTCAGTATGGGGGCGTGCGAGAGATCTGCAGAGTGGATGGCAACATCAACAGCCTGAGGTATCAAGACATTTGTGCTGCCCATTACATTACAAACCACAGGAGAGGACAAATTCTTCAGCAGGATAGCGCTCCTTCTCATACTTCAGCCTCCACATCAAAGTTCCTGAAAGCAAAGAAGGTCAAGCTGCTCCAGGATTGGCCAGCCCAGTCACCAGACATGAACATTATTAAGCATGTCTGGGGTAAGATGAAGGAGGAGGCATTGAAGACGGATCCAAAGAATCTTGATGAACTCTGGGAGTCCTGCAGGAACGCTTTCTTTGCCATTCCAGATGACTTTATTAAGAAGTGATTTGAGTCATTGCAGAGATGTCTGGATGCAGTCCTCCAAGCTCATGATGGAGTCAGACACAATATTCATTCACACTTTATATTCTATACTGGACATTATTTCTGTTAAGTGACAAGACGTTTGTCTAAGCAAAGTCAGACCTTACTGTCCTAATAATTCATTCAGTTTCTTGTCGGCTTTGTCCCTTGCGGGGTCGCCACAGCGGAATGAACCGCCAACTTATCCAGCACGATTTTACGCAGCGGATGCCCTTCCAGCCGCAACCCATCTCTGGGAACATCCACACACTCATTCACACTCATACACTACGGACAATTTAGCCTACCCAATTCACCTGTACTGCATGTCTTTGGACTGTGGGGGAAACCGGAGCACCCGGAGGAAACCCACGCGAACGCAGGGAGAACATGCAAACTCCACACAGAAACGCCAACTGACCCAGCCTAGCCGAGGTTCGAACCTGCGACCCAGCGACGTTCTTGCTGTGAGGCTGTCCTAATTAAATAATTAAAAATCAAGGCTTGATCATGTTTTATTTTGGTAAAATAGGTGTAATCTAGAGGCCTTTGCCTTTCATATGAGCCCCTTCTGATACCAAATGATCAACTAGAAGTCAAGATATTGTTTGTTGTTCCTAAAACTTGGATAGATGACAAAACTTTTGTCAGGTAGTGTACTTAAGGTTAACTCTTAAGGTTTCTGACCTTTACAGCTGGCAGTGGCTCCGCTCCAGGTGCCATTCTCCTGGCACACGCGTGTCCCCGGCCCCATCAGACGGAAACCCTGCGAACACGTGAAATGCACCTCATGACCCAGCAGATACTTGGAGCCGAACTTCCTCCCATTAGCCGGAGCCGCCAGAGGAGGACAGGAGGACTGAGCTGGAGGAAATAAAGACACATACGGTAATTAATGTCAGTAGCTAGTACGTTTCCATCCACCTATTTTTTATGTGCATTTTGAAATATCGCATAAAAATGTTTAATGAAAATGCCAAGGGGCGACGCAGTGGCGCAGTAGGTAATGCTGTCGCCTTACAGCAAGAAGATCGCTGGTTTGAGCCTCGGCTGGGTCAGTTGGCATTTCTGTGTGGAGTTTGCATGTTCTCCCCACGTTCGAGTGGGTTTCCTCCGGGTGCTGCGGTTTCCCCCACAGCCCAAAGACATGCGGTACAGGTGAATTGGGTAGGCTAAATTATCCGTAGTGTATGAGTGTGTGAATGAGAGTGTATGGATGTTCCGCAGAGATGGGTTGCAGCTGGAAGGGCATCCGCTGCATAAAACATGTGCTGGATAAGTTGGCGATTCATTCGGCTGTGGCGACCCCAGATTAATAAAGATACTAAGCAGAAAAGAAAATGAATGAATGAATGAAGGAATGAAAATGCCAAGATGCACATATATTTTGAAAATGCGCATAAAACACGTATGAGTGGAAAAAACCCTTTATCTTCTAAGAAAAAAATGTGCATAAATTACTGTATGAACACATCAATTCCAGCATGAGCATTAAAAAAAGCCATGTGACTTAGTTTTAACAGATCATGTGATGATAAAAGTGTGAAGAAGGGACGCATTAATGGACAAATCAGCAGAGCGAGTACATTATAAAACATCTGAAATGTTGTTCTGCTCATTTCTGAAATCCCTCAGCCAAAGTCTGTCATCATAGTGGTTCAGTATTATTATTATAATATTAATATTCCCTTTAGAACTGTCTTGAGCATCTGTCTGCTCTCCCAAAGAGCATCTCATGCCTCTAAAAAACCACCGCATGTTCATTGCGTTTCGTCTTCTAAGCCACAAGTCATTTGATATAGTAGAAAAAAAGACCCACAGTGCCTTCTCCTACCGCTGAAATCTCCATTTTTCTTTTTTGGTATTTGCTGCCAGTTTATCGGGAAGTGATGATTTTGTTTTCTTTGACTCATTGGATTGAAACGCTGATTTATCTGCAAATGTTTAATGTGATATTCTGGTTTTGCACAGAAGTCTAATATTTGCATGGAAACATAACTAGTGTAGTAAAGGGTTACATGAGGGACAGAAGGTACCAATGCTGAATACTTGGATATTTGGCCTAAAGGCAGACATGTGTTACTGAATGTGGGAGCCGTCATGGGAAAGATGCACGGGAAATGCCTCATTTCATACACACAGCTCACGAACACTCACATAATGGCTTTTAGAGTAGGCAGAAAAACAAGGCTCGCATGGTGGTTTTGTTTTGAAATGAAATTGATCCTGCTGCTGTTTGCCATCACGATTCATGTCAAATAAATAAACAAAGACACAGATCAATTAAATAATGTTTGTACATCAAAGTGCTTCTGCAACAACTCTTTACGTCATCAAAAATCTTTATATTTCAGGCAAGTTCTATTCTTCAAAAACATTGAAAAATAGATAGATAATTAAATGGACAAACAGATAGAGTGCATTTAAGCATTTAACCTAAATATTTGTCATTTAGTTTATTAACGGGCAGCACGGTGGGGCAGTGGGTAGCACAATCGCCTCACAGCAAGAAGGTCGCTGATTCGAGCCACAGCTGGGTCAGTTGGCATTTCTGTGTGGAGTTTGCACGTTCTCCCCGTGTTTGCGTGGGTTTCCTCCGGGTGCTCCGGTTTCAAGTCCAAAAACATGTGGTATAGGTGAATTGGGTAAGCTAAATTGTCCGTGGTGTTTGTGTGTGAATGAGCATGTATGGAGGTTTCCCAGTGATGGGTTGCGGCTGGAAGGGCATCCGCTGCGTAAAACATATGCTGGATAGGTTGGCGGTTCATTCCGCTGTGGCGACCCCGGATTAATAAAGGGACTAAGCCAAAAAGAAAATGAATGAATGAATGAATAGTTTATTAACTTGATGAATTACAATAACTAATACTTCTAATACTAATACAATAACTCAGATATAATTATTAAAGCCACATAGACAATTATAAAAAAAACACTAATAAAAATGTCCAAAATACATATAAAAATGACACATTTTAACTAACATTTAAATATGGATGTCTATATATATACAGAGAGAGAAGGTTTCATAGCTAATTTGAGCAGCCGGGTGGCCAATCTTCATTGACTGCACAGTGTGAGCAGTGACTCCAGCAGTGAGAGCAGAGTGTGAAGTAGGGGTGTAACAGATCACTGTTGATCCATGATCCGTACGGATCACAACCCGCGGATTAATAACTTTTTTGAATTTGTAGGTTAATCCAACATTTATAACAATTGCAGAGAGATTGCCTCCCACGTCATTCAAATCATGCGTATGAAAGAATTTTAACTTCCCTGTAAGATATAATGATGACGGAAAACGTTGTGGTGGGACCTACTTAAATGCTTTCTTAGGCTATTAGTTTAAGGTGTTTTCTGTCACTGCTTGTTTAGGCTGCATTGATTAATTTAGTGTAAAACTGCACAATTAAACATTAAAAGATCATGATCTCAGTTCAAAACACGCAACATGAAGGATAAATGATAATAATTTGCATATGTTTATTAATCCTTCAAAGCGCTGCATTCAAATCTGCATCGAGAGAGATTCAGTTTCACACTTTTTCAGTTCGTTACAAACAATTAAATAGCACAGAAGTGCTGGGAGAACAGTTTATAGTTCAGATATGAACACTGATGTTTATGGTAAAGATTAAAGTCAATGTTTAATGAAACATGACGCTGAATGTTTGACGATGGTGAAAGCAATTACATTGAGTAACCAACAGATGGCGACAAACAACCGTCAAAAATATGTCACTGAATATGTTAAATAATACACCTATAATGAAACATGAAGTTTTATGTGTGAATTGTTGAATCATTAATTGAAGATAAATATGATCTGTTGTACAAGATGTTTCTATATTTAGCAGTATCAGCAACAGCAGCAAAGATCATATTTCATATTGAATACTTTTTTCAGCTGGTTCTTTCTTGATTTTTATTTGTATTAGTACAGGTTCTTAGTTTGTTAAAAGCAATGTTTTTGCAGTAATATTTTTGTATAAATGAAAAGCAAATAACATTTGTCTCCTCCCTTTTTTGCTGATCCGAAAAATGGTCCGATCCGTGACTCAAAAACCGTAGTGTGATCCGAACTGCAGATTTGTGATCCGTTACACCACTAGTGTGAAGGTTTAATTAGCATTTGCTTAAAA
This sequence comes from Danio kyathit, assembly GCA_903798195.1. Lineage (NCBI taxonomy): Eukaryota > Metazoa > Chordata > Actinopteri > Cypriniformes > Danionidae > Danio > Danio kyathit. The sequence continues at coordinate 56,043,574 of LR812531.1, forward strand.
TATTGCAATGCACACAACATTATGTGCGACATATCAGAGTTCAAAAGAGAAAAAAGTGTTGGTGTGAGTCTCACTAGCGCATTTGTTACGCCCCATTCACACGGGGCGTCAGCTTCAACGCTTCCCATTCACTTTGAATGGGTGACATCAGGCGTTGCAGAACTACATTGTGGATCCGTCGGCGCCACTTGAGAGGCGTTGCTCGCTGCAGAAGTTGGGACATGCTCAACTTTTCAAGCGCCGACGGAAGCGTCAGCCAATCAGATCGCTGTATGCAAATACACCGGCTCCAACCGTGGCCTATTGCTGACTAATTTCATTGGCTGACGCTGCTATGACGATCGCGTCAGCCCCAACTTCAGACACGCCCTCTGTCAAGCGTTGAAGCTGAAGCCTCGTGTGAATGGGCCGTTACCAAGAAAGCAAGTCTTTGTGATTATCAAGAACTACGCTATCTAGGCTAATGTCAGCAAACTACCAAGACGACGAACCACATCCAACTGGAGGAACTGTGGACACAAGAGGAAGCTGTCTGAAAGGGATGTCCAGGTGCTAACTCCGTTTGCATTCAAAAAACATAAAACATGAAAGTGAAGTTGAACATCTCTCATGGCCTGCACAGTCACCTGATCTAAATATTATTTATATGGCCACAGCCATATCACCCTGCAGCCCAAGACCGGTTACTCACTGAAGCTAAGCAGGGCTGAGCCTGGTTAGTACCTGGATGGGAGACCACATGGGAAAACTAGGTTGCTGTTGGAAGTGGTGTTAGAGAGGCCTGCAGGGGGCGCTTAACCTGTGGTCTGTGTAAGTCCTAATGCCCCAGTAAAAGTGAAGGGGACACTACACTGTCAGTGGCCGCCGTCTTTCGGATGAGACGTTAAACCGAGGTCCTGACTCTCTGTGGTCATTAAAAATCCCATGGCACTTCTCGTCAAGAGTAGGGGTGTAACCCCGGTGTCCTGGCCAAAGTCCCTCAATCGGCACTTACCTATCATGGCCTCCTAATAATACCCATCCACCGAATTGGCTCTATCACTGTCTCTTCACTGCACCAATAGCTGGTGTGTGGTAAACGCACTGGCGCCGTTGTCCTGTGGCTGCCGTCGCATCATCCAAGTGGATGCTACACACTGGTGGTGGTACGGAGAGACTCCCCTCAATGATTGTGAAGCGCTTTGGGTGTATGGCCATACACAATATATGCACTATATAAATACACATTACATTACATTATTGAGCCACTTTGGGCTGTGTTGGAGGAGCAAGTCAGGAAACCTGTTCCTCCACCAGCACCACGTAGTGACCTGACCACTATTCTGCAAGAAAAATAGAGAAAAGGAAAAAAAGAGAAATGCACAATCATGTCACATCAGCTCTTTCATATACAGTAGATGATGATGAGCACTATTTTTTCTTCTTCTTGGATTTATCCTGCTACAAACTCCAAAGTAACTCTTCACCACCGTTTCTTTCGCAAAATCATGAATTGCACAGATCCTAGGGCCAAAAAACACAACTACACATCCGACCGTTCACTTCATCCAGAGAGAACTGAGAGAAATGCAGCCAGACCCTCATCTGAAGGAAGGAAGTCATTTCAGGCTTGGAAAATAATAATAGATTTCCAGCGAATCTTTGACTTGTTGGAATTTTAACTCGTTTATTAGAATTAATAAATCCTCTATGCAAGACTTACTTTCCAAAACACTTTTTTTTATTCAACAAAGCCATTCTGAGGAGTGCAAATACACGAGGAGGGCAAGAACCTTCGGTCATATTCCTGATTAAAGATTGATTACAAAATAAAAGGCTCAATTATTAGAAATATCCAATTATTCAGGCAAACAGCAACATTTAAAGTTGAAGGGTTTGCTTTGGTCAGATACTTTTTAGGAACAATTACACAAAATTTTTTGAAACACAAAGTTTTGAAAGTTTTAAATATGGCATAGTTCCTTTATTTATCAGGGGTTGCCACAGCGGAATGAACCGCCAACTTATCCAGCATATGTTTTATGCAGCAGATGCCCTTCCAGCTGCAACCCAGTACTGGGAAACACCCATACACTCTCACATTCTCACACACACTTATATACTACGACCAATTTAGTTCATTCAATCACTTATAGCGTTTCTGTGTGGAGTTTGCAAGTTCTCCCCGTGTTGGTGTGGGTTTCCTCCAGGTGCTTCGGTTTCACACACAGTCCAAACACATGCACTATAGGCGAAGTGAATAAACTCAATTGGCTGTAGTGTATGTGTGTACTAGGTTGCGGCTGGAAGGTCATCTGCTGTGTAAAACTTATGCTGGAACAGTTGGCGGATCTTTCCGCTGTGGTGACCACTGATAAATAAGGGACTAATGAATATGAATAAATGAATGTAAATAATTGGGTGTGTAAATAATTTTCAATGCTTCAATGAACAATTTTCAGAAGTGTCATTGTTGTTATGATCTTTTTTCTTTTTTTACATAATTTTATTTTATTTAGCTTGTTTTTTTTTACCACACTGAAAAAAAATGCTTCATTGGATTTACAACTTTTTTTAAGGTAAGTGGTTGTAAACAGTTGATATGGGTTAAATTTAAACAAACAAATTAAATTTAGTAATTAAATTTAGTAGCCTTTACAAAATGTTTGCAACAATTTACAATGAACGATTTTTTTCAGTGTAGTTTTATCATTAGTGAACTACTGTTTTTTTTTTTTTGGGGGGGGGGGGGGGGGGGGGGGGGGGGGTGAGCTAGTCTTAGTTTTTCTTGAAGCTGTTAAAGTGTTTAATTTTATACTATACATAATTTTTTTTTTCAGTGAGCAAAAAGTGTTTTATCTCATTTTTTGTTTTATCTCATTTTATCTCAGTTTTTCTTTTAATGTTTTAGTAAGTTTAAGTTTTTGTTAAAAAAAAAATCCTGCAGGCTTATATAGTGCTCATATAGTTGATATAGAGCTTTGATGTGTGTTTTACAGTGCCCTTGAGTCAAGCACGGAGACGGCAACAACTCCAGATGACATCAACACACCTGCTCAAAACCAATAAACACGTGCATTTAGGTAAGAAGTAAAAACACATCATGCGTTGTTGTGCCACTTACACAAGGACTGGTCTGCTTGTGGGAACTTGGACACTGAGTTTTGAAGGTTGGTGAGCTTAGATTTCATAATCCGCAGTCCTTCTGTGAATCGTATCTCCTGTCCTTTCAGAAACTTCTCCATCTGACGCAGTATTCCCATCACTCTCTGCTTATCCATACAACCCTAAGGCATAAAGGCGCAGGAGTTAAGCAAGCATCCCCAGCACATGGTTACAATTTGATGGCAAGCAGTTATCCTGAAATTACAGATTCCCTCATATGGAGGAGATATTGGGCATTTAATATAATCGCTAGGAGCATTCCCGTTACATTATAGAGGGTTGGTTACTGCACATTTGTTACACTTAAATTCAAGGCTTCTTAAGACCAGATAATAATAATAATAATAATAATTCATTCATTCATTTTCTTTTCGGCTTAGTCCCTTTATTAATCCGGGGTCGCCACAGCGGAATGAACCGCCAACTTATCCAGCATATGTTTTACTCAGCGGATGCCCTTCCAGCTGCAACCCATCTCTGGGAAACATCCATACACACTCATTCACACTCATACACTACGGACAATTTAGCCTACCCAATTCACCTGCACCGCATGTCTTTGGACTGTGGGGGAAACCGGAGCACCCAGAGGAAACCCAGGCGAACGCAGGAAGAACATGCAAACTCTCCACAGAAACGCCAACTGACCCAGCCGAGGCTCGAACCAGCGACATTCTTGCTGTGAGGCGACAACACTACCTACTGCGCCACTGCGTCGCCCAATAATAATAATAATTAAAATAATAAATTTTATTTATAATGCACTTTTCTCAAACTCAAAGCACTACAGAACAATAGAACAACAATAAAAATCAGTAAGATCAATGTGATACTCTATTTGATGCTGATCAAACATTCAATTATGGATTACAAGCTCAGATTTGATGTATTTCCGCTCTAATTGCCTGTTAACCGCTTTCATTTTTCGTAGATCTTGTGTAAACCAAGGCGATGACCCTTTAAATAAAACAGCACAACTTCTCAGCGGAGCAATGTCACCAAGCAGAGATTTAAATACAGCATTGTACTGGTCAGCCGAGGACATAATAGATAAGCCCCCGATGTTCTGACTGCGTTGAATAAGGTTGATATTGCCAAGTTTTCTAAAAACAATAGTACGTTTAATAGTAGTCTGAGAGGATGGTGTATATAGATCAAACGTAAAAAGCTTATGGTCACTGAATGGCACCGCAATCCCTTTAAGTGATCGGATGTTCACTCCAGAGGAGTAGACCAAGTCTAATGTGTGACCACATTTGTGAGTGGGAAAATTGACATGCTGAATTAAAATAAAAACCTTCACCGGTTAAAAGCAGAGCAGGACAGAGTGCACTAATAAGCGTCAAAAGCTCCGTGAATTCTGAGAAGGATTAAAGATAAAAAATAATACTCTACATTAGGGTGTGCAACACTGTAGAAGACTGAATTTAGAAAACATTTTATTCTATTACATTTGACTTTGACAAACTTTATTGTTGTTCAAATGTACTGGTGTACGCAGAACGAAATTTCGTGGCATTGGCTCTGCAGTTTCAATAAAGAATTGCAATAAACAAATAAGTATAAAGGTAGATAACGTAAACAATAATCATATACAACTTTTTAATCTCAGAATTCTGACTTTTTTTTCTCAGAAATGCATGATACAATTTTTACAGGGTTCATACACATTTTTACTACTAAAATTCCAAGACTTTTCCAGAATTTTCAAGTGACCAATTTTCATAACCTATAGATCCATGCAATGTCTATGTATACATGGTAAATAATAAGAAAAACAGTGACATTTAAATTTATTACAGCATATCATAAAACACGCAACAATCTATTTTGTATAAATTTGTTTTTATATCTATGTTCAATTCAATTCAATTCATCTTTATTTGTATAGCGCTTATACAATGTAGATTGTGTCAAAGCAGCTTCACATGGAAGAATATAGTGAATTGAAACAGTGTCAGTTCAGTTTTCGGAGAATAAGTTCACTACTGAGAGTCCAAACACTGAAGAGCAATTCCATCGATGCACTATGTAAAATTGATTTTGATAATGCTTACACAGCACTAACAATGTGAGAGCAAGTTTTTGGCCAAGGACAGAAAAGAAGTAAAGACAACCAACCTATATTCAAGTTAGGGCTGCACAATATATCGTTTCAGTGTCGATATCGCAATAGTCACATCGCAGGAAATGCAATGTTGAGATTATAGTTTAAGATTATAAGGTTTATCATCTGTATGCATTTTTAAAGAGATCACCTAAAAATTACTTACCATTTTCATTACACCCTTCACTTGTTTCAAACATTTTTTTTTTAAATAGAACACAAAAAGGAGACAATTTATTACTTCCTATAGTATTAAAACAAGTGAGGTGTGAGTAAATAGTGAGTACATTTTAATCTTTGAGTAAACTGTCCCTTTAAGGCCTGTGAGAACATTTCAATATTTCAGAGTTTAAAACATCCGGCCACAAGAAATTTTTGGTAACTTTAATAAAGATTAAATAATATACAATGAAGACTATGCAGTGTTGATTATTCAATATCTGTACCTGAATAGTGAATACCTGAAAACTATAATTCACCTTTAACTTTACTATATTTTATTTATCTATGCTTGTCATTTATTTGTTATATATTATTCGAGATTCACTCCTCTACAAAATGCCCCCAATCAATCCAAATAAACCTGTTAAATCATCTGCTGAAATTGTATTCGCATCGCAATTCACGAGTTCACACTCCCAGATATTTGACTGAATAGAAAATGCGAATTTGGCGTGCTGTCCGGGGAGAGGGCTCTGAGCTCGGGAAGACACCCTAACTCGTGTTATTCCCCTTATCAGGATAGAGAGATAGGGTCCGAGCGCAGTGTTTAGCCCGGCTCCAGAACGCCCCCCCTTCAGACTTAAGTATCTGGTTTAATAGTGTGGAGTTGGGGTGGTGGAGGGATGCTGAAGTCAAGAGAAAACAGAGGTATGACGCGTTTGACTATTTATAGGGGTTTGGTCTTGTGCTGATTGGATAATAGAATGATTGTGTGTGATGAATTAGCCTCGTCAAAGACTGACCGTGCTCCTCCCGAAATTTGTTTATAAAACATCACTATATATCACAGAAATACAAAATATGGTAATGTCAGATTTTTCCAATATCGCGCAGCCCAAATTCAAGTATACAGATATTTGTTAAACTAATTTCCATGACTTTTTTCAAAACTTTGTGGGTTTTTCTGTTTTTCCAAAGCTTTTCCAGGCCTGGAAAATGCCATGTCAAAATTCCATGGCTTTTCCAGGTTTTCTCAAGACCTCAGACCTTCTCAAGATGGCGCCGCGGATGGCCGCCTCGGTGTGGAGCTCTCCAGTGTTTGCTCTGTTATTGTTAGTTTGTCCTGTTTTATGTTTATCGAACACGATCAGTTATACCAGGGACGAGCTGCTGAACATTCGGCAGTGCACACCAACTAATCACCAACTGGATTTTGATTTCTCTGGCGTTTTGCGGAACATTGTCGTCGGCGGAGCAGCTGCACTGTGGAAACGCTACAAGACGCACAGGCATGGGAAGCGAGCCGGTGTCATGAGAGATCGGGTCCCCCCTGACAATTGGGTCCTGGGTGATCCTATTGGTTCACTGGAGTTGTATTAGGTATAGTTTGTAGCGCATGATTAATATATATATATATATATATATATATATATATATATATATATATATATATATATATATATATATATATATATATATATATATAATGTGGCATGTGTTGTGGCATGGATAATTTGTCTTTCATGCTTTTATGTTAGATAAATATATATTGTTACATATAAATACATAAAAACATCAAAAAGGCATCATTAAATGTTTAGAACCGTTTCAATTATTTTAACTATGCATGTCTTTAACTTGTACTTACCAATAATAATGTTATTAATATGATAAGTGTTGTTAAAAAAATGTTACTTATATGATAAGTGTTGTTAAAATAATGTTACTTATAATATGACAAGTCTTGTTAAAATAATGTTGCTAATATGATAAGTGTTGTTAAAATCTCAAGACTGAGAATAGACTATAAAAAGCACTTTTGATCAGGCATTAAATGCAGACGACCTAAGCGGACTCGATTGCAGGGTGGACCCGATTTCTCATGACACCGGCGCGCTCGTCAGGCTGAGACAGCGCGGCTTCAGAACGGCGCTGCCTAGCATCCATCTGGCGAATCTCCGCTCTCTTCCTAACAAAATGGACGAAGTACTTCTGCTCACACGCAAAAACAAGAACTTTAACAACTCTGCTGCGCTGTGTTTCACAGAAACCTAGCTGAAAGAAGCCATTCTGGACGGCGCATTACACCTACCAGACTTTCAGCTGTACAGGGCAGATCGCGATACAGAGTCAACATGCAAAACGCGCAGTGGTGGGACATGCTTTTACATCAACAGAAGGTGGTGTACGGATGTAACTGTGTTAAAGAAGATGTGCTGTCCTGATGTGGAAGTGCTTTTCATTAACTGTACGCCGTTTTATGCACCAAGGGAGTTTTCTTCGTTCATTCTCATCGGTGTTTACATTTCACCACAAGCACATGTGAGTACTGCGTTGCAACAGCTGTCTGATCTGATCACAGAGACTGAACAACGACACCCGGACTCTGTTTTTATCACTCTCTGTGACTTTAATCAGGCAAAACTCACACATGAGCTGCCTAAATTCAAACAGCACATCACATGCCCCACCAGAGACAATAACATTTTGGACCATTGCTACACCACAATAAAGGATGCATATCGCTCCGTCGCTAGAGCAGGTCTAGGACTCTCCGACCACTGCCTGGTTCATCTTATACCAACTTACAGGCTAAAACTTAACACTACTAAGCCAGTATTAAGCACTGTTAAGAGATGGACCAACGACACCGAGCAGGTCTTACAAGCCTGTTTTGAATGCACGGACTGGAGTGTTTTTGAAGCTGCAGCCACCGACCTGGACGAGCTCACAGAGACTGTAACATCATACATCAGTTTCTGTGAGGAGTTATGCATCCCTACCAAGACCTACTTATCATTTAACAATGATAAACCATGGTTCACACCAAACTTAGACAACTTCGTCAGACCAAAGAGGATGCCTACAGGAGTGGGGACAGAATTATTTACAATCAGGCCAGGAACACACTGACAAAGGAGATTGGTGTGGCTAAGAAGAGCTATGTCAAAAAGCTGCAAAACCGTTTTTGCCAACAACCCTGCATCAGTGTGGAAAGGCCTGAAAGACATCACTAACTACAAGACACCATCCCCCAGCATCGACAGCAACAAACATCTTGCAAACGAGCTGAATATGTTCTACTGTAGATTTGACACCTCTGACCAGACACCCCATACCCGCTCGGACCATCTCCCTACACAGCCATCAACACCTCCAGCCATCTCCCTCTCCCCCCCTGCACTTCAGATCAGTGAGGATAATGTGCGTCAGATCTTCAGTAAACAGAAGAGAGGGAAAGCACCAGGCCCAGACGGTGTTTCACCAGCCTGTCTGAGAACCTGCACTGACCAGCTGGCTCCCATTTTCTCACAGATCTTCAACAGATCACTGGAACAGCGCAAAGTTCCATCCTGCTTCAAATGCTTCACCATCATCCCAATCCCAAAGAAGCCAAAAATCACAGGACTCAATGACTACAGACCTGTTGCCTTAACATCTGTGGCCATGAAGTCATTCAAAAGACTGGTGCTACCTTATCTGAAGGACATCACTGGACCTTTGCTGGACCCCCTGCAGTTTGCCTATAGAGCAAACCGGTCTGTGGATGATGCAGTCAACATGGGACTGCATTAGTAATTGGCGATATAAACGATATGCGATATAAACGATACAAAATTGGCCTACGATAGAGATTCTAATTCTATTGCACTATGGCGGTAATACATGTTTGATGACGCAATCTACCCGCGAAATTAAGAGCAACAGCAACAACAGCACTAAGCAACGCATGGCACCAAATGGCGGCGTGTTGCACAACTTGCGAGCCTCATGCATGGCATATTGTGGCTTGTCTAGTGAACATCAGTGCCTCCCACACAGATTTTACCTGGGCGGCCGATATATTATTGGGGCGGCCCGGTTCTGTGTTCGCGAGAAACTAAGAACACTCTGCCACAGACTCACATGCTCTGCATGCAGACCCACAGAGACGTGCTGTATCGCACTGGATACAGAACTGTTGTTCTGATTTGGGAGCAGCTTTAAGAAGAGCGCGAAGACTAAAAATACTGATTCCAGCTCATTATTTGGGGTGACAAAACATTCTCTTTTCCCCGGACATGTCCGAGAATCTGCTTTCGCTTTCGATATTAATTGTATTAATTTTTGCATTACTTTATTCGCAAACTTTGTCTGGTGCGTCTCAATCTCTCAGCAGCACCAACACTACAGCAGACAGAGAGAGAGAGAGTGGTTGCTAGGCGGTTGCTAAGGCATTGCTAGGTGGTTGCTAGGGTGTTTTGAGTGGTTGCTAAGGCGTTGTTAGGCAGTTGCTAAGATGTTCTGATTGGCTGCTAGGTGGTTGCTAAGATGTTCTAGGTCGTTGCTAAGGTGTTGCTAGGTGGTTGCTAGGGTGTTTTGTATGTTTGCTAGGCCGGGGCTAGGATCTTCTGAGTGGTTGATAAGGTGTTGCTGGGCAGTTGCTATGGTGTTCTGAATGGTTGCTAAGGCATTGCTAGGCAGTTGCTAAGGTGTTCTGAGTGGCTGCTAGGCGGTTGTTAAGGCGTTGCCAGGGTGTTCTAAGTCATTACTAAGGCGTTGCTAGACCATTGCTAAGGTGTTCTGGGTGATTGCTAGGCGGTTGCTAGGGTGTTCTAGATGGTTAAAAAGATGTTGCTAGGTGCTTGTTAAGGTGTTCTGAGTGGTTGCTAGGCAGCTGCTAACATAAATTACCACGTTTCTAGCATAAATTAGCATGTCGTTAGCATTGAGTATGATTTAGCATGTCACTAGCATGTTTCTAGTGTAAACTAGCATGAATTTAGTATGAATTAGCATGTTTGCTAGTATGATTAGTATGTTTGTTAGTATGTTTCCATTATGGATTAGTATATTGTTAGTATAAATTAGCATGTTGCTAGTATGTTTATGTATGAATTAGCATGTTGCTAGTATGATTAGTATGTTTCTGGTATGGAGTAGTATATTGTTAGTATGAATTGGTATGTTGTTACTATGTCCAATGTAAAGTCAATGGCAGTTTGTTAATTTTTATTTTACAATAGAAGTCTATGGGACAGTTGCTAGGGTGGCGTAAGTGGTTGCTAGGGTGTGGCTAGTAAGTTAAAAGGTCATCAGTGATTGGCAGATTGGTAGTCTGAGTTAAATGAGCGTAAACTTAAGTCTGTATGACAGTCTGGCGGAAAGTTATGATTTTCTCAAGCCACCATAAATATGATATATTGAATAATATGATATATTATTTATATTTTATTTAATTATAATATATATATTCAGATTATTATTAATATATATAATTATTATTTTATTCTTTTTTTTTTTTTTTTTTACTATTACTATGTTGTGTGCTGTTTTTTTTTTTATTATATATGCATGTTACTTTTTTATGTAAACTTTATAAATGCTTTGGCAATACATTTGTAAAATTTGTCATGCCAATAAAGCAACTATTGAATATATTGAATTGAGAGAGAGAGAGAAAGAGCAGATCAAGACACCAGTTTTAATTTCATTAGGAGAACAAAATGTTTAAAACCAAATGCGTTACCTAGGCTGCAGGTTAGAAAAATGTTTTTATTTAAAGTATCTGCAATACACAATTTTATTTGACTATTTAATACTGGAAGTAATTTCAGTACAGTGTAAGTTCCTTAACTAAAAAGACACCAGTTTTTTTTGTTCTCTGCAACTTGGCATTTAGGAACCAAGGACTTAAAAGAAAAGTCTTTCTTTCTAAAAGGCACTACATTTAGTTTATTTATCTACAACATTGTGTTGTTTAAATACAGTTTTGCTTTTGCACAATAAATGTTCTCAAAATGACATGCAACGTTTCTTTATTTCTTAAAAAAAATAGCAGTTTGGCTTTCCTAAGGGTCTCTGTAACCTGTTCTGAAATGGTTCTATTATAATTTATATATCGCAATATATATCGTTATCGCAAGAGGCTGCAATGTATATCGCAATATGGATTTTAGGCCATATCGCCCATCCCTAGACTGCATTATACCCTACAACATCTGGACAAACCAGGGAACTACGCAAGGATACTGTTTGTGGACTTCAGTTCTGCCTTTAACACCATCGTCCCATCACTGCTCGAGTACAAACTGACCCAGCTGTCTGTCCCCAGCTCTGTCTGTCAATGGATCACCAGCTTTCTGACAGATAGACAACAGCTAGTCAGAATGGGCAAAATCCCATCCGACAGCCGCACCATCAGCACTGGTGCCCCCCAGGGATGTATTCTCTCCCCACTTCTCTTCTTCCTGTACACCAACGACTGCACCGCAAAAGACCCCTCCATCAAGCTCTTGAAGTTTGCTGATGACACTACTGTTATCGACCTCATCTGGAACGGTCACGAGTCTGCATACAGACAGGAGGTGGAGCAGCTGGCTTTATGGTGCAGATACAACAACCTGGAGCTGAACACGCTCAAAACAGTGATGATAGTGGACTTTAGGAGAAACCCCCCTGCACTCCCCCCACTCACCATCATGAACAGCACTGTGGCTGCAGTAGAGTCATTCAGGTTCCTGGGCACCACCATATCTCAGGATCTGAAGTGGGACATTCACATAGACTCTATTGTGAAGAAAGCCCAGCAGAGACTGTACTTCCTTCGTCAGCTGAGGAAGTTCAACCTGCCACAGGAGCTGCTCGTATAGTTCTACTCAGCTGTCATCCAATCCATCCTCTGCACTTCAATCACCGTCTGGTTCAGCTCAGCTGCCAAAACTGACCTCCGTGAACGAGCACCGTTTTGCCTTTGATTTCAGGCATTTGTCTGCGATTTCTCAAAACCTGTCCCCGAGTCAAAATCGGGGCTAAAATCATGCAGTCTGAACTCGGCATAACACGTCCAACAATACATTAATTAAATAAAACATAAGCTATCTATTTACTGAAATCTAAGATTATAATATAATATAATATAATATAATATAATATAATATAATATAATATAATATAATATAATATAATATAATATAATATACTGTAGGTGACATGGTGGCTCAGTGGTTAGCATTGTCACATCACAGCAAGAAGGTTGCTGGATCGAGTCCTGGCTGGGTCCGTTAGCATTTCTGTGTAGAGTTTGCATGTTCTCCCCATGTTGGCGTTGGTTTCTTCCAGGTGCTCCGGTTTCCCCCACAGTCCAAACACATGCGCTATAGGTGAATTGAATACACAAAATTGGCCATAGTGTATGGGTGTTTCCCAGTACTAGGTTGCGGCTGGAAGGGCATGCACTGTGTAAAACATATGTCGGAATAGTTGGCGGTTCATTCCCAGAAGAAAAAATATTATAGGAAATACTGTGAACAATTCCTTGCTCTGTTAAATATCATTTGAGAAATATTTGAGAAACAATTCTCAGGAGGGTGAATAATTCAACTGTATATCATCATATCTTTACCTCTCATAAGAAAAATGACGACTTTAAGTTAAAAATAATAATGATTTACTACTTTTTAAGACTTTTTAAAGACCCAAGGTTAGCTTTGCATGAAAATGAAAAATGGCACACATGAATGATCAAGGCCAGATGTTGTGGGTGATGTCATGCGTTGTGGCATTGGGACTCCTGTGGGGCATGACATCAAAGATCCGGCCAGTTTTTAGCAGCTCCTCGGCCTGCCAGCGCACGACCAAAAGTTCCCTTAGAAACACAAATATTACTCCAGCAACTATTTATCAGAAGTCGTGTTGTCCCAGATGCATTTGGACCATGCATTGGGTCAGCGGGCAACCTCTGCCAACCACATGCAAGAGTTAAATCCTCGCTTTCTTTTTTCTTTCTTGATGGCAGTAATACAGAAAGCTGTTAGGCAGATGTCTCTACGACCTCTGTCCAAAAGGCTGGTCTCTGTATGTTATTCGTGGCTGTTAAATACAGGAGAGTGGAAATGCATCAGCCTTAAATCTCACTGTGCATCTGCCATGGTAAATAAAGACGCTGCTAATCTGGATTCAATGCAAAAATGCTTCTGACATGGTTAATGATGTAACTATGAAGGTCTCAATGGCTCTTTCTCAATTCCAAGAACGCAGAGAACGGACTTGCGTTCATGTGAAGATCGGTCTTGCCAGGTCAGCTCGGAAAAACGAACTCGGGAGACCGCGAGAACACAGAATGCGTCCTGTGAGGAATGAGATGCTACGTTCCTCCTCATGGTCACATGACCTTCACACATTTTTACCAGAAAATTATTTAAACATTACAGCGTCCATACAACAATTTATTGTTTTTCCCCTTTTCAAAATATATACTATGCATAAAGACTTTACAAATATATACGTTGCACAATATAAATAAAACAGATTTTAATACGAATTTCAGCAAATAAACACCCTTAATGTGTTAAGTTATATCTCTGAACTTTAATAATAAACCTATATAAAATGCTGCGCTTCCGACCTCAAGTCACAATGACTTCTGGGACTTCTCGAGCGAGTTTGGTGCTCAAGTCTGCATCGGTGCGTCCTCAATATCAAGAACACATCCGGGAAGTTTCACACGTCCTCTGTTCTTGCGGTCTTGAGTATTGGAACTGAACTTTGGCAGTTGATGATGACGTTACACGAGGACGCAAGATCGCTGAAGAACAAATATTGAGAAACAGCCCTTATATGCTGGCTCCAGAAACTTTCTTGAAACATCTTAAAGGGAATGTTCACCACACAAATTAATATTTATTACTAATATTCTAATCTAAAAACTAATACTAATAAACTGATATTCTATTAATCTTTTATGCATCATCCACTTGTTCCTGAATTTCTTTCGTTTACTGAACATAGAGGAAGATATTCTGAAGAATGTTGGCGAACAAAAACAGCCATTGACTTTTATAGTTATGTTATTTACATGTAATATTAATACACGTTCAATGAATTGTATTTAAGTGTTTGTTGTCTCTGAAGATCTTGGAAGGTTGGCCTCATCTCGTCAAGCCTTTATATTATTGTCTTTATAGACTGCAAAACATGTTTAAGCTCTTATTGACTTTAAAAAGTAGGATGCAATAAGGTTTTTCAATGATGCTACAAAGTATTGAAATTCTTGCTGCTTATTTTATTTTTAGTTGAATCAAATTAACTTTTTTAGTCATCTCTACATACTGTACATCAGTCAAACTGACTATAAATATTACGTTAAACTTTGTAGAACTGAAAAAATGTCACTGAAACCTGTTTAACTACTTAAAATTAGATATACACTCACCGGCCACTTTATTAGGTACACCTTACTAGTACCGGGTTTGGACTCCCTTTTGCCTTCAGAACTGCCTTAATCCTTCGTGGCATAGATTCAACAAGTTACTGGAAATATTCCTCAGAGATTTTGGTCCATACTGACATGATAGCATCACACAGTTACTGCAGATTTGTCGGCTTCACATCCATGATGCGAATCTCCCAATCCACCACATCTCAAAGGTGCTCTATTGGATTGAGCTCTGGTGACTGTGGAGGACATTTGAGTACAGTGAACTCATTGTCATGTTCAAGAAACCAGTCTGAGATGATTTACGTTTGATCCTGCTGGAAGTAGCCATCACAAGGTGGGTACACTGTGGTTATAGATGGACATGGTCAGCAACAATACTCAGGTAGGCTGTGGCGTTGACACGATGCTCAATTGGTACTAATGAGCCCAAAGTGTGACAAGAAAATATCCCCCACACCATTACACCACCACCAACACCAGTCTGAACTGTTGATTCAAGGCAGGATCTGACCCTACCATCCAAATGTCGCAGCAAAAATTGAGACTTACTGTATCAGACCAGGCAATGTTTTTCCAATCTTCTATTGTACAATTTTGGTGAGCCTATGCGAATTGTTGCCTCAGTTTCCTGTTCTTAGCTGACATGAGTGGCACCCAGTTTGAACTGCAGCAGATCGTCTTGACCATGTCTACATGCCTAAATGCATTGAGTTGCTGCCATGTGATTGGCTGATTAGAAATGTGCATCAACGAGCAGTTGGACAGGTGTACCTAATAAAGTGGCCGGTGAGTGTATATTGTGATATACTGTATCTATGCATTCCCAGAGATGGGTTGCGGCTGGAAGGGCATCCGCTGCGTAAAATCGTGCTGGATAAGTTGGCGGTTCATTCCGCTGTGGCGACCCCGCAAGGGACAAAGCCGACAAGAAAATGAATGAATGAATGAATGTATCTATGCAATTTCACTGAATGATTGAATAGCACTATTTGGAAAGAATTTATAGTCACTTTATTTTAAGGTTCACTTCTCGCTATTAGCAAACTATTATTTATGACTTTTGCTTCAATAAACTCCTAATTTGCTCCTTATTAATAGATATTAAGGTAGTTTAGGTATTGGGTTAGGGACGTAGAATAAGTTTGTGTAAATGTTGTGGTTTTGTAAATGTAAAAATTACGAACTAAGATTCTTTATTGTATAAATACTGCAATAAAACTATTCTTTATTAAACTTTCAATTGGTAAAAATTGCCTGAATACTTTAACATTCAAATCATACAATTTAACTCCACTATGGTTAAACTCTGCAATAACTCCAAAAATCTTGTGTTCTGAACTGTGACTCTTGCTCAAATATAATCCCAACTCGACATTGCATATGTGATGTGACTATTGCGCATGCATTGTGATATCAATGCTAAAACGATATTTTGCAGCCCTGTTAAAAAGTAACAAAAATTAGTTGTCATAACTTTTTATTATATTATTTTTACAATATATATAGAAGAGTGTACAGAGTTCTGGAAATAACCTATTGTAATAGTGTGAGAAGCATTTTAATCATCTAAAAATAACCTTTTTGTTGAAGAAAAATATCTCAATGTATGGATGTAATCTATGGATCCGTCAATGACAATAAAGAACCTTTAGTTTTAATAATGTGAGCAAGTTGGATTTATTGTAAAGAAACAAATTCAAGCAAAACAAATTTGACATTGATTTGTATTAATTTAATGACATTGTAATGATCAAAATCTGACAGTTGTGGTTATTTTACTATGACACCTGCAAGGACTTGATAAGAAATAGCATAAATCCACCCCAAAATCACCAAAACAACGGCTGAATGTAATGATAAATGTAATGAAAAATTATATTGCGCAAAACTTCTAATTTTAAGAGTAGACTTTCATCATTTGACTGGCTATTTCCTTTGTTTACGTGTGACTGAGTTGTCCAATACGCAGTAAATTAAGGCAAAATATCGTACAATATTTTACAATTAATTTAAATATTCTAGGTTAAGTTTGTCAACCCCTATATACATACTAATATAATATTATGATCATAAAAACGTGCTTACTCACCTGCGCTGCGTCATTACAGTCGTACAATGACAAGAAGTTTAGCAGAAGAATAAATGTGACTGATAAATTCATCCTCCTCTCCTGTATCCGAGTCAGTGTAAAACCGCTGAAATGTTGTTTTTAATCCTCAGTCGTTCTTTATTGCTCCAGAATGTACAGTTTAACAGTCGCTAAAACGAGCCTGAGAGGAAATCTTTGATAAACTCTTGCAGAACTCCGTGAAGATGCTCCTGTTCTCCTCATGAAGACACTGGGCGCCTGTGCGGAGTCGTGAAGTCTGATTCGCGATTTGTTCACTTAAAATGATTCTTTTAGATGGTTCATTTGAACCGAATCGCTAAGCGGGGATTCCTCTGTGTGCGCATCATAGACGCTACACTGTATATCAATTCTTGCTTTATTTTTAGTTGAATCAAATTTAATTGAACTCTTTTAGTCATGTCAATTTACTGTACATCAGTCAAACTGCCTATAAATATTAAGTTAAACTTTGTAAAACTAACAAAATATGTTCGTGATATCCGATTCGAGATTTGTTCGTTTGAAATGATTCATTTAGATGATTCATTTGAACCGAACCGTTAAGCGTAAAAACCCTTGTGAGCGCTGAGTTCATCCATTTATGAAAAGGTCTCAGTGTGATTCATAAAACTGCAGATCTAAAAAAAATGTAGTTTTATATAAGACTACACATATCTATGGATGTAATTTGTCTCCTAAAACAACATAAAAAATTCAAGTTGATTTTATTGAAGGCGAAAGGATCTAAAGTAGCAGCAGGTCCGATTTTTGTTTTGGTTTTGCTGCCACCAGGTGTTCAGTGTTGGTCTTGCACACTTAATATGGAATATTGTACGCAGGCCCGAGGGGTTCGGGTGGTTCGAAAGACCCAGCCCTCACTGACAAAGGTCCAGAATATGTCCAATGCATGAGTTTATTTGTCCTATTTAGACTGCTACGACATCATAAATTGTGAAAATAACCCAATGAAAAGGTGCCCCTTCGGAGACATTGGCTGTCCCTTCTGTAAGCGGTACTTCCCAAATCATATGGTGCGTACTGACGTCTATGACGTTTCGAGGAGATCAACACCTGAGTTCAATTTGTAATCAGTGAAAGTCTTTAAAAGGATGTATTTTCTAGGTCATCGGGGGATTTTGTGTTTGATTGCAGGTGCTGCTGAGTCTCTTGCTAAGGCTACCGTACCGGGACGTGGGCATGTTATTGTTGTGCGCGAGCGAATGACGGGGAGGGATAAATGATAGTACTGGGGTTTCCCCGGACTAAAAGTGTGGCGGCTGCTGTCGACTATCCCACCGCTGTATCCCACGTCCGGTAGCGGGTAAGCGGGCCAGCAGCACAGTGTTATACTGTTGCGTGGTCAATATTGTGTCCGCATTTTGGTCGCCGGGAGTTTGAGTAAGTTTGGTTTCTCCCGGCGCTTGTACTCTGTGTGTGCGTGTGCGTGTGTGCGTGCGGGGTGAGCGCAGGCTATTATCACGCTCTACACATGAAATGTTGAATGACGACGGCTTGATATTTAGCTGGAGTGGTATTGATGGTAGCTTATGTTTTGATTGCTGTGTGGTGTTTATTTATTGGTGTTATTTATGCATTTATATTTATGAGGTTTACTGTGTGGTGTATTATAACTCTGGGTTGATGTGAAATGATGTATTGCACAATTACGGTTGATTTGATACCCCCTGGTTGAATGCCTAGTGGTCATTTCATTTGCCTTAAACAATCATGTCAATGCAGTTTGCTAATAATTTATATATTATGAACTTTGTGAACATTTATTCCCTACCTGCTGCTCTCCTTCTGTGGAATTTTAATATTTGAGATTATTGTATAAAATAAAAGCGAAACTAGTTTTTAAGTGAATTGGGTTTGAACTTTGCTTGGTTATTGTGGCCCAAAATAAATACATTTTGTCCAGTAAAGAACTTGTGTTTTGTGTTTGAATACTGCCCGTATTTGGGAGGTTACACTTCGGTGTGCCTTCAGCTAATCAGTTTTTTCATGAGTCCAACATGCACGTGTGCAAGGAAACATACAATCTGACGTGAAGTCATCTTTCACTAGTGACCTACTGTATTGTTTTTGAATAGACAAAATATTTTACAAGAGACTTTTATTCTAAATCTTGGACCTTATTCTTGAAACAAAAAATGACTAATAAAAAGGTGTGACGCACCGAAAGCGGCCCAAATTAAAATGAATTTAAATAATAGTTTTGGCTATTGTTGTCATCCACGAATTTTTAAATGTAGTTTTTAACAAGAGAGGCTAGAAAAAAAAACATTTTAGAATATTTTTTTTTTTAATTATTATTCAAATGCCCGGATTCTGACCATACCTGTCAACCCTCCCGTTTTTCCCGGGATTCTCCCGTATTTTACGGTTCTATCCCGCTGTCATCCCGTAAAGGTATTTCTCCCGTATTTTTTAATCTTTCTGTGAAGAGCCGATCCTCCCTATACACAACCCATACCGCCGAACCACCAGGGGCCGCCCTTGCTCTTAAATGTGAATCTGTTCTGTTTTCATTTTATTTAGGCATGTAAACACTTTGAAATAAACATAAAAACGGCGCGATTCATTTCCTTTTCACTACAGGCGCCATTGCCCCTATGCAATCCTCAAAACAGTCAGTTCATGTAACGATGCATGACTGTCAGCTGATGCGCTCCATAGTGATAATAGACGCTGTTTGCCAAGCGGATTCTGTACGTACGTGATTTGATGCTGAGCTCAAGTGGACACTGGGTTTTGGGTGCCTGTTTAAACAGACATATACACATCATCATCATAATAATAATAATGGCGGTTCATTCCGCTGTGGCGACCCAGATTAATAAAGGGACTAAAGAAAATGAATGAATGAATAATAATAACAACAACATCTAGACATGTCGATTTTGTTGGTTTTTCTTTTAAACACAACAAATTTTGCCTTAAATGAGCATAAACAGTTAGGAAAGCAATCAAATGCTTTCATTATAGATTTGTGCAGTTTTTAAGTGACACCTCTGTCATTTAATGTAATCAAATATCTACATGAGAGATCCATTCGCTGCTCTTTAATCAGAATGTTTAAATTGTGTGAAGAAAAGATGAATGAGATTTGATAACTTGATTCATATTCTTTATAATAGCTAATAATTTTAATGAGCTGAACTGTTTGCTAATTTATTTGCGGATTTTTCTAATGTATACTAATTATTATATCATTTGTAAATAATACTAAAAACGTATTACTGACCGCTTCAGCAGTTTATTTACAATGAAACGGCTCCAGATGAACATATTTAGTTTTTTTTTTTTAAGGGGGGGTGAGTATCCCTTATTTTCACATCCCAATGTTGACGCGTATGATTCTGACTGAGGAAAGTTGAATGTGCTGACCAGTTTGTTATTTGCCTAATAAATACAATAGGATCGTTTAAAACTTTAACATATTCCTATATTTTCTAATGTTGTATTATGATGTAATTTGTATTTAAATTTTATTTTATTTTTTTACAGTTTTTCTCGATTGCTAAGACTCATTTCTTGAAAGCTGCTCTCCTTTTCTCTAAACTGAACACAAAACCCAATTTCCAAGCTACATTCACAAAACCTCAGACTCTTCTTGCAAAACCAAACTTTCACCTCAAAACAGTTCAATCTGTGCTTCAAACTGATCTCAAATCGTGCCCCTAGTCAATCAAAATTAAAAACGCTACTAAACAGTCACTAAACACCACGTAGAAAAATAGAAAACGCAATGCTCAGGAGCTTATTGTTTACCGTAAGCTAAATGCATGTTGCAAAACAAAGAAAACCTGTGCATTTAGCACCTGTGCAAAGTCAAAACCGAAATCTTGTGCATTTACACATAGCATTTGTAAAAACAAACAGAAATCTTATGCGTTTAGATTGAAAATAGTCAATGCAAGTGAATGTGAGCGTTGACGGTTTTTCAATCTAGAGGTCCAGTGGGGTTTTATGGAAGGGGCGGGACTTAGTCCAAAGACATGTGGTAGCTACAGGTGAGTTGGGTGGGCTAAATGGTCCGTAGTGTATGGATGTTTCCCAGAGATGGGTTGCGGCTGGAAGGGCATCCGCTGCGTAAAACGTGCTGGATAAGTTGGCGGTTCATTCCGCTGTGGCGACCCTGGATTAATAAAGGGACTAAGCTGTAAAGAAAATTAATGAATGGTACATAATTAAGGCGACTTGATATAAAATGGGTGGCTTGGTGGCGCAGTGGTTAGCACTGTTACCTCACAGCAAGAAGGGTCGCTGGTTCGAGTCCCAGCTGGGTCAGTTGCCAATTCTGTGTGGAGTTTGCATGTTCTCCTCATGTTGGCGTGGGTTTCCTCAGGGTCCTCCGGTTTCCCCCATAGTCCAAACACATGCGCTATAGGTGAATTGAATAAACTAATTTGGCTGTAGTGTATGTGTGTGCATGTAAGAGTGTATGGGTGTTTCCCAGTACTGGGTTGCAGCTGGAAGGGCATCCGCTGTGTAAAACATATGCTGGGTACATTGGTGGTTCATTCCGCTGTGGCGACCCCTGATGACTAAAGGGACTAAGCCGAAGGAAAATGAATGATGAATAATATAAAATGGCCACTTCATATAGAACGTAATTTAACACACACAGAAATTATATACAGTACATTAAATAAAATAGTAAGATGAAAGGATAACAAACTATTAATAAGTGTGATATCTATATAACCAGAAAGTTCTATAAATACAGTTCAGTTTATCAAAGCACCTTTACAGTTGAGAACGAGGTTTTCTTCTCAAAATCAGCATAGAAGTCACTGTGCCCAACATGATCCCGAGACCCAGTGTATAAATCCAGTATGGATGTGATGTTGATGATGAAAACTCGGGCCCTATAGTGAAAAGAGCAGACCGTTGAATTTCTGATTTGTTATTTTCATTAATATAACTTTATGAACACAATTTGATAAACTCACTCCACACTGTGATTTTGGGTTCAGACATGCTGCTGTGTCGGACTTCACATGTGTACTCGTGTCCAGTCTGTGGAGTGATGTTCATATACTTGAAGACTCTGAAGGTCCAATCTTCCCCATACGTTAAACCAGATGTCTCAAGTTTTGCTGTGGACTTTTGGCCATTTAGGAAAAAGCTTATTTCAATGTCACCAGGGTAAAACCCAGTAGCATAGCAGTAAAGGATATTTGCTTTTCCTTCTTCTTCAGGAAACTCAGCATACATATTGACTGAAGGGCGTACTGTGGAGAAGAGTGTACTTTGGTAAGTGACAGAGATTAACTCAAAAACATAGGCAAATTACTTGTAAGTACATGTAAGATTACCCAAAAGTGGCTTTGAGGATTTTGTTTCTTTTTTAAGTTTCTCCAGGTATTCGGTTTGTCGATGAAATCCCTTGTTCACCTCTCCAAGGCAGAAAATGCTTTCGCGTTTCTCCAGAACTGAAAAGCCAGCACTTGCAGTGGGATTTAAGGCAAATGTGTTGTTCGCTTTGTCAAAGTGTGCAAATATGGCGTCGTTCACCAAAACAACCACTGTCTGATCTATGGAGCGGTTTCCCATCACCCTTGTGTAGGCCAGAATATTTACTGTATGATAATCTTTAGAAAAAAAGCAAACATTAGTAATAGGTTAACATGAGATAACACTTCAGGTTGCACATGAGTCATTAAAAATAGCATACCATATGGTTGCATAACTTTACATTTAAAAAAAATAATAATTAAATTTAACCCGTGTGTGCTGTTGGGGGTGTTTTCATTCCCTCTGAGGTGATTTTGAGTCTTAATTTGGCCTCAACTTTCTCTGTGTTTCAGCAAATGGATTGATTTTTGGTGACAAATCTTTTAGGAAAATGCTTTGAAGTTTTCAAAAACTCAACAATAATACACTCTGGGCTCTCCTTTCGTCATGTTGGTGGCTGTTTTTGCCCCATTGACTTCCATTATAATCACATTTTTTTTTGATTACCTTGAAATGTCTGAGAAAATAAAAATAATCACCTCAGCTCTCAGAAGTAAACATAGTGGGCCCTATTTTAACGATCTAAGCGCAAAGTCCAAAGCGCACAGCGCAAAAGCATTAAGGGCATGTCAGAATCCACTTTTGCTATTTTAAGGACGATAAATTCTGCTTTGCACGGCGGCGCATGGTCTAACAGGGTTGAGCTTATTCTCTTAATGAGTTATAGGTGTGTTTGGAGAATAAACCAATCAGAGTTTCATCTCTCATTCCCTTTAAGAGTCAGTTGCGTCCTGGCATAGCACATTTGCTATTTACATGGCAGACTTTGTAAGTGGAAAAACTGAGGGCTTCACTAGCGAGAAAACAGTTTAACAGAACATCTGCAGCGTGAGAATGAAAGATGAGCCTCCTCATTCTTTACTTTCACTTTCACTCTCGTGGATAAGGAAACGTGTTGTACGCACAGACATCCATTAGCCTACATAATTAATTTCGTTTGTTAAGTGCAAAGATTTGTTTCAAAACTATTTCTAAATTCAGTTCTAATTTCCAGCAAACGAATAAATGAACAATAATAACGAAGTGTTGAAGTTATATCCAAATACACATGCTATGCCCCATATGGTCTAAAAGCTGACAGGTGAGCAAATCTAAGCTTGTTTTTAATAAAACAAATATAAATATGCATATAATAAATAATACTGCTAATAATAATAACATTATACAAAAGTAAATTGTCATGAATAAACTGAAAAAGCCCCCCGAGATGAAGAAGGCATGGAGGCAGTGGTTTTTATATTTGTGTAGGCTAGAAAGTAATAATTTTTGTAATATTTTAATTCTTTAATTCTTTCTCATTTGTAAAGATATTTGCGTATTGCTCTACATCCTGTGTGTATTAAGCAATGTTTAATCGAGGCGCACATCTAACGCGCTCTGCGGTGGACTGGTCTATTAAACAGTCTATTCTAGTTTCTCAAAATAGCAACGCGCCAGCAATGCGCCTCAACACACCTCCTTTTTTAGACCAGAACGCCTATGGGCGCACATATGAGCGCAAATGCATTTGCTATTTGAACAGCGTGGTGTTCAAAATGACTCTTGCGTCGAGCTGAAACTAGCAAACAACAATTGCGTTGCGCCTTGAGCCGCATTGCGCCGGGTGTATGATAGGGCTCAGTAAGTGTATTTATGCTCGCACACACTATAATCTGCTGTTTTACTCCATAGAACTCCAAATAAAAGCCAGAATCTTTTTTCACAGGCATATCTAAAGGGTTAATGCTGCCAACCGATGCTCAACAGTAAACATTACACATTGCACTTCTTTCCAATAGGGAAAGCCACCAACAATCAAGAATGCATGTGTAGCAGAGGCCAGCTAGTGAAGTGCGTTAGAGGCCATGGTCTTTAGCCTCCTTGGTAGAGCAACCGACTCCCATGTGGGAAGTTGGTGCCGTGACCCGGAATGGGAGTGAGGTTTAGGGGGGTGAGTGTAGCAGAGGCCAGCTAGTGAAGTGCTGTGCAGGTAAACCTCACTCCTCTGACCTCAGCGCTAGGGGCCATGGTCTTTAGCCTCCTTGGTAGAGCAACCAACTCCCATGCGGAAGGTTGCCGGTTCGATCCCAGCTCGGGGCAGGTTGGGTGGTGTAGGACTGGCGGGGGTTACATCGGTGCTGTGACCTGGATGGGAGTGAGGTTTAGGGGGGTGAGTGTAGCAGAGGCCAGCTCTAAAAGTGCTCTAGCGACAGACGCTAGAGGTCATGGTCTCTAGCGTCCTTAAGCCTGGTTTATACTTGACGCGTCTACTAGTTCGCTTGAGTGCATGCGGCGAATGTGGCGTCTTTGCGGAGGTTTGCTTTGGGTGCGAGTGACAGGATTTTGGCTGGCGGAGTGCACAAAAGTTTTTGAAACTCGCAAACAGTTTGTGCGGTGTCGTGTTTTATTTGAGTTAAATATGAATCACTTTGAAGAGATTTTGTCTGAAACAGACTTGACTGTACAAACATCTTTATGATCTGTTCATGCGTGATCATAGAGATAACCAGATGACCAGTAATTCTTTGCTAGAAATTGCAACAGCAGTGGGAAAGGAGGAAAGTTTTTGTAAAAGTTTGAAAAAACCTGAGGGATGAGTTTGTTAAAACAAAAACAGATTTTTTTAATTACAGAAATATGTTTTTTTTTTCACTATTCATTATGAATTAAAAATAATTGAATAGTTACAAAACTATAATTAAGGAACAAATTATTTCTTTGATAACAGGAAAAAAATATTTGAACCTATCAGTTTACAATATATGATGCCCTGTTTTTGGACTTTATTGGTGATAATGGTTTATTCTTTCTATAATAAAAATATATTTGTAGAGCAATCCATGTTCTGTTGTCATTAACTTTAGCAGGTAGAACTGTCTGAGATATGAACAAAAGCAAGTGATGCATCAAAGTTTGATTGTAAAAAAATCTTGAATGGTTATAAAAATCTTTATAATCATTAAATTAATTTATAAAAACAATAAAAATAATTAGTTTAAAAATCTTCAATAATATTAATGATATGACGTAGTTCTAAAAATTTCCTACTTCTATGTTTATCCTTCCAATTTTACGCTTGGTTTCTTTTCGCCGGCCCCTGTCGTTTTAAAGAATATCTCAACGGCGATGCGATGCGGCGCCAGGCGAAAGTATAAATCAGACTTTAGTAGAGCAACCGACTCCCATGCAGAAGGTCGATCCCAGCTTGGAGCGGGTTGGATGGTGTAGGACTGGTGGGGTTACACGTGATTATATGGTGTCAAGGC
The DNA here is from genome assembly GCA_903798195.1 of Danio kyathit. NCBI lineage: Eukaryota > Metazoa > Chordata > Actinopteri > Cypriniformes > Danionidae > Danio > Danio kyathit. The sequence continues at coordinate 56,069,064 of LR812531.1, forward strand.
TTTGCCATCAAAAAATGTGATTATAATGGAAGTCAATAGGGCAAAAACAGCCACAAACATAACGAAAGGAGAGTAAATTTGAACAAAACACAAGGGTTAAACAAAAATGAATGCTAGTCTGAGAACTTGGCACATACATGTTTCCATCCCAATATTTAAAAGATTTCTCATCATCTTAGACATACTTTAAAGTAGTTAGTTGTTTCCAAGTAGTTTATAATTAAAAAATAAATAAATAAGAAAAAATGTAACTGAATGTCATGTCATCTTAGAACGTTTTGCATATTCTTCATTAATTTCTGTCTTTCTGTTGTTTAGACTAACTCTTTGCTTTCTATTGCAGTATGGTATAACACTAAACAGTATGCATGACTGACCTGTCCACATTGTGATGATGTGTGGATACAGCAGAAGAGTTAACACAGAAGCTCGAACAGTAAGTACTTGCATGTCTGCCGTTTAAAGACTCGTCTTAAAAGTCTAAACATGAAGAATAATTATCTTCCATTGTTCTGGTAAAAAGGTGTTCTCCACGCCCACTGTACGCTTTCACTTTTGCTTTAACTGGGGTATCAATTTACAGAACCAGCAGGATTTTTTGTTGTTGTTGTAACTTGTTTCACGTTTAGATTTTAATAAAGCAGACGCGTGAGGTGCCCGAACAAAATGCTGGCTTTTCTCTTGATTGTTTATTTTCATGAAGCCATCCTTGGCGCAGGTAGGACTATCCTTGGATGATTACAGTTTAATAGCATCATTTAAATATGTTCATTTTTATTTACACAGTTTACTCGCTTTTGTTGCATTTGTTTATGTTTAGATAGGGCTGTGTATCTGTGTATGTCAACCCTTGACTGAGCTGCCAAATAACACCTGATTTCCTCTCCGTGTCCCGTGGTTGGGTCCGAATTTCTGCCTAGAAAGTAAATTATTGTAGCCGTATTTTTTTCCTTACTTCAAGTTGCGTTTCTCTTTTAATGCATCAATCTAAAGTTATTTAGTGCAATAACACATATGCTTAAGTGCGCAGTGTCTGAAAAGTAAATCAGGTGTAAATGGCAGGAGTTCCTGTAAGGACGTTATTTATGTCCTACTAAACCACCTCGTCTGCATTTATGTTAAGTAAAAGTCCATGCAGTGACTGGGTGGCGATAATGAATAATTAATGATATGGCGGCCTGTCGCTTCCAAAAACATTAGAAGTTGATTAAAAGTATGGTAATAAAAGTGTGGGTTAAGCTTACCAATCTCTTATTATCCCATTTCTCATGGCAGTTTTAATTTTAAGGCATTGTTTGTTCTTTTTTAGTTTTCTATTTGCGCTCCACGTCTCTTCACTCTTCTCTCTATTTACAACATGTGACTGTAACCGAGCAACGGATCAATCAAATGGTCAAAGAAAAGAGGGGTGGTGTAATTTTTTATTTAATAAAATACAATATTATATTCATATAAAATGCAGAATAAACATTCTAACCAAAAACATTTATTTATTTTTATTATTTGAAACTTTTAATAAGGATAATTTCAAAAATAGTTTTGGCACAATAGCGCCCCCCCTGTGTGGCGCCCAGTGTTATTGGGCGGTTTTGAATCCAAGATTGCGGGTAAAAAATAACATAGGCGGGTAGTGGATATTTGGGCGGTATTGTAAAGGTACGCCCGCCTGCCCGCGATCTACCGTAACCCCCCCACCATTCGTGAAACTTGGGACCGTCCCCCGCCCCCTTTTTTTTTTTTTTGTGAAAAATGGGACGATCCAACCAACCCATATACATTTTGGAGTGTCCAGCAACCCCCTCCCCCACTTTTCGTGAAATTTGGGACAGTCCAACCCGAAGTTTGTGCACTTCGGCGGGTTTTTGGGCTGGAAAAAGTCAGTTACATCTGGCAACACTGGTGGCGCCCCTATGCGCCGCATATACTGCATACCCCCTTTTTGCGCCACTGCCTACTAGTAATAGCCAAACTTTATTTTCCTTCATATATTTTTCACTTCCACGTTAGAGTGATTCAGTTCAGATGTTTATCAAATTAAGGCTTATTGCCATAAAAAAGTATTCTAAATAATAACATTTTGTATTGTTGGGTTACTTTTGAATCATTTGATGGAGCTGAAATTTAAAATAAAAATGCAATTTATTTATTGCAAAGATAATGGACACAATATATTTGCAGTTAATATATTAACAAGGTCATATATACAGTTGAAGTCAGAATTATTAGCCCCCTTATTAATTTAAAAAAAAAAAATTTTAAATATTTTCCAAATGATGTTTAACAGAGCAAGGTAATTTGTTCAGTATGTCTGATAATATTTTCTCTTCTGCAGAAACTCTTATTTGTTTTATTTCAGCTAGAAAAAAGCAGTAGAAAGATAAAAGAAATCAGTTATTAGAAATGAGTTATTAAAAACTATTATGTTCAGAAACTTGTTGAGAAAATCTCTCCCTTACACAGAAATTGGGGGAAAAAATTATTCAGGGGGGCTAAAAACTTTTATTTTGGATCTTTGCCTGCAGCACTGATTGTAACATATTACTTTTTTAATAAGCATGAATGACAAATGTTTAAATTTCTGTGTATACTTTAATTTATTTTAATGTTAATGTCATGCTAATGGTTTTTCTTTAGATGAACATGCATTCCAGCAGCTAATTGAGTGTGCGTTCAACAGTCAAGGGCAAGTAGACCGCTCATGGAGATATGGGTATGATGGCAAAGACGTCATGCATGTGGATTTAGCGAGTGAAACTGTTGTCGGGACCAGTGAACCTGGCAAACGTCTAGCAGAAGAAAGAAAAAGCACAGAGTATATTAGGAGGAAAGAAGAAAAACTAAAGATTGTGTGCTCTGCTGTGAAAACAGTCTTCCTAAAGTCCAACAATTCACTGTCCAGGGCAGGTAACTACCATTGTTAGAGTTTTTTTGACAGCACAGATTTTAATGGTGCTACAGTAATGACCAGCGTTGGGGGAAAAGCATTACAAGTAACACAACTTATGTAATAATATTACTTTTTTAAGTAATGTTTGAGTGAAGTGATGCATTACTTTTTAAAAATTAAGTATATTTGAGTTACTTTTTAAAAAATATAATACGAGTTACTTTCATTCATTCACTTTCCTTTGGCTTAGTCTCTGTTTCAGAGGTCGCTACAGCAGAATAAACCGCCAACCTATGTTTTACACAGCAGATGCCCTTCCAGCTGCAACCCAGTACTGGGAAACATCCATACACACTCATTCATACAGACACACACACACACGTTCACACACATACACTATGGGCAATTTAGTTAATCAATTCACCTATAGCGCATGTGTTTGGACTGTGGGTGAAACCAAAGCACACAAAGGAAACCCACGCCAACACGGGGAGAACATGCAAACTCCACACAGAAATGCCAAATGGCCAAGCCGGGACTCGTACCAACGACCTCCTTGCTGTGAGGCGACAGTGCTAACCACTGAGCCACCGTGCCACTAATGTGAGTTACTTTTTAGTTTAATTAAAATTAGTGTAGGCGACGCAGTGGCGCAGTAGGTAGTGCTGTCGCTCTCACAACCCTTACAGCTGGTTCGAGCCTCAGCTGGGTCAGTTGGCGTTTCTGTGTGGAGTTTGCATGTTCTCCCTGCGTTCGCGTGGGTTTTCTCCAGGTGCTCCGGTTTCCCCCACAGTCCAAAGACATGCAGTACAGGTGAATTGGGTAGGCTAAATTGTCCGTAGTGTATGAGTGTGTATGAATGAGTGTGTGTGTGGATGTTTCCCAGAGATGGGTTGCGGCTGGAAGGGCATCCGCTGCATAAAAATATGCTGGATAAGTTGGCGGTTCATTCCGCTGTAGTGACCCCAGATTACTAAACGGACTAAGCCGACAAGAAAATGAATGAATGAATGAATGAATGAATGAATGATTCCTGCACGCCGTATGGGGAAAAAAAGTATTTCACGATGCAGGTGTCTACGGTCCTTTACTGACTCGGTAGGGGCAGAGAATAGTGTCAAACAGCCATGTGTGTATGGACTATCCTGTCGCAAAATGTGGCAAAAATCCAATACGACGGTAATAATTTAATTAGGTGTTTACATGTCTGTACTGCACTTCAATAATGCCACTAAAATCAGCATACACCACATGTCTAAATTTAGATTCTGTTTAGTTCGATTATGACCTTAATCAGAATAAATTAATCAAAAAAAAGTGTGTTTACATGTTAGACTCTTAATCAGAGTATTGTCTTAATCATATTTAAATCGTATTATTGGTGTCCATATAAATGTACTCACTGACTAATCAAAACTTTTGGTTAATATATTGCAGTACTCAATCCTATGCCTGATATAAATAATGTCATCGTTTTTGAATGTTTAAAAATATTTTTCCAATTTTTTTTTTCCTAAGATGTCATTGTAGACAGAAATTTACTTTTTTATTTGTCTTTTTCCCCTTGTTATGTAGCACAACCAGAAGTGTTTTTACGTTCTAAGGGAGAACAGGGCCAGGAATATCTTAAGTGTGTTGTGCATGGCTTCTATCCAAATGTCATCCGAGTGCGTTGGACCCAAAAAGGAAGGCCAATCTATTTCGGTGTGTCAACTACTGGAATACTTCCTCACAGAGACGGCACGTTTCAGATGACCTCCTATCTCAGCCTCAGTAATGTGACAGCCAATGGGGTTACCTGTGAGATTGAACACTTGAGCATTGATGGGAAACTGAGGAAAGCCTATGGTAAACTAAGCTGCACTCACAAAGAGATAATTCAAATGAGCATAATGAAAAATGATATGAAGCTCAAAATGACTTGCGCTATTTCTTTGTTTTTCAGGGGAGAAATCATGGTTTTTGTCTCAAATCATAGTGGCAGTGGTTGCTTTTATTCTTGGACTTGCATTACCGGCGTGCCTAACTGCTGTGTTATGTATTTGGAAAAGGCACCAAACAACAAAATCGCATGATGATGAGACACATGGTGCAAGTGATGAATCAGAATCATCTTTATCTTTAAATGAAATTAATATTTCTCAGGAAACATAAACATTTCTTCTTCTTCTTATGGCCACAGACAAACTTCGTTTTCATAGATGTGTATTAGTATACACATGATTTGTTTCTCAGTGAGAAATAAAATAATATTGCGATGCCTGAGCTTGTTGATCACTGATTTTGGGAGTTTATATGTTGTGGAACTTTATTGTGCATTTAATATTGCAGTCTAGTATTCATTCATTCATTCATTCATTTATTTATTTATTATAATTTATTCATTGTGGGCGACACAGTGGCTTAGTAGTTAGCACCATCGCCTCACAGCAAGAAGGTTGCTGGTTTGAGCCTCAGCTGGGTCAGTTGGTGTTTCTGTTTGCTTGTTCTCCCCATGTTCGCGTGGGTTTCCACCAGGTGCTCCGGTTTCCCCCACAGTCCAAACACATGCGCTATAGGTGAATTGAATAAAATTAAATTGACTGTAATGTATGTGTGTGAATGTGAGAGTGTATGGGTGTTTCCCATCCGCTTGTTAAGTGTAACATCACTCGAACTGGCTTCCGGATCGAAGTGCTCTATCAAACTGTATGGGGAGACTCGTCAAATGGTAATAATAAACGTTTACAAAGCCATGTAATACTTACGAAAATGACGATTGCAATATATATATATATCCATGCCTAATATTTGATGGCCAGAAAGTGATTTATTTTTATATAAATTGTTAAAATATTGGTGTCTGTGATGCAGCAAGTCCAGAGACTGTTGTGTACACCATGATTTTATATAAAATTCACTTTTAATGTGTGATATGATTAAAAGGGGGTCATAAACTAACATTTTTTCAGTTCAAATGAGTAGCGGCTTTGATTCTATACGTCACCAATACATCACGACTTAACAAGCGGATAGACTGTAAAAGATATGGACGTAGTATCCTTGACGTCACCCATAGGTTTCTGAAGAACGAAAAAGAAGCTAGAAGTAGGCGTGGCCAACCGTCGCCATTTTGTTCGTGCGTCATTGCACCGACCGGGGGATACCAAACATGGCCAAAGAGGCGGAGCGTGAGGGGAGGTACAGACCAAGCGGCAACCTCCCGCTCTCCCTTGGGAAGCCAATACGGAAGTAACTAAAACTGCAATTCATCGACTCGCCTGGGGGGCTGGCTCCAGGAAGTCCAAGTGCTTTCTTTCTGCATTGGTAAATTGGCCATTTTTACAGCTGATAAAAACATGTTTACAGCCTGGTACAAACGATGTCTTTGGTGCATATAGCTAATATTACCCTTCATGACAACTGTGAGGGGGGTGAATTTTTTTATAACTCATCCGTTTCGTTTTTATTAAGTTATATTAAGTCTGCATAATTAAGCACGTGGCCACTTGAGTGACAGCTAGGTCTAGCTGCTGCTGTCTCGTCACTTCAGCTAATTCTGGCTAATTAGCCGCTGAACTCGGCATATACATCGTATTTTTGTTTTGGTTAATGTTTTTTACACAGACATTTGCCTTTTGGAATTATTTCCTGCAATTATCAGATACTATAGCATGCTGTGTGGATTTAATTGTGCTTACAAACCGTTCAAGTTGCCTCCATTTCCCAGGTGAGTGAAATTATATACTTATTTACCATCTCTATAAATGTATTTGTTTAATTTAAGATCATTTATCATTTATAATGTTCTTTAGACCTGTAATGCACTCCAGAATCTGACAGATTGATTAGCTGTAGGCTCTAGAACAGTCATCTGAAGCGTTGTCATACAGTGTTAGTGCTTGATTTTATAAACAGCCTTGCATTTACTAACACAGACTATATCTGAACTGTTTGATAGTAATTTACGTTTTCCTCCTGTAGAAAAACGTCATAAGAACAATGTTTAGTGGCTCAATGTGTTACAACAGTGTTTTTAAAAGTCTAAACACTTTATTGATATAGTGTACAACCAAGCACGTGTGGTCAGAACACAAACGAGTCACAGGTAATGAAGTATTAAGCGTTCTCCTAAAGTAAAAAGTCTGTCTGAGCCAGGTCTAAGCAAAATGCTGAGAATCCAGCATGCGTCTGTAGCTCACTCTCCGCCTCTTTGCCCTTATTTGGTATCCCGCGTTTGGCGCGATGACACGCTAACAAAATGACGACGGTTAGCCGCGCCTACTTGTAGCTTCTTCTTCTTTTTTTTTTTAACTTGTAGCTTCTTTTGCAGTCTTCAGAAACCTATGGGTGATGTCACGGATACTACGTCCATATCCTTTACAGTCTATGCTACAGACGCATGCTAGCATTTTGCTTAGACTGGCTTTCCTATGGGAGAAATGCTTAATACTTCATTACCTGCGACTCGTTTGTGTTCTGACCACACGTGCTTGGTTGTACACTTTATCAGTAAAGTGTTTAGATTTTTAAAAACACTGTTGTAACACATTGTAACACATAACATTGTTCTTATGACGTTTTTCTACAGGAGGAAAACAATTACTTCCAAATACTTCAGATATAATCTGTGTTAGTAAATGCAAGTCTATTTATGAAATCCAGGCATAACAGTGTATGACAACGCTTCAGATGACTGTTCTAGAGCCTACAGCTAATAATCTGTCAGATTCTGGAGTGCATTACAGGTCTAAAGAAAAATATAAATGATCTTAAATAAAACAAATACATTTATAGAGATGGTATATAAGTACATAATTTCACTCACCTGGGAAATGGAGGCAACTTGAGCGGTTTGTGAGCACAATTAAGTCCACACAGCATGCCATATCATCTGATAATTGTAAGAAATAATTCCAAAAGGCAATTCTGTGTAAAGCCACATAAAACAACACAAAAATACGATGTATGTGCCGAGTTCAGCGGCTAATCAGCCGGAATCAGCTGAGGTGACATGACGGTGACCAGCGAGACCTAGCTGTCACTCAAGTGGCCACGCCCTTAATTATGCAGACTTAATAAAACTTCATATAAACAAAACGGATGAGTTAAAAAAAATTCACCACCTCACAGTTGTCATGAAGGGTAATAGTAGCTATATACACCAAAGCCATCTTTTGTACCAGGCTGTAAACATGTTTTTATCAGCTGTAAACTTGACCAATTTACCATTGCAGTCAGAAAACATTTGGGCTGTGTCCGAAACCGCATACTTCCATACTATACAGTACGCTAAAATCAGTATGCGAGCCGAGAAGTATGTACGAATTCATAAAATTCAAAAATCAGTATGCGAGAAGTACCCGGATGACCTACTACTTCTGGCGAGATTCTGAAGTGCGCATCCCATGCACGCTGCGCTATCCCATGATGCCCCACGAGAGAATTCATGAATGGGAGTGAAGCGACGCAACTGACGCAGGTAGGTCACGTGACCATGACAAAATGGCGGATGTAGTACATTCAAATTCCATTCATACTTCTTACATTCATACTGTATAGAGCGTACTTTTCTAACTGCCGAGTAGTATGTTTAAATTCAAATGCAGTACCTACTGAGTAGTAGGCGGTTTCGGACGCAACCTTGGATTTCCTGGATCCAGCCCCCAAAGGCGGGTTGATGAATTGCTGTTTTAGTTACTTCCGTATTGGCTTCCCGAGGGAGAGCAGTAGGTTGCCACTTGGTGTTTCCCAGTGTTGGGTTGCAGCAGGAAGGGCATCTGTTGTGTAAAACATACAGTAAGGTGGATAAGTTGGCGGTTCATTCCGCTGTGGCGACCCCAGATTAATAAAGCGGAAGGAAAATGAATGAATGAGTAAAATGTATTTAATTAAAGTATTAAATAGGATACAATAGGATACAAAAATAGAGAAATACAGTATACTTAATATATTTATTTATATTATATATTATATTTATATAATATTCATTTTATCATTCTTTTTTTTTTTGGCTTAGTCCCTTTATTTATCTTGGGTCGCCACAGCGGAATGAACCGCCAACTTATCCAGCATATGTTTTACGCAGCGGATGCCCTTCCAGCTGCAACCCATCACTGGGAAACACCCATACACATTCATTCACACACATACACTACGGACAATTTAGCCTACCCAATTCACCTGTACCACTTGTCTTTGGACTGTGGGAGCACCCGGAGGAAACCCACGCGAACTTGAGGAGAACATGCAAACTCCTCTGTTTATGTATATATATATATAATTTTTTTTATTTATTTTTTTATTAATTTTTTTTCATTTTAGACTTATTTTAAATTTATTACAAACTGAAAATTAAAAAAAGAATGAATAAATAAATTAAATTACAGGGCATATATAAATTACAAGAAATTCACGTAAGAAAATGATTTTAACATACATCCTTATAGCTTTTTTATTTTTAACATCTTTTAGGGTTCTAATAAAATGCTTAAGATCAATTTTAAACTAATTAATCTTAGGTTTATTACCGGTCTATTTTTGGCTGTGTATATAATATTTTCCATACATGATGATCAAATTAATAATCAAATTTTGCTCCAAAAAATAAAACATTTGTGAAATACGTCAAAATAAAAATAGTGCGTCATCCTGAACTGTAAGACCAACAGTGTGAGTGACATCTTCACTGACCAATAGATGCGCAGAAAACCGCCCTCGCACTTAGGCGCCAGTGCTTCAACCAATAGCGGAGCGAGTCATTGTAACAACGCGTCGGAGGGGAGATCACTGATTGGCTCCACTCGCAATCTGGGCGGGTCCATTAGACTTCTGCAAGATCCTCGCAGCCATTTTCACGAAAATGTTGCGGGCGCCATGTCTGTGGAAGATCCCGAAAAAGCCTTCGATTGTAAACACAATATTCTGCGTCTGCAGTCTCGCACCAGGGCACCTGTGAAACCGCCGGGGACATAAACAAAGCTGAGGGTATCAAAAGCTGTGTTGAGACAGCCGTTAAACATGAGAGCGGATATAATGTCTGTTAAGCGTCTCATGTGTTGTTGAGACGTGTAAACCGTGAGTTTTTCCTCCAGACTGTCAGTTACGTTATATCAAAAGCTTCAGCCAACGAGTGACTGATGCTCCTCACTCTGGTTTCGGAGAAGGGCCAGTTCCGTTTCCAACCATCATGGCTTTTGTGAGCCTCTTCTCCAGTCCCCCAAGCCCCGCACTTGACAAAATCATGACAGACTGTGAGCTGACAGGGGAAGAAAGGTCGAGTAAACATGTTCTTATCTGCAAATGCTTCACTGTGCAGGTTCATGTGTGTGAATGTGAATCTTTTGACACCTATATCTTGTTTTTATTTTTTATTTTTTTTTTCCCAACGTGGAGTATGTTAGGCTTCGTGTTCGTTTCTGGACAGGCCTCCTTTCCCCCAGTTCACTAAGTAGTGCTCATATTTTCCTGCATGCACGTTCATTTTAGTATTGTGTTGCAGAGGAAAACAAGCGACACAGCTTGTCTTTGTCAATTTTTTCATCTCATGTTCTCCCTTTTATTTAGCTGATTTTTAAGGACGTTTGTTGTTTTTGTTGAAGGTTATAGTTGGTTATTATATTAATGGTAATAAGTCGTTTTCAGGCTTTTGAATATGTAAATATTCACTAGGCGTATGTTGCCCCGCCCACTCACGTTCGGCTTATCGCCCCGCCCACTCGGCAAAGGAAAACATGTCTGGTAGGGATTCATGACAGGACTGTTGAGCCATGTGTAGAGCTATTTTAATGATCAGCCAGTGATTGGAACAAAGACTCAGAAGTTTGACAGGTTTATATGCCCATTAATAACTTGGAATCAACATTTTTATATATTTTTTTATTAATTCTTGCACTTTTCATCATCACAGTTTTTATTTTTATAACACGTCACACTTTTTCATCAAAAACAGTGATGTTGAATTGTTTTTTTTTAAATCAGCATTGGTTTTAAACCAAATGGGAGTTCGTCACACCAACAGCAATTGAAATTGAAGCGAAAACTTCACATAGATGGAGTTTAGCCTTTTGTTTTCCTTTATGAATTGCTGTTCATATTTAGATTTTTCAGAGGAAAGCAAGGGACACTGCTCGTTTTTGTCAATTTCCATTGCTTTCCGAACTTTTTTGTACTTTTATTGAGCTGATTTTTAAGGATTATTTTTGTAGGAGATTGTGATTGGGTATTATATTTGTACTTGTCGTAATTGTATCACAACACATTCAGGCTTTTTATTTTTATTTTTTGTCAAAAACACTGATGCTGAATTGGTTTTTGAAATCAGTATTCACTTCTGCATTGGTTTTAAACCAAATGGGAGTTTGGCACACCATTATAGTTACAATTGGCATTGAAGAGAACTTTGTGATCAGAGTTCGCCAATTTTTTCCCCTTTATGTATTCTTGTTCACTTTTTGAGAGGAAAACAAGCAACACTGCTTGTGTTTGTCAATTTTCATCTCTTTCCCCACTTCTTTGCACTTTTATTTAGCTGATTTTTAAGGATGTTTGGGTTTTGTAGAAGGTTGTAGTTGGTTATTATATTTGTACTAATTGTAATGCGTCACATTCAGGCTTTTGAATATGTAAATAGTCACTAGGTGTATCTGGACTGTTGAGGCATTGAAAGTCATGTGTTGAGCTATTTTAATTATCAGCTGGTGATTGGAGCTTAGAAGTCTGACAAGTTTATATGCCCATTGATATCTTGACATCCATTTGTATACATTTTTTTAATCATTCTTGATGTTGTGCACTTTTCATCATTACAATTTTTTTTAACACCACAAGAGGTGTTGTCTTTTTTTGTCAAAAACACTGATGTTGAATTGGTTTTTGAAATTATTATTCACATCTGTATTGGTTTTGAACCAAATGTGAGTTTGGCACACCATTATAGTTCCAATTGACATTGAAGAGAAAACTTTATGTGATCCAATTTCACCAATTTTTATTCCCCTTTATGCATTACTGTTCATTTTTTGAGAGTAAAGCGATGGACGCTGCTCGTCTTTGTCAGTTTCTATCTCTTTCCTCACTTTTTTGCAGTTTGCACTTTTATTTATCTGATTTTTAATGACGTTTGGGTTTTGTAGAAGGTTGTAGTTGGTTATTATATTTATACTAAAGCTGCACCCGAAAGTGCCTACTACTCAGTAGTTACTGCATTTAAATTTAAATGTACCACCTGGCTGTTAGAAAAGTGCGTTCTATACAGTATGAATGGAAATCGAACGTACTACATCTGCCATTTTGTAATGGCCACATGACCTACCCACATCAGTTGCGTCGCTTCACTCATATTTATTATTCTCTCACGGTGCATCATGGGATACGCACTTAAGAATCTCGCCGGAAGTTGTAGGTCATCCGGGTACTTCTCGCATGCTGATTTTTGAATTCTATGAATTCGGACATACTACTCGGCTCACATACTGATTTTAGCTTTCTAAATGGTATGGAAGTATGTGGTTTCAGACGCAGGTACTAATTGTAATGCATCACATTCAGGCTTTTGAATATGTAAACAGTCACTAGGCGTATGTTGCCTCGCCCATTCACTGTCCATCTGATCTCGCCGCCCACTTGGGAAAGGAAAACATGTCTAGTAGGAATTCATGACAGGACTGTTAAGACATAGAAAGCCATGTTCTAAGCTATTTTAATGATCAACCAGTGATTAGAGCAAAGTCTTAGAAGTTATGCTCATTGTTAAGTTGACATCAAAATGTTAATATTTCTTTCATTCTTGATGTTCTACACTTTTCATGATCATTACCATTTTTATTTTCTTAACACGTCACACAGCGTCTTTTTTTTATTTTTAAATTTTTTTTTTGTCAAAAACACTGATGTTGAATTGTTTTTTGAAATCAACATTCACATTTTTACTGGTTTTAAACCAAATGGGAGTTTGGCACACCATTATATTTACAATTGACATTGAAGAGAAAACTTTATGATCAGAGGTCGTAATTTTTTTTCCCCTTTATGCATTCCTGTTCATTTTTCGAGAGGAAAACAAGCAACTCTGCTAGTCTTTGTCAATTTTTATCTCTTTCCCCCCTTGTTTGTGCTTTATTTAGCTGATTTTTAAGGACGGTTGGGTTTTTGTAGAAGATTGTAGTTGGTTATTATCATTATATTTATAGTAATTGTAATATATCACATTTAGGCTTTTGAATATGTAAATAGTCACTAGGCGTATGTTGCCCCGCCCACTCACATTCCATTTGATTGCCCCTCCCACTTGGGAAAGGAAAGCATGTCTGGTAGGGATTCATGGCAGGCCTGTTGAGGCACTGAAAGCCAAGTGTTGAGCTATTTTAATTATCAGCCAGTGATTACAGCAAAGTTTCAGAAGTTATGCTCATTGTTAACTTGACATCAAAATTTTTATATTTTTTTCATTCTTGATAGTGTACAATTTTCATCATTACAGTTTTTATTTTTACACGTCACACTGCTTGTTGTCTTTTTTTTCTTGTCAAAAACACTGATGTTGAATTAGTTTTAGAAATCAACATTCACATCTATATTAGTTTTAAACCAAATGGGAGTTTGGCACACAGCAATTGACATTGAAGAGAAAACTTTACGTGACCAGAGTTCAGCTATTTGTTTTCCCTTATGAGTTCCTGTTCATACTTGGCATTTTCCTCACAAATATTCCAACACAGCGTCACTGAAAGAATGATTCATTTCAAGTTTTCTTTTAGCACTACTTGTTGCCCATTTTTGTCAAATGTTATTTTCCCAAAAAATCTTGAATCAATTAATTGAAATTGAATCATGGTTTTTGAAGTCAAAATTATATCGCCCTTGAACAAACTATTTATCAAGTTAGGTAACAAATCACAAATTCTTTTGCCCCATTCTTTTTTTTAATATCTAGGCCATTTTTTACTTTTTCTGAACAATTTCTGATCTAGATGCATTTATGTTGCCTCTTTATAGTAACACTTCGATTGCAAATATGGCCAGCAGTGATAAAAAACACAGCATGCATTATTAAATAAAGGATTTCCTGGCTTGGCTTTGACAGCATCAGGATGCAAATAAATTTTCATTGCATCTCCAAATCATGTTAGTTTCATATTACATTTACTGTAGCAGAAATGTAGCGCACTGCATTTCTGTGTACAAAAACCAACAATTTGCCCCTGATTTTACTGCTTATAAATTCAATATTAAAGAAGTACAATGTCATTGCATTTCATTTCTATTGCCCCTTGCTTTTCCCCACTGAACTCAACACTGAAAGTTAGACATCGGTCCACTAATCTGATTTACAAAGTAACTAAATCATCCCATATGCAAGCATTGACCTATATAGAAACATTTTTGTCATTTTATGTTTTTAAACATACATAAGAAATCATAGTACCATATTTTAACTCTGCTACTCTTATGTGTTTAATTCCCATATAAATTGGTTCCTTCGACAGTGTCATGGCCTACTTTGCGAATCTGAGAGACCTTCAGAGTCTCAGTGTTATTGTGTCCTTGTTCTCACTCCAGATTTTATCACTGGGCAACTTTTGGGAATTTGACACCGGGCAAAACAAACATATTGGGTGGTTTCCAATCTAAAGGGCTCATCCCTATGTCCTAATCCCTTCGGAGGGTCCCTTTGAAGGGATTAGAACATGGGTATGAGCCCTTCTAAATTGAGTGCAGTGTGTGACACAAACAGCCTTCCTGCTCAAAGGATAATTTCCTGAAGTGTCCATTAGTTGTATTTTTTAAACTCCTTCATTCCAAAGGGCCCTTCGAATTGGTCAGTTTTGATCACTTCGGTTTAAAATGACACTTCAATATGACAGCCGTAATTTTTTTTCGCTATGAAGTGCCCTTCTGAGGGCAATATATCTCGCTTGGAAAGCACCGACTGTTTTTAATCCAGTAAGAGTGTACTGTTCTATTTGTTTTGCATTGGACATTAAAGATGATCGCCATCATTATTTGGCTTTTTAAATTTAATTATATAAATTTATTATAACCTAATATGAATGTATTATTGAATATATACAATATTATAAAAATTGTAACTTAACTACTATTAACAAAAGGAGATTATAGTCATAGCTAAAGTTTTATATGTACTGAAGAGTATGTGAGGGGTGCTTTCCCATGCAAACTCCATAATACTATTGCAGGGTTTTTCCTGCCTTAAAATAAGGCGGCAGAGTTATCCCGATCCTTAAAGGGCACCTAGGTTACCCCTTTTTGCGGATTTAATATAAGTCTTTTGTGTCCCCAGAATGTGTCTGTAAAGTTTCAGCTCAAAACACCCATCAGATTATTTATTATAACTTTCACTAGTTTGTATTTTATAGCTCTCAACAGCTTTTTGCTGTTTTTGTGTACTGCGCCTTTAAGGCTAGTCCTCTCCGCCCACTGTTCCCACGTGCCTGTCAGCGTGCCTCAGTCTCCACCCTCGGCTGCCTCAGACAACTGACAGACATTAAAGAAAGCAGATCTCACGTAACGTTTGTGAGGATAAACTACAGTAAGAACTTTACCAATGATTATTTGATGCATCTGTTGTGGAGCTGCAACGATTAGTCACACACAATGTCGTTACAAAGTTCACGCACACACACAGACACACACACATACAGAGCGCGCATTTAGCTTTGCACACAAATGTGACAGGATACAGGTTAATATCCACTGCTGTATGGATATCTGTTACGTTAATGTACAAAATAAACCCGATTTAACGTCCACAAACCGGGATTGAAGCGTTTTCTTGTATAATTGTTCTGACACGCGGCTGTGTTGATGAAGTAAATCTGAAGTAAATCGCTGTAATTTATTACACACATGCACTGTTTTAAAAGATTTGAAACTTGTAAAACTCACTCTTGATCACATTTGATGATGATCCTAGCAAATTGAACAGACCTTTTATTCCCGGTTGCTTTGCGCACGTCCTGTCTTGTTGATAGGATTATAAGCGTTACTACGGAGACATGTTAATACGCAGCTGTCAATCAATTCGGTGGGTGGGGGGACCGCACTCCTACGTCAAGTTGCGGTCGGTCTCAAAACCGCTCCAATTGGTCCACCGTTTTTATGTTGTTAAATTGAAAAAAAAAGGACTGGGTGTGTTTATATCACCCCAATATGACGGTCTATACACTATACCTACACATATGTCAGTCCAAACAGCTTGAAAAGTAGATTTTTCACCTTAGGTGCCTTTTAAATTTTTGCTACTTGAAACAAGTGCGTTTTGTATTATTTTTGTAATCTTATTAAATAATACACTCTTATTTAAAAAGACTAACATTAAATGTAATTCAATACAAGACCAGTGCTTGAGCATAACTATGGGATCTGTCTGTATCTGTGATTGCCTGCTGGATTTTTGTCAAAACATGGAGGTGGTACAAAATTTGGTGGAGGTGTCGTGGGTGCCTCGTTAATCTCTATGCAGGAAAAGCCCTGTATTGTATTGTGGGTGTTTGCCAGTGCATTGCTATACAGTTTCACTGTTTCCAGTTATTACAGTCGACAGTTTTAGGATGTACTTTGTGGTTGCTAGTGCAATGTGGGTGGTTACTTTCTGGCAAAAGTCTTTAACATTTCATAACAAACTTCTAAATCTGAGATTGAGAAGTAATAATGATGCTTGCCTTGCCAAACACCATTAAATACTGCTCACTTTATTGTTCGTGCTAATGTGTGATGATGCTTTTATTTATTTATATTGCTATTATTTTTTTCCGTTATTCCTTTTTTCCTTTTCTTTCATTGTACAGCACTTTGACCAACTGAGTAACTATTTTAATTTAGTTCTTTGATTTATTCTTTTTGTGAATGAAATATTAAAGCATTTTTACATTTATTTTACAGGGAGGATGGTGAATTGGAAGATGGGGAAATAGACGATGAAGGCATAAGCATAGAAGAAGTAAAGGAAACTAAGGAAGAATCTGAAGAGTTTGATAAAGACAAAGAGAAGGGAAAAGAGAGAGAAAAAGATGAGAAGTCACACCGGCATTCCCGAAAACGACACAGGAAAATTAAAGAAAAGCACAGGTCAAAGAGAAAGAGGCGAGACCGACAAAAGGTATGTTTTGTGGTGCAGCTTTTTGAATGATTATCCGTAGTTTTTTTCCTTTAGGCTTCTGTCAGTATCAGATTTTCTTGTTGTGATTAATTGCTGAAAATCATCACAATATTGACCTAATCTGCAAAAACGATGACTTTAGCTGTTAAAATAACCTAAAAAATCAGAATTGTATTGCTTTATTAGTTATTCCAATTATAAATATTTTTTTTTTCCACAGTATTTTGAAGCGCTAATTACTTCAATATTGCGCATGTTCTTTATCATGAATCATATTAAACGATTGGGTCACACTAAGGTTTTATTAGTTAATGTATTTACTAACATGAATTAATTATGAACAATGTTTGTACAGCATTTCTCAATCATAATTCAGCACAAACTAATGCATTATTAACATCCAAATTCATGCTTGTTAACAGTAGTTAATGAACAGTGAGTTAACATGAACTAACAATGAACAACTGTATTTTCATTAACATGAACAAATAATAAATGTATCGTTCATTGTTTGTTCATGTTAGTAAATGCATTAACTAAAACCTTATTGTAAAGTGTTACCAATGATTGAATTTTTATGCCTTTTTTCTTATTATTTTCCAATGCAGCATCACACTCCGTCCAGTGGCTCCAGCTCAGACAGCTATGACTCTGAACATGAGCGTCAAGGCAGACGTAAGAGCAAGAAGAGCAAATTAATGTATCGTGATCACGATGGAGATTTTGCACAGGTGAGTTCAGGGTCATGCACCAGATTTAAAATTGCATTATCAGTGGCATAGTATACGATATTATCATGATATTGACTTCATCTGCAAAAAAGTTATCTTAACAGGTATAATAACCAAAAATACTTGACTTATAGCTTTATTGTATATAAACACAGTCAAAATAAATCTTGCTGCCTTTTTTTTTTTTTTAGATTATTTTTAAATTAATTAAATAAGCTTTTCTAGCCATCTCAACTTGCGTTATTATTTTAATATTAGTTAAACATACAACAGAATTTTATTAATTATTAGCTCAAATATATAAATGACAACTTGTAATCTGATTACAACTACAATTTTAATGCGTTATTAGGCATTAACTAAGAAGTTTACATCACCTACGATTTCTTTAGTTTTCATAGTTAGTTAAATTAACTACTGTAAACTATTGGAGTTCTATCCAACAACATCCTTATAAGCAGTGTAGTAGTCCAGGTTAACGTGAATATGCTGATCCGATCGATCCGATATCAATATTAGGCTGATATCTTTAAGGCGATGGATTACGTAATTGTACAGAACTGCTTGCCTCGCGCATGCGTGGGTCGAATTTGTTCAGACTTGTCCAGTGCACTGTAATGAAGCTTTCCTCACAATGTTGATTCCTTCAAAGTCTGTCCTGTCTTTCTGTGGTATTACCACTGCATTAATAACTCAGTAAGTAACCATATTCCTTATCACTGTAGATATGTTTGATAGAGTGTCATTGTGTATTTTGGTTTAAATCGCTTCAGGAAAACTATGCGTAAACATAATAACAGCGATGTACAGTGCTAAACTCGTTGGGTTGTTTGTAATCTAATAGGATTATTTGTTATCAATGTGTTGCTTGCCATTTGTTGTTGATGTATTCAGTTTGATTGGCACATTTATTATGATTATTAACAAGCGCACGTGCTGGCTTTCAACACACACACACACAGACACAGACATCGATCATTTTTCTCCCAATTGACAGCAAGAACGAACATAGAAGTGTTATCTGATTAAAAAGCAGCACCTAAATGTGTTTAAAAGAATCTAAAACGCCAAATGGGACGAATTTATGCCGTATTTTTTAAAGTAATACTATCTGTATTTAGCTTTTCGCTTGTAAGGTGGCTCTGAACTGTCAAAACACCTTTCAAAATGCTTTTTCAGACATTACATATTTGTACATTTGTACATTACTTTACCACGTTTTATTCAAGAACATTTAAGCTGGTTTCAGTTCTTTCATTTTCATTTAATATTTAATTTTTATTTAACTTGCTTATTAATTAAATCCCATTTTGTTATTTAACCTATTATTTTTATGCAATAGTCAAGTTGCATGTTAGTTTGCTATGTAAAAAGAAAGGAAAGAATTTATTTTTGGCATGCTGATTTATGTGAAATCGTGAATATATCCATAATCACCTTGCAATTTTGAAATTATTGCTTTTTTGCTTTGAGTTGGCTATTCGAAGACCAGTTCAAACTTTTATAAAGTTTTTAAAATAAAATCAGTTGTTTACTGTATAAAAATATAACATTTTGAAATATTTATATTTATCAGCTAATATATCGGTTATCGGCCTCCAAATCTTAAAAGCTATCGTTTATCGATATTGGCCAAAGAAGTCCATATTTGTGCATCCCTAATCACTATATACAGACCCACTAGTTTTTCGCATTTTTTTTTCATGTGATTTTCCGCGATAAAAATGACTGATTTTGTGGTGGTAATTTCCAGAAATTTGCGGACAATTTTGCAACTAAAATATATAAATATAATATATATATACAGGGAGTGCAGAATTATTAGGCAAGTTGTATTTTTGAGGATTAATTTTATTATTGAACAACAACAGCCATGTTCTCAATGAACCCAAAAAACTGATTAATATCAAAGCTGAATATTTTTGTTAGTAGTTTTTAGTTTTAGCTAATTTAGGAGGATATCTGTGTGTGCAGGTGACTATTACTGTGCAGAATTATTAGGCAACTTAACAAAAAACAAATATATACCCATTTCAATTATTTATTTTCACCAGTGAAACCAATATAACATCTCAACATTCACAAATATACATTTCTGACATTCAAAAACAAAACAAAAACAAATCAGTGACCAATATAGCCACCTTTCTTTGCAAGGACACTCAAAAGCCTGCCATCCATGGATTCTGTCAGTGTTTTGATCTGTTCACCATCAACATTGCGTGCAGCAGCAACCACAGCCTCCCAGACACTGTTCAGAGAGGTGTACTGTTTTCCCTCCTTGTAAATCTCACATTTGATGATGGACCACAGGTTCTCTATGGGGTTCAAATCAGGTGAACAAGGGGGCCATGTCATTAGTTTTTCTTCTTTTAGACCCTTTCTTGCCAGCCACGCTGTGGAGTACTTGGACGCATGTGATGGAGCATTGTCCTGCATGAAAATCATGTTTTTCTTGAAGGATGCAGACTTCTTCCTGTACCACTGCTTGAAGGTGTCTTCCAGAAACTGGCAGTAGGACTGGGAGTTGAGCTTGACTCCATCCTCAACCCGAAAAGGCCCCACAAGCTCATCTTTGATGATACAAGCCTAAACCAGTACTCAACCTCCACCTTGCTGGCGTCTGAGTCGGACTGGAGCTCTCTGCCCTTTACCGATCCAGCCACAGGCCCATCCATCTGGCCCATCAAGACTCACTCTCATTTCATCAGTCCATAAAACCTTAGAAAAATCAGTCTTGAGATATTTCTTGGCCCAGTCTTGACGTTCCAGCTTGTGTGTCTTGTTCAGTGGTGGTCGTTTTTCAGCCTTGAGACGTAATTTTTCGAAAGACACTCAAATACATCATGTGCGCTGCCTATGCAACATCTATAAGTCATGTAAAACATTTAATTGCAAACTGAAATAAATATAATTTGATTATATGGTTTGTAATTTGATGTTTTATGAAATTATTAACATTTTTTGCGAATATTTTGCGTTTAAGAATTTTGCAGGATCGCAAAAATTTGCAACTTTTTGTTAATTTTATGTTGGATTTAGCGATCATCAAATCGCGAAAAACAAGAGGGTCTGAATATATTGAAAATACTGAATTTCAGCATATGTCTATATAATTCCTCTTTCTATTCACGTCTCCAGCGGGAAAATGAACCCACAAAAATCCAGAGATCAATGCAGCATAAGAACAGTGATTTGGACAAATACAGTGACTACAGTGAAGAAAAGTATGATTATGATGACGAGGACGATTACTCGGAGGAGCTGTCCAAATACAAGCATGCTAAAGAGTCGTCTGGTCATGGTAAAGGTGGGATACCTAAAGACCAGTCTAAGAGATCAAATATGAAGGGACAGCAAAAGCAACAACAACAACAACAACAACAACAACAACAGCAGTGTATGTTTGTTATCTAAAAATATTATAGATGGAAAGGGAATTAAATAGATGAAGCTATAAATCTGAATGATGATGAATACATTATTTGCATGTTATGTAGTTGGTGGGCAGCGTGGCAGAGGTCGTGGTGTTGTTGGCAGAGGACGAGGAATGCTGAATAAAAATAAGAAACTGAAGGGCAAGAACTGGGGCAGAGGCCGTGGTCGAGGAGGAGAGCAAATGGGAGGAGATGGGGTAAGAAATTCTCTCTTTTTTTGGATTTACTTCCACCCAGTCTTGGGTAAATTACTTCAGAAAATAAATTAATTGAACTTGGTACAAATGTGTACATCAAAGATCTGGACTAAAGCTACTGACATGATCAGGACCCAGAATGATTGCCTTAATTTGTATAATTGTATTCTATTGATCTCTCATTTTTGATTGCTGTACTTTTTTTTTTTTTGACTTCTATTTATTGAATTGATATATTTTATTATTATTTTATTGTTAATAGAAAAGAAATTAATTCCTAATTACATTATTAACATTGTATTTAAATTACTTTTCTAGTTTGTCTGAAAACTAAAATTTAAGTACTTGACTCAATTCACATAAATGTCAACACATAGGCAATAGAAATTAAATCTTTGATTCTTTAAATTTAAGTGAAACAGGACCTTTTAGTTTTGTTTAAAAAATGTAACACTTAAATTTTAAGCTATTTGTATCAAAGCACAAAACGCTTCAAATTTATGACACCATATTTCATTCATACAATATATTAGCATACATTTCTAAAAATTAGTATTGTTTAAGCGTGTGCAATTGTCAGACAAAAAACACCTGACTTAGTTGAAAAGTAAATTGTTATGCAAAATATCTGGAAAAAAATATATAAAGAATTATACACACACACACACACATACACAATTACTCTGGCTCTCTGAATACCTTATGTTGTCATGAACTAATTTCTCAATTAATTTTTTTTTCTTAAGCATGTGCAGTTGTCTTGAGAGAAATAAAATTATCAAATTATTTAAAAAAAAATATTATTAAAAATAGAATCATTAATGCGAGAGTGTATGGGTGTTTCCCAGCACTGGGTTGCATCTGCAAGGGCATTCACTATGTAAAACATTTGCCGAAATAGCTGTTTATTCCGCTGTGGTGACCCCTGATCAATAAGGGACTAAGCAGAAGGAAAATGAATGATTAAAATAGAATTATTCCTAACTGCCTCTGTTAATTTATTCATTCAGAACTGTTGAATTTATGTGTAGTATTTAAGGCAATTGTATTTTAAGTAACTAATTAAATTGCCTAAAACTGAAAGTAACTTTGCTTTTTCAGTGGAAAAGTAATTTAATTACAGTAACTAGTTTCTTTAAAATTAATGACACCCAACACAGCTTTAACTAATACAATCTCATGGTATTCATGCTATTGTTTTGTTGTCTTCATACAGGACTCTAAAGGTCCACCCATTTTCCAGAAAAAGCGTCCAATCATGAGTCAGGAATTCATTAATCAACATACGGTTGAACACAATGGAAGACACATTTGTAAATATTTCCTCGAGGGTAGATGCATCAAAGTAAGCTTATTCACCACTCTTTCACAAATATTGATTAATATCTGACAAAATGTGCATACTCTTAGTGAAATGTGATCTTAATGCTTTACAGGGCGACCAGTGCAAGTTTGAACACGATAATGTTGTTCCAGAGAAGAAGAAAGAACTGTGCAAATTTTACGTCCAGGGCTACTGTACCAAAGGAGATATTTGTATATACATGCACAATATCCTTTTAAAACAAAACTTTTTTGAGAGATTGACAGTGAGAGATAATTGTTACATGATTTTTTTTTTTCCAAAAAAAAAGCATATGTTTTATCTTATTTCTCCTTGACCCTAAAGTTTACGTGAGTATCCTTGCAAGTTCTTTCACACTGGAGCAAAGTGTTATCAAGGAGACAACTGCAAGTTCTCCCATGAGCCTTTAACCGATGTCACCAAGGAACTTTTGGATAAGGTATGGACTAACTTGTGACTGAACATTCAGTTTCCATACAAATGCTTGCACTAGAATATTTAAAATACATTGATTTCTCTGATTTTTTTAATAACATACATTGCTCAGTTATAGGGGTGTCAAAATTAATCGTTTCTTCGGTGCACCGCGATGCAGACGCGGACAATTCTGTATCGGTTCAGTAATAATCATAACCGGTTATTATACTGACGTCATCTCACATGCGCTATGTCGCCGTATCTTACTATGGCGAGGGAGGCGAGCCGCGAGCGCAATTATTTACAACGCTCTAACTACGAAAAACACACAATGTGCACAATTTCACTGCGTGTGTGTTTGCTGAACACTGTTTCACTGAAACTTACAGCAAAAGCCCCTATTTCACGGCGATTAAGAGAATGAAAGTAATCTCCATTTCTCTCTCTCTCACTGTCTCACTGTGGCCCATGATGAGTGCATCTGTGAAGAGCACCAGCGTGTAAGAGCCAATCGCAGCCCTTTCTGTTGAGCGCGTGACCAATTAAAGGGGTGTATGAAATAACTTTGTAGACAAGGCAAAAAGCGAGCGGGATATTTATATTTGTTTATTTGCTATAGACCATTTCAATGTAGTCATGTCATT
Source organism: Danio kyathit (assembly GCA_903798195.1). Lineage (NCBI taxonomy): Eukaryota > Metazoa > Chordata > Actinopteri > Cypriniformes > Danionidae > Danio > Danio kyathit. Next base: position 56,092,820 of record LR812531.1, read on the forward strand.
GGCCCATGAACATTTCCTGCTTGACTTTAAACTATTTACTAACTGTAACAAGAGGCAATTCAATCATAACTTGATTTTAAATCAGCCGTCATAACACTATTTATCAAGATGTGGACCTTTTTGGATTCTCAGAAGCAATTGAAATTAAAAATGTAAAACAGGAAATACGTTAGGGCCATTGTTTTTGTTTACATCCCTCAAAATGGTCTATAAATGCTCGTGTTGTTTAAAGGTACAGTTTATATATCTGACTGTTTGTATTAAGGGACAAAATTGTTTTACAAATAGTATATAAATATATTTATACATTTTAATACAAGAATTGCTGTGCTGTGAAGAAAATAAAAAACTGTGTATGGAAAGCATCGTCAATGCACCGTGATGCACCGAGATATCGAATTGAACCGAATCGAAGGCATGATAATCATAACCGAACCGAACCGTGAGACCAGTGTAGGTTCACACCTCTACTCAGTTATGCAGTGGTGATAGTAATGCTAAAGGGATTGTTTACCCAGAAAGGTAAATAGACATAATTTACTCACCCTTTACTTGTTTCAAACCTTATGAGATTCTTATATCTGTTAAACAAACAGAAATAATGTTGGAAACCTGTAACTATAGTTTTTTGTTTTCCTACCATGGAAGTCACTGGTTACAGGTTTCAGTATTCTTCAGTATATGTGTATATTTTGTGTTCAGCTTAAAACTTATAAAAGTTTTGTAACCACATTAGTTTGAGTAAATAGAGTATTTTTTCTATTTTTGGGTGAACTAACCTTTAAAATGAAATATTAAAATGGCTTGATTTCATACAAGAAACGTTTGGAGAAGGTATGGACTAACTTGTGACTGAACATTCAGTTTCCATACAAATGCATGCACTTAAATATTTGAAATGCATTAGATTTTTCATACCTTGCTCAGCTATGCAATGGTAATAGTAATGTTAAAGAGCTAGTTCACTCAAAAAGGAAAATTCAGTCATCCGTTTACTCACCCTTTACTTGTTTCAAGCCTTTATGGGATTCTTTCTTCTGTTAAAGACGAAAGAAGATATTTAGAATGTTGGAAACCTATAACCATAGTATTTTGTTTTCCTGCCATTGAAGTCAGTGGTTAAAAGTTTTCAGTTTTCTTCAAAATATTTTTTTTTGTGTTCAACAGAAGAAACTTATAATGGTTTGAAACTACTTTAGGGTGATTAAATAGAGTAAGTTAAAGTTTTGGGATGAACTATGCCTTTAAAAGAAGTGTTGAAATGACATAAAATTTTAAATGACTAATATAAATAACTGTCCAGTTCCAGGGACACAGTTGTTTTAGATAAACCGTCAGTTGACAGAAGCATGCGTTAGGTTTTAGCATTTTAAAAAAACAATTTAATGTCATGTTCAGTGAGTAAAGCATGCATTGAAAATCTAATTTCTGTTGCACATCTTAGATCTTAAATACAGATGAGGAAACTGTCCATGAAGACGAGCTTGAGTTAGAAAATCTGAGAAAACAAGGAATTGCCCCCCTGCCTAAACCCCCTCCAGGTGTTGGATTATTACCCACTCCTGGGCCTGGAAGTCCCACAGATGGAAGCAAGAAGATCCCTTCTCTGTTTGAGATCAAAGTTCAGCCTACTGTGGACTTGGCACATAAAATCGCTCTAAGGTACTGTTTGCATTTACAGATTGAATCCTGTTGGAAGTTCCCACAATTCATGGAATTTTGGAATATCATGCAATTTTAGAAGGTCTATTTCAGGCATTGAAAGTCCTTCACAATTTTGTAATATAGCTCTGTTTAACGCTCTTTGTTATGCTTAAACCATATCCTAACTACACATGACGTGACAAGATTCCAGCAACAAGCAATGTGGCTGTCTGCACCAAACTCGATGCAACACAACAGAAACATACTGTAGTCCCAGTCCTGTGACTGTTTATATATTATAGTTTAAATACTATAATCATTCATTTAAATTTCAGTCACTGCAATCCTAACAAAATGGTAAGGGTTATAATCTAATTAATGCATATCAAACAAATTAACATTATTAAAAGTACATAGGCTGAGTGACTGATGTTGTTGGTTTCCACTTGGTTGAAGTCACTGACTTTCAATTTCAAACCATTAGTTTTTTTTTTTTCAAGATCTGACGTAAACTATTTGCTGCTGCTTTCAGTAGTATGGCAATAAATGTCACCTTAAATAGTGTTCAAACCTTGAGAGCATTTAACGCTGAATAAAGCACATAATCAGTACCTGAGGTGATCATTGTCATAGCAGTTTATGCTGTTGATTTGCCTGCGACAGCACAGAAATAGCAACAGTTTCAGAAATATTTCAGATTGGACAGATGGTTGGGACATAAAATCATTTTATAAACTCGCACCTTTAATCATGTGTCGCAGCACCACATGGCATGTAGTTAGGACAGTGTTAGGCTATTTTCAGCTTCATTTTATTTTGTTAGCGTATCAACGGGCAATCCCTTAAATCAAATGCAGTCACCAGACTGTACCTGTTAATAATATGAATGATTATATAACTTTTAAGAGCTTTGGATTAAAAATGACCACTTTTACTTTTTAAAACTTAGTATTCGATGACAAAAAAGCTAAATGTAAAGTTTGTAAAACTACTACAGAGCTATCAAATATAGGAGAGCGAGCACTTCCATTTTTTTCATAATCTGAGGTAAATTATCATTTGTTGTTCTAATTATTCATCTACTTATGCAAAATGATATTTATGCTAAAACCATTTCAATATTATACAAAGCGTCCTGTGTTCTCTTTGATTAGATGCCAAGGAAATTCAGCTTTTTAGTCAGTGAAAGTCTGGGAATTTGTTATTCTTATGCTGATGATACACAGGGTAACTTTTTGAGCAATGTTGTTGGGCAATTGTGGGAAATAATGCCATAAATGGGTACTAGGTGAGGCACAGGTTAACTTATTAGGGCAATGGGTTACAAATACAACATTGTTGCCTGTTCTTAATAGAAAATAGCAGAGCAACATCGCTCTGCCCGTAAACATTGCCCAAAAAGTTGCCCTTCGTATCATCAGCATTAAAGTGAAAACCCTGGAGGCCAAAATATACACCAAAGGAGTGTAGCTAAATTTCTGTCATTACTTTAGTTATATTTTTATATCTTCCTATTTTTTGAGAGTAAAATAAAAATAGTAAATCTATTTGTATAATATTAAACTGCTAAAACTATTTCAATATTACACAAAGTGGCCTGTGTTCACATTGATTAGATGACATGGAAATTCTGCATTTTAGTCAGTGAAAGTCAGAGAATTTGTTATACTTATGCTGATGATATACAGGGTAACTTTTCGAGGAATGTTGCTGCACAATTTTGGGAAATTATGACATAAATGGGCAATTAGGTGAGGCACGGTGTAACTAATTAGGGCAATGGGTTACAAATACAATATTGTTGCCCATTCTTAATATAAAAATAGCAAACCAACATCGCTCTGCAAAATTGCCCGGCAAAATTTGCACTTCGTATTGTCAGCATTAGAGTGAAAACACTGGAGGTCAATATATACACCAAATGAGTGTAGCTAAAATTCTGTCATCACTCTAATTATATATTTTTATATCTTCCTATTTTTTGAGAGTAAAATAAAAATAATAGGTCTATTTGTATAATATTAAATAGCTAAAACCATTTCAATATTGCACAAAATTACACAAAGCAACATCGCTCTGAAAAATTCCCCGGCAAAAAGTAGCCCTGTGTGTCATCAGCATTAAGGCTCATACACACTCTGAAGGACTTGCAGCGGCCAAGCAACTGTTGATTTCAACTAAAAGTGAGTGACTTCCGACAACCTCCGTCTACGCAATCGTCATCAATTGTTGGTGACCAGGTGGGCGAGTTTAGCAACATGACAAAGTTGAGAATCCTTCAACTTTATGCAAATGAACAGCGACTTTCTTGAGCGACAGCCAGTTGGAGCATCAGTAAAGCTTACATGATCTTTTCTCAGCTCGCTCGGAGGCCAGTTGTATTCTCCGTGCTGTAGACCTACACACCCCTGCGTTTGCAGCAGGTCGCCCCCCAGAGCGTCAGGCAGCTACAAAGTCGCTGCTAGTGTGAATGAGGCAAACCCTGGAGGTCAAAATTTACACCAAATGAGTGTCGCTAAAATTCTGTCATTACTCTAATTATATATGTTTATATCTTCCTATTATTTTGGGGTTTCATTTGTAACCCGTTTCATATGCATTTACATCGCAGACCCAATTTCTACAACAGTACATCGCCCCCTGCTGGACAGTTTCAAGGTGGTCCACAGTTTGGCAGCAGCCCTGAGGACATGCAGGCTGGAAATATGATGTCTCCTCCACCCAATCCTTCCCATTCTCCTCATCCAGGCTCAATGGGGAGTCCTCCACCACCATTCACAGGTCCAGGAATTCCCCAAAGCCCTCCATGCCAACCTCCACCCCAAGGCTTTCCTATTCCACCTCCAGGCCAGCCACCAGCTTTCCATGGCAGCATGCAGCACATGAGCTGTCCTCCAATCAATCAACAGGGGGCTCCATTTCCACCCATGCCTGATGTGCAAATGAACATGCCTTTCCCAAACATGGGCCAGATGCCTTCAGAGTTCTTCAAGACTTTGTTTAGCAGCCAGTCTCTTGCTCAAGGAGGTAGGTTTTCATTTAGCATGAAAAACAAAACAAAAACAAAAAAACACATACTTGTAAGATGTAGTATAAATTGACAAATTGGGATGCAACATTGATTTTTATTAAAAGATATGAAATATGAGTGATTGCGCTTTCTGTGTTGCAGCTACAGATGAGGGACCCATGCAGGAGTCTCAGCCACATGGTAACACTGATTCCAGTGGCATGCAGGACTTCCTTCCGGCTGTACAGAAGGCTTTGCTTTTACATCTAAACCAGAACAAGCAGGACTCTGACTCTCACAGGGAAGAGGGACAAGGGTCTACACCTTCCAACAGAGATAAAGGTTAGAGAAAATAAACTAATATAGAATATTTGTTTTAACCCTGAATGTTAGAGTGCTGCAGGAGTGAGTTTTAAAGGGACAGTTCACTCAACTAAAAATTCAGTCATTATTTACTCATCCTTCTCTTGTTTCAAACCTGTTTGAGTTTTTCTTTTTACTGTATGTTGAACACAAAGGATCATATACTGAAGAATGCTGGATGTCAGTGGCTACTTTTCCCCAACTTTCTTCAGAATATCTTGTTTTGTGTTCAACAGAAGAAAGAAATTCATGAAAGTTTAGAATCACTTGAGGGAGAGTAAATGGTGAGGAAATTTTAATTTTTGGGTGAACAACCAGGAAACCGCCTGAATATATCACCTTGATGGCAAAGGGTTTTTGATTAAATGTCTGAAAAAAAGTTCTGTGGTTAACACACAATTTTATATTTATTTATTTGTTAATTAATTAATTAATTTATTTATGTATTTTTGCATAAAATGCATCAATAATAACTAGGCCCACACGGAATGTGCGCGCACAAAATTCCGCAGATTTTTAGCCTATCATTGATTCTGTTTATTTACTGGTGTAAATGTGTGTCAAACTCATTGAAAAGTCATATTTTCTCTCTTTTAGTAGATATATTATATAGAAGACTTGCTTTGTTTACCAAATGAAGTAAATCTAATTGGATTTGCATTGTAAACATTAAATAGGTATTACTATTTAAATAGGTTAAAAAGGTATTACTTTTTAGTTCAATTATTAAGGTTTTAGTTATGAAACTCCCAAAATCATTCCACATAAATCCGCAGATTTTTAACAAAATTCTGCACTGAAATAGCAAAAAATGTCTGCAGATTCTGTCTGGCCCTAATAATATCTCACCGAGAGTTTTGTTTAAGCTTTTACATGTTTTTAGTGGTTTTAGTGGTGCTATAGAGTTTATCTGTGATGTTTAGCATCATCATACCAAAGTAGAATTGATTTACTCACTGGTCTGCGTTCATAGCCTCATTCATTGTATTTTAATCCCTCTCTTTCAAACTATTACAACTTTCCAACTTAGTGGATATTAAAGTCATTCAACCATTGTGGAATTTATTTTTAGCCTAATTTTTTACTTAAAAAAAAAAATCAAATACAAAAGGAGATATGCATTCTGTTTTAATGAGTGTTTATATATTTACCCACATACAGTATATATATAAGTCAGAATTATTAGCCTCCCTGTTTATTTTTTTCTCCCTAATTTCTGTTTAACAGAGAGAAGATTTTTTCAACACATTTCTAAACATAATAGTTTTAATATCTCATTTCTAATAACTGAATTATTTTATCTTTGCCATGATGACAGTCAGTAATATTTGACTAGATATGGTTTTTTTTTTTTTTTTTTTTTTTTTTTAAGAATTATTTTTGGCTTTTTTGCCTTTATTAAGTGGATAGGACAGTATTTCAGTCAGGAAGCGAAGTGGGAGAGAGAGAGAGAGAGAGGGGGTAGGGACAGGAAATGTCCTTGAGCCGGGATTCGAACTCGGGATGCCCTGAAGTGCCACTGCACCATATGTCAGTGCTCTAACCACTAGGCCATTGCACCGACTGACAAGATATGTTTTAAGACACTTCTATACAGCTTAAGGTGACATTTAAAGGCTTAACTAGGTTAATTAGGTTAACTAGGCAGGAGAGGGTAATTAGGCAAGTTATTGTATAATGATGGTTTGTTCTGTAGAGTATCAAAAAAATATATAGCTTAATGGGGCTTAATAATTTTGACCTTAAAATGGCTTTTAAAAAATTTCAAACTGCTTTTATTCTAGCCAAAATATAACAAATAAGACTTTCTCCAGAAGAAAAAATATTATCAGACATACTGTGAAAAGTTCCTTGCTCTGTTAAACATAAATTTGGAAATATTTAAAAAAGAAAAAATTATTCAAAGGGGGGCTAATAATTCTGACTTCAACTGTGTGTGTGTGTGTATATATATATATATATATATATATATATATATATATATATATATATATATATATTATAGGTGGGCATAGATTAATTTTTTTAATCTAAATTAAAATGGCTCATTTGAGTTCTGCCGAAGGCATTCAGAATATTTGTGCTACCCAAATAATAAGTCTTTGAGAACGGGTTTCTCAAGCCAGGTGACGCATTAGACCAGGGGCTCATCTCCTGTTTCCAAAATGCATCACAAACTGCTTGAGAAACTGTTCTACTATGATAATTGGTGATGAAAATAAATGATGTTCAATAAGATGTACTTGTGTTTACTAACTGTTTATTCAGTTAAACATGAATGTTGAACTGTAGGCCTACATAAGCTCCAAACAGCGATTTCATACTTGCTTTTGATGTACGTACATACAGAAAATGCTGCTTCGCAAAGGCAAGTTCACAGAGCCCTGACGGTGTCAAACATTGAGTATGTTTACATGGGCAACAATACTTTAATACGATTTTAATATGATTAAAACAATACTCTGATTAAGCGCCTACCATGTAAACAGCGATTTTTGATTACTTAATGCGACTAAAGTCATAACTGAACTAAACAGAAATGGAATTAAGACGTGGAGTATGCACATATTAGTGGCATTACTGACAAACTATTCCCGTCATGTAGGACTTTTCGCCATATTTTCCGACAAGATCCACACAGGCGGCTGTCAGTAAAGGACCGCACGGACACACAGACGCACACACACACACAAACATACACACACACACATCGCAAAATGCAGAAGTTTTTTTTCTTCTCATTTGGCGTGCGTTATTAAATTCCATAACACTCTCACCTGTCCTTACTCATTTATTTGCGTCTAATACCCCAGTTTGTCACAAAGGCATTAATTAAATGTTCGTGAGTTAAAGTAAAACTGCTGAACTGCAGTTAGAGTCAGGCATCCTGCTGATTTGATTCAGAAGGGCACTTCTTTCCCAGACGGCTCACCGGTCAGGTAAACATCCGCACTAAACTATCAAGGTGAAAGTCATCATAGCTTGCGTAGAATAGACCCAGCTTCCACCCAACTTTGAGAATAGATTAACGGCGATATTTTTTTTATCGCGCGATAAGAGTCTCGCGTTAACGCAGCACGTTAACGCCGATAACGGCCCACCACTAATATATATATATATATATAGTCAATTATTTCTATGCCAGTGTTCAGATCATTTATTCCAGATTTCAGTCTCAAAATCAATATTTCTATTCTATTCAATTCTATGCAATGCAAAAGGGGTATACATTCTGTTTTTAGCCAGTGCATATACGTTTACAGATGTACAGTACATATAGTCAATAATTTTTTACATTACAGTAATCATACCATTTCTTCCAGTATTTTAAAAATAGGTCACTTTTAACCTAAATAAAAATTGATTATTTATCATATATTTCTTTAAATATTTATATTCATTCACAAGTGAGGGGGTGTCCTGTTTATATCGTTGCCTGCTTATGCACTTCTAACTTCAGCTTGGTTACTTCTGCTGGTTAAATTAAAGTATTGATGGGGAAAAAGCAATATAGTCAAATTAATATTGAGTAGTAATAAAGTAGTAATTAATAAAAAAAAAACAGGGTTCATACGGTCATGGAAAACCTGGAAAAGTCATGGAATTTGGACATGCCTAGGAAAAGATTTGGAAAAACAAAAAAAAAAACACTCAAAGTCATGGAAATAGTGTAACAAATATCTGTATACTTAAATATAGGTTAGTTGTCTTTACTTCTTTACTTCTTTTCTGTCCCAAAAAACATGCTCTCACATTATTCAAGTTATTACGAACTTTATTTATAGAGCACTTTAAAATACACAGAAGTTAGCCAAAGTGATATACATAAACATATAGAATACATAAAAAATAAGGTAAAATATAGCTAAACTACCTAAAAAGGCATATGAAATAAAATACCCAGTTAGTAAAAATGTGTTAGTGCTGTTCCCCTGTTCCTAGAGATCTACCTTCCTGCAGATTTCAAGTGCAACCTTGATCAAACACACCTGAGTTTAATTACCATGTGCTCCTTCAAGTTGGTTTAGTTGTGTTTGATTAGGGTTGGAGCTAAATTCTGCATGAAGGTAGATCTCCAGGAACAGGGTCGAGCACCCTTGCATTACATGAAACATTAGGTTATGAAAATTTACTTGAAATACCTGGAATTTTAGTAGTAAAAATGTTCATGAACCCTGAAATAATGATCATGGTTTGAATATTCATACTCTAATATTGGGTTGATTTCTATTTATTAGATGAAACTCCTAACTGGTACTCCAGCGATGACGAGGAGGGCAGTAGTGTAAAAGCAATCCTTAACACTCTTAAAAAGCAAAACGAAATGCTAAAAAACCAACCCAGCGTGGCACCAGCCGACCCAAGACTCCAGAAGGAACGCGTTGTTGACCCTCGAATAAAAGCAGACCCACGTCAGCGTCCGCCAGACCCCAGAAAAGAGGATGCTGTTGGAGACCCCAGGCTTGCCAGAGACCCACGCAAAATAAAACCTTCAGATGCCCCCAAACCTGACCCTCATCATCGGCACCCCTCCGTGTCCCACAAAACACCAGCAGGAGAGGATGATGATGAATGCGAAAGAGAGCTTCGTGAACGTGCAGTTTTAATCCCACTAGATCCCATTCCTGGAGGAACCCATCGAGACCCGCGCTGTCAAATCAAACAATTCAGTCACATCCGAGTGGATATTCTCCTCCAGCGTCCGGCTTTTTCTCAAACCGTAATTTGGGCTCCAGAAGATCTCATCCCGTCGTTGATTCCCAAACAGGAGCACTCCATAAATCTGCCGCTTCCACCGTTAATCGCTGACGCGCAGTTAAACCGTAGCCTTTCGTCTCCACCCGATCACCCTCCGTCTGCAACTCTGAGTCCTCCAGATCCGCGTTTGGCTGCCGCACGCTTTAAAGAGGGCATTGTGCGGATTGGAAGTCCTCCTGGCAGGACTGTAGATCCTCGACATCAAGACAAGCCTACAGATCCGCGCACTCATAAAACGCTCGATCCCAGAATAAATCGCTCTGGAAGTCTAGACTCCAAGCCTCCGGTTGCAAAGGAAAGTCCAATTGAAAGAGTGGATCCACGAATACAGCGTGCGTCCTCAAACCAACCAGTTAGTGTGGAAAAATCGGAGAAGTTGCCTCCATATGCACCACGTCTGGCTTCATCGATGGGTGCTGGTCTTGAAAGCCCGACCACATTGTTAGGCGGGATTAGTTTATATGATCCACGTAATCACAACTTACTTTCTCCGAAACGTGAAGGCGAGGAGCAACCTAAAAAGTCAGGTATACTAAAGCCGCCGTCTACAAAGTTGTCTCCTCCTCATGGATCGCCTGAGAAAGATGATAAAAACACTATTGAGGACTCTGAGAGCAATGCAAGTGTGTCGATTCCTCCAGTGCCTACTGTAATGCCGGCGTCTCCTTGTTCTCCTGTTTTGGCGGCAGCTCCAGCAGTGCATAATTTACCCATTCAGGCACTGGCAGGACTGATACGGCCTGCATATACTGACCCACGACAAAACAAACCTGTCGGATCCGCTGGTGCAAATGCACAGGAGGAAGAGGAGGACAAAGACAGTAAGAAGAAAGACAGGCCCTTAAGGGATGTCTTTAAAACATTTGACCCTACAGCATCACCATTCTGTCAGTAAACACACTCACACTAAATACACAGCAAAAAGTTATTCGAGTTTCTTAGAGTTTTTGTCTTGTTTCTAGTACAGATATCTAAAAATTCTTAAATCAAAAAGAAAAAAAAATTGATCTTAAATGTAGTCAAAATAAGAGAGTTTTTCCATAAAACAAGCTAAATAATCTGCCAATGGGGTAAGATATATAAACCTATTTCAAAAGTGAATGCAAGATTATTTTGCTTACCTCATTGGCAGATTATTTAGCTTGTTTTAAGTAAGAACTCACTTATTTTTAACTATTTATTTCTGAAATCAAGACAATATTTTTAACTTACTTTTTGATTTAAAAACTTTTTTAAATTTGGACTAGAAACAAGAAAAAAGCACTAAGTTGTGTATAGCTCATGCATTTAGCTCATGCATTTAGTTTTTGTCTCGTTTCTAGTCCATATATCTAAACATTCTTAAATCAATAAGTAAAAAAAATATATAGTCTTGTTTTTAGAAATTGTCAAAATTAAGTGAGGTTTTCCTTAAAACAAGCTAAATAATCTGCCAATAGGGTAAGCAAACTGAAATTATTTCAAAGGGAAAGCAAGATTACCCTATATTGTGCTTGTTTTAAGAAAAAAACTCACCTAATTTTGATGTATTATTTCTGAAAACAAGATAATATTTTTTACTATTTGATTTTAGAATTTCTTGGACTAGAAACAAGACAAAAACTCATACAGCTCATGCATTTGGCTCATGCATTTAGTTTTTGTCTCGTTTGTAGACCAAAGATCTAAACATTTTTGAATCAAGAAGTAAAAAAACAATACTGTCTTGTTTTCAGAAATAATATTTCAAAAATAAGGATTTTTTCCTTAAAACAAGCTAAATAGTCTGCCAATGGGGTAAGATATATAAACTTATTTCAAAAGTGAATGCAAGATTATTTTGCTTACCTAATTGGCAGATTATTTAGCATGTTTTAAGTAAGAACTCACTTATTTTTAACTATTTATTTCTGAAATCAAGACAATATTTTTAACTTTTTACTTTTTGATTTAAAAACTTTTTTTCAATTTGGACTAGAAACAAGAAAAAAGCACTAAGTTGTGTATAGCTCATGCATTTAGCTCATGCATTTAGTTTTTGTCTCGTTTCTAGTCCATATATCTAAACATTCTTAAATCAATAAGTAAAAAAAAATATATAGTCTTGTTTTTAGAAATTATGTCAAAATTAAGTGAGGTTTTCCTTAAAACAAGCGAAATAATCTGCCAATAGGGTAAGCAAAATGAAATTATTTCAAAGGGAAAGCAAGATTACCCTATATTGTGCTTGTTTTAAGAAAAAAAACTCACCTAATTTTGATGTATTATTTCTGAAAACAAGATAATATTTTTTACTATTTGATTTTAGAATTTCTTGGACTAGAAACAAGACAAAAACTCATACAGCTTATGCATTTGGCTCATGCATTTAGTTTTTGTCTCGTTTGTAGACCAAAGATCTAAACATTTTTGAATCAAGAAGTAAAAAAACAATACTGTCTTGTTTTCAGAAATAATATTTCAAAATTAAGGATTTTTTCCTTAAAACAAGTAATCTGCCAATGAGGTAAGCAAAATAATATTAACAATACAGTATTTTTAAATTTTACTTCTTGATTTAAGAAGTTTTTAGATACTTGGACTAGAAACAAGACAAAAGCTCTAAGAGGTGTATAGCTCGTGCATTTAGTTATTGTCTCGTTTGTTGTCTAAATATCAAAAAATCAAGAAGTAAAAAAAATACTGCAAAATAATTCCCCAATTGGCTAAAACAAAATAAACGTATTTCAAAGCGAAAGCAAGATTATTTAGCTAACCCCGTTGGCAGATTATTTAGCTTGTTTTAAGGAAAATCTCACTTAATTTTGATGTATTATTTCTGTAAACAATACAATATTTTTTACTTTTTACTTCTTGATTTAAGAATGTTTTTTTAGATATTTGGACTAGAAACAAGACAAAAGCTCTAAAAGGTGTGTAACTCATGCATTTAGCTCATGCATTTAGTTATTGTCTTGTTTCTAGTACAGATATCTACAAATTCTTAAATCAAGAAGTAAAAAATATTGTCTTGTGTGTTTTTTCCTTAAAACAAGCTAAATAATCTGCCTATGAGGTAAGCAAAATAATATTGCATTCACTTTGAAATTAGTTTATTTTGCTTACCCCATTGACATTATTTAGCTTGTTTTAAGGAAAAACTCTGAATTTGACAAAAGTGGTGTATAGCTCATGCATTTTGCTCATGCATTTAGTTATTGTCTTGTTTTTTGTCCAAATATCTAAAAATTCTTAAATCAAGAAGTAAAAAAAACAAGTTAAATCTTTCAAAGCGAAAGCAAGATTATTTTGCTTACCCCATTGTCAGATTATTTAGCTTGTTTTAAGGAAAAAATCACTTAATTTTGACGTATTATTTCTGAAAACAAGACAGTATGTTTTACTTCTTGATTTAAGAATTGTTTTATATTTGGCCTAGTAATGAGACAAAAAACGTAAGTGATGTAAAGCTCATGCATTATAGTTCATGCATTTAGTTTTTGTCTCGTTTCTAGTCCAAATATCTAAAAATTCTTAAATCAGGAAGTAAAAAAAATTGTCTTGTTTTCAGAAATAATACATGAGTATATAACATAAGTTTTTCCTTAAAACAAGCTAAATAATCCAGAAATGGGATATGCAAAATAAACATTTCAAAGTGAATGCAATATTATTTTGCTTACCTCATTGGCAGATTATTGTGCTTGTTTTAGGGAAAAACTTCATTTTGATGTTTTATTTCTGTAAACAATACAATATTTTTTACTTTTTGATTTAAGAATTTTTTAATATTTGGACTAAAAACAGGCCAACAACACTAAGCGGTGTACAGCTTATGCATTTAGCTCATGCATTTAGTTTTTTCTTGTTTCTAGTCCAAATATCTAAACATTCTTAAATCAAGAAGTAAAAAAATTTTGTCTTGTTTTCAGAAATAATAAGTTAAAATTAAGTGAGATTTTCCTTAAAACAAGCTAAATAATCTGCCAATGGGGTAAGCAAAATAAACTTAAATCAAAGTGAAAGCAAGATTAGTTTGCTTACCTCATTGGCAGATTATTTAGCTTGTTTTAAGTTAAAACTCACTTAATTTTAACTTCTAATTTCTGCAATTTTGACTTCTTAATTCTATTTTATGTTGACTCATTATTTGTAATTATCTAACACGATGTGTGGTGCAAGGCTGGGCGCTGCTGAATGCGGTGAGGTTCTGAATTCATCAGTTTCAGGTTTGAGCTGTTCTTGAGCTCAGTGGATAAGGAGAGACTTTTTACACTGAAAAACTCTGCTGCTTCAGAGTTTGGCTCAGGTTGTTGCAGCAAACCCGAGCATGACAAATACCATTCAAGACAAGATAACCACCACAACTACTACTTTTTTATTTAATTTTATCTTTTTATTGATTCGAATTCGTATATATACATAATACTTCAATTTTACAGAGTAAAGCTTTCTGAGTCCCTTACCCTGATGCATGCGGTCTCTGCAGCTCGAACTCCTTGGTTAGCAGTCTGAAGCAGATTCTGTGCGTTTTTCACCAGGATCTCGTCTGAGGACTTGTATCCAGGAGTAACTGCATTAACACTGGAGAGACACCATGCACCCCTTGGGTCGCATGATGCCTTTGCATGTTTCATTTGTGGGTAAAATTGTAATTGCATTATCAAATGTGGCAGTGATGTACTGTAGGAAAGAAAGAAACCCTAAAAGGTTAGTTCACTCAGAAATTAAAATTCTCTTATCAATTACTTCTCATGTTGTTTCAAATCAAGACAGATTTTACTTCTTGATTTTAGTATTCAAGATATTTGGACTAGAAACAAGACACAAGCTCTAAGCAGTGTGTATAGCTCATGCAGTTAGTATATAATGTACATCTTGTTCTTTATATTCACTTTGCATGTATATGAAGCTTTTTTTATTTATTTATATTGGTTTGTACATATATACCCCCCCCCCCCCCCCCCCCGCTCTTTTTGATCTAATCAGATATCTATTTTTTTGTGTTGGCCTCATGTTGTGCATTTATAGATTATCACCGGATAGGCAGTTGGAGTTTATTTGCTTTTAAGTGCATTTCTATCTGGTATATGGAGACTTTTGGTTGAGCAGACTCTGCTGAACAGGTGTGTATGTGTAATATAAACATGAACTACATTGTTCTTTCGCTATCAAAGATTGAAAAGGGATGTGTGGCTTTAAGTATTCATATTTGTAGTACTGTGCAATGCATCAAGCTATTGAGAAAAACAAATATATGACTTTTTGCTAAATTCCCACAGTATTTATCACGCAGCTACATGAAAAGTATATATAAACACTGTAATATTGCAGCACTTCTGTGTCTCGTTTGAATTTCCATCAAAGGTGCATTTGGGATTTTAGTGATGAAAAGGTTAACTTTTGGAGAATCTCTATTGTAAATTGTTTTTCTTTTTTTATGGTCACTGTTTTTGTTTGTGTATAAAATTTTATAGTTTATATATGTTGTTTTTCACAGACAGTACTCAATTGCTTTTGTGTTGTTTTACCATTGACTGACATTTTAGTGAGGGGAATTAAATACATCCCTCACTTTCCTCTTTTGTTTTTTTTAACTTTGTGTCTAAAATAAAAATGAATTCATTGATTCGGATATCAGTGCATTGGACATGGATTTCACTGTTTTGTTGTAAAGGCCATTATAGATGCAGCTAACTGAATAACATCTGTATAAGCAATTTTTAGGCTTCAGGTTATTCCAGTTAAGAGAAAATAATAATGTTAAATATTTATTCAGAGGCTCAAAATATCAAAAATGATCACCTAAAATGTTGCATATTATGATCAGACCCTACAAAAAGCACAATTTGTGCACCTGATGAAATTTATAAATCATTTGTACTAATAAATAAATAAATGCACAAATCAAATACAATCCTAACGCAATGTAACATTTTAAATTTATATGCATATATTATAAGTATATGCATAAATGTAAAAACCACATCAACATATTTTGCATTTGGTGAAAGTTTCATATGCATACATTTAGACAATGTTAATATTTTTTTCCCCTACACATAGATTAATTTTTAATGTACAGTATGTCCAAACACACAAGTCTCAAGAGTTGTTGTTTTTTTAATGCTTTACTGTAAAGAATTTGAGATTGGGCACTTTCTACAGAAAAACGGATTATTTGCATTTTGGGTTATTAATTGATCCAGTTTAATGTTTTATTTTAAAATGTTAGGGTACCCTATGAAGTTCAAATAACTTTTTTAATAAAAAAAATAAAAAGTTATATACAATTAGGAAAATAAAACCTCAGATAAACAACATACAGCATTAACAAACATAAGTCAGGCATTGCTAATCAAATGCATTTTGTCATGATACGGAAAACCATGAAATTCAGTAGGTTGCCCTATACAGTGGTCCCTCGTTATTCACGCGAGTTATGTTCTAAAAATAACCAGCAATAGGCGAAATCCGCCTTTACAATTATTATAGATGTTTTAAGGCTGTAAAACCCCTCACTACACAATTTATACACTTTTCTCAGGAAGGCATTAACATTTAAACACTCTCAAAGTTCAAACCTTCTAAAAAAAAAAAATAAGTTCAGCATTATAGAATGAAACCAAAGATCAAAACCATTTGATCTTCATTCATTTATTCTGTAACGTCTACCTTTCTTCAGCGTGTCCAGAAGTCCAACTTTTTGTTCGATGGTTAGCATATTCCTCTGCCTTTTGGGTGCTGCCGCAGGTGCCTTTGATGGTGCAGAAAGTTTCATCGACATTGTTGGGAGAAAACTTGCAAACATACAGTACAGCACTTCAGAGTCACACTGCTAGCGATCCAAGATTTATCTAAATTCTGCAAGCTGAATGCATTCTGTACTGTATAGGAGACATGGCTTGGAGGAGATTGATTGAAAATGGTCTACAGCCAATCAGGATGCAGAACACAATGCGCTAATCAAGACGCAGAACACAATGTGCTGTAGAAAAAAAAGCATGTCAAATTATACATACAAAAAAAAAATTGGCGAAATGCGAGGCCGCGAAAAGTGAACCACGTTATAGCGAGTGACCACTGTATACATATACACAGACAAGCTCGAAATTATTCATACCCCAGGAGTATAAATAATTTTGACCTTGACTGAATATACACACAACAAAGTAATGCGATACTCTTCGATCTTTGGCCCAGCTGTTAACTTTTGTTTTTCACTATACACTACAACAGGGGTTCTCAAACTCAGTCCTGGAGGTCCGGTGTCCTGCAAAGTTTAGTTACAACTCCAATCAGACACACCTGGGCTAGCTAATCAAGCTCTTACTAGGCTTTCTAGAAACATCCTTGCACATGTGTTGAGGCAGGGTTTCTCAAAATCAATCCTGGTGTGTTGAGGCAGGGCTTCTCAAATTTGGTCCTGGAGGTCCGGTGTCCTGCAAAATTTAGTTCCAACCCCAATCTGACACACCTGGGCTAGCTAATCAAGCTCTTACTAGGCTTTCTAGAAACATCCTTGCACGTGTGTTGAGGCAGGGCTTCTCAAACTCGGTCCTGCAGGTCCGGTGTCCTGCAAAGTTTAGTTCCAACCCCAATCAGACACACCTGGGGTAGCTAATCAAGCTCTTCGTAGGCTTTCTAGAAACATCCTTCCACGTGTGTGTTGAGGCAGGGCTTCTCAAACTCGGTCCTGCAGGTCCGGTGTCCTGCAAAGTTTAGTTCCAACCCCAATCAGACACACCTGAGCTAGCTAATCAAGCTTATACTAGGCTTTCTAGAAACATCCTTGCACATGTGTGTTGAGGCAGGGCTTCTCAAACTCAATCCTGCAGGTCCGGTGTCCTGCAAAGTTTAGTTCCAACCCCAATCAGACACACCTGGGCTAGCTAATCAAGCTTATACTAGGCTTTCTAGAAACATCCTTGCACATGTGTGTTGAGGCAGGGCTTCTCAAACTCGGTCCTGCAGGTCCGGTGTCCTGCAAAATTTAGTTCCAACCCCAATCTGACACACCTGGGCTAGCTAATCAAGCTCTTACTAGGCTTTCTAGAAACATCCTTGCACGTGTGTTGAGGCAGGGCTTCTCAAACTCGGTCCTGCAGGTCCGGTGTCCTGCAAAGTTTAGTTCCAACCCCAATCAGACACACCTGGGGTAGCTAATCAAGCTTATAAACTAGGCTTTCTTGAAACATCCTTGCACGTGTGTGTTGAGGCAGGGCTTCTCAAACTCGGTCCTGCAGGTCCGGTGTCCTGCAAAGTTTAGTTCCAACCCCAATCAGACACACCTGGGGTAGCTAATCAAGCTCTTCGTAGGCTTTCTAGAAACATCCTTCCACGTGTGTGTTGAGGCAGGGCTTCTCAAACTCGGTCCTGCAGGTCCGGTGTCCTGCAAAGTTTAGTTCCAACCCCAATCAGACACACCTGAGCTAGCTAATCAAGCTTATACTAGGCTTTCTAAAAAACATCCTTGCAAATGTGTGTTGAGGCAGGGCTTCTCAAACTCGGTCCTGGAGGTCCGGTGTCCTGGAAAGTTTAGTTCCAACCCCAATCTGACTCACCTGGGCTAGCTAATCAAGCTCTTACTAGGCTTTCTAGAAACATCCTTGCACGTGTGTTAAGGCAGGGCTTCTCAAACTCGGTCCTGCAGGTCCAGTGTCCTGCAAAGTTTAGTTCCAACCCCAATCTGACACACCTGGGCTAGCTAATCAAGCTCTTACTAGGCTTTCTAGAAACATCCTTGCACGTGTGTTAAGGCAGGGCTTCTCAAACTCGGTCCTGCAGGTCCAGTGTCCTGCAAAGTTTAGTTCCAACCCCAATCTGACACACCTGGGCTAGCTAATCAAGCTTATACTAGGCTTTCTAGAAACATCCTTGCACGTGTGTGTTGAGGCAGGGCTTCTCAAACTCGGTCCTGCAGGTCCAGTGTCCTGCAAAGTTCAGTTCCAACCCCAATCAGACACACCTGAGCTAGCTAATCAAGCTTATACTAGGCTTTCTAGAAACATCCTTGCACATGTGTGTTGAGGCAGGGCTTCTCAAACTCAATCCTGCAGGTCCGGTGTCCTGCAAAGTTTAGTTCCAACCCCAATCAGACACACCTGGGCTAGCTAATCAAGCTCTTACTAGGCTTTCTAGAAACATCCTTGCACGTGTGTTAAGGCAGGGCTTCTCAAACTCGGTCCTGCAGGTCCGGTGTCCTGCAAAGTTTAGTTCCAACCCCAATCTGACTCACCTGGGCTAGCTAATCAAGCTCTTACTAGGCTTTCTAGAAACATGCTTGCACGTGTGTGTTGAGGCAGGGCTTCTCAAACTCGGTCCTGCAGGTCCTGTGTCTTGCAAAGTTTAGTTCCAACCCCAATCAGACACACCTGGGCTAGCTAATCAAGCTTTTACTAGGCTTTCTAGAAACATCCTTGCACGTGTGTTAAGGCAGGGCTTCTCAAACTCGGTCCTGGAGGTCCGGTGTCCTGCAAAGTTTAGTTCCAACCCCAATCAGACACACCTGGGCTAGCTAATCAAGCTCTTACAAGGCTTTCTAGAAACGTTCTTGCACGTGTGTTGAGGCAGGGCTTTTCAAACACGGTCCTGGAGGGCTGGTGTCCTGCAAAATTTAGTTCCAACCCCAATCAGACACACCTGGGCTAAATAATCAAGCTCTCTAGAAACATCCTTGCATGTGTGTTGAGGCAAGTTATAGCTAAAATCATGGAGGAAACCGGCCCTGTAGGACCGAATTTCAGAATCCCTACTCTACAATGATAACAGAATATATAAAAAGGTCACAGGCAAAACTGAAGACTCTTTATTTTATGTTGACTCATTATTTGTAATTATCTAACACGTTGATAGGTGGAGCAAGGCTGGGTGCCGCTGAATGCGGTGAGGTTCTGCGTAGACCCAATTCATCAGTTTCAGGGTTGAGCTGTTCTTGAGCTCGGTGGATAAGGAGAGACTTTTTCCACTGAAAACAGAAAGCTGCTGCCTTTGCTGCTTCAGAGTCTGGCTCAGGTTGTTTTAAACCCTATAAAAGGTAAAGAAGCATTTAAAACAGCAAACCTGAGCATGACAAATACCATTCAAGACAAGATTAACACCACAACTACTACTTATTGATTTTCTTGTACATAATGCAATAGTAGCCCTTTTCTTTCAAATCCGTATACATAATACCGAAATTTGACAGAGTAAAGCTTTCTGAGTCACTTACCCTGATGCATGCGGTCTCTGCAGCTCGAACACCTTGGATAACAGTCTGAAGCAGATTCTGTGCGTTTTTCACCAGGATCTCGTCTGATGACTTGCACCCAGGAGTAACTGCATTAACACTGGAGAGACACCATGCACCCCTTGGGTCACATGACATTTTTGCATGTTTAATTTGAGTGTAACATTGCAATTGCATTATCAAATGTGGCAGTGATGTACGATAGGAAAGAAAGAAACCTTAAAGGGTTAGTTCACTCAAAAAAAAAATTATCAATTACTCATCCTCATGTTGTTTCAAATCCCTGAGATCTTCATTCATGTTAAAGGGCCACGAAACCCCCTGTCTCAGCAGGGTGTTTTCACACCTCTGTTTTGAAAAAAGTCAGGAAAGTTGGGCGTGTCCAGCTCTGGGAGTGTGGGAGTGTCGGGGGAGGGAAAGAGGATAAGATTTTGCATAGGAGGGAGTTTCCATTTGGGCGCGCGCTAAGTTTCACAGGCAAAACAAACAGAGAGAGGCTGATTTGATACGCATGGCGGATAAGAGAAAAAAATCCTCCGCATTTCTCTGTAACTTATGTACTCGGTAGGTAGCGTCAGAAAGCCGTGTGTGTATAGACTATCCTGTCATAAATTGCAGCGAAAATCCTGCACGACGGGAATAGGTTGTGTTTACATGTTTACACTCGGAGAGCAGCATTTAAACAAAGGGCAGTCCACTGCAAACACTTACCAAATCTGTAGACAGACAATCAAACTGGAGCTGTGTCTTTTTATTAAAAGAAGACGAGCGGCAAATCAGGATTTCACCATTTCCAGATGAGAAAAAGCTCTCGGGTAAAAATGTTCCTTACAAACGCGTTTCTGTCGAGTGTCGCGTGCACTATAATCCACACGTGAGTCCAGCAGCTCTCTCATAAAGGGAAAATGAAAACAAAACCTTCGTTGCAACACACTAATAACACCTACGACTTTTGTCTTGAAATTCTTGTACTTTCACTTGTTTTGGCAACACAACGTGGCGTCTCTCTGCCGTCTGTACAGTGTAAACTGGTAAACAGTCTCCGGAGCTATCATGCATATTAATGAAGTTTCACGTCATACACAATAGAGCGCCCTGATTGGTTTGAAGCACGTCTTTCTCATGAATTAATACTGCACACTCAGATACGTAAGAACGTCCTAGAAAAGACAGCCAGCCACTCTGCGGCGGGATTTACACCTAAGTATCTCATGGCCGTGACGCAGCTTCAAAAATTCGTTTTAAACCGGAAGAACAAATTTGCTCAAAATAACGCAAAAACAACCTATTTTCACTCTTTAGTGCAATATATGTGTCCTAATAGTGTTTATAGCAGCGTGGGACACATATATGACTGTCAACAGCTCAAAAAATGTGTTTTGGTGTTTCGTGACCCTTTAAGAACACAAATGAAGACAGGGGAATATCAAACAGACGAATTTGCATCCGGAGTATGTAAACGTCAGTGCATATTGCTATCGTGAATGCGCACCCTGTACTGACACTTTTGAAGTAATTCGTAGCTTGATGATATTCCAATTGAACCACTGTAGATTTCAAGTTCAGCCTGCATGATTTTAGTCCAGATTTTGACTCGCCGACAGGTTTTGAGGAATCGCAGACAAATGTCTGAAATCGCAGGTAAATCGATGCTTGTTCACGTGAGTAACAATCACACAGTGTTAACTATTAAAGACACCATCTGAGAGAATCACAGATGAGTCGCCCACACCCGTGAGATATGGGGCATGCTAAATATCTGGAGCTGTCAGCGATTCAAATCATGCCGTGTGAAATGTGTTCCGATTGAAAATAACATCGCCAATTACCTACAGCCAATGAGAGAGCAGCATTCACTAGTATGGGTATCTGCAGGCCACTAGTATGGGTATCTGCAGGCCAACGCTTATTTTCGACCCAAGAAATGGAGGAAAAACTAGTGAAAATTTCGCAGGAGCACTCTTGTCTGTTTGATATGTAATCTGAGCAATACCAGAAACGTTTTGAAAAGGGAAAAAGTTTAAGAGAAATTGCTAATTCCCCTCAAAACCCGGGTGAGCAAAATAAGTCAATTTTCTACCTCACTAAAGACTTCTTTCTCATTATGTAGGCTAGTTAATAACAAAAGATATATTATGTGACCTCGCGTTGTTTCCATGTCACTTCTCGGATGTGTTTAGATGAAAGATGTAGTTTGTGGACTGAGACAAAGTTGTCGGCAATTCTCCTATGGTAAATTCATGCAGTGTGAAACCCTGTGTCACCGATTCATCTTGCAGTGTAAACACATCAGCGATGGAACGCTACCCCAGATAGTCATGCAGTGTAAAAAACATCCATGATGTGACAACTTTAAAAATCATGCAGTATGAACTCAGCAGTATGAACTTTGAATTAGTGAGGACCATTGCTGTCTATGGAGGATTTCATACAAAATATCTTAATTTGTGTTCTGAAGACGAAAAAAGGTCAAAAGGGTTTGAGTTGTCATGAGGCTGAGTAATTACTGCCAGAATTTTCATTTTTGGGTGAACTAACCGTTTAAGATGCAGCAAGAAAGAAAGAAAGACCTTCCAACAGAGCTAAAGAGTTTTGCAATTAATTGTCTCTTACCTAGAAATGATGGTAAGTTGGTTGGAAATGGTAAGAATTTGCTCTGCGATGACGCATAGCTCCTCTGTGCAGTGCTTGTCTAAACAGTGGTCTGCAATGACACGCACAAACTGGGTGATTGACTGCCCGCTTGAGATGAGGTCTTTCGCAGATGTAACAAAAGCATCTTTGCTCTAGAAGGGAAAGAAACTCATGTCAGTATGGGAACGCAACGTTTGTGCAAAAAGAAAATGTAAAGGTTTCTGACCTGAATTGGCCCTTTCTTCTTTAGGTACTGAGCCATGTAATAGAGTTTATCTGCCATTTCTTTTGTCACTTTTACTATCTGGTTACCTTGGTCATCCCACTTCTCGGTCTCCCTCTTCAGAAACAGAGAAGTGTAAGAGAGAGTGGAATCTACCAATGTATACACCGGACGTCTTGGGCTTCTTGGGGATGTCTCTTCCTGTGGTAGATAAGTTATTTTTTACATTGCTTGATTTCAGAAAAGCAACCAAAGACTGAACAGGCCTTTGAAACAACCCAGTCAGGTGCATAGTCCAAAAAATCCCAAAGACTATAGTTGGTGCACGCTAAGAAGTCTGCACACTTAAATCAAAAAGACAGAATTGAGATAAAGTGATATAAGCCGCTTACAGAACAAGGCAAATGTTTCAGTCGTGACATTTTTGATTGATTGACTCCATAAAGTTAAACTATTGTTGTCTTGGCATTGACAGTGGTCGACTTGACCAAAACATTAGCCTTTATTTCAGTAAATTGCTAATCTCACTTCATTCTGCTTTTGTCTTTTTGATTTTTGAGAGTGTGCTGATTTTTTTTTAATGACATTGCTTGATTAAAATGTCCTACATAATTGTTAGCATCAACAACTTTACCTTGTTTGGTTCCTGATTGGACCCATCTTGAACACTTGGTTTACTTTTAGTGGGTTCTTGTTTACTTGTGGATATAGAATAGAGTGGTTTCTTTTGTGTGAAACTTGCTGGTGTTCGGGGCATGACAAATACACCAAACTCTTTGCCCTGCAAGCAAAACTTGATCTGTTCCTTTGTGACTTCAAGAATTCCATCGACTTTGCCAATTTCTTCAACAAGGTAACGCGCCTTGGTTGACCAGCACTGTGACTGAATATCAAGAGTAAGAGTATCTCCAAGAGTTTGTGTCTCTGCTATTAATCTGGCTCTACTCACAATGTCTGACATCTGAAAAGTCAGGTGGTCATTTATAAACCTCAGATTGGACCTCTCCTTTGGGTCTCGAATGAAGTTGAAACAGTCCTCAATGGATTCTGTGGCACTCTTCACATTCTGCATAAGCAATTCTGCAGTGCTTTCGAACTGTGCCAGAGTATCTTCAGCTTCCATGTCACTATATTTTGTTTGTACCGAACATGCCAAGGTAATAGTATTTTGAATGGCTTTTCCATAATCTTGGTTAACTTTGCTTAGGAGGCAAGAAAGTGCTTTCATTTTAACCTGAAGTTGTCTCTGAAGCAGCTCTGACTTTGCCAGAATCAGGACACCTGAGATGGACACCGTACCAATCTCTTCAGCAGCCTGTAGATATGAATCTGTAAGTGTCTTTACGTCTTCTTGTAGTTCTCCCAGCAGTTTTACTTTATAGCTGTCTCGACAGTTCAAACAAGACAGTCTTGCAGCTTCTTGTATACGAAGGGAGTTCTCTGAGATTACTGCCAACCATTTCTTTGGTGTCATTTGATGAGCGAATGTTTTACCATCAATTGTAGCAATTCCAACAATCTTATCAAACGAATTCAACAGTACTTGGATAGATAGTGCCCAAAGCATGCAAAGACCATCAAGCTCATCAGTCTGAGTTGGTCTTGATCCCACTATGTCCGTAAGGTTCTTGGTGTTAGTTTGAGATTTTTGGAGCTTGCTTTGCAAAGACATTATACTCTCATGACACTCACCCATGACTTTTATATCCGATGAAGTCACTAGTTGCACTGCATCAGCACACAAACACATGACCTCATTGAGTTCTTGATTGATGGATTCTAACATAGTGGGTACATAGTTTTGAAACATTGATTGAACCGCATGGTACCACATCCCTGCAACTGGCAGCAGTATCTTACGAGCATTTTTGATGAGGTCAGAGAACTGGGTACTGTGTTTATAAACACTATCTGTACTCATGGCTGAACTCATGGCTGTTTCCTGTGCTGTCTGGACGAGTAAGGGTGTCAAGGACACAAGTTTTGATCGTAAGCTTTCTACTTCCTCATTATCAGCTGTGTTTATGACACTGGTGGCTTCTCTTGTAGCTTGAGCATAGCTGTTTGAGAGTCCTAGAACTCCAGTGCATGCCATATTGAGAGCCTCTACATCTTTACCTTTGGTCATGCAGACAACTTCACACAAAAGAGGCAACAAATCAATATTATGAAGGTGTACACCAGCTTTAGATTCTACGACAGGTATAGTCTGTGCTTCTTCAGAGTTTGGCACATCATGCTCAATTGTTATTTGAGCAGCCTGATTTTCCAAATCATCTTTTAGCTGACATGCAATTTCTTCACTTGTGGAACTTTGCACTGACAACTCGGATTCAGTTTTATCCGAAACTTCAGTTGATCTTTCATTCTCTGAAATGGGCATAGCATATGGTGCAGGACTAGCAGACTGGCGGGCTCCTTCCCGTAGTGGGCTAAGCAAATGTGGATGCTGCAAACCATCAAGTCCTTCACGTAGAATGTCAAAGTGTTTAAAGGCTGTTGAGACACTAGTAGAGAGCAATGAGAAAGCCTCACTGCTAAGACTGGTATTAGAATAGATATCAGTGGCACAACATGTCACCTCGGCAGCAGATCCTTCTGCTTGCTTTATCAGAACCAGGAGTCCATTACGGTAGATTGGATTGTCACTGTTACTGACGTGTCTTCTAATGAGCTGGATTACCAAGCTCATGTGGCTAACAAGTAAGTTTGCCTGTTTTTTGAGAATCTGTGCATTCTCAGTTTTATATGCCTCAATGCACCCTATCCAGTTGCTCTCCATCTCCTTCAATGCAAGGTAGACAAAATCTTTTACATTTATTATGCTGCTACAAGCATGCAAAAGTTGCTCTATCTCCTCTGACCATCTCAGATGGACTTCTTTTAGTTTTTCCAAAGCTTCACTTGAATGCAGCTTGCCTTCCTCAAGATTTTGCACAAGCATTGCAATTGCTTGTTTCAGTCTCATTATGCATCCCCTTGAGTTCTCTACAGCCTCAAGACATTTTTCATCACATGCTAAAGCTGAGATGAATCCAGCCACATTTGAAATCTTGTCAGCATGAGCTGTAAAAGATCCAAACTGCACCTGAAGTGCTCCCACATCAAGCTCATCTTGCTTATCCTGGAGGCTACAGCTCAAAGTGTGCATTAACTCTTCAACAGGAGTTAAACTGCTGACAAATATATCCATTACTTGCAACTGTGTTGCCTTTGCCACAGCTTCATCAAGTTTGTGGATTTGCTTCAATAGGGAAGCACATGTGTTTGCAAGCTGTTGGTCATCATAGCATTTCATTTGTTGTGACATCTCAGACCAGACCTGAAGCACTTGTTTGGTGTGTGCAGCAACCTCAAACTGAATATCCCTTTGAGAAGTGTTTGCTACCGCCATGCTGTGAAATACTAAGTCATGAAGCATAATGTCAAAACCACCACCTTTAACAGAACTATGGTTAGAAAGCAATCTTATTAACTTGTTCCGTATTTCAGTGTAGTATCCACAAGAGCCCGAAGGACATGGTTCACATTTGCTCTTGAGTGTAGTTATGATGCCATTAACAGTTGAATCCACCTGGTTTAAAATATATTGCTTTGCACCCTGGGCCTCCTCGCTGTGTGGATGTTTGATGGTCGTGTACATGGCAGTGTGAAGCATGGAAACACATTTCTTCAGGGTTTCTAGAGAAGCCCTCAGATGCTCCTGCTGTTTGTCATCACGCAGTTCCTGAATTCTTTCCGACACCAAGTTGTGAAGTAGCAGCATTGCCTTGGAATATACTTGAAATGCTTTCAATAAAGATGATATATCAGCTGCAGCTCCTACTTGAGAGAGGCACTGCAAGAGCCAGTCAGCAGCTGCAGTGATCTTCCTCACAGTTGCATCATCTTCCACTAGAAGGATCTGTAGAGCCAAAAACAAATGGAATCTGTTAGTTTTCAATCATGCAGCCTGTTCATGTCGGGATGGGGTAAAGCTTGTTCTACAATACTCAAGACAATTGAATTTTTAACAAGTTTAGGCATAGGGTAAGGAGTTGGGTCAAAGCAATTATTTTCACCAGAGGTGTTCTGTCCTGTTCCCGGAGAGCTCTAACCAACTACAACACGCGCATATAAGTTCTAACACACAATCCTGAAGACCTTGGCTGCATTCCACTCCACTTTTTAGTCTACACTCGTAGACTTCCCTTCCGTCATTCCCACCGCCATTTTAAAGTGCATTCTACTTTACAAAGTGAACAAGGGAAGCTTATATAGACATACCCTCGATTCTTCAATTTTGACCGTGGGAGCAGGTCTGCTTTATATGTCCACTCCAGCACCTATATGTCCCAAAATGCAATGTAATTGTGACATCACAACAGTGTAGTTCCAAAGTGCTCAAGGGTTTATTTTAACCCATTCAGATGTTCTGCCAGTAATAGACACTTGTGTAATGTAATCAATGAAGTACATCCAAAGGAACAAGACATGGAAGTTAGCGAGTGAAGGGCATAAAAATTTGGACTGGAATCTAGCTCTTGATGGACTGGTTCTAATGGTTAATTTGCATAGGGGCTGAATTTGCAGAACAGTGGTCCTGCATTAACATGTATGGAGTGGACACCCCGAATGTAGAGACAACCTACAGACAACTGAGCCAAGGTTTGTTCTCCAATTCTAATGCTGCATTTACACCAGACGCGGAAGAAACGTCAAGCGTGAGTGATTTACATGTTAAGTCAATGCAAAGACACGAATAGACATCCTGCGGCGCGGTACGAATGAGGCGGCACAAATGATGCGATTCATGCAAATAAAGTGGCGCGACTAGAGCATTTTGTGCGATTGATGGGCTTAACGCGCAAATCGATCGAGTTGAAAAATCTGCGGACATTCGTGCCACATTAACCAATCAAGAGCTTTTTCTTGTAGGGGAGTGATTAAGGCGTAGCACCTGTATGTTGTCCTGGGGGAAATCCTCCTGACACCAGACAACAGCTCATCAAACTGGGCTCGGCTCAGTTGGAAGCACCGCTGAAAGCTTCCATCATTCAGGCGTAGCTTCTGCAGGAGTTTATGAGCTCACAGAGCTGGGTGCATCTCAGAATAGATCTAGGTGACCCAGACACAGCTCCAAACGAATCAACGCTGTTTTTCAGTCTTTCTAAATCACATAAACACAGCTATTCTCTCAATAAAATCCATGTTAGCCATTTAGCAATGAAGCTAGAGTCACCGGGCTGACAGCAGCCCCGCCCATGACGCGAATCCGTGTCTGTTGTGAAGTGGATTTGACGCGCGAATGAAGCGAGTAAACTCAAAATGTTCACGTGTCTATTTAGGTGCGAATATCGCAAATTATCCACACGTACCGCGTCTGGTGTGTTCACAGCATATCACTTTTGCCTCTGGCTTTCTGTGTTGTATTTCGTGCTTGAGCGCCACTAAGTGGTGTTTTACTGTAACTTTAGCAGCTCAAGACACGTGAAAAAAAGTTTTTAATGCGACATGTCAAACCCACCTTCCAAAGTAAATGAGCCTGAGGAATAAAAAAAAAGAAAAGAAGATAAGCCTGGTGTTTTGCACAATGCCACTCTTTGTTTGATCATGAGGCATTAAGTGTCATTGAGTACAAATCATCCCTTTAGAGTCCATTTGAGATTGGGCCTACGAAGTTTGAGGTTGGAGGAAAATCTGCTTGAAGGTCAGAACCACACTCCAACCCAAAAGGCATATATACATTTGCAGGATAAAGAAAATCTCATACTTCTCCATTTAGTGCTTATCTTCTTTACAAAAAGCAAAGGTACCTTGACCACACCTAACAGCAGGTTTTGCGTGGCCTCAATGAGCTCTTCTCTGTGCTCTATGACCTCTGGTTGAATGCTGAGCTTTTGGGTGGCCAGGAGCACATGTTGACCCGAGACAGTCAGAGATTCCACCAGTGGCTCCATTTCCATCTTCAGGAGATCATCTTCAGTGTCCGCCACCAGTCTGAATGCAAGAATATGAGGTATAACATGAAACTCTGTGCACGGCTTCTACACTCATTTTGAAAACAAACCACAAATTTACCATGAATACCATGAAGTTGGATTTATTTAAGTAGCGATGGTACTAAGCTCAGTACCAGCATTTATTTCTTTAGTAATATTTTTTGCATTACCATCTGTTTTCTCTACTTAAGCATGTTGCTTTTTTTTTCTTCACTCTTTATAGATCATTCATTGAAATACTCATCAGGAAATCCCTGGAGTGTTACGGGGGTTATTACAGGACTTTTAAACTTTTATTAAAATGTCAAATATTGAAAATTATTGAAATCAATGGAGTTACCATACATGATTCTTCACCAATAAAGAGTTCAAGAACAAAGCACTTTTAGTTCCAATTTTTAATTCCAATAATATATGCGATTGTCTGTTTTTGTGAGAAAAAGCAACATATTTCTATTAATATATTTATTGTAATATACAGTAATAAACATTTACATGCTTTACCTTTTACTCTCTCAGGAAAAATGCATGCAACTCACCTTGTTGCTACAGCGGCCATGTTTTTGGAAGCTTTGGTCACGGTTTTAGCTGCATCCTCCAGCTGGGTGAAATCCTCCAGTTCTGTCTGCGTCCCGCACAGCAGGATGAGGTGACACAGGTGAGTGGACAGAGGAGCCACAACCTTCTCTATTGAGCCTGTTTTTATCAAGCCATCTTCCAGTATAGATGCCATTTCTCTTGCACAAGAAATTTTCAATGCATGTCAATATGCAACTTCAACGAAATTCATCTTCCTTTCTCAATGCATTAAAAATTATGTGCAACTAAATTTTATATTTTAAGCAACGAATATAAAATTAGTCCATTTCAGATCAGCTGGATAAAAATGAGAAGGTGATTTTCTTTGCTAATGGATATATTAAAAATGTACCTGGTGGTGTAGAAGCTGCCTGCAACTGCTCTGCCTGCCACACACTAGTTGCTAATAAATAATGCAGTACAGACGGCACAGTTTGTTTGGCTTTCAGATGTCCCTTGGTAACCAAAGTCATTCATCCCAACCTAATTAAAAAGTGAGGTAAAGAGCTAATGCAAATGTACATCACTAATGACATAAAAAAATGAATACATTAATCATACATTAAAACATTTGCATTTCCGTGCAGTTTTATTGATTTAATTGTCTAATATTTTGGACCGTTATTAATAACAACTGCTCGACTTTGTGCAAACATTTAATTCTATCCCTCATTTTAAATAGCAATTATTCTTATTTATAATTATCCCACATTATCCCATATTATATTTCCACTAATTTTCAGTATGATTGAACCAGACATAGTACACTACCTTACAAAAGTCTTGTCGTCGATTCCAGTTGTCTTGACTTCTAGTTGATAATTTGGAAAAGTAGCAGAAAGTCGATTTTTCCCATGAATCATCTGTTGAACTGCATCCCAATCATCACAAATACTGCAGAGGACCTACTGGAACCCTCATGGACCCACGATTCTCACAGAAATCAGTCAAGTGTGGTGAAGGAAAAATCATGGTTTGGGGTTCCATTCAGTATGGGGGCGTGCGAGAGATCTGCAGAGTGGATGGCAACATCAACAGCCTGAGGTATCAAGACATTTGTGCTGCCCATTACATTACAAACCACAGGAGAGGGCAAATTCTTCAGCAGAATAGCGCTCCTTCTTATACTTCAGCCTCCACATCAAAGCTCCTGAAAGCAAAGAAGGTCAAGGTGCTCCAGGATTGGCCAGTCCAGTCACCAGACATGAACATTATTAAGCATGTCTGGAATAAGATGGAGGAGAATCTTGATGGACTCTCTTGATGAACGCTTTCTTTGCCATTCCAGATGACTTTATTCATAAGTGATTTGAGTCATTCAGAGATGTATGATGCAGTCCTCCAAGCTCATGATGGAGTCAGACACAATATTCATTGTTTTTCCACTGCAGCATGACTTTATATTCTATACTGGACAATATTTCTGTTCAGTGACAAGACTTTTGTTTAAGCAAAGTCAGACCTTATTGCCCTAATTAAATAATTAAAAATCAAGGCATGATCATATTTTATTTTGGTAAAATAAGCGTCATCTAGAGGCCTTTGCTTTTCATATGTCACTTCTGATACCAAATGATCAACTAGAAGTCAAGTTATTATTTGCTGCTCCTAAAACTTGGATAGGTGACAAGACTTTTGTCAGGTAGTGTATAAGCTGATTTTTTATTACATTTATTATTATTAGATTGCATCACCAAACGTTAAAATACTTTTTAGACAAAAATGGCCTTTAATTGAAAATAACAATTATTAAATACATCACTTTAAACATTTTAAAATCTCTAATTTCGTATTGTAGCACTCGAGCATGTACATTTTAAAATTGTATCATTATATAATGAATTCAGTCACACAATGCAAAATAAAGAACACTACAGTAGAAGAATATGCACTTCAGTACAGTATGAACACTACACTATATTTCCACTAGAGGGCATCATTGCAACAGGCAAATCTCCACCGCACTAAATATTTGGGTGGCACCGAATAAATCCAACACGAAACATCTGTTTGTGATTTTTAATTTGAAAATGGCAGTTTCAAGAGATAAATATACAGCTTGAGCTTGTACGACAAACATATTTCTCAGTACATCTATAAAACTGAAATTCAGTGACAGTAGTTTATTCTAAAATGCTCAAAATAGGTGATAATGGCAACAACACTCACAGTTATGGTACACACATACAATGTCAAGTCTCTCTGAATAAAAAAAAACACCTATGAAGTATCAGGCCAGGAATGCAGTCATGTTTTTGCCATGCAAGTGGTGATTATTGATCATTCATTATATCATTTACCTCCAGCTTAGTCCCTTATTTATCAGGGGTCGCCAAAGCGGAATGAACCGCCAACTATTCCAGCATATGTTTTACACAGCGAATGCCCTTCCAGCCGCAACCCAGTACTGGGAAAGATTATTGATCAAATTAACAATATATTTTTGTCAAGAAATTGTTAAATATCCAATCGGTAAATGCCAATTAAAATATCGCATTCAAATGAACCCTCTTAAAAACACGCAACCAAGTTTAATCAGGAAACCTAAGAAACATACTGTTTTCAATCTCAGTTTGAGTGTTGAAGCAGAATGAATGTGACGTCCAAAATGTTGACTTAAAACAAGCTGTTCCCATCAGCTTCAGTGATGAATACTGCACAAACTCATCTATTTTTAGTCTGGTTTAAACCTGTGTCTATGCAGTCTTCAAAAAAGAAATGTGTTTAAAAAAACAGGAGCCATACAGTATGACGTCATGTTTACTGTAGAAGGAAATATGCAGAACATGCTTGTAATCCAGTCCGAATGTTTGCAGAATATTTGGCAGATTTAAAGTGTTTTAATAGTGAGCCGACTTGGAATGTGTCTCTTATATAACCTTCTGCAGATGAGTGTTTATCTTGACATCCAGAAGTCAAACTAATTGCGACATTTCTGAGAGGATTTGATTTCACTGGTTATGAATGGAGTAAGATTGTGGAGATATTTGATAGGTAGTTGGAAAATAAGGCAAAAAGAAGTTCATATATTTATGGTGGAAGGTTATGAAGGTGAAATACTTTCCTTTGGAATAACGTGCATCTTTCAGTGGGTCAATATCCAGTGCAGTACAAATGATGCTCCAAGCTGTGAATTTCACATATAATGAACAAAACGTGTTTGAGCTAAGAATGAATGTTTTTTTTAGCACAACTGGACTGAAATGAACACCTCGAGCAGTTACAATGATGCTGATTTTTGTTTTTTGCAATAACCGTTCATCCACATGACATTCAGGGTACATTTACATAATAAGCTCATTTTACTTTTACATTTACAGTTGAGTTTAACCATTTTTGAAGCCATTCAGTCAATTTCTGGGTCTAGTGGGAGCGCTTTTTAACTTAGCTTAGCATCAATTATTGAATCAGATTAGACCATTAGCATATCACTCAAAAATGACCAGTTTCAATAACTTTCCTAGTTAAAGGTACACTCCACTTTTTTGTTATAGACTCATTTTACAGCTCCCCATAGAGTTAAGTAGTTGCGTTTGATCAATTTTGAATCCATTCGGCTGATCTCTGGGTTTGGCGGGAGCACTTTTAGCTTAGCTTAGCATAGATCATTGAATCAGATTAGACCATTAGCATATCGCTCAAATTGATCAGTTTCAATATCTTTTCTATTTAAAGGAAGGCTCCACTATTTTAATAATAGGCTCATTTTACAGCTCTCCTAAAGTTAAATTATTGAGTTTGACCAATTTTGAATCCATACAGTCGATCTACGAGTCTGGCGGGGGCACTTTTAACTTAGCTTAGCATAGATCATTGAATCAGATTAGACCATTAGCATATGGCTCAAAATTGACTAGTTTCAATAACTTTCCTATTTAAAGGAACACTCCACTATTTTAGTAATAGGCTCATTTTACAGCTCTCCTAGAGTTAAACAGCTGAGTTTAACCATTTTTGAATCCATACGGTCAATCTTCAGGTCTAGCGGGAATACTTTTAGCTTAGCTTAGATCATTGAATCAGGTTAGACCATTAGCATCTTACTCAAAATTGACTAGTTTGAATAACTGTCCTATTTAAAGGAACACCTTTATTTTAGTGATAGCTTTTACAGCTCCCCATAGAGTTAAACAGCTGAGTTTAAGCCTTTTTTAATCTATACGGCCAATCTTCGGGTCTTTTAGCTTAGCTTAGCATCAATCATTGAATCAGATTAGTCCATTAGCATATCGCTTAAAAATGACCAGTTTCAATAACTTTCTTATTTAAAGGAAGACTCCACTATTTTAGGAATAAGCTCATTTTACAGCTCTCCTAGAGTTAAACAGCTGAGTTTTACCATTTTTTAATCCATATGACCAATCTTTGGGTCTGGCGGGAGTACTTTTAGCTTAGCTTAGCATAGGTCATTGAATCAGATTAGACCATTAGCATCTTGCTCAAAATTGACTAGCTTGAATAACTTTCCTATTTAAAGCAACATCTTTATTTTAGTAATAGCTTTTACAGCTCCCCATAGAGTTAAACAGCTGAGTTTAACCATTTTTTTAATCCATACAGGCAATCTTCTGGACTTTTAGCTTAGCTTAGCATCAATCATTGAATCAGATTAGACCATTAGCATCTTGTTCAAAAATGACAGGTTTGAATAACTTTTTTTATTTAAAGGTACAGATCTCCTAGAGTTAAACAGCTGAGTTTTACAATTTTTGAATCCCTATGACCAATCTTTGTGTCTGGTGGGAGTACTTTTAGCTGAGTTTAGCATCGATATTTCGGAATTTTTAAGCGATATGCTTATGGTCTAATCTGATTCAGTTTCAGTATCTTTCCTATTTAAAGGAAGACTCCACTATTTTAGTAATAGGCTCATTTTACAGCTCTTCTATAAAGTTAAACAGCTGAGTTTTACCAATTTTGAATCCATTCACCAATCTCCAGGTCTGACGAGAGCACTTTTAGCTTATCTTAGCATAGATCATTGAATCAGATTAGACCATTAGCATCTCACTCAAAATTGACTAGTTTCAATAACTTTCCTATTTAAGGAAACTATTTTAGTAATAGGTTCATTTTGCAGCTCCCCTATAGAGGTAAAAAGCTGAGTTTAACCCATTTTCAATTCATTTAGCCGATTTCCATGTCTGGCGGGATCACTTTTAGCTTAGCTTAGCATAGATCATTGAATCAAGGATCTTTCATATTTGATATTGCAATGATATTACGCATTTTTTGGAGAATAATTTCTAGCCATATTAGCCTAGAAAATAACATATTTTCATATTCTGTCAGTCTTAGTACACAATGTAACTACACAAGAGCCAAGGTTTAAATAGGAAGATCACTGAAACTCTTGATGCTAACGGTCTAATCCGATTCAATGATTTATGCTAAGCTAAGCTAAAAGTCCTCCCGCCAAACCCCGAGATCGGGTGAATGGGTTCAAAAATGGACAAACTTAACTCAGGAGTGTTCCTTTAACCATGTACTAAAGACAATATTTAGATGTTCAAAAATCCATTGTCAGGTCCCCAAAATGCCATCATTGTATAAATGACCATCAAAAATGTTTTAGTTGACATCAGTCATGCAAACACTCCAAAGTAACTCAAGAGTTTCCCAAATGAAGGAGCTTTGCTTTGCATTCTCTGTGAATGAATAGAGGATAAAGAGGTGCAGTTTGTCTTCATCTGAAAAGCACCGTAACATCAGGGATAACGTCCGCTCTTTAGTCATCAGTGCTTTGAAAACATCTCTTGAAGCTCTCTTCTTCTATACAGTATGGAATACATTTTATAAAAAATAGATTTTTGCTTTTTCAACAGCGCCCTGAGGGTTGTAATTGTCTGCTAGTATTGACACAATATCCACATCCGTTCCAGGAAACCTCTCTTTCCGTCTCTTCAGACCCATCGGCGAGAGGCTTGTCCCATTGGGAGCAATGGAATCCACTGTGAGTCTTTTCTGTCTTATCCAAACGTCAACCAAACAACAACAACGAAAATAAAAAGTGTCAAACCTCCGGAAAATCGGGAGAATATTCTTTTCTTCCACATATGGAAGGCTGGAGGGCCGTGGTGAAGGTAGCAGCTTACTGGATTTTCTGAACCCAATCCAAGCTCTCATTGGCTCTTCTGGACCCAATCCCAGCTTTCATCGCTGTCCTTCCTGTTCTTTTCCGCTTCTATGATCTCTCGGTAATGCCTCCTGAAGAATCCCATCTGCAAAACACAGGAATAATAGTGTGTCAGCAAACAGGGAGGGACAGATGTACTGACAATATCACACCCCGCTTCCCAAGAAAAACACATCTGATCTGATCTCAACTCTCTCTATATATTTACATGAATATATTGACAAAATATGCTACCGTACAATAATTTTTGGAAAGAAATACATTATTGATAACAAATGACAGAAGACTTATGCTACGAAACTTCAAATCAGTTTGATCAAATTTCAGATCATCATATTTACATTATATAATCATGATTTATGTGTGTATATATATATATATATATATATATATATATATATATATATATATATATATATATATATATATATATATATATATATATATATATAATATTTTCGTTGAACAGGTAGTTCCAGTCAGTTTTGATCACAGTTTGAAATAAATGCGCTTCTCCCAAACGTTTGTAGTTACCGCAACTTGCATGTGCTGCACAGAAAACCGATGAGGACTGTTAATGGGAGACGAGAAATCCGCAAAATTAGAAAAATCCATATTAATTATGCCACAAAATCAAATTTTAAGTTTTTCAGGTGAGAATATAGTTATTTTAAAGTCAAATCGGCAGTTTATGTATAAAGATAGCGCATCTTTTAAAATGTCATACTCTGGGGAGCTATTAGTGGAGCTGCCGCTGACTGCCTGGAGCTCAAAGACATCAGCCAAACCATCTCAGGACCTGCCACTGGATCTCATCTCTTGCATCTCTGTTGTTAAAATGTGATGTACTGTATAATTAATCTAAAGGTCTTCTGCGTATCAAAAGTCTTCGGACTTTTGAACATTATTTGTTGTTAGGTGTACTCCGCTGTGCGTTGTTTGGTCTAAAGTCGTGCATTAAAATCCTTTAACGCACTGCAAGTCGTTCATTATCACTATATATACATACATACAGTTGAAGTCAGAATTATTAGCCCCCCTTGTTTTTTTCTTTCTTTTTTTTTTATATTTCCCAAATGATGTTTAACAGAGCAAGGAAATTTTCACAGTATGTCTGATAATATTTTTTCTTCTTGAGAAAGTCTTATTTGTTTTATTTCGGCTAGAATGAAAGCAGTTTTTAATTTTTTATAAATCATTTTACGGTCAAAATTATTAGCCCCTTAAAGCTATATATTTTTTCAATAGTCTACAGAACAAACCATCATCATACAATAACTTGCCTAATTACCCTAACCTGCCTAGTTAACCTAATTAACCTAGTTAAGCCTTTAAATGTCACTTTAAGCTGTATAGAAGTGTTTTGAAAAATATCTAGTCAAATATTATTTACTGTCATCATGCCAAAGATAAAATAAATCATTATTATTATTATTAGAAATGAGTTATTAAAATTATTACGTTTAAAAATGTGTAGAAAATATCTGCTCTCTGTTAAACAGAAATTAGGGGAAAAATAAACAGGGGGGCTAATAATTCTAAATGTATATATGTATATATAGTCTGTAACAAAAAAGAAGTGCTGTCCAGGATTTACCGTAATTTACAATAACAACCAGCACAATATATCACTTTAAACTATTAAAAAATGTAAAAAAAAAAAACTTAATCAAGTAACACTGGAAGAAAGATCAAGATGCCATAATGCAATTCAGAAGCATAAACAAATGAAACACGAATCCAAAAATACGGAAATTGTTAATTTGTGAATATTTTTACCGTATTATATTTGACATTTTATTCAAAAAGAAATTAAGTTATTTTCAATGTAAAATTATTTCTCAAAATTACTGTTTTTATTAGATTTTTGATCAAGTAAATACAGCCTTGATGAGACTTTAAAAGCAAAGTCTTGAACATATGAGTTCTAGTAGAGAAATGAATCAATCTATTGCTTTTGACTGGCAGATCAGATAAACCCAACCTAATGCTTTCCCGCTGTTACAGATACAGTATAGGCAAGAAAATATTGATTTAATCACATTAAAATGAGTTTATGAAAATAGCACTTATTTTTAGAGTCCTGACCCAACACAAGAACAGGTTTCATGATGAAATCCCTCCTGAATGATGATATTTACACTGGAATGCTTTATCATATCATCTAGGTATCCAACAATATTTATACATCCTATAATTTACAATAGTAAGTTATTATGTGTTCTTAATGCCTGGACTGAGTGTTTAAGTAAGGCTATGTTGAAAACTTAATGAAATTGGAGATGTCCCATTTAAGTGTGGCTATCAAATTGTATGCATAAAAAAAAACACTTTAATGCAAGTCATATGTTTAAGATTTCAAATAATTTTTGTGAAAATAAATGTCAGAATATAGGTGAAATGAAGTTTCATCGTCATTTAGCTCAACATATGTGTTTATTCATGCTAAAATGAAACCATATACTTATTCTGACCTGTACTTACTAAAATATGTAAATGAATGTGATCTGATTAAAATTATTAAATTAATGAAATGTTATTGCTAACAAATAGCTAAAACCTTGTATTTTTTTTTAAAAGGATAGAGCAAAGTATAAACGTAAAATTCTCAATTAGTGAACTTTCTGGAGTCTCTCAAAGTGCTGTTCCAGTGCATGGTATGGCGTGGTATAATCAAGCTAATTCACAGTATACTAATGTTTGTGAATAATAATGGACAGCTTTCACAAGTCAGGCCAGTAAAGTACAGGGTCCCTCAAGGATCAGTTTTAGGCCCTTTGCTGTTTACAAAATACATGCTACCCCTGGGGGACATTATTAGAAGACATGGGATCAGCTTTCACTGCTATGCAGACGATACTCAATTATATATTTCAACTAAACCTGATGAGATGTCTGAACTGTCTAAGCTAACCAAGTGTATCAAAGATGTTAAAGACTGGATGACCAACAATTTTCTTCTCTTAAACTCAGACAAAACAGAATTATTACTTATTGGGCCTAAACCCTGTACACAGCAGTTCTCACAACTCGACCTGCAATTAGAGGGATACAAAGTTAGCGTTAGCTCTACTATAAAAGATCTGGGTGTCATATTAGACAGCAGTTTAACTTTTGAAAATCATATATCCCATGTCACAAAAACTGCCTTCTTCCATCTGAGAAATATCGCTAAATTGCGAAGTATGCTATCCATATGCAGAAAAGCTAGTCCATGCTTTTATGACTTCTAGGCTGGATTACTGTAATGCTCTGTTCGCTGGCTGCCAAGCATCCTCTATTAACAAACTTCAGCTAGTACAAAATGCAGCTGCCAGAGTTTCCCAATTTTATCCTCCTTACACTGGCTGCCTGTTAAGTTTCGTATTGAATATAAAATATTGCTTCTTACCTATAAAGCTTTAAATAATCTAGCTCCTGTTTATCTAACCAACCTTCTGTCTCGCTACAATCCAACCCGCTCTTTAAGATCTCAAAACTTAGGGCTTCTGGTAGTACCTAGAATAGCAAAGTCGAGTAAAGGAGGTCAAGCCTTCCCTTTTATGGCCCCTCAACTCTGGAACAGCCTTCCTGATAATGTCCGAGGCTCAGACACACTCTCGCAGTCCAAAACTAGATTAAAGACCTATCTCTTTAGCAAAGCATACACTCAGTGCATCACTTAGCGGTATGACGCATGAATGTGCTCAACGCAGGTTTTTGCATCTCGTTTATATACACTATGAACAGCAGCTACGCTAATTATTCTCTTTATTCTCTATTTCCACTTTGGGGTACTCATCTCGAGGTCCTCACACTATGCAGTGCCACTGATTCGATCCAAGACCAGCGATAAGACAATCCCAATGTTTTCATAATCTTGGACCAGGCCGTATCCTGAGCAGCTGCTGTGGTGGTCATGGAGGACTGGAGAGCGTGAGACTGATTCCGGTGACGCTCCAGGGACAGATGAGTCTTCGCTGACGTCCAGCATTCTCCAGCCTCTGGCGCCTAGACTGCAGCTCTGCACAGGACGTTTGGCCATAGGAGAAATGGTCGTGCCCAACTGAGCCTGGTTTCCCTCAAGGTTTTTTTTAATTCTTCACTTTCGCCAATTGGTGAAGTTTTTTCCTCGCCGCTGTCGCCACTGGCTTGCATGGTTCGGGATCTGTAGAGCTGCGCATCGATGGAATTGCTCTTCTGTGTTTGGACTCTCAGTAGTGATTATTAAACCACACTGAACTGAGCTAAACTGAACTGAACTTAAACTCTGAAAACTGGACTGACACTGTTTTAATTCACTATAATCTTCTATGTGAAGCTGCTTTGACACAATCTACATTGTAAAAGCCCTATAGAAATAAAGGTGAATTGAATTGAATAATGAGCCTGTAATGTTAGTTTCACTGGTTGTTATCTAAGATTATTACACAGTCAGTCGCAACATTCCAAGGTATGTTATTCCCAGATAACAACTGCTAAATAACACGGGCTCGTCTGGGAACAGGCTCATCAGTGAATACGTTCACATCCATACTTACATCTACATTCATATGTATCTGCTTGTTTGTCATGCCATGGTTTTTGACTGTTTGGTGCCATCTAGTGTCTGAAAAAATGCTTAGTGTTAGTGTATACTCCACCAGCTGTTTTCGTTTCTGTCAGCTTTGGATTTTTGATTGTTTGGCGCCATCTTGTGTCTGAATAATGCGCAGGTTAGTGTATACTCCACCAGCTGTTTTCGTTTCTGTCAGCTTTGTGTTTTTGATTGTTTGGCGCCATCTTGTGTCTGAATAATGCACAGGTTAGTGTATACTCCATCAGCTGTTTTCGTTTCTGTCAGCTTTGTGTTTTGACTGTTTGGCGCCATCTTGTGTCTGAATAATGCTCATGTAAGCGTATACTCCATCAGCTGCTTTAATTTCTGCCAGCTTTGCGTTTAAGTAAAGAATTAATAAACTATTAGGCTTCAAAAAATGTTTTGTGTATAATATTTATGTTTTGCGGCCAGTAGTCTTGTAATAAGCAAGATAAAGGACATCCAGAAGGGTTGTTTTCACAGAATAAATCCCTTCAGTCATAAACCTCAGATTTTATTCAGCGATAACAACCTCCTGAATGTACTTTATCCTTAACTTAACATACCTTGGAATGTCATGACTGACCAATCAGAATCAAGTAGAGAGCCATATAATAATCCCAGATAACAACTGCTGAGGATAAAAACATAGGCTCAAGCTTTACATTTAATTAAAGAGCTCAGATCCATGTTTTGTGTCTAACTGTTTAGTTTAATAAATGGGATAAAGTACATCCAGCCGATTGTTAATGCAGAATAAAGCCCTTTGGTCTTAAGTTGCACTTTTCGGCCCATAGACTTCCATTCATACACATGACACTGGCATATCTCATGTGACAACTTTCACATGTCGCTGTGTTGCAAGCTTTCTGAACTCTGACCTGCAAAATTGCAATCCATGATTGCATGGTACCAATAGAAGATCAAAACATGATCTCTCTCTCATTTACAATATAGATTAGATATTTTTAATATCTAATCATCTTGTTTAAACCCCCCCCCCCCCCTCTTCTCTTTTTTTTTTGCAGCGCCATACAACAGAATTTCGCATGCTCAAACTCTAGCGTTACCGTGGCTTTACACAACAGCTGAAAACCTGTCAGGCTTTATTCTGAGAGAATTGCAGAGAATATAGCCGATGTACATTATCCATTACATAACATGCAGTGGAATGTCACGATTGACCAATCAGAATCAAGTATTCAGAGAGCTGTGAAATATAGATGTGATGAAATTTTGCATTGAGCATCTCCAGTTTTTCCACATGATTTCAGAGCAGCATTAGACTGACCACGTCATTTTTTTAGGGGGTGAATTGGGCAATTGTGTATTAAAGCAGATAAAGAGTGGGGATGGGTGACACAGATCTCGCTCCTGTACAGGAAATGAGCTGTTCCTACTTCCTGTGACTCAACAGGTTTCTGTGCTGTCTGAATGTGGTTTATTGATTCAGAGCTGGACTCTCTGCAGGCTTTTCCTGAAGCTGGAGGAGCTGGACATGTGCTGCTCTTGTTGAGGACGTTTGTTTTGGCAGATTTGGGATATGGGGGGAAAAGTATCCCTGCAGCAACATTCCAGGATTTGCTCTAGTATTCCCGCTGGAAAGTAATGGAGTGGAAAAGAAATGAAAGGCTTGTTTGAGGAGCCCTGAAATGCCTTGGATTGGCTTTTATGTGTGTGTAAATTATTGTCAGCCCTGTGTTTTGTTCGCTTTACGGTCTGAAACTCTCGATTGACTCCTAATGCCAAGAAAAACAACAGTAGTGTGTGAATGCGGGACGTGTGACCTTATGCAAAGAAATACAATCTGAAACTAAAGCATCTATTACACCGATTCACCATCTGCTGAATGACATCAAACATCTGTTTCCGACTCATTTCAGGACGCTGTTTACAATACAATTGCTTGATTTGGTGTCTCTCACACAACATATGATGTGTGTTTTGTCACATTTTTTTGCCATTATTTGGAATGTGTTTTATTATATCTTATCAAAAACTGCCACAAAATCAGGTTACAACTATTAATTTATTTATTCACATTTTAATAAAATTTTATGTTAATTAATTTTATTTAAGCTAATTTAATTTTTATTTGATTTGATTAAATTTTATTTTACGTTTATTAATTTATTTTTAATTTTATTCCCAATTATTTTAATTGATTAAATTTAATTTAACGTTAATTAATTTAATTTGACTTTATTTTGTTTTTATTTAATCAAATTAAATCTTGGGGGCGTCATGGTGGTGCAGTGGGTAACACGATCACCTCACAGCAAGAAGGTCGCTGGTTCAAAGCCTCGGCTGGGCTTTGGCTTTTTAACAAGCGGATAGCACATTTCATTGGACTTGTGGGGGAAACTGGAGCACCCAGAGGAAACCCACACCAACACGGGGAGAACATGCAAACTTCACACAGAAATGCCAATTGACCCAGACAAGGCTCGAACCAGCGACCTTCTTGCTTTGAGGCGATCGTGCTACCCACTGCCCCACCGCAATTGTTTTTATTTGATTAATTTTTATTTAATTTTTCGTTAATTCATTTAAATTTTATTTTATTCCCAAATATTTTCATTGATTAAATATTATTTCATTTTACATTAATTAATTAAATTTTTATTTTATTTTATTCCCAATTTTTTATTTGATTAAATAAAATTTTATGTTACTTAATTTACATTTTATTTTATTACAATTTTTTTAAATGATGCAATTTTACTTAATTTGACATTAATTTAATTTAATTGAATTTTATATGCAAAATGTTTTTGTTTTTTATTCCGCTGTGGCGACCCCGGATTAATAAAGGGACTAAGCCGAAAAAGAAAAAGAATGAATGAATGAATGAATATTAAATGTTATTAAATATAATTTTTTAAATAAAATTTTTTATGTTAATCAATTAGTTTTTTTATTTTATTTGCAATTATTTTAATTGATTAAATTTTATTTAATTTTATGGTTATTAATTTAATAAATTTTTTATTCTATTTGCAATTATTTTAAATTTAACATTCGTTAATTTAATTTTTATTTTATTCCCAATTTTATTTGATGAAATTTCATTTTATGTTAATTAATTAATTTAATTTATAATTTAATTAAATTTGACTTATTTTATTCCTAATCCTGAGTTAGAATTAAGTGAAAGAAGAAACTGCAAACATGATCCTGGTGGTGTTTCCTGCTACATTTCTGTGTGTTTTCATCCAAGCAGCAAAAGAAAATGACATATTTATGGGGGGAAACTAATCTTATATATTTTGGAAATTTTAATTGAGTATATGAACAAGCATCAAAAACAAAATATACAAAGCTTTAATTTTCTTCATTAATTAGAATATGTCCTGTTTCATTCATTCATTTGGTTAAAAATAAAATGACTATCAGAATGTTTTGACCACAACTTACTGAAGACATAACAATAGTTAATGTCAAATAGTCTTGTCAGTCATATTTAAAACTATAATCATTGACATTATTATGACAGTTTGGCCCCAACATACTCAATAATTTTCACTAGGTTTAACCTATTTGTAATCAATT
Source organism: Danio kyathit (assembly GCA_903798195.1). Lineage (NCBI taxonomy): Eukaryota > Metazoa > Chordata > Actinopteri > Cypriniformes > Danionidae > Danio > Danio kyathit. The sequence goes on from LR812531.1 coordinate 56,136,447, forward strand.
CATGTATAATTAAACTTAGTGTATATTATAATTATTCTGATTATATTAAGTCAACTATACTAAGTAAAACCTAAAATTTCTTTATACTTCATAATTTCATTTTTACATAATCCCGCTGCCCCACATACACACACTGAAGGAACATTATTTTTTCCATAAGACTTTCTCCATAAGACATAAGCGGTTTCATTAATTCCCATTCAGCTTCCAGTCTTATGCTGTGGATTTTTTTAAGTCACTATCATTAAATCAGATAACAATCCTTTTTTTCAGATCATGATGCATGGGTTGTTATTCAATATTACTTCAAACCTAAACTACGAGACCATTGATGCACTAGTTATACTTGAAGTCATCATGCATGTACTGTATCTTGTTTCTTTTCATTACTGTTAGCTTCTACTTCAAGCGAAACACAATTCCTTCACATCCGCTTGACTGTGGATATTAAAAGCTGTCGATGCTAATTTAAGTGTAAGGAGACGCTGCTGCACATGAGCAGGTGTTTCTGCTTGACCTGCTGGGTCAGATTCACTGCTGACCGCCACTAAAACACTGCAGACCAGGGGCCTAGTTGTGATGTAAAAAAAATATTTTTGTGTTGCACCACTGAACTTAGTTTAAACATAACGCTAAGTTCCAACTAAATATCGAAGGCAGACTCTATGTATAATGGTGGAAAGGAGATGATGGCGAGATTAGTTTACATTGAGGAGCTTGTGATGACAATGAAGAATCATTTCCTTCTACTCACAGCCTTAATGTCCTCCCAAATTGTACATTTTTGGGTTTGTGAATGAATAGTTTAATTTTCCTTCAATGAATGTTTTGTATTTACCTTTCCATCAATTAAAATGAGAATTTTTATGTTAAAAAAAAACATGAAGAGTTTAGATACAAAAGCCGCTAAACGCCACTTCCGACAAAATGAGATAATGATATTAAGGGAATGCTTTAGGCACATATACACCATCAACAAATAGATTTGCTTCTAATCATCTAAATCCCAGCGTCAGCGGATTCAGAAATAGCAGTTTGATATCAAAAGCCTTTAAACGACACTTGCCTTTGACAGCAAAAGCCGATATATCCCGAGAACTTTTATGAGGAGACTGTTTTATTTTGCTTTCGATTCTGATTTTAAAAGATAGAGTTTGATGAACTGGATGAGGCTGTCCAACTGTCAGTGAATGGCAAATGAAAAGTCCCTTACCTCAAAACTCTGTGAAAGTGTAACATGCATTCATAACGTTTTTTTGCGCAGCGACGCTACTTTGAATGACTCTGATTTACTATACATTAAACGGCAACACCATTTCATGAAAGACAGAGTTAAGATGCCGTTCTTTTATCCCATGTGGATGCTATGAGGATAAACAAGAGACCAAGACCTTATGGTGAGAATGAATGAATGACAGTTTCTAAAAGTGTCTGAGAGGCATCCCCTTTTTGCCCAGTAGCTATTTTTTAAAAGATAAATATAATGTATAAAACTAAACATTATTTATATTACTTCACTACCTATAGGTCTGATAAGCTTTTTATATTAAGGGACAATGCACAGATATTGATGTTTCATAATGTTTTACACTACATTATTTGAATCTACCAAGCTTAGTTTACAATGTTTGCAATGTTTATATTGCTCTACTTACATTAAATCTAAATCCCAAATTTCAGAAATGACAACAGATTGGTAAGATTTAATTAATGTCCTTTTAATGTTATTGATTAATGCACTTGACAGATTTTATTCATTCATTTTCCTTTTGCTTCTTCCCTCGTTTATCACAGCGAAATGAACCGCCACTTGACAGATTTATGTATTTTTTATTTTAGGTGGTCTGTTTAATGTTTTTTATGTTTGGTAAAATAATTTCTAATGGCATCTTCATTTTCAAGTAGGTACACTGTATTGTCTCAATAGATGGATTTAGAGGTTTTTGCCAAAAAAAGCACAAGTGGATTTAGCTGGCGCAAAAGAAAATCTACCTTGTTAAAAACCAAAGAATTGTTTAAAGTGACATTTTTGAAAAAAAGGTATTTTATTTACTAGCTAATCACCTTATCATTACATATAAAATGAAACTTCTGAGGCTAATCAGAGAAGCCTGATAGAAAATGCTCATTTACAAGAAAAGAGATCTGATTGATTTAGAGGGTTTTGATTCTGTACTCTTCATATAGTCTTGTCATCTATCCAAGTTTTAGAAACAACAAATAATAACTTGACTTCTAGTTGATCATTTGGTATCAGAAAGGGCTCATATGAAAGGCAAAGGCCTCTAGATTATGCTTATTTTACCAAAATAAAATATGATCATGCCTTGATTTTTAATTGTTTAATTAGGACAGTAAGGTCTGACTTTGCTTAGACAAAAGTCTTGTCACTTAACAGAAAAAATGTCTAGTATAGAATATAAAGTCATGCTGCAGTGGAAACAGAATGAATATTGTGTCTGACTCCATCATGAGCTTGGAGGTCTGGATCCATACATCTCTGCAATGACTCAAATCACTTATTAATAAAGTCATCTGGAATGGCAAAGAAAGCGTTCTTGCAGGACTCCCAGAGTTCATCACGATTCTCTGGATTCATCTTCAATGCCTCCTCATTCATCTTGTCCAGACATGCTCAATAATGTTAATCTCTGTTGACTGGGCTGGCCAATCCTGGAGCACATTCACCTTCTTCACTTTCAGGAACTTTGATGTGGAGGCTGAAGTATGAGGAGCGCTATCCTGCTGAAGAATTTGTCCTCTCCTGTGGTTTGTAATGTAATGAGCAGCACAAATGTCTTGATACCTCAGACTGTTGATGTTGCCGTCCACTCTGCAGATCTCTCACACATCCCCATACTGAATGTAATCCCAAACCATGATTTTTCCTTCAAACTTGACAGATTTTTGTGAGAATCTTGAGTCCATGAGGATTCCAGTGATCTTCTGCAGTATTTGTGATGAGTTCAACAGATGATTCATGGGAAACCTTCTGCCACTTTTCCAAATGATCAACTAGAAGTCAAGTTATTATTTGTTGCTCTTACAACTGGGATTGATGACAAGACTTCTGTCAGGTAGTGTATATATATATATATATATATGTGAACAACTTTTTTTTGTGAGTGTGCAGTTTTTAGTACATGGTTATTCCCAGTGTCAGTGTTTGCTGTGCTCTCGCCAACCCTAAATCTAACAGTCGCAGCTCCTGAAATTGCTAATGCCTCCCTCTGTGTCCTGACAGAGAAGCAGAATAAGGAAGAAGAGCAGGTGAAGCTGTACTGATGGAGGAAGAAGAGCAGGTTGTACTGTACCTTCCAGAGCAGCACCGCCAGCAGCAGAAAGATGAGGATTCCCACCAGCAGACTGATGGCGATGATCCAGCCCACCACATAACCCCGCGGCTCCTGACTGTGCAGAGCCTCCATCACCAGCTGCACACACACACGTTTGTTTTTGTGAATTGTGGGGACATTACATACAGTTGAAGTCATAATTATTAGGCTTTCTGTGAATTTTGCTTTCTTTTTTAAATATTTCCCAAATGATGTTTAACAGAGCAAGGAATTTTTCACAGTATTTCTTATAATATTTTTTCTTCTGAAGAAAGTCTTATTTGTTTTATTTCGGCTAGAATAAAAGCAGTTTTTAATTTTTTAAAAAACATTTTAAGGTCAATATTATTAGCCCCCTTAAGCAATATTTATTTTTGATTGTCTACAGAACAAACCTCTGTTATACAATGACTTGCCTAATTAACCTAATAAACCTAGTTAAGCCTTTAAATGTCACTTTAAGCGGAATACTAGTAAAAAAAGATCTTGTAAAATGTGCTGTCATCATGGCAGAGATAAAATAAATCAGTTATTATAAATGAGTTATTAAAACTATTATGTTTAGAAATGTGTTAAAAAAATCTCTCCGTTAAACAGAAATTGGGGGAAAAATATAGAGGTCCAATAATTCATGAGGGCTAATAAGTCTATAAAGTTAAATCCCAATCTGTCGTTTTCAATTTGTTTAGATGTCTGTGAACATGACAGAAACATGTGCAATATTAATGTCTGTACTCTGCATGAGCAATGGCATCTGTAAATGAGAGTTTGCCCACGGGACTGTCCTGTGCAGATCATCACAGATTAGCTCTGGGACCCAAGCGTTTCTTAAGTGCTGAGGGCAGAAGGGGCCACAGACTCATTTAAGGGCCATATTTAAGAAATTGGCCGCTGGTTAAAGTGGGTCAGAAACTCAATCAGCTGAGAGTCCCATATTCCTCCAATCAATCCACACATGGAGGCCTGCGGTATTAGAGATGACTGTGTCAGAGCACAGCTGTGGAGTAAAAAAAGACTCCTGCAAATGAGCGACAAACTGGAAGCAGATCAAAAGCTAGAGTTTTAGCAGTTACGGATTGTGTGTAATTTGGATTATGTAATCAGATTACAAATATCAAGAACTTGTAATTAGAGTAAACTACTTTTAAAAACACTCATAAGTATACTTTTCTTTATGGATTCATGATTACATATTGTTAACACAATAGCCTGCAAATGAATGACAAACTGGAAGCTGATCAACAGCCTGAATTTAGTAGGTACAGATTGTGTGTAATTTGGATTACGTAATCAGATTACAAAAATCAAGTACTTGTAATTAGAGTAAACTACTTTTTAAAACACTCATTCATTCATTTATTTTCCTTTCGTAGTCCCTTATTTATCAGGGGTTGCACAGCAGAATGAACCGTCAACTCTTCCAGCATATGTTTTACTCAGCGGATGCCCTTCCAGCTGCAACCCAGTACTGGGAAACACTCACATTTACATACGCACTCATACACTATGGGCAATTTAGTTCATCAAATTCACCTATAGCGCATGTGTTTGGACTGTGGGAGAAACCCACACCAACAGGGGAGAACATGCAAACTCCACTGGCCCATCCGGGACTCGAACCAGCGACCTTCTTGCTGTGAGGCGACAGTGCTAACCACTGAGCCACCGGATTGTGACACCATGGATGTGTAATCTAACATATTATATTACTGATGACAAATTTTGTCACGCAATTTGTGCATAGTAACTGATCATCATCATTAATATGTCATCTACCCGTCAACAGCTACTGGGAGCCTCAGAATCAAGTGAATAACAAATGAAGTGAAGTGGTCAAATGAATTCTCTTGTTTAAAAGAAATGAATATCAATTTCAGGCTTATAATTGAATTATAATAAACAAAACCGGCTTATCAAGTCTCTGAAGTGTCGTTTACTGTATTGGTACAAATACTGTATGCCTCAACTTACAGAAATATCATCTGGAAGTCCGCTTGAGACCTCCACGGCCCTGTCGTCCAGCTGGACGTGACCTCGAGTCACAAACTGGATCACAGAGGAGCTGTCCTGCAAAACCACAAACACACAAACACACAGACATGTTTACATAAAAACAAACATACAGATAGTAAAAATGCATTTCAAGTGCACTTTTTCAAATTTTTATGTACCAAAATCTTTTTTTTAACATCAAAGTATGTTAAAAATATGGCAAATCAGTGTTCTTTCTACTATTTTTATGTAGCAACATATTAGATATAATATCAAACAATACAGGGTGGGTCATTTATATAGATACACCTTAAGAAAATGGGAATGGTTTCCTGAATACAGTTTCCTGAAAAGTGGATTGATCGTCGTGGGCCAGTTGAATGCCCTCCAAGTTCTCCAGATCTGACCCCCTTAGACTTTTATCTTTGGGGTCATCTAAAGGCAATTGTCTATGTAATTTATTAAGGAGTATCCATATAAATGGCCCACCCTGTATATTTAATTTATTTTGTTCAAAAGTTTAAGATCGTTAAGATGTTTTTTAAAAAAATCATTGAGGCGGTATTTGTCTTAAAATACTATGCTAAAAATAGTTATTTGCTTATGTCCAAAAAAGTAAAATGATCACATTTTGATTGGCTGTATTTATTTTAAAAATGATTGTCACAACAGTTACAGTGCATCCGGAAAGTATTCATATCGCTTCACTTTTTCCACATTTTTTTTTATGTTACAGCCTTATTCCAAAATGGATTCAATTCATTTATTTCCTCAAAATTCTACACACAATACCAGGAGGCCACTGTGCTCACTGGAACTTTCAGAGCAGCAGAAATTTTTCTGTAACCTTCCCCAGCCTTGTGCCTCGAGACAGTCCTGTCTGGGAGGTCTACAGACAATTCCTTTGTCTTCATGCTTGGTTTGTGCTTTGACATGCATTATCAACCCTGGTACCTTATATAGACAGGTGTATGCCTTTTCAAATCATGTCCAATCAACTGAATTTACCACAGGTGAACTCCAATTAAGCTGCTGAAACATCTCAAGAATGATCAGTGAAACAGAATGTACCTGAGCTCAATTTAGAGCTTCACGCCAAAGGCTGTGAATACTGATGTACATGTGATTTTTCAGCTTTTTTATTTTTAATAAATTTGCAACAATTTAAAAAACTCTTTTTTCACATTGTCATTATGAGGGATTGTGTGGAGAATTTTGAGGAAATAAATACATTTAATTCATTTTGGAATAAGGTTGTAACATAAAAATATGTGGAAAAAGTGAAGCGCTATCAATACTTTCCGGATGCACTGTATTTTAGTTTTACACAGATTTTTTGTTTTTATTAAATGTATATTTTAAACAATAAATTTAATTTATATTGTTCAAAAGTTTGTGATAGTTAAGATGTTTTTTTTAAACATCTAAATAATAATAATTGATGCGGTATTTATTTTAAAAGATTAAAGATGTTAAAAACTGTCATTTATTTATGTCCAAAACAGTAAAATTATCACATTTTAATTGGCTGTATTTATTTTAAAAATGATTGTCAAAAACAGTCATTTATTTATATCAAAAATAGTTAAATTATCACATTTTAGTTAATATTTAACATAAAAAATATCTGAATGCTAAAAAAACAAAATGGCTCTTTGAAAATGTTTTAAAATGCTATTTACACCTCTGATGCAAAGTCTATTTTGTGAATTTGTTTTCTTCGTGATTATCTGATTATAAAAGGTTTAAAATAACATTTATTTGTAATTAAATAATCTCATATAGACATTTATTGTATTTATGACCACTTTGATCAGCTGGATGTGGCCTTGGTAAATTAGCATTAAATATATGACTTCTATTTCATGTATTACTCACCCTCTGCAGTATTTCAGTGTTCAGTAGCATTTGCACATCTATACTTGTGGCTTCTTCCTTAGCCTGAGAGCCGAGACTGCAGGAAATAGTCAAACACGCTCGACCGGGCCGATCGCAGTCCTGTAGACACAAAACACGATCACGGACTGACATTCAGCACAAAAACATAGCAGTAATGTACAGTTGAAGTCAGAATTATTAGCCATCCTGTATATATTTTTCCCTCAATTTCTGTTTAATGGACAGAAGATTTTTTTCAACACATTTCTAAGCATAATAGTTTTAATAACTGATTTCTTTTATCTTTGCCATGATGACAGCACATAATATTTTCTATAATATTTCAAGATACTAGTATTCAGCTTAAAGTGACATTTAAAGGCTTAACTAGGTTAATTAGGCAAGTTAGGATAATTAGGCAAGTTATTGTATAACAGTGGTGTATTCAATTGAAATAAATATTGCTTAAGGGGGCTAATAATATTGACCTTAAAAAGGTTTTAAAAAATTAAAAACTGCTTTTATTCTAGCCGAAATAAAACAAATAAGACTTTCTTCAGAAGAAAAAAATATTATAGGAAATACTGTGAAAAATTTCTTGATCTGTTAAACATAATTTGGGGAATATTTAAAAAACAATAAGAAAAAAAAGTAATAATTCTGACTTCATCTGTATATGCACTGACAAAAAGAACATTAAATATTCAAGCATGTCTTACTTCCGCCTGCTAAATGAAAATGTGATGCCAAGTGTGCTGTTTTCTCTTATCTACGCTCAATAAGTTCATGCCATACCAGAACTTTTCTGCCAGATTTGGTGAAGAAGGCGAAGATGGTGTGGAAGATGCTCTCTTTGTCCTGCGGGATTGTGCAAGGTTTGGGGTTTCTGTGCCATGTGCAGTTCCCTCGAGCGTCTGACACCTGCACACAAACATAAAACACACGGTAAATAATGCTGGCTTCCACAGAATCGATCTGTGTTGGGACAACATGAAGCAAATTATGTTAACTTATTAAGTTTTACAGCCATATACACCAATAGCGCATGTGTTTGGACTATGGGGGAAACCGGAACACCCAGAGGAAACCCACACCAACACGAGGAGAACATGCAAACTCCACACAGAAATGCCAACTGACCCAGCCGAGACTCGAACCAGTGACCTTCTTGCTGTGAGGCGACAGTGCTAACCACTGAGCCACCGTGCCACTGTCAAATCCCATTTTCTTCAATTACTAAATGCCCAAGGCTGGCTGTGATCATTGAGTGGTGGTGCATTGAAGTGGTCACAGACATTATCATTTATAAAGACAGCTCAGACCTGCGAAGTAATTCAGATAAGGAAAGGAAGCTCTGTCCCAGCGGGAGATCAGAAGCCTTTCCCTGAGAGCACGTCCCATCTGGAGTGATTTAATGTCCGGCTGCCCCCGGGGAACATTTCACTTTAACATGCAGCATCACTGAAGACCTCACACTGTCTTCTCAAATCAAAGAGAGGATCTCCGTCTGCTGCCCGGAGCATTTTATGAGCCCACTAAACAATCTCATTCATTCACAGGACTATTTCACTATGGTATCAAAGCAGAATGAAATATGCAACCCATATGTGCCACATTTTGGAACGACACTGCATTGCTTCCTGCATGTTTTGTGACGCTTTCAAACTGAAATGTCCAGTGGTGCTAAAAGAGTGTTAAATTTTTACAGAAATGGATGAAAGTGAAATTGGCTATTTTCTACACCGTTAACAATGTCCTGCAGAATACAGTAACTTACTGGCAGCAGTTCGCCAGTAACTTACTGTAACTCAATTACAGCTAAAAGACTGCATTTACATTTACAGCACCGTTTATCTTACTCTATATTTATTTACAGAATTGTATGTGGTGGCACGGTGGCGCAGTGGTTAGCACTGTCACCTCACAGCAAGAAGGTCGCTGGTTCGAGCCCCAGCTGGGTCAGTTTGCATGTTCTCCCCTTGTTGGCGTGGGTTTCCTCCGGGTGCTACGGTTTCCCCCACAGTCCAAACACATGCGCTATTGGCAGGGGCGGATTTAACCAATAAGCAAGGTAAGCGGCCGCTTACATCCCCAGGAAATCTGAGGGCCCCCAAATAAATACCTAGAAGTATAAAGAATACCTATACATTATATATAAAACATAATTTTCTATCATAAATCATTGTATGATGAGGGTCTAAAAAAATAAGTTTAATGCTTATTACATCGCAAATGCACAAATGTGTCCCCCACCCTCAATCATGGAGCAGTCCAGCAGTCAAATTAGGTCAAGAATTAGTTTTAAAAACGAAATAGATTATCTATCATTTTTAGTTGTGAATCCATTTTAAGAAAACAAATAATTAAAAAAGTTTTACAAGATTCTTCACATGTTGTTGTTTTAATTTTGCATTAGGACAAAAAATTGAGTGGAAATTGAGTGATATAAGAATAAAAACAGCTAAATAAATCAATTAAAAATAAATTAAAGTACAAAAGGTGCATTTTAGAACTTTCGGACCCCATGGCCGGAATTGCCTGGGGCCCCCAAATCACTAAATCCGCCCCTGTCTACAGGTGAATTGAATTAAATTAAAGTGTATGAGTTTGTGTGTGAATGTGAGAGTGTATGGGTGTTTCCCAGTACTGAGTTGCAGCTGGAAAAGCATCCACTGTGTAAAACATATTCTGCAATAGTTGGTGGTTCATTCCACTGTGGCGACCCCTGATGAATAAAGGGACTAAGCGGAAGGAAAATGAATGAATAAATGAAGAATTGTGTGTGTATCTTTACTGCATAACTGTCCTACAGTAAAGTATAGTTCATATTACAGTTAAATACTGTGTAATTTATAAAAATCGTTAATAGTATATGTGTTTTATTATATGTGACCCTGGACCACAAAAGCAGTCTTGTGTTACATTTTTAGTAATAACCAAAAATACACTGTATGGGTCAAAATTATGTATTTATTTTTAATGCCAAAAATCATTATATTCAGTAAAGGTCATGTTCCATGAGGATATTTTGTAAATTTGCTACTGTAACCAAGTCAACTTAATTTGTGTTTAGTAACATCCATTGCTAAGAACTTCATTAGGACATCTTTAAAGGAGGTTTTTTCAAATAGTTGCATCTCCGCTAAATACTGTCCTATCCTAACATCAATGTGAAGCATACAGTTGAAGTCAGAATTATTAGCCACCCTTTGAATTTGCTTCATTTTTTAAAAAATTCCCAAATGATGTTTAACAGAGCAAGGAATTTTTCACAGTATGTCTGATAATATTTTTTCTTCTGGAGAAAGTCTTATTTGTTTTATTTCAGCTAGAATTAAAACAGTTTTACATTTTTTAAAAAACATTTTAGGGTCAAAATTTTTAGTCCCTTTAAGCTATATACCGTATTTCCGATAGTTTACAGAGCAAACCATCAATATACAATAACTTGCCTAATTACCCTAACCTGCCTAGTTAACCTAATTAACCTAGTTAAGCTTTTAAATGTCACTTTAAGCTGTATAGAAGTGTCTTGAAAATCTAGTCAAATATTATTTACTGTCATCATGACAAAGATAAAATAAATCAGTTATTAGAAATGAGTTATTAAAACTATTATGAATAGAAATGTGTTGAAAATATCTGCTCTCTGTTAAACAGAAATTGGGGAGAAAAATAAACAGGAGATCTAATAATTGAGGGGGGCTAATAATTCAGACTTCAACTGTGTATATATTGCTCGTTTATTTAATAAAATGATAGAAATATAAAACAATAATAGAAGGCAAAATAAATGTTTTGCTAATAAATAAAGCTTTAAAATAAGCATTTTCTCTAGACAATCAGTTTGGGCCTTCAAAAAATTTTCAGAGAAGGAGGTGGGCCTCGAAGTGAAAAAAGTTGAGAACCCCTGCAGTAGCGGATACTAAAATGTATGCAGCCGATTTGACCATTCAGAGGTAGAAATACTCATAACACTTTTGTGTTTCGTAATTTTAATAAATTAACAATGCTAGAATGAAACACACATGCATTAAAGAAAAGTCAGGGTTCTATACTTCTAGAAATAGTTAAACTTAGATGACCTGAGGGAGAGTAAATAAACAGCTCATTTTCTAATATCCTTTTAAAATGTTAAAATGTGCTAGTTTTGCGATAAATGAACCAAAACATCATAATGTGCAATAAACCGAGGAAAAATCTGCCTCTGTGATCATAATCTGTGAGAAAAAGAGCATAACAGTAGAGAGTGTTTTACTGCTTGTTGTGCTTATTTCAACTGGAAACTGCTGTGAAATGTATGAGTAGGAATGTTTTTAGAGTTTGGAAAAATGAAGGTCGAAGCATGTTTTCCTTTCAGCTTGGGTGGAAAATATATATATGTGCTTTCAACACAAACACTATTCCAAACAGTAGACTGTAAAATCAGGCCAGAAACATGAACTGCACCAGTATGTGGAGCAAACATTAGTTCCACAAGCCAAAGAGTATGTGTGTGTGTGTGTGTGTGTGTGTGTGTGTGTTTGTGTGTGTGTGTGTGTGTGTGTGTGTGTGTGTGTGTGTGTGTGTGTATTACAAGGATGTGCTGAATTATGCCTTTTATAAAAACTGTACAAAATATAATTTTTCCAAAACTTTTTCAGAATTGTAGTTTGAATAATGTGGCAGCTGGTGTTATTGAAAATGTCACTCAATGGTTCTGAAAAACAACCAAAAACATGCTTTGACTGTAACCTATGACACTGCATTGTGCCTATAATCAAGTTATGAAAGCAACAAAAATCCATACGCATATTTATATCCATGTTTACCATCTACAATAATATTACAATTGTAGTTTTAATAATGTGCCAGCTGACATCGAGTATGTCACTCACTTGTTGCAAAAAACAACCAAAAACATGCTTTGAGTGCATTATGAATGAATTCAAACGCATTTTAAACCAGTGTTTACTATCTACAGTGATATTGTAAATGTAGTTTTAATAATGTGCCAGCTGAGATTATTGAGTATGTCACTCAATGGTTGCAAAATAACAACCAAAAACATGCTTTAACTCTAAGATGAAGCCTACGACAAATCATTGAGCCGATAACTCAAGCTATTAAAGCAACAAAACACTGGTGTTTACCATCTACAATATTATGGTATTTGTAGTTTTAATAACATGTCAGATGATATCATATAGTATGTCACTCACTGTTTGCAAAAAAAAAACCAACCAAAACATGCTTTGACTGTATGATGAAGCTTACGACAATGCTATAATGAAAGCAACAAAAATCCAAACACGTTTATATCCATGTTTACCATCTACAGTACAATAGTATTGCAATAGTAGTTTTAATAATGAGCCAGCTGATTTTGAGTAAATCACTAACTGGTTGCCAGAAAACAACTAAAAACATGCTGTGACTGCAAGATGAAGCCTACGACAACGCATTGAGCCTATATTTCAAGTTATGAAAGCAACAACAATTTAAATGTATTTTTATACTTATTTTTACCATCTACAATAATATTGCAATTATAGTTTTAATAATGTTCAAGCTGATATAATTAAGTGTCACTCACTGGTTGCAAAAAACAACCAAAAACCAAAAGCTTTGACTCTAAGATGAAGCCTTTGACAATGCATTGAGCCGATAATTCAACTTACGAAAGCAAGACAAAGCCTATGACAATGCAATACTAAAAGCAACACAAATCCAAACACATTTTTATACCCATGTTTAGCATCTACAATATTATTGTAATTGTAGTTTTAATAATGTGCCAGCTGACATTATTGAGTAAGTCACCCAATGGTTGCAAAAAAACAACCCAAAAACATGCTTTGACTGTAAGATGAAGCCTACGACAATGCATTGAGACTATAATCAAGTTATGAAAGCAACAAAAATTCAAAAGCATTTTATATAAGTGTTTACCATCTACAATAATATTGAAAATGTAGTTTTAATAATGTGCCAGCTGATGTTATTTAGTAAGTCACTCAATGGTTGCAAATAAAAACCAAATACATGCTTTGACTCTAAGATGAAGCCTACGACAATGCATTGAGCCGATAAGTCAAGCTATTTAAGCAAAAAAATTACATCAATATTTAAACACTGGTGTTTACCACCTACAATATTATGGTATTTGTAGTTTTAATAACATGTCAGATGATGTCATATAGTAAGTCACTCACTGTTTGCAAAAAAAAACAACAACCAAAACATGCTTTGACTGCATGATGAAGCCTACAACAATGCTATAATGAAAGCAACAAAAATCCAAACACGTTTATATCCATGTTTACCATCTACAATAGCATTGCAATAGTAGTTTTAATAATGAGCAAGCTGATTTTGAGTAAATGACTAACTGGTTGCAAGAAAACAACTAAAAACATGCTGTGACTGCAAGATGAAGCCTACGACAATGCATTGAGCCGATAACTCAAGCTATTAAAGCAACAAAAATAAATACATCAATATTTAAACACTGGTGTTTACCATCTACAATATTATGGTATTTGTAGTTCCCCTTCGGGAGGGGAACTTCAATGCTATGTGGAAAAACTTCCACTATGGGGATTTCGTCAGAATCCAATCATCTGAAAGAGTATAAAAACGGGCCAATGAAATGCCAATGAGTTGGCAGCGTCAGCGTGCACAGCTGTCTTGAATGACAATCAGTGTGGCATAAAAGGCTAGCATGTGCTCAGCAACGCTATCCTTTTCGCTTTCAGAGCCTTTCACAAGTTTCTGAGAGAGTTGCTGAGGGTTCTCCAACCTGTCTACACAGAGAGAGAGATTGAGAGCTGTTCTCCCGGTCCAGAGTGCGTTTACGCTGCGGCAGACGGTCGAGCTGGGTCTTCTCTCCCTTGCCTGGCGTCCTTTGGGTCCGGTCCTCAAACTGAGCGGTTTGTATAGGAAGCAAGCTTCCCTAAAAGAGCAACACGGTCGTGCAGTGCGTCTTTTTAAAGATGTCGCTCCGACCGTGCGTTTCTGGATGTGGTGGTTCCCTGTCCTCGGATGATGGGCACGAGCACTGCGTGGCATGTCTGGGGGTCCAGCATGTCAATGCGGTGCTCGCGGGCAGTGCATGCCGTCATTGCGACGTCATGTCTGTTGCGCAGCTAAGATCGCGGCTCGCTCTTGTAAAAGGGCGACCCACCCCAGTTGTCCCCCGCTCTGCGGTTGGCACTCGGGCAGATCTGAGGGTTACGGTGGGAGCTAATCCGCCGCCTTCGGGCTCGCGGACCTCTCATTCCTCAGCGCGCTCCATCCAAGCTTCGAGTGAAGGAAGCGGTCCATCTTCACGGATGGTCGCCCTTTCACTCGATGACACCGAGGACCAGATGTCCATCAATGCATCGGAGGGTGGGCTATCATTATCCGACGAGGATCCGAACCCGCTCCCTCCCTCCGGGGTTGTGAGCGTGGCTTCGGATCCAGAAGCGGATATGCTGGCCGTGCTTTCCCGGGCTGCTTCGGCCGTGGGTTTGGAGATGGTTTATCCCCCAGCCCCGCGGCCGGACCGACTAGATGGGTGCTACGTGGAGGACAAAAAGGCGAAGCCTTCTAAGCCTCCCGTCCCCTTCTTCCCGGAAGTGCACAGTAGGCTCACGCAGTCTTGGAGGGCACCTTTCTCTGCCCGATCTGCGTGCGCCTCCGCCCTCACCACCCTGGATGGTGGAGCAGCCAGGGGGTACGAGGCGATTCCCCAGATTGAGCGCGCCATTGCGGTCAACCTATGTCCGCGTGGCGCCTCTTCCTGGAGGGGTCAGCCCCGTCTCCCGTCCAAAGCTTGTAGGTTATCTGCCTCCCTCGGAGCCAGAGCCTACAAAGCCGCGGGCCAGGCTGCTTCCGCCTTGCATGCTATGGCCACCTACCAGCGCTACCAAGCGCAGGCGCTGGCCTAGCTGCACGAGGGTGGTTCCGACCCAGGCCTGCTCCATGAGCTCCGCACCGCAACCGACTATGCTCTGCGTACCACCAAGTCGGCTGCGTGTGCCCTGGGAAGGTCGATGGCCACACTAGTGGTCCAGGAACGCCACCTCTGGCTAAACCTGGCAGATATGCGCGATGTTGACAAAGTCCGCTTTCTTGACTCGCCCATATCCCAGGCTGGCCTGTTCGGCGACACCGTCGGTGAATTCACCCAGGAGTTCACGGCGGTGAAGGAGCAGTCGGATGCGATGGGCAAAGTCATCTATCGGCGGGACCGTAAGACCGCTCCCCCCGCCGTACCATCCACCTCCGCTGCTCCTCGCCGAGGGCGCCCGCCTGCGGCCACAAGACCTGCTCTCGCGCCCCCGCCTGCGCCTCCGGCCAAGCGGCAGCGCCGAGCATCCCGCAGGCAGCCAGCGCCCCCCGCCCCAGGGCGCCGCTAAGTCCGGTAAACGGACCGCGAAGCGTCCCTGAGACGGGCCATCCGGAGAGGAGGGAACTTGCTCTTTCCCCGGCGGAGGGCCGGGCCCCACAAATAACACCAACGGCGTTTTTCAACGCCACGCAAATTCCAAAGAAAGAGCATTTTTCCACCTCCCCGGATGTGACTGCCCGAACACTGCCAGCTTGGGACGCTATGCCTTCCAGCTCGCAGGATCGGTGCGTTTCGCCAGTGGCTCACGGAGCGCAAGAGAACGGTCTCCTTTCTCTTCCCCTCCTGACCACCCCTCCGGAGTATGGGTGCGAGACGAGAGTGAATCTCTCGCCTCCTGCTCTCCCGCGGGACCCCAGTGCTTCCCGGTTGAGCCCACCCACTCCGTGCTGCCCCACCGTTGGTACGTCAGCGATCGTGCGGATGAAGCCGCTAGCGATGGCTCTGCCTGCCTGGTTAGCGCGGGCCAGCCCATCGCGGTGGCTCATCCGCACGATCAGACTCGGCTACGCGATTCAGTTCGCGAAACGGCCTCCCAGGTACACGGGTGTGTATTTCACCAGGGTCAGCCCTGTGTCCGCCCCTGTCTTGCGAGAGGAGATTGCTGTCCTCCTGGCGAAGGATGCAATCGAGCCGGTCCCTCCAGCCGAGATGGAGCGCGGGTTCTACAGCCCGTACTTCATCGTACCCAAAAAGAGCGGTGGGCAACGACCAATCCTAGACCTGCGCGTTTTGAACCGTTGTCTTCACAAGCTGCGGTTCAGAATGCTCACGCAGAAACGCATCATCCGATGTGTTCGTCCTCAGGATTGGTTTGCAGCAATAGACCTGAAGGACGCGTATTTCCATGTTTCCATACTTCCACGCCACCGGCAGTTTCTGCGGTTTGCGTTCGAAGGCCGAGCATGGCAGTACAAAGTCCTCCCCTTCGGGCTCTCTCTGTCTCCGCGAGTTTTCACCAAGCTCGCGGAGGGTGCCTTAGCGCCCCTTCGACTCGCAGGCATACGCATACTCAATTATCTCGACGACTGGCTGATTTTAGCCAGCTCGCGGGATCAATTGATTACGCACAGAGACAAGGTGCTCCGGCACCTCGACCTGTTGGGGTTTCAGGTCAACCGAGAAAAGAGCAAACTCGCACCCGTGCAGAGGATCTCTTTTCTCGGGTTGGAGCTGGACTCGGTCACCATGACGGCGCGCCTCTCACGAGAGCGCGCCGGGCTGATGCTGAACTGTCTGAGGGAGTTCGACAGAAAAAAGGTGGTCCCCCTGAAATTGTTTCAGAGGCTCCTGGGGCATATGGCATCCGCAGCTGCGGCCACGCCGCTCGGATTGCTCCATATGAGACCACTGCAGCATTGGCTTCACGATCGAGTCCCCAGACGCGCATGGCACGCGGGCACACACCGAGTGACTGTCACTGCGCTGTGTCGCCGCACCCTCAACCGCTGGAGGGACCCCTCCTTCCTACGGGCCGGAGTGCCCCTGGGACAGGCGTCCAGGCATGTCGTCGTCTCGACGGATGCTTCCAGTACGGGTTGGGGGGCCGTGTGTTGCGGGCATGCGGCTGCGGACCTATGGAAGGGAACCCAGCTGCATTGGCATATCAATTGCCTAGAGCTGTTGGCAGTGTTGCTCGCCCTGCGCCGTTTTTTACCGGTGCTCAGAGGGCAACACGTACTGGTCAGGACGGACAGTACGGCGACGGTGGCGTATATCAACCGCATGGGGGGTATACGCTCCCGCCGCATGTCTCAGCTCGCTCGCCGTCTGCTCCTCTGGAGTCATACGCGGCTCAAATCGCTGCGCGCCATTCACATCCCAGGCGAGCTCAACCGTGCAGCCGACGGGCTCTCACGGCAGCTTCTAGTCTCGGGAGAATGGAGACTCCACCCCGAGTCTGTCCAGCTGATATGGGCGCGCTTCGGGGAAGCCCAGGTCGACCTGTTTGCTTCCCCCGAGAACGCTCATTGCCAGTGGTTTTTTTCCCTGACCGAGGGCTCCCTCGGCACGGATGCACTGGCCCACAGCTGGCCTCAGGGCATGCGCAAATATGCGTTCCCCCCAGTGAGCCTACTCGCGCAGTTACTGTGCAAGGTCAGGGAGGACGAGGAGCAGGTCTTGCTAGTTGCGCCTCTCTGGCCCAACCGGACCTGGATTTCAGAACTCTCCCTCCTCGCGATAGCCCCCCCCTGGCAGATCCCGTTGAGAGAGGACCTCCTCTCTCAGGGACAGGGCACCATCTGGCACCCTCGTCCAGATCTGTGGAACCTCCACGTGTGGTCCATAGACGCGAGGAAGACTTAGGTAACCTACCGGTGGCGGTGGTTAATACCATCACTCAGGCTAGAGCACCCTCTACGAGGCATGCCTACGCCCTGAAGTGGAGTCTATTCACTGAATGGTGTTCTTCTCGCCGAGAAGACCCCCGATCTTGCCAGATCAGTGTTGTGCTTTCTTTCCTTCAGGATAGGTTGGAGCGGAGGCTGTCGCCCTCCACACTGAAGGTTTACGTGGCCGCTATCTCCGCTCATCATGACGCGGTGGACGGCGGCACCGTGGGTAAGCATAACCTCGTCATCCGGTTCCTCAGAGGTGCGAGGCGAATATTCCCCCCCCGCCCCCCTCTTATGCCCTCTTGGGATCTCACTGTAGTGCTCACGAGCCTACGGGGAGATCCCTTCGAACCACTCGACTCAGTATCCTTGAGATTTCTGTCCCTGAAGACAGCTCTGCTGGTCGCGTTGGCTTCGATTAAGAGGGTAGGGGATCTGGAGGCATTTTCGGTCAGTGACTCGTGCCTGGAATTCGGGCCGGCCTACTCTCACGTTGTCCTGAGACCCCGGCCTGGATATGTGCCCAAGGTTCCTACCACACCGTTTAAGGACCAGGTAGTGAGCCTGCAAGCGCTGCCCCCGGAGGAGGGCAGACCCAGCCCTTTCATTGCTGTGTCCTGTCCGCGCTTTGCGGACTTATGTGGACCGTACTCAGAGTTTTAGATCCTCTGAGCAGCTCTTTGTCTGTTATGGCGGCAGAAGGGAAGTGCCGTATCTAAACAGAGGTTGGCCCACTGGATAGTGGATGCCATCTCCCTCGCTTACCTGAGCCAGGGCGAGCCGTGTCCCCCAGGAGTTAGAGCACACTCCACTCGGAGCGTTGCCTCCTCTTGGGCGTTAGCACGCGGCGCCTCTCTTACAGACATCTGTAGAGCTGCGGGCTGGGCGACACCTAATACATTTGCTAGATTTTACAATCTTCGAGTGGAGCCGGTCTCCTCAAGGGTGTTGGGAAACCCCGAGTCATGAGGAAAATCGGTAGGTGTTGTAAACGTTTGCTGCGCCTCTCTCTCTAACACAGAGATCCGTGCGCCTTTTTTTACTTTGCCAGTCGAGTTCCCCGCTTGGCGAACCCTGCAGAGTTCCTCCGAGGCCCCCACCACCTGACTCAGCGGAGGAGTCAGGCGATGGCCCGTTACGTTGTAGGTATGCCCGCTGGTCATCCCGCGTTCTGGGTATAGGTGCCTGCTATGTGTGATCCCCGCTGGCGATCCCATATGCTCACTCAGCCACGATGTAGTTCCCCCCTCCGGGGCGGACTCGTGTCTTCCCTCCCCGCTAACCATCTTCATATGTGCACTCCCCCTTCTCAGAGCTAGTCCATATACAACTTGCCACCAGGTCTCCCCTCTCCGGGCAGCAGGTGGCCTCCGCAGCGTCCTCCCTATCGGGACTGAACGCTTTCCCAACGTACTGTCGTATCTAAAATTCCTAGAAATTAACTAGGTGTATCTTACGACTCCCCGAAAAGTATATCTAAACCAGAAAAGGTAAGTAGGGTAAGTAAGGGCCAGGGGACACGTTGGAGGACTGTGTCTCCAGCGATGCAGGTGCGCTCGTACTACTGCGTGGCGCGCCCCTCACTGGAGACATGGTAAGGTTCTTTCGTTGTGGCGCTTTCCATAAATTTCCCCATAGTGGAAGTTTTTCCACATAGCATTGAAGTTCCCCTCCCGAAGGGGAACGCTCAGGTTACTAAAGTAACCCTCGTTCCCCGAGGGGGGGAACGGAAATGCTATGTTCCTTCGCCACAATGATTGTCCCTTAGCTGTTGAGTGTGAAAGCCTCTTCAGCTAGAAAAGGATAGCGTTGCTGAGCACATGCTAGCCTTTTATGCCACACTGATTGTCATTCAAGACAGCTGTGCACGCTGACGCTGCCAACTCATTGGCATTTCATTGGCCCGTTTTTATACTCTTTCAGATGATTGGATTCTGACGAAATCCCCATAGTGGAAGTTTTTCCACATAGCATTTCCGTTCCCCCCCTCGGGGAACGAGGGTTACTTTAGTAACCTGAGCGTTTTAATAGCATGTCAGATGATATCATTGTGTAGTATGTCACTGATGATGATGAAGGCATGATGAAGCCTATGACAATCCTATAACTCAAGTTATGAAAACAACAAAAATACAAACATTTTTTATACCCATGTTTATCATCTACAATAATATTGTAATTGTAGTTTTAATAATGTGCCAGCTGATGTTATTTAGTAAGTCACTCAATGGTTGCAAATAAAAACCAAAAACATGCTTTAAGATGAAGCCTACGACAAATCATTGAGCCGATAACTCAAGTTATGAAAGCCACAAAAATACATAAATATTTAAACACTGGTGTTTACCATCTACAATATTATGGTATTTGTAGTTTTAATAACATGTCAGATGATATCATATAGTAAGTCACTCACTGTTTGCAAAAAACAACCAGAAACATGCTTTGACTGCATGATGAAGCCTACGACAATGCTATAACTCAAGTTATGAAAAGAACAAAAATCCATTCATATATTATACCCATGTTTACCATCTATAATAATATTAGAATTGTAGTTTTAATAGTGTCCGCTGACATTATTGAATATGTCACGCAATGGTTGCAAATACAATCAAAAATATGCTTTGACTTTAAGATGAAGCCTACGGCAATGCATTGAGTCTATATTTAAGGTTATGAAAGCAACAAAAATCCAAACATATTTTTATACCCATGTTTATCATCTACAATATTATTGTAATTGTAGTTTTAATAATGTGCCAGCTGACATTATCGAGTATGTCACTCACTGGTTGCAAAAAAAACAACCCTCAAACATGCTTTGACTGCATGATGAACAATGCACTGAGCCTATAAATCAACTTACGAAAGTAACAACAATCTAAAGGCATTTTTATACTCATGTTTAGCATCTACAATAATATTGCAATTGTAGTTTTAATAACATTCCAGCTGAGATTATTGAGTATGTCAGTCAATGATTGCAAATAACAACGAAAAACATGCTTTGACTGCAAGATGAAGCCTACGACAGTGCATTTAGCCTATAATTCAACTTATGAAAGTAGCAACAATCTAAAGGCATTTTTATACTCATGTTTAGCATCTACAGTAATATTGAAATTGTAGTTTTAATAACATTCCAGCTGAGATTATTGAGTATGTCAGTCAATGATTGCAAAAAACAACCAAAAACATGCTTTAACTCTAAGATGAAGCCTACGACAATGCATTGAGCCGATAACTCAAGCTATTAAAGCAACAAAAATACATCAATATTTAAACACTGGTGTTTACCATCTACAATATTATGGTATTTGTAGTTTTAATAGCATGTCAGATGATATCATTGTGTAGTATGTCACTGATTATGATGAAGGCATGATGAATCCTATGACAATCCTATAACTCAAGTTATGAAAACAACAAAAATCCAAACATATTTTTATACCCATGTTTATCATCTACAATAATATTGTAATTGTAGTTTTAATAATGTGCCAGCTGACATTATTAAGTAAGCCATTGACGGGTAGCAAAAAAACAACCCGAAAAACATGCTTTGACTGCATGATGAAGCTTACAACAATGCATTGAGCCTATGAATCAACTTACGAAAGTAACAACAATCTGAAGGCATTTTTATACTCATGTTTAGCATCTACAATAATATTGCAATTGTAGTTTTAATAATGTGCCAGCTGATGCATGTCAGCTGTATGTCACTCAATGGTTGCAAAAAACAACCAAAAACTTCTTTGACTCTAAGGCCCCGTTTACACTAGTGCGTTTTCGTTTTGAAACGGCGTTTTAGATCAAAAACGATCCGCGTCCACACTAGCGTTTCATCTAGCATTTCTAAACATATCTCTGTCCACACTACTCCCCCAAAAACGTATATCACGTGACCATTCGCGCACTCTGGGCATGCGCGTTCAAGTATAAACAGGAAGCATGTGTCCCGCTCGGCATTTGGTTATTGTTAGTCAACAAACGCTGGTTAAACGATGAACGCGAGCGATTATCGAGTGCTCGAACAATAGCTTGCCTCTTGCGAATATATGCAGCTGCTGTAGTAAAAAAGGCAGAGTTTAACTGCACAATGGCACCTAAAACGGACAATAGTGCAAACAACGCTCCCATTTCTGTGTCAATGTTGTTGTTTACAGTGAAGGCTGGTCTGCCGCCTTCCGGTAGCGTTATAGTCATGTGATAGGGGCTTGACAAATAAGGGAAGGATACGCAACGACCCAAAAGCCCCAATCAGGTAGCGAATCTCAGCAGCCACACCTCCGTTTTCAGATGTCTCCGTTTTCCCCCATCCACACTGAGACGGAGCAGCAGTGTTTTAGAATGAAAACGACCTCTCCAGTGTTTTCAAAACGCTCCGTTTTCAGGACTCCAAAACTCCGGCGTAGTGTGGACGGATGGCGTAACCGTAGCAAAACGTATGCGTTTTAAAACGAAAACGCATTAGTGTAAACGAGGCCTAAGATGAAGCCTACGACAATGCATTGAGCCGATATGTCAAGTTATGAAAGCCACAAAAATACATAAATATTTAAACACTGGTGTTTACCATCTACAGTAATATTTCAATTGTAGTTTTAATAACATTCCAGCTGACATTATAGAGTATGTCACTCAATGGTTGCAAAATAACAACCAAAAACATGCATTGACTCTAAGATGAAGCCTAGGACAATGCATGGAGCCTATAATTCAAGTTACGAAAGCAAGACAAAGCCAGTGAAAATGCTATAATGAAAGCAACAAAAATCCAAACACATTTTCATACCCATGTTTGTGACTGTGAAAGGCAGCTGACAGCAAGGCGATTTCTCAATCAAAGCTGATGTCACATAACTCTCTCTCTAAGCCAAGACATCTCTGGAGCGTGGAGGGATGGGCTCAAGCTGTTTGTGTAAAAATGCCCCATATGTTTCCAGTGGAATTCCTCCATGTGTGCAGTTTTAATTAGGCCCAGTGTTTGTGTTGTGGGTGTGGGAACGTGGGCTTCCCTGGCTCTGCCACTGTGCTGCAGGTTAGTCAGGGTGAACAGAAGTCTTTCCCCAAGTGTCCCATTCCACCCTTCCGTGCAAGTCATCTAATCCCAGCGTAAGTGATTCCATATGGGACGTCCAGGGTGGGATACAAACCTCCCGGTCTACCAGTTCACAGTAAACAGGTTGATCCTTGACCTAAACTATAGCAATATGGGCTCTGTAAACACTTTCTACAGATTTCACAAGTCAGATTTAAGACTTTTTATGACCCTTATGAATGAAATTTCAGACTTACAGGGAGTGCAGAATTATTAGGCAAGTTGTATTTTTGAGGATTCATTTTATTATTGAATATTAATATTATTATTAATATCAAAGCTGAATATTTTGGAAGTAGTTTTTAGTTTGTTTTTAGTTTGAGCTATTTTAGGAGGATATCTGTGTGTGCAGGTGACTATTACTGTGCAGAATTATTAGGCAACTTAACAAAAAACAAATATATACCCATTTCAATGATTTATTTTCACCAGTAAAACCAATATAACATCTCAACATTCACAAATATACATTTCTGACATTCAAAACAAAACAAAAACAAATCAGTGACCAATATAGCCACCTTTCTTTGCAAGGACACTCAAAAGCCTGCCATCCATGGATTCTGTCAGTGTTTTGATCTGTTCATCATCAACATTGCGTGCAGCAGCAACCACAGCCTCCCAGACACTGTTCAGAGAGGTGTACTGTTTTCTCTCCTTGTAAATCTCACATTTGATGATGGACCACAGGTTCTCTATGGGGTTCAGCACAGGTGAACAAGGAGGCCATGTCATTAGTTTTTCTTCTTTTAGACCCTTTCTTGCCAGCCACGCTGTGGAGTACTTGGACGCGTGTGATGGAGCATTGTCCTGCATGAAAATCATGTTTTTCTTGAAGGATGCAGACTTCTTCCTGTACCACTGCTTGAAGGTGTCTTCCAGAAACTGGCAGTAGGACTGGGAGTTGAGCTTGACTCCATCCTCAACCCGAAAAGGCCCCACAAGCTCATCTTTGATGATACCAGCCCAAACCAGTACTCCACCTCCACCTTGCTGGCGTCTGAGTCGGACTGGAGCTCTCTGCCCTTTACCGATCCAGCCACGGGCCCATCAAGACTCACTCTCATTTCATCAGTCCATAAAACCTTAGAAAAATCAGTCTTGAGATATTTCTTGGCCCAGTCTTGACGGTTCAGCTTGTGTGTCTTGTTCAGTGGTGGTCGTTTTTCAGCCTTTCTTACCTTGGCCATGTCTCTGAGGATTGCACACCTTGTGCTTTTGGGCACTCCAGTGATGTTGCAGCCCTGAAATATGGCAAAACTTGTGGCAAGTGGCATCTTGGCAGCTGCACGCTTGACTTTTCTCAGTTCATGGGCAGTTATTTTGCGCCTTGGTTTTTGGTTTGGTTTTTCCACACGCTTCTTGCGACCCTGTTGACTATTTTGAATGAAACGCTTGATTGTTCGATGATCACGCTTCAGAAGCTTGGCAATTTTAAGAGTGCTGCATCCCTCTGCAAGATATCTCACTATTTTTGACTTTTCGGAGCCTGTCAAGTCCTTCTATTGACCCATTTTGGAAAGGAAAGGAAGTTGCCTAATAATTATGCACACCTGATATAGGGTGTTGATGTCATTAGACCACACCCCTTCTCATTACAGAGATGCACATCACCTAATATGCTTAATTGGTAGTAGGCTTTCGAGCCTATACAGCTTGGAGTAAGACAACATGCATAAAGAGGATGATGTGGTCAAAATACTCATTTGCCTAATAACTCTGCACTGCCTGTTTACTAGTTCAGTCCTGCCAGTGAAAAAGATTTTAACTTGCCACATCAAAAGATATTCATTCATTCATTCATTTTCTTGTCGGCTTTGTCCCTTGCGGGGTCGCCACAGTGGAATGAACCACCAACTTATCCAGCACGATTTTACGCAGCGGATGCCCTTCCAGCCGCAACCCATCTCTGGGAATTTCCACACACACACATTCACACTCATACACTACGGACAATTTAGCCTACCCAATTCACCTGTACCGCATGTCTTTGGACTGTGGGGGAAACCAAAAGATATTTTCTAATTCATTTATTTCTTAGCAAAAGTGTTGGGTAAGTTACTTTTAAAAAGTAATCGATTACAAATTACTGATTACAACTGGAAAATTGTAATCTGATTACATTACTAATTACTTAATGTAAAATGTAATCAGATTACAAATTACTTTACTTTGAAGTTACTTTTAAAACATACCTATAAAATACTAAATAAACTGCAGCTCTATCGGTAATTTAATATTCACTGAGAAACATTGCAATGGGTTGATCACAGCAGCTTGACATATTCAAAAGACGTAAAGAGAGAGTACGCCCAAAACTTAAAATTCTCTTATCGTTTACTTGTTCCAAACCCGTTTGTCCTTTTTTAACACAAATGAAGAACATGAAGAAACCTGGACCCCTGTAAGCACTGACATCCATAGTATGAAAAAGCACTGCAGTGTTTTGTGTTTGTCTGAGGTAATTAGTCTACCGTGTTGCATTGCAGGTGTGTGTGTCTGTCTCTCTCTTTACATCTGCAGGCCCCACCCTAATTACGCGTACGAAGTGCCCTGGGAATGGCTGGAGTGACCCAGGGCGTCCTTTAAAAAAGAGAAAACGGGCGTGGGGTGAGAGAGCGAGTTTGGTTGGCGTGTTGTTTTGCGTTTGGTGTGCTATAAAAACAATTTTGTTGCTAAGTGTTATTTTTGATTGTGTTTCCCGTGTTGGTGTGTAAATTTTGACTCTTTGTTGTTCATCCATCCGTGTTTCCCCCTCTTATTATTTTGTTTTTGGCATGTTTGTTTGTTTGTTGATATATAAATATTGAATTCTGTACACGGTGAGAAGCAGTATGGGGTTGGACGCCACACTTTTCTTTTATGTAAATATTTTCTCCTGTTTTTATACATAGTCAGGGAGGTAGGGGTAGATTTTGTATTTTTATTTCTGTTATTTTGTTAAGTGTAGTTAGTTTCATTTGGGGGTTTAGTTAGAGTGTACTTTTTAAAATTATTTTTCTGTGGGTTCTCTCCGAGGTAGTTGGCTTCACGTTTTGAGTGATAAAAAAAGAAAAAGACAAAAAAAGACAAATAAATGGACCTGACTCTAAAGAGTCATAAAAGTGAATTTTATTTGTCCTGTGTTCTTTTATGCTGAGGCCTTGAACTTTTATGCTGAGGCCTGAATGAAAACGATCCGCGTCCACACTAGCGTTTCAACCAGCGTTTCTGAACAACTCTCTGTCTACATTAAAACGGTGAAAACGCACATCACATGATCACACACACACTCTGGCATGCACTGCAGCGTGCTTTGAGCGCATACCCATATGAGAGCTGTCCTCGTCGGACTGTTCATCAAGGATCTCCTGCTGGATCTAATCTTACAATATTTGTTAAACGTGATATTTAATTAATCTTGTTGTCTATATCTAACTACATATTCCCTGACTTTGGTCTTCTGAATCTATTACTTGTGCTCAGGTAACTTGTTTTGACTGAGCGCAAAGATAGGTTAATATCTTAATTAATATAACTGCGGATACCGATTCTGCACATCTAACTGATTGCTTGCTTTTATTTTCTTTATTGGATAAACTTATTGTGCGTTATACTTTTATAATGGCCATTATTAATTATTAAAACCGATATTCAATGTAAGAGAGGGTATGTTTCATTTTTTCAATGAAAATGAAAGGAGGCATGAAGGCATATGCATGAAGATGACGCTCATACAGTATTATGAAGCCACCTAACGCCTCAACATTTTTGATTTCTGTTAAGTTGCTAATAATATCAAAATAAAAATAGACAGTTCCTCACAATCATGTTTTCATTTTATTGTTAAGAAAGTAAAACAGCATAGTGAAACAGCGTAGCCAGGGTGATGTGAATGACTTTATAAAGTATCGGGAGTTTGTTTTCCTTATCAATTTGCGAAGTCTGAACTTACAAGGAGAGGATGCAGGACTGAACTGTGTGTAGGCTACTTAATATTGAGGGAAAAGCCCCAATCAGAGAGGCGAATGTCTGCAGCCCCGTCTCCGTTTTCAGATGTCTCCGTTTTCCCCCATCCACACTGAGATGGAGCAGCAGCGTTTCAGAATGAAAATGGCCTCTCCAGCGTTTCCAAAACCATCCGTTTTCGGGGCTCGACAACTTCGGCGTAGTGTGGACAGATGGCCTAACCGTAGCAAAACTTACGCGTAATACGTAACGTATTAGTGTAAACGGAGCCTTAGACCAGGGTCATAACATAAAGTGAGGGCTTGTCCTTACAAAGTATGAAGCTGATCGGTCAGTTCGTGCTCCCAATATGCGTGCGTGCACAAAAGACGAGATATGTAAACGGCCCCATAAGTAGCTACGCTTCTCTTCACATTCAGACGATACCTTCACTCCCGATCTTGCACAAAAATCCAATTTAGCCTGTTTAGGCTGAGTTGGGCCGCTGTGTTTCTGGGCACCGGTGTCCTCCTTGGTGACGAGTATTGTCTTAGAAGGCTTTCTGTTCAAATGCTTGAACAAGTTGCTGGTCGAGTTAAAAGCAGTCGAAAGTTCTTTAGAGACTGGACATAGACTGCATTTCATGACAATATTTTAGTTTTTACGCTCAATGAAATCAGAGTAACTTCTGTATTTCCACCTGAAGAAGCAGACACTCTCGACAGCAGCTATTTCAGCTCGCGTTCTCCCGCTATTTAAAAGCGCATGATTATTAACTGACGCTGCAGCAGAAAACGTGATTTAAAAGAAGCATTTGTTTCTTCTAAATTTTATATTTGTAACGCAAGTAACGCAATTACATTGACTTTAGTAACTGTAATCAAATTACATACGTGTAAAATGTAATTCGTTACATTACTGTGTTCCTCAAAAATGTAATTAGAATACATTAACGCATTACACCCAACTCTGCTCAGCAATATATTTTAAATAAGGTGGCACGGTGGCTCAGTGGTTAGCACTGTCACCTCACAGTAAGCAGGCGCTATAGGGACATTGAATAATCTAAATTGGCCATAGTGTATGTGCGTGAATGAGTGTGTATGGGTGTTTCCTAGTACTGGATTGCAGTTGGAATGGCATCCACTGAATAAAAACATATGCTGGCATAGTTGGTGGTTCATTCCGCTGTGGTGACCTCTGCTAAATAAGAGACTAAGCTGAAGGAAAATAAGTGAATGAATGAGAAATCGACAAGTTTTAAAAACTAAAATAGACTAAATGCATTCACAACAATCTGTAAAGGTTAATGTCCTCATCAGGTCCAGTAGCTACAAGCACAACTTTTAACTTTTAACAAATATTATTGTTAGGAAGATAATTAAACAATATTTGTAAACAGATTTAATGTATAATACTTTTGTTAAAAGTTTGATTGAGATGGATTGTTGGTGATTGGATGGGTGTTGGCCCGATTGGGTAACTACACATTGACATAATTATAATGGATAATTAAGACCTAATTAAAAGCATTTAAAGGGGACCTATTATGCCACTTTTTACAAGCTGTAAAATTAAGTCTGTAATGTGCCTAGAGTGTGTGTGTGTGAAGTTTCAGCTCAAAATACCACACAAACAATGTTTTATAACTCTTTGAAGCTGACCCTTTTAGGCTTTGATCCAAATTGTGCTGTTTTGGTGGCTGTCGCTTTAAATTCAAATGAGATTGTGCTCTTTTCAAAAGAGGGCGAAGCTACAACTGCCTTTGCATCAGTATAGTGGCACTGTTTCAGATGACTGCTTCTCACTCAGGGCTGTTTATGCTAATAAGGGAAAGATCATCAATAATGGGTGGGGTTTTCCCCCTCTGATGATACTTACAAAGGGAGAATGTCAATCAAAGTGTTTCTGCAGACTGTTTTTATCAAGTGTGATTATAAAAATCGAATTAATAATTTTTTTACCATTAAAGGCTGACTATATTTACACACTTTTACCACATAGCTGTGTTTAATCCCCTTATAAAAGTGATTGTTGCATAATAGGTCCCCTTTCAGACCTACAACACAATATATAAGTGAATTTAAGACTCTGTAAGACCTAACCTTTTTTTTGTTGAAATTTAAGACCTTTTAAGACCTATCGGACACCCTTGGGTTAAATCAACATGGTGGTGTTGAATTTCGGCTCTCGATAAGAAGCTCATTGTGAGTCTATCTTCGGCTCTGCTAGTAAACTCTCACCTGTGAGTTAACTATAAGCCTGAGGATGTTGATGTGTTTAAGCCCTCTTGACCCACCACTGCAGTTAATGAGAAGTCAACATAATCCTCACATTTCTATAGATACAATATAGATAAAGTTCTGTATATTTAGCTGAAAAATCCAAACATACAACAATCGTGGCATTTATGAAGTCCTTTATAAGGTAAATCTCATGTTGCTACCTTACTCAGAAACAATATTTATAGGGAATATTGTGCCATTAGTGGAAAGGTAATGCAACAATTTTCGTCAATGCGTCAATTTTTCCAATAACCACAAGATTATTTTGTCTGAAAATATAAAAAACTATTATTTAATCCTCAACTTTAACCTAACAAAACATTCTCCAAGGGTCATAACCAATTGAAAAATATTGTAACTTGTAAATCAATAATCCATAATATCAATGCAATACAGCTACAATGCAATTTGACTCACGAACACAGAAACTTTAAGTTTGAGTAGTTTGTAACATGATTTTTGACACAAATATATTTCTAAACGTACTAAAAAAGGTCTGAAATTAACAAAGACTTCAATTAATATTAATATTGTGATTTTACAGTTTGCTCTAAAATAAATATTTATCCAATATTCAGTTTTCAATTTAACCCTGAAATATTAACAGTAATATTTAAATTAAATGAAATATTATTGTTAATATTTCATTTAAATAGTAACAGTATTGCTAAAAAAACAACAACAACAACAACAAAAACAACAACAACAACAACAACAACAACAACAACAACAACAACAAAAAAAAAAAATCAATTTAAATATTTCTGGTAATATTTAATTGAATATTTAAATGAAATAAAATAAATTAAAACATTACTCTTAATATTTAATTTAAATAGCAACAGTAATATTTAAATAAAATAAAATACTACTCTTAATATTTAATTTAAATAGCAACAGTAATATTCAAATGAAATAAAATAAAATAAATTAAATATTACTGTTAATTTATTTAAATATGAACATAAATATTAAAATAAAATAAAATTAAATCAAATTAAACATTACTGCTAATATTTAATTTAAATATTAACAGTGATATTTAAATAAAATGAAATTAAATACAATTAAATATTACTGCTAATATTTAATGCAAATATTAACAGTACTATTTAAATGAAATATAATAAAATAAAATAAAATACTTCTGTTAATATTTAATTTAAATAGTAACAGTAATATTTATTAATTCCTTCATTTTCTTTTCAGCTTAGTCCCTTTAATAATCCGGGGTTGCCACAGCGGAATGAACCGCCAATCTATCCAGCATGTTTTTACGCACTGGATGCCCTTTCAGCCGCAACCCATCTCTGGGAAACAGTAATATTTAAATAAAATAAATTAATTATTACTGCTAATATTAATTTAATTTTAATATGAACCAAGATATTAAAATAAAATAAATATAGATCAAATTAAACATTACTGCTAATATTTAATTTATATATTACCAATAATATTTAAATAAAATAAAATTAAATACACTTAAATATTACTGCTAATATTTAAATTAAATAACAACAGTAATATTTAAATAAAATAAAGTGAAATAAATTAATTATTACTGTTAATATTAATTTAATTTAAATATGAACAG
Source organism: Danio kyathit (assembly GCA_903798195.1). Taxonomy (NCBI): domain Eukaryota; kingdom Metazoa; phylum Chordata; class Actinopteri; order Cypriniformes; family Danionidae; genus Danio; species Danio kyathit. The sequence continues at coordinate 56,167,278 of LR812531.1, forward strand.
AAATATTTAAATTAAATTAGATCAAATTAAACATTACTGCTAATATTTAATGTAAACATGAACAATAATATTTAAATAAAATATAATAAATGCAATTAAATATTACTGTTAATATTTAAGTAATTTAAATATTTAAATAACATAAAATTAAATTAAACACTGCTATTAATATTTAATTTAAATATGAACAGTTATATTTAAATAATATAAAATAAAATGAAGGGGCAACGCGGTGGCGCAGGTAGTGCTATCACCTCACAGCATGATGGTCGCTGGTTCGAGCCTTGGCTGGTTCAGTTGGCATTTCTGTGTGGAGTTTGCATGTTCTCCCGTGTTGGTGTGGGTTTCCTCCGGTGCTCCGGTTTCCCCCACAGTCCAAAGACATGCGGTACAGGTAAATTGGGTAAGCTAAAATTGTCTGTAGTGTACGTGTGTGAATGAGAGTGTATGAGTGTTTCCCAGTGATGGTTTGCCGCTGCATAAAACATGTGCTGGATAAGTTAGCGCATTATTCAACTGTGGCGACCCAAGATTAATAAAGGGACTAAGCCGAAAAGAAAATGAATGAATGAAAATAAAATGAAATACAACTAAACATTACCCTTAATATTTAATTTAAATATGAACAATATTTAAATAAAATAAAATAAAATAAAATATTACCATTAATATTTAATTTAAATATGAACAGTAATATTTCAATAAAATAAAATTAAGTAAAATTAAATATTACCATTAATATTTAGTTTAAATAAGATCAGTAATATTTAAATAAAAATGTAATTAAATTAAATATTGTTAATATATTAACAGTAATATTTAAATAAAATAAAATAATGTTATCTAACATCAATCAATCAATTAAATGTTATCTAACATCAATCAATCAATTAAATATTACCATTAATATTTAGTTTAAATAAGATCAGTAATATTTAAATAAAAATTAAATTAAATATTGTTAATATATTAACAGTAATATTTAAATAAAATAAAATAATGTTATCTAACATCAATCAATCAAATTTGACATTTCTAAAAAGTAAATTGCACAGTTCATTTCTTATAAAAACATGGTGAAAATAGACAGCTGTAAATCTGATGTGAAGGAACTGATAAGAGAACGAATTCAAGCTAACAAAAAACACCCAGAGCATCAGTGGCAGGAACTCACTTGTGTGTCAATGATATGGAACATATCGGGTCCGCTGCCAGTCAGCCGGTGGGGGATCCTGATGTCCACCCTGGAGCCTGGAAGTCTGCTGGGTCCATTGTTTATCACCTACACAAACAACACACAGGAAATGCTGCGATCTGTGATGCAAGATATTCAGATTTGTTATCTAAAAAAACAACATCAAAATGCTTAAGACATGAAAAAGGGGGGAAAGAAAAATACACATTCAAACAGAAATAGACAGATATGTGTTCTTATTTTAAGTATAAACTTATAATTTTGCTTAATTTTCAGAAAACTAGATTGAAATGAGCATTGTAATTAGATAGGGTCATACTTTACAGTAAAGTATCGTTAGTTATTGTATTTACTAACATGAATAAACAACGAACAATACATTTATTACAGCAGGGCTATTCAATTAGTTTGTCACGGGGGCCAGTTCATGAAAAGCATCCCAAACGAAGGGCCGGAGAGACATGACTTGCAATATAAATGATGACACAACTGCATTTAAGAGCCAATTATGTATTTTTTCTCCTTAAGACACCCACGTTGTATTTGTCTACATTAAAATGTTAATATATTGTATTTTGAAACTATATAATATCACTGCATTGTACAATACGTTTTTTTTAAACAAACATTCAATTGTTGTATTTCACAGCACAACAAAATCAGTGTATTGCTGAAGTAGGCTTCTTCTATATTCAGATACGTTCATATGTTTGTTTTGAACTGTATAACAATTATGGATGCAACAATTATAGATTTTGGTTGTACGATTATATAGTGTGAAGAATAATCATGGTTTCACAGTTATCACGTCTAATGTAAATTTAATCTTTATATTAGCAAGATTTAGATCTGGACATCCCTAACTAATATTAAAAAACCTTAAAAAGGCGTTTTCATTAGTAATAGTTTTTATGCTGAAGGTTTTTCTGTGCTTATAGGGCTACACAATTTAATTATGTGTGTGTTTATAGAGAGGAACGGGAGAAAATAATATTATAATAATTGTTATGAAGGTCGGCACCAATATTTAGATTAGCTGTTGTTATCATCTGCGTTCATACATACATAATCATTCTAATAATAGTTCGTCTAACATGTCTTTTGTTTACATTGCACTGAAAGCTAAGCACAACTCTCACCGCTACAGCATGAGATGTTTTCTACTGCGTGCGCCCAGACAGCCGCGAGCGCGTTGCTCCGCTTGTGCCCGCATATTGGCATATATTCTTACGATATCAAGCTTGCGGGAAAGACGTGATATGGGAACGGCCCGCGGCTATAGTTATTACAGTGTGCGTGCCTATTAGCTTCGGTGGACAAGCTCGGAACTTTAAACTAGCGCACAGTTGGTAACTTGGCGTAACTTTGTTCAGCAGTTTTGTTTCGTGCGGCAGAACAGAAATGCAGAAATGCGGCTTAGAGAAGCCTTTACGATTAATTAACCATGACGAATTAAAGCGCAGTTAATAGTGAAATCGGTTAATCGTTGCATCCCTAATAACAATATCAGTGCATTATACAAAAAACCTTTTCTACAAACATATTCAAATGTATTCGGCTGCTCTCGCCACTGTCAGGTGACTCAGGCTATGCGCAGCTCATGCTGTATTGAACAGACGCACGTCACTTCATAACTATAGCGGCCGTTTTTTGACTGAACTAAATTTATTCTTGATGTCTTGGTCACACTATTTGGAGAGCCAGAACAAATTGCTTCGGGGGCCGGGTTTGGCCCGCGGGCCGCCAATTGAATAGCCCTGTATTACAGTATTTATTCATCTTTGTTTACATTGGTTAATCAAAATCCCTTTGATCCTTATTAGTAACTTGTTATGCAATAACTGATGTTGCGGTTTTATTAATGCATTAGTATATGTTGACTATGATTAATAAATGCTGTACTATTGCTCGGCCTTAGTTAATTTTAGTAAACACATTAACTAACATAATTAATGGAAGCTTATTGTAAATTCTAACCCATACTTATACTTGAAAATACAAAAAAGCTGACAAAAGGAAATTGCAGTGACCGTTTATTTAGTTATGATGATCTGACTGCACATTTTCCCTTAGTTACCACACAGATTGTTCAATAATGTCTATTCTTGAACACATATGTTACCTGAAAAGTGAAGTTAAGCGGTTGAAAGCTGCACTCCATGTCCTCCAGCTGGACGAATCGCGATCGGTCCACTGAGTTTCCATACACAAAAGATGTAGGGTTGACCACACTGTAAAACAGAAACACGGTTACTATATTAATCCTTTACTGTGCTATACTCATGGCTCTCACTTGAACTGATTCAAATGAGGGTTGCTGCAATATACAGCTGAAGTCTGAATTAATAGCCCTCCTGTATATTTCCCCCCCTAATTTTTGTTGAATGGAAAGAAGATATACAGTATTTAACACATTTCTAAACATAATAGTTTTAATATCTCATTTCTAATAACTGATTTCTTTTATCTTTGCCATTATGGCAGCACATTATATTTGACTAGATATTTTTCAAGATACTAGTGTTCAGCTTAAAGTGACATTTAAAGGCTTAACTAGGCAAGTCAGGGTAATTAGGCAAGTCATTGTATAACAATGGTTTGTTCTGTAGATCAGGGGTTTTCAACCTTTTAGGACACACGCTCTCCCAAGTTCATCCAATTTTACTCTGTCAATAAGCGTGAGCCATAGTCTACTTGCTTCTGATGTACGTACATACAGAAAATGCTGCTTCACAAAGCCAAGTTCGCAGAGCCCTGACCAGTGTTGCCAACTATTTCCAATGAAAAGTAGCTAAAGCCTGCCCGAAAAGTAGCTAAATGTTGCCAGATGACATCACACACTAATTTGCATATCAGTGACATCATTAAGCAGTATCTGACAAGCGTAAGCCGGTCATGTCTCTACTCTCTGAGGTGCTGTGTATTATATTCTATTAAAACATTACATCCAGATGCACAATAAATAGGTTCTTATTAACATATTACTTTGCGTGATGACGTCATTGCGTAATCGAATCTCAAAACTACATCTTTATGTAGTATACAAAATAATGAGTGTTTTCTGAAATTGACTGGCCATCTCAACAAATACATTATTTGAAATATGTCCATTTAGATTTGTATGAAAAATAGAGTCGACTATTTGTAAAATACAAACACTTTTTGATAATAATGTTTTATTTTTAAATATAACACTGATAATGAACAGTTACATTCTTTTAAACAATCACAGCTTGTGTGCTTACTCTTTTTAACTTGTGAAATTAACACATTCGTGAAAGTGACAACAATTATAGCACTATTGGAATTTATAGCTAGCTAAATGACCAACAATTAAACATGTTAACAAATATCAGTAAATTAAATGAAACAGATTTATGAAAAACAATCTGAGCTAGCAATTTACTCTACTGAGTGAAGCCTGCAGCCGCTGCTCTTTTGAGTCCCTTTTTAAAAATTGCTGGAAGTAGCCAAATGAATGTTAAAAAATTTGTTGCTAGGTGCTTTTTGAAAAAAAAGTTGCTAGGATAGTATAAAAAGTTGCTAAATCTAGCAACAAAATTGCTAAGTTGGCAACACTGCCCTGATGGTGTGGTTGAGTCTAACATTGAGTATGTTTACATTGGCAACAATACTTTAATCAGTGGCGGCTGGTCAATAGAGGGCGCTGGGGCGCCGCCCCCTTCAAGTTAGACCCCTTTAATATGTTAATGTTTATTATCACAAATATTAACTAAATAAATTGATTTAACTATAACATTCTAACATTTATTGTAGTCATACTAACATTTATTGAAAAAAAATGTATGAACAATATTTTTTCATATGTGTGCGGGGCGCCGGACTAATGGGTGTCTATGTAGGTACACGAACTTTTGCAATGCACGTGATATGACGATAAGCTCTAATTGGCCTGTTTTAAATTGTCTTTGGGGCGCAGCGCTCTGTGCCCCGAACCCTCCCATTTTTGTTGTTAGAATGAATCATATTTGTTTTTATATGATTGGCCTTATGTGATTGGACCATTCTCACCAAAGAGCTTAGAATGCAATTTCTCGAGATGAAGGAAAATTCTGTTTTATCTTTGCAAAGATATCCGTTCACAAGGCGTTTAAATGAAGAAGAAAAAAAAATTAAGAAGCTTGGACCAGATCAACCTTCCTTACAAATTCACCAGTAGTCAAGTGATGGCGAGCGCGCGTATATTCGGGGCTTTTCCAGCACTTGTCATGACAAACGGAGTTGGCTGGCAGGTTGTGATGTAAGTCATGCCTTTTACTATTTCCGTGTTTGCTGTTTCAAACAGCATGAAGCAAGAGAAGCTGAATGCATTGGCCATGCTGTCAATAGAGAAGAGACTGGTGACTGAGATGACTGACTTTAACCAAAAGGTTATTGTTACGTGCCAGCACGTATTGGTTATTTATGTTTGTATTATGCGTCTCATTGTTTTTTTTATTCTTTCTATCACCCCAGTTCACTTGCTTGTTTTGGCTACTGCTGTTCCTGATTGGCTGGTTCACCTCCACTTGATGCAACCAATCCTGACACTGCCTTATGCTGATTGGTTTCTCAGTGACAACTTGGTCCCGGTCTCAGCCAATCAGATCACTCCAGCTCACTATATATTTTTTTGCCTGCCAGCAGTTTAGCAGTCTTTGTTGGCTCGATTTTGTTGTTGGTTTCTGTGCTTGCTTGCTTGATTGAATCTGTGTTTATATCCCCATTTTGTTCAGTTTTGTTGTGATATATTGTCTATCTTCGCCTTTATTTACACTGTGTTGTCATTTTGGTTTAGTCACTGTCTGTTCTTACCTGTGTAATCAACCATTCCCTTTCCTCATGTTTCCCTACAGAGGTTTGGTAGAAAGACTGGTAGGTAAGTAGGTCACGTGACATACATTTCAACACATAGGAGTTCAACTGTCTAGAGATACACTAGGGAAGATGGTGAGCGCCAACCCGTGTATTTTTGATTAAGTGGATAGTTAGTGTAGTTTAGGTAAGACGTCTTGGACGTTGAAGTTATATTTTTCACATTATTGTTTATTAGACTAGATTAGAGGGGATTTGAAATTAGTAAGACAGTTTGGTTTTGATTGTTTCTTTGCTTTAGCGCCACCCATAGCCAGTCTTTCTGATTTATGTTTTGTTTTGGTTGTGATTTGTAAATATTGTAAATAGTTCACTCACTGCTTCACTTATCACCACGTGTAATAAATCACTTTATTTGCACAGCAATTCTTGTTTTGGACATTACTTTGAGTATAATTTTAATTGAGTGTTTGTTTGAACCAGTTCCTTGGTCAAGTGTGCAACCCCACCCCCCTAGACTGCCCAGGGGTTGTAACAGTTATTGAGAAATTTTCAAGCCAGAAAAAAAGGAGAGCAAAATTTATTTTCAAGTAGTGCTACTGGCCAGTGATTAGGCAACATTTGTGTGTGTGTGTGTGTGTGTGTGTGTGTGTGTGTTTACTGATTATCTGGATTACTTCATTACTGATAACCCAAATTGAACTAAAATGAACTGATTTGTGATGCATTGTATGCTTTAGTCATATTTTAGTTTGATACATCACCTGAAAAATGGCTTTTACACTCTTACTTTACCAACAATTAGATTTTTTTTCTGGTGTTTTTTTCTGGTGTTTCACGAAATGCAAAAAGTTTTTTTTTCTTTCCATTCGGTGTGCGGTATCAAATTCCATTGAAACAACTGTCTTCTACCAGTCCCAACTCTATATTCGCATCTAATACCCCAGTTAGTTACGGGGGCATGAATGAAATGTTCATAAGTGAAAGTGAAACTGCCAAACTGCACTTAAAGTAGAAAAATTAAAGATGAAACACCTAAAATTACATGAGACTGCAGGAAACGTGGATAGCCTGGTGACGCAACGTTCAAAAAGCACTTCACGTAACAACTTAATTATATTATTGTCTTATTCAGTTTAAGGCAAAGAACTATTACTGATGTCCATGTAAACGATGTCAGTAGTGTCTTCAAAGTAAATGAAAGATTCAGAAGGGCATCCTGATCATTTGATTTAGAAGGGCCCTTTTTTTGGTCAGACGGCTTCCTGGTTTTACTTTCATTCATCGTCATTCATTTTAAAAAGCACCCGGTCCATTTTATTTGTGTATGTTTTACTCGAACGCATAAACTCTACAGGTGCCTGATAGTTATATGTGGAACTAACGTTAATCAGATTCGCTCTAGTGAACGCATAAAAATCATCATCATAAATTACTCGAGTGCACGCCTCAAATTCTCACGCCCCCCTTAATAGGTGCTGGCTGTAGACAACCCCTGCTGTAGACAATCAAAAAATATGTTTCTTAAAGGGGCTAATAATTCTGACCTTAAAACGGTTTTAAAAAATTCAAAACTGCTTTTATTCTAGTTGAAATAAAACAAATAAGACTTTCTCCTGAAGAAAAAATATTATAGGAAATACTGTGAAAAATTGCTCCGTTAAACATCATTTGGGAAATATTTAAAAAAGGAAAAAATATTCAGAGAAGGACTAATCGTTTTGACTTTGACTGTAGTTAGTTAAAATAAATTGTTACTGTTTATTGATATAAATATAATCTTGATATAACATAGTACTGATGACAGAAACCTTCTAATCCATATGGAGTTAACTGGCTAAATGACATAAGGCAGACTGTAACTTTATTTGAAGTCTAACCTCTGGAGATCATGTTTATATATGAAAGTGTAGTCTCTGGCGTGCTCTTCTAAAACATTAGAGGGAGGACCATCTCAATATCAGGCTGTATGTCTCGCGCTTCAACATGTTGTGTATTTAAGCCTCATTCATCTCTGTGAAACAAGCATCTGTGAGTCTGTTACTTTGAAATACTCCAGTGTGTAAAAGAAAGCAGTGCCAGAGAAGAAATGTCCACATACAGTAAGAGCTGTATTATCAGACGTCTGGTGGGATGGACTACAAAGCTGTTACAGGATTGTTCATAAATACAAAAGTTGAAGTCATAATTATTAGGCCTCTGTATATTTTTTCCCACAATTTCTGTTTAACGGAGAGAAGATTTTTTCAACATTTCGAAAGATAATAGTTTTAATAACTCATTTCTAATAACTGATTTATTTTATCTTTGTCATGATGACAGTAAATAATATTTGACTAGATATTTTTCAAGACACTTCTATACAGCTTAAAGTGACATTTAAAGGCTTAACTAGGCTAATTAAGCAAGTAACGTCATTGCATAACAATGGTTTGTTCTGACAATTGCTCAAGAGGGCTAATATAAGGAGGCAGTGTAATATAGATAAGAAAGTCAAACATATCTTTGAACAATATTAGGGTAAATAAACTAAGGCTGCATTTAAACTGCATGGTTCAAGTGACCCAATTCAGATTTTTTTTCTTCTCTCATGTGGCACAGATCAGACATGGCTCATGTAAGCAGGAAAAAAAAATTGCATAGATTCCGATTGACTTAAATTAGATTCAGGCCTAGTTCATATGTGGAAATTTATCTGACATGAATCAGATCTGTGCCCTCGTGTCTGCAGTGTAAGCAGGTAGATCAACTTTTCACTTGTCATTGCGAGTCGTGCATCATTAAAAACCGTAGGAAATGGCATCAACTCTGACGCTTTCATTTCAGAATAGACTTCAGCAGAGTCCCAAACTTTGAGGTGTGAAAATAAGGATGTAAATAATAAGGGATACCCCCCCCCCCCCCCCTTCACAATCCCCAAATTACTTAATATATTGATTTGGAGCTGTTTCATTGTAAATAAACAGTTAAATGGTCAGTAATATATTATTATTATTATTTACAAAAGAAAAAATAAATAGTATACATTAGCAGCAAATACATTAGCAAACAGGTTTATTAAAATAACAGATTTATTAAAATGAATAGCTATTATATTGAAATAAAATCAAGCTATCAAATCTCAGTAGCCATTTCTTCACTGTGTAACTTACACATTCTGATTAAAGAGCAACGAATGAATCTCTTATTTATTTAGATTTTTTTCGTTTGATTACATTAAATAACCGGTCTCACTTAAAAAATGCACACGTCTAACATTATAGTGAAAGTATTCGAATGGGATATGAGTCACGATTTTAAAAGATGATGTACGCGGGTCATCAAAATAAATCGAGTACAGTCACAAAATCGGAACTGACCATCAAGATGCAGGATTTTAATTTTTGGGTGCAGTTTTACTTTAGGCTATGCCATGAAGTGTAAATCTCACCCTGTGATTGTTGTGTCCACTTCATGTACCAGAGGGATGGACAACTCCAATGTGTTATCATGAAGAGTGTTGTCATGTTCTGGATTGGCACTGAGAGAAAAAGAAAACAATTTTTAGCAAAAATTATTTTTAAAAGATCTAAAATTCAAACAAACAAACAAACAAACAAACAAACAAACAAACAAACAAACAAACAAACAAACAAACAATAGAAAAAAAAAATAATAATAATAATTATAATAATAATAATAATAATAAAAATAAAAAAAGAAATTCAAATAAATAAATCCCACTCTGGGTTATTCCATTTAAATAAGTTTAATCTAAAATCAATCAAATAAATAAATAAATAAATAAATAAAATACCACTCTGGGGTATTATAAATTACTGGTCAACCCTAATTTGGGTAAAATATAGAAAAAAAAAAAAATATATATATATATCACATTAAAGACATTAAAGATATTTCTATTTTAATAATTATTATAATTTAAATATAATTTAAATAAAATATTAATAAAATAAAATAATTTAATTAATTAATTAATAATTGAATAGAACAAATAAATATAGAATAATTTTAATTATTTTGTTCATTGAAAAGAACATGAAACAGATGCTGAAAATTCATCTTTAAATCACATGAACAAAGTACATTTAAACATTTACTACATTAAAAAGCATCTAATATTATTTCATATTTACTGAATCATCTATAATAATCTTTCACAAGGTTTTTGCTATTTTCGATCAAATAAATGCAGCTTAAGTAAGCATAAGAGACTTTGTTCAAAACCTTTACCAACACAAACTTTTAAACATATTGGTTTGGACATGAGATTTGTTTTTAGCACAGTTGTACAGTCAAGTAAGAAGGCCAAACGTCCATTATGAAAGTTGTATTTGCCTCTCACAGAGCTAGTCTTTACCACTTACTGTCTAATACACATCTCAGAGCAAAGAAAACACATCTGGCCAGCATTAGATTAATATCACCACTTCAATATCAAGCGAAACCCCTTCATTTCTCTCAAAATAGCCAAATAGGGAAAAAGTCCAAATGTCTAATCTATCGAGTTCTAAAATATAAACATCGTGACATTCACTAATGTGGACGGATGATGTGAACCATGTGTTTTTTAATCACAGAAGTAATACTTGCATTTTTTAAAGAGGTTTGTTCAGTCCAGAGGCGGCACGGTGGCTCAATGGTTAGCACTGTCGCCTTACAGCATGAAGGTCACTGGTTCGAGTTCCAGCTGGGTCAGTTGGCATTTCTGTGTGGAGTTTGCATGTTCTCCCCGTGTTGGCGTGGGTTTCCTCTGGGTTCTCTGGTTTCCCCCACAGTCCAAACACATGCGCTATAGGTGAATTGAATAAGCTAAATTGGCCTTAGTGTATGAGTGTGTGTGTGTGAATGTGAGAGTGTATGGGTGTTTCCCAATACTGGTTTGCTGCTGGAAGGGCATCCGCTGCGTAAAACATATGCTGGAATAGTTGGTGGTTGTGGCGAGTGGGCGGGGCCGAGAGCCGTAGGAACGGAATGAGGCCGGGGCTTGAGTGACAATGAGATGCACCTGCGCCGCACACTGGCCTTGAGTCCCACGGAGGAGCTCTGGACTATAAAAGAAGCAAAGACAGCAGTGGAAGACGAGAGAGGACCAGGCCTGGACATTTTACTTTTTACCTACTGTATGCTTTCAGTTTGACGGCAGTCTCAAAACGTCTGTTTTATTGTCTCATTAAAAATTATTTAAAAGCTCGCCGGTTCTCCGCCTCCTTCTTCCTGATGGCCAGATGGCCATCTAACTTTGCTACAGTGGTGCCGAAACCAGGGAGAAGGAGGAACATGTTGTCCAGATGCCCTCAGCGCTGAGAGGGAGGGTGACTGTTCGGGAGTTAACTCGAGTGGGGGAGAAACCAGTTCGTCTGCCCCAGAGTGCCAGGGTGGCCAGATGCTGACGAGGAAAGGGTCTGCCTGCTACCGGCTCCCAGCATAGGGAGGAGCAGGGAACGTGGGGCTCACCACTGCAAGGGTAAGAGCTGTGAGGAGCCCAAAAAAGGCCTGGGGAGTCATTGCTGTATGCCAGGATGCCGAAGCCTGCTGCCGTCCACCAAAGTGAGAGCAGAGCAGGAAACGAGAAGTGCCGCCAGCCGGAAGAACCGCTGCTGGACACCAGAAGATGGATGGGTGGATAGGTTCCTTCACAGGGCTCACAGCACGTCATCAGATCTCTCAGCTGGATTGAGTGGCAACATGTCTGGAGAACTGAACCTCAATTTCTTTTTCTTTCTCCTCTCCATCTCTGTCACTACTGTCTCTCCTCTTTTTTTTCCATTTTCTTTCCTATTGCCCCGTTTCCTAGGTCTTGCGGGTGTGAGAACGCCACACCCCACCAAACATCCCCGTGAGAAGCTGCCATCTGTTTGTTTTATTTTCTTGTTAAAAATGATTTAAAAGTTCGTCGGTTATCATGATGTATCTTTTCAATGGCCAGGTGGCTCTCTAACTTTGTTACAGTGATTAATTCCACTGTGGCGACCTCTGAAATAGAGACGAAGCCGAAGGAAAATGAATGAATGAATGAATGTTCAGTCAAGATCTCACCTTCTAGCGTGCACCAAAAACAGCAGCGTTTCGTTTTCACCGGACAGCCGACTCGTGTCAAAAAGCGCAGATATATGGTACTGAAAAAAGAAGGTCAAAAGCAGACTGTGTTAAAAATATCAGTAAATTAGTAAGTTCCGTATTTTGTGATTCATTATTTATGATTTTGAGTTGCATTATGTGATCTTGATCTTTCTTCCAACAACTTTTAACCTTGAAAAGTTCAAAAAGTCTCTTTTATTAACATTTTTATTAGTTTAAAGTGATATATAGTCTGGGTTGGTGTTGTATGTTACGCTACAAAAACCTTATAATTAACCGGCTGTTCATTTTCTGCTATTTTACAGACCTGTTTCTCTATAGATTATTATTTCTTATACATTATATTAATTTAAACTACTAAAATGTCAATAAAAGTCACTTTGTTAAACTGTAGGGTTGAATTTTCAACATCAAAAGTGGACAGAACAGAGATCAACATCCCATAATGCAATTCACAACCAACAATAAACTGAAAATCACAAAATACAGAAACTTTCTTTCCAGTTTTTACAGTGTATAAAGTTAAAAGGATAGTTCACCTAAAAATCATTTACTTGTTTCAAACCTTTATTAGTTTCTTTCTTTCACTAAAAAAGATATTTTGAAGAAAGCTGGAAACCTGTAACCATTGACTTTCATAGTACTTGTTTTTTTTCTATTATAACAGTCAATGGTTGGCTTTTCAGCTTTTTTCAAAATATATTCCTTTGTGTTCAGAAAAAAAGAAACTTATAAAGGTTTGGCACCACCTGAGAATGAGTAAATAGTGAGTACATTTTTATTTTTGTGTGAACTATCCCTTTAAGTGCAATTGCATCTTTAATATATAAGTTGTTAATGTACCTTAGTTTGTGCCCTCATGAAAGGAAAGCCAACACTACACTTGAGGAAGTCCAGCTCTACCAGCATACAGGAAATGCCCTTTTCTTCCTGGAGCCAAAACAGACGGACAAAAGAGCAAATGACAGTGAGAATAACCAGTCAAACGCTTCAAAAGCTGGACTAATTTGTAGAGACCACAACAGAAAGCCATGCCAAAAAAGAAGAAGAAGAAACACCAAGAACATGCTGAGCAAACATTGAGAAGGTATGCGAATGGTGTACAGCTGAGAAATATAAACAAGATAAATTTAATATGCATTACAATTATGTGTCGATATCCTCATTCAATCATGAACAAAGTCAGTTGGAGGTAAATAAATCCCATTTTTACTTTTATGTTTGCTGTTTTATTTCAAGAGGTCAACACACCCATTGGTCAGCAAGATAGATCATTTTAAAGTGAATATGAAACTAAAATTGCAGTAATTTCAGTTTAATTTCATGTACCCACAAAATTTAATCAAAATAACTTCCCCACCCTCTATAATGACATCTCTTCTCTAATAAATTGTTTACTGGTGAAAGGGTGGGATATAAACCTGTCAGTCACATGAGATCCACCAACAGCAGACCACAACCGTATAATCAATCCCTATGAACAAAATTTAGTCTCATTTAAGAATCTGTGTTATTCAGACATGCATCATAATCGAGATGAAAAGTCCATTTTAACTTCCATTTCATGTTGATTTACAACATCTGCAACCATTGAAATGTATTCTGCTTAAAAGGTGTTGTGAAAAGCACATGCTATGAGATGGATGTTGAGCAGAAGGACGTCAGTTTGGGGAAAGTATAACACATGCATGGTCAATTTAAGGTACAACAGGGAAAAATAAATAACTTTTTTAGGTTTAAAAGGTTGTAAAAACAATTAAGATTCAGTACTGTTCTGTATTTCAGTCATTTTTTTTTTTAAGTATTTGTACTTTAGTTTGAGTTTTCTAGTTCAGGAATTTTAACTTCATTACATTCCAAAACAAAATACTGTATTTTTTTACATTCCATAAAGGTACACTTAAAAAAATCCAAGCAGCTACATCCTGCTCTCCCTCGTGAAGTTAATATGGAAGTAACTGAAACTGCAATTTATCGAAATTCCACTAGGCCTGGCTCCATAATAGAGCACATTTTTGTTGTGCTCAATGTTAAAATGGGTGACTTTACAGCAGAAAAAAGGTGTTTACATCCTATTACAAAAGATGATTTTGGTGTATATAGCTAATGCTGCGTTCACACCAGACGCAGAACGCGCGGCTAAATCTCGCTATTCGCGAGTAAATAGACGCATGAACATTTGAGTTTACTCGCTTCATTAGAGCGTCACACTCCGCTTCATTCGCGCGTCAAACTCCGCTTCATTCGCGCGTCAAATTCGCTTCAGAACAGACGCGGATTCGCGTCATGAGCAGGGCTTCTGTCTGCCCGGTGAATGTAGCTTCGTTGCTAAATGGCTAACATGGATTTTATTGAGAAAATAACTGTGTTTATGTGCTTTATGAAGGCTGTAAAACAGCGTAGATACATTTGGACCAGTGTCTGAGTCCACTAGATACTTTCAGAGGTGCACCCAGCTCTGTGAGCTCATAAACTCTTCCAGAAACTGTACCTGGATGACGGAGGCTTCCAGCTAAATGGCTAACATGGATTTGATTGATAAAATAACTGTGTTTATGTGCTTTATGAAGGCTGTAAAACAGCGTCGATACGTTTAGAGCAGTGTCTGAGTCCACTAGATATTTTCAGAGGTGAACCCAGCTCTGTGAGCTAATAAACTCCTCCAGAAACTGTACCTGGATGACGGAGACTTCCAGCGGAGCTTCTGACTGAGCCAAGCCCAGTTTCAGCTCAATTTGCGCCCACGCCATTCGGGCAATTCGCGTCATTCGCGCCGCGCTATTCGCGTGTATCGCGCCGCAGGATGCCTATTCACGCGTTTGCATTGACTTAACATGTAAATCACTCGCGCTTGACGCTTCTTCCGCGTCTGGTGTGAATGCAGCATTACGCTTCATGACAACTGTGAGAGGGTGATTTTTTTTTAACTCATCCGTTTTATTTATATTGAGTTATATTAAGTCTGCATAATTAAGGGCGTGGCCACTTGAGTGACAGCTGGGTCTCGCTGGTTGCCGTCACTTCACCTCAGCTGATTCCGGCTGATTAGCCGCTGAACTCGGCATATACATCGTATTTTTGTGTTGTTTTATGTGGCTTTAGACAGTCAATTGCTTTTTGGAATTATTTCCTACAACTATCAGATAATATGGCATGCTGTGTACTTAATTGTGCTCACAACCCATTCACGTGGCCTCCATTTCCCAGGTGAGTGAAATTATATACTTACACCATCTCTATAAATGTATTTGTTTTATTTAAGATAAATTATCAATTATAATTTTCTTTACACCTGTAATGCACTCCAGAAACTGACAGATTGATTAGCTGTAGGCTCTAGAACAGTCATCTGAAACGTTGTCATTCAGTGTTATGCCTGGATTTCATAAATAGCCTTGCATTTACTAACACAGACTATGGCCCAATCCCAATTCTATTTTTGTACCCCTACCACTTCCCCTTCCCCTTGGCCCTTACAACCGAGGGTTAAGGGGAAGGGCTTCAAAACTTACCCCTAAGAATTGGGACAGCACTTCAACACCTGCACACGTCATCATTTGTCATCACGATCTCCTGCTTCATATGAGATCAGACGATCGCGACTGCTGTAGTTATTCCAGTTGTGTTATTTTTTTAGGATTTATCTTCAGGAAATCACTGAAGGCATATATTATGTTATCATGATGATCTAATGTGGCAATAAGATCGTAACTACTGCGCATTTACACAGTGGCCGTAATCATCTATGTAAACACACGAAAAAAACATTAACATGATCCCAGACAGTGTAAAAAGCTCATTCCCAGCCACTAGACTTTTCTGACAGGATGTTAGAGTGTCATCGAGTGACAGAATGTTGTGGGACTGCTGTACAGGAGTTATGATTATGGATTATAGAAATTTATGATTATGGAAATTTAGCGTTTTTTTTTTTTTTTTTGAAAGCATGATGGTAAAACATGAACGCGGTTATGAATATATTAAAACATGCGTTTGTTTGTCGTAAAAATTCGTAATAATGACAAAACATACTAATTTGTGGATCTCCTTACTTCCGGGTGCAGTGAAACTGCCGTTGTGGCAGGTGTATTCTAGGAAATTTTCTTACCCCTCCGTTTCGAGTGTGTTCCTGAAAAATCTTCGTTCGAAGGGGTGTATACCCCTTGCCCTTAGCCTTACGCCTTCAAGCTAAAGAGAATTGGGACACCACTACCCCTTGACGGGAACGCGCAAAACGAGGGAAAGGGATAAGGGCTAAGGGGTAGAATTGGGATTGGGCCTAAATCTGAAGTATTTGGATGTAATTAGTGTTTTCCTCATGTAGAATAACGTCATAAGAACAATGCTTTAGTTGCTCAATGTATTACAACAGTGTTTTTAAAAGACTAAACACTTTATTGATATAGTGTACAACCAAGCACATGTGTTCAGAACACAAACGAGTCACAGGTAATGAAGTATTAAGCGTTTCTCTTAAAGAAAAGCCAGTCTAAGCAAAGTTCTAGCAGGCATCTCTAGCTCCACCTCTTTGCCCTTTTTTGGTTACACCCGGTTGGTGCGATGACGCACAAACAAAAATGGCAACGTTTGGCCACGCCCACTTTTAGCCATTTGCGCTCTTCAGAAACCCATGGGTGACATCACAGATGCTACGTCCATGTTTTTTACAGTGATTAGATCCACTTAAATAAATTACTTCAACTTCTTACACATAAAAGAATAACGTTTTTCCAACTTATTTATTACCAAAAACCATAATAAAAAACTAATTCATTCATTTATTTGGTAGCAGCTGTATCAAGCTGGAGTAATTTATTTAAGTTTTTACTTTGTACAGTGTAGCGGTTCACAAATCACACTTAACAACACATTTGTGAACTGAACTGACTATGTTGATTCATCATTAAATACCAGTATGGCTATTAGTGTATGACATGTTTTGGTAAGATAAATATAATAATAAAATCAAAAATAAATACCAGTATATTTACTTACTATACACTCTACAAAATTACTGGGTTGTTGTAGCCCAGCAAATTCAACATTTGTAGGACAAACCCAACATTAGGTTAATTTATTCAATTAAATTTTAAATGTCACTTTTTAACCCAATGGTTGGATTTGTCCATAATTCATTCTTCAAGAGTTCACCCTTAGACAATGCGTGATGATGTTAGCAGGTTTGGCATCTGTTCCGAGAGAGAACCCTGAGCTCGGAGATACAGGTGATGAGCCCAAGGCTCCCGCCGGGTCAATGAGCATGTAAGGGGAATAGAGATCAGGTAGTTCTCGAGAGCTCCCCGATTCGTTTGGCCTATTCCTTGATTAACAATGACAGCTCTATAGGAATAGACCGCCAACCACACCGGTGCATACTCACGTAGAGAAGCTCAGTATTAAAGTGCTTGTGACTGTTACTATTATTTAATTCACTTATGTCTCATGTCTTTAGACTGTGGGAAGAAAACTGAGTACCCGGGGGAAACCCACGTAAACACGGGGAGAACATGTAAACTCCACACACAAACGCCGACTGACCCAGCTAGGACTTGAACCAGCGACCTTCTTGCTGTGTGGCCACAGTGCTAACCACTGAGTCACCGTGTCGCCCGATCACAGTCTTCCACAGTTTGGGTCTTCCAAAATGAACATAGGGAGTAAAGTTAGGCAGGATATACAGTTGAAGTCAGAATTATTAGCCCCCTTTTTTTTCTTTTTTAAATATTTCCCAAATGATGTTTAACAGAGCAAGGAAATTTTCACAATATGTCTGATAATATATTTTCTTCTGGAGAAAGTCTTATTTGTTTTATTTCGGCTAGAATGAAAGCAGTTTTAAATTTTTAAAATAGCATTTTAAGGACAAAATTATTAGCCCCTTTAAGCTATATTTTTTCGATAGTCTACAGAACAAACCATCATTATACAATAACTTGCCTAATTACCCTAACCTGCCTAGTTAACCTAATTAACCTAGTTAAGCCTTTAAATGTCACTTTAAGCTTTATAGAAGTGTCTTGAAAAATATCTAGTCAAATATTATTTACTGTCATCATGGCAAAGATAAAATAAATCAGTTATTAGAAAAGAGTTATTAAAAGTATTATGTTTAGAAATGTGTTGAAAAAATCTGCTCTCTGTTAAACAAAAATTGGGTAAAAAAAATAAACAGGGGGTTAATAATTCAGGGGGGGCTAATAATTCTGACTTCAACTGTATAAGTTGAGTTTGGAATTATCCGATTGGCTAGCTAATGAATACTGATGGGGGACCTCTCGAAATTAGTTTGTGAAACTTCACATAGTTTGATTACAACAACTCAGCATATTTTAGAGTGTAATATAAATCTAGATATTTTCTTAACTTTATATAAACTGTGATTTGACTAAAGTAAAGTTGGAAAGGAGTGCTTGATACTTTAACTGGAGTATATCTTTTTACTTTTAGTCAACACTGTAAAAAATGCAGGGTTACTCACTATTCATTCATGTCGTTCCAAAACAAACCGATTAAGCTAACTAATTTAAGTGGATTGAACATAAACCAATTTCAGTAAGTTGTCCTAAAAAAACTCAAGAATTGTGTTGTTACCACTCATTTTAAATAAGGAGTTTGAACAAAGAGCAAAATTTATTTTTTTGAGTGAAGGACTTTTACTCAATCTACATTGTAAAAGCGCTATATTATAGAAATAAAGATGACTTGATTTTATTTGTGTTCTTAGTTTACCAACATTGATGTAAAGTTGAAGTAAAGTTGACAATTATGTTCTTTAATTGCAACTAAAATGTCATTTAATCTAATGAATTCTACTTGTTGATGTTACTTTCTTGTTTACTATTGTGAAGCACCTCCGAAACAATCTGTACCATATAGAGTGCCAGATAAATAAATGTGACTTGACTGGTTGGTAAATAACTGTACTCTGGCAGAACAGTGAGAGGGACCGCGGCCAGCTTTCTCTAAACACAGCAGATCGGCACCGGCTGCTTCATGTAAACAGTTGTGTTTCCACCCCGTGAGGAGTGAAGCGTTCCTGAAGCGAGAGTTCATCCTTTTACAGAATCCATCAGGGCCAGCGATAAACCAGACGGCTTCACAATGGAGAGGATGAGCGCTTAACTCTGAGATCTTCGGCTCCACGTGAGGTCCTGCACGTGTTCCCCATTCTTCAGTTTATACGGCAGCTATTCTTAGCCACGTCGCAGCAATAACAAGAACTGCTGCTGCCGGAGAAGAAAATACATCAATAAATAGCAGACGAGGGGGGGCGGGAAAGCCTGGGACTGTTAGCAAAAGCCATTTTTCATGCACTTGGTGACTCTCGGGGGAAGAGTTTGAGGTTTTGGCCTCACGTTTTGCACTCATTTGGAGGGTTTACATTCACACTCTGTTTTCCCCAAGATTCTAGCACTGCTAACATATAGCAGGGCATCTCTACAGGCAGTCTGCAGACTGAATGTGCCCCGTTTTCAGTTCAAGAGCACTTGGTGGTCGACAATTTGCGGTCTGGGGTGTGTATCTGCACCCAATCATGCATTTTTACATTCTCTAGCTGCAGTTCAGTGACCCTATAGTCCCCCAAAACATGATATTGAAATGCGTCTCATGCATTCAAAAGAATCAGAACAACGTTTCTACTGTTATTCATCAAAGATGCATTAATGGGTGACAGTAAATATATTAATAATATTCTAAAATGTTATGTTCTTTTGAGAGATCTATTCTTCAAAAAAAGTAGCACATCTGTTTAAAACCCTAATGTACTGTTGGAGGTTTTTTCATCCATTCTAGAGTGATTTTGAGTTTTAATTTGGCCATAACTTTCTCTAAGGATCAGCTAGTGGAATGATTTTTGGTATTTTCACATATATTTTGGGAAAATGCTTAGAATTTATTTAAAAAAACTCAACAATACACACTAGGCAAATTGACTACCCTTTTGTTTTGTTAGGGATGAAAACATCCACTAAATTAAACTGCTGTAAAAATGCATCAGATTATTATTATTTTTTTTTTGTCAATTTTTTGCATAAATCTGTTAATCAACCTCAGTCCTGATCAAAACTACTAAATTGTTTAGAAAACAACAGGATTTTGACTTTTTAATTGCCAAATTCATAAATGATGTCACTGATTTGGTGAAAAAAATAATAATAATTACGTATTTTCAATATAAAAAGTAATTGTGGACTGGATTTTTTTTAATGTTTTATCACAATCTTGGAAAGATTAGTAACAAGATTGCCTTTGAAGCATTGTTAGTTTTTGTGTAGCATTCCATTTTCATTTTTTTTCTCCCTAATTTACTGTTCGTGGCTGTTTTTAATCTTTTTTTGGAAGATCCCAAAATTTTGCTGATATGATGATTAACTCAGATATAGTAAGAAATAAGAAATCCACTTTCATACAAGGTTGTTTTTCATGCAGAAATTGTGCCGCATGTCAGAATTTGGTAAAACGTAAAGAATTTTTGAATCCAGCAACAGGTAAAAATATAAAACTTAAAACCTGCTCTACTCGTAATGTGGTCTACATGTTAAAACATCCGTGCCAAAAGATATATATATATATACATATAGGGAAGTCATCATGTCAGTTGAAGTTGCGAATTAGTGAAAATAAATGAAGTATACGACGACAAGATATACAGTTGAAACTAGAAGTTTACATACACTGTATAAAGGCACTTAACCATTTTAAAAAGTCAGATGTTAATGTGACTAAACTTTTTCTCTTTTAGGTAAGTTAGGATTATCACATTCGCTTCTGTTATGCTTAATATCAGAATATTGAGAGAGATATTTCTTGAGAAATTGTTATAACTTTTCTTGAAAGTCAAGTTTACATACAATAAGATTACTGTAATATGCCTCTGAAAAAGCTTAATGGTGCCAACTGATGATCAACAGTAAAAATTACAAATTTGACCTCTTCCCAACAGGGAAAACCAGCAACAATAAAAACAGCATGATTATATGATGTCATGGCTTTGCAATCAAAAAATGTGTTTATAATGGAAGTCAATGGGGCAAAAACAGCCACCAACAGTAAATTAGAGAGAAAATTTTAAAGTCTTATGCTGCACAAAAACTAACAATGCATCAAAGGCAATATTGTTACTAATCTTTCACATGGCCAAGACTGTGATAAAAGGTTAAAAAAAATTCAGTCCACAATTACTAAAATAAGTATTTTTTTTAACCAAATCAGTGACATCATTTACGAATTTGGCAATTAAAGAGTTAAAATCCTGTAAATTTTCTAAACAATTTAGTAGTTTTGATCAAGACTGAGGTTGAATTTGAAAACAAATATTAATCTGATGCTTTTTTACAGCAGTTTAATTCAGTGAATGTTTTCATCCCTAACATAACAAAAGGGTAGTCAATTTGAACAGTGCACAAGGGTTCAAATGAATAATAATCAACATTTCTTAAGGTCAAACCAGCAGATTAGAATTATTTCTGTGAAGATGCTAAAAATATAATTTGCTTTACGGGAATAAATTACTCTTAAAGGTACAGTTGTAGTCAGAATTATTAGCACCCCTGTTTATTTTTTCCCTCAATTTCTGTCTAATGGAAAGCAGATTTTTTCAACACGTTTCTAAACATAATAGTTTTAATAACTAATTTCTAATAACTGATTTATTTTATTTTTTTAAAGGCTTAACTAGGTTAATTAGGTTAACTAGGCAGGTTACGGTAATTAGGCAAGTTATTGTATAACAGTGGTTTGTTCTGTAGACTATCGGAAAAAAATATAGCTTAAAGGGGCTAATAAATTTGTCCTTAAAATGCTATTTAAAAAATTCAAAACTGCTTTCATTCTAGCCGAAATAAAACAAATAAGACTTTCTTTAGAAGAAAAAATATTATCAGACATACTGTGAAAATTTCCTTGCTCTGTTAAACATCATTTGGGAAATATTTAAAAAAGAAAAAAAAATTAAAAGGGGGGCTAATAATTATGATTTCAACATATAAAAAAAACATTTATTTTGAATTATAATAATGCTTCCCAACTATTTGTATATATGTTACTTTAAATTAATAACATACAATTTGTATAAATAATCGTATAACATTTTAATGTACATTTGATCAAGTAAATAGAGCTTTGGTGAACATAATAACCGTAATAAATAAAATAAAAGTAAATCATCGACCATAAACTTTTCAATGGTCATGCTAAGAAAATAACTGAATGGTAAAAAGATTTTAGGTCACACTTCACAATCAGGTTTCATTATCTAATGCTGTTAATGTATCATGAACTAAGAATAAAAAATACTTGTACAGCATTTATTAATCATAGTTCAACATATACTAATGCATTAATAAACTCAAAAGTTGTGCTTGTTAACAGTAGTTAGTGTACTGTGAATTAACATGAACTATCAATGAATGACTTTATTCCAATGATATTACCAAAGATGAATGCATACTGTAATAAATCTATTACTCATTGTTGGTTTGAGTTAGTAAATACATTGACTCTTTAACTAACACCACTGTTTAAACTGTCTTCAATTCTATTTTACACCTAAAATCCTATAATTTCTTATATATATTTCATATCCAGTCTCTTTTTTGTTTGCTTAATAATATTAATACATAAATTAATAATAATGGCTTTTAAACACAAGCAATACAGGCTTTCTGATGTACATTATGTGTCAAAAAAACCACACTGCACATTATTGACTCAGCTGTCTCCCTCCGTCTGGCCCCAGTAAGGAGACGTGCCCTTTGTCTTCATCAAATCGACTTAAATAAGCAACGCTCTGACACAATGTCCTCTAAAGCACTAGCAGGAAAACCCAAGAACAACTCCAGCTCAAGAATGTCCTCTATTTCCTAAACTGCAAACACACAGCTGGCGCTCCCATGGAGGGAAGAGCATGTGTTTACCCATCAGCCACCTGGACATGGGCATATAGACTGTGTGACACCTGCATTGTTTGTTTTTGCACGTGACATTCTTTCTAGATTTACTGTATTCATTCATTCATTTTCTTTTCGACTTGGTTCCTTTATTAATCTGGGTTCGCCACAGCAGAATGAACCGCCAACTTATCCAGCGTATGTTTTTACGCAGCGTATGCCCTTCCAGCTGCAACCCATTACTGGGAAACATCCATACACACCTATTCACACACACACTCAGTTCACCTACTGTATACCACATGTCTTTGGAGTTGTGGGGGAAAACAGAGCACCCGGAGGAAACCCAAGCAAACATGGGGAGAACATGCAAACTCCACACAGAAATGCCAACTGACCCAGCCGAGGCTCGAACCAGTGACCTCCTTGCTGTCAGGTGATCGTACTCCCCACTGCGCCACCGCGCCCCCTCTTTCTAGATTAGTACACTAAAATAATTAGTCAAAGATAGCAAGGTCGCAATGCAAAAATGAAGCAAACAAAAAAGGAGAAGGGGGGAGGGGATGCAACAATTTAAGTCAGTTTCAAAACAAATCAAACAATAAATATTAAAAAGGAGATGTTTGTGGTTTTATTCCTTTTTGCATGACTTTTACAGGTATATTCCTTTTACTAATATATGGTACTTTTGGATGGAGACAATAGGGTGAACAGAAGGACTGTCAATTATGCCATATACTTAACCCTTGTGTATTGTTCAGATTTACTACCCTGTCACTATGTTCGTGGGTGTTTTTGCCCCACTGATATCCATTATAATGACATTACTGATGAACATAACGAAAGAGTAGTACATTTGGTCAATTTCAAAACAGAAAGTTGTGGCCAATGTAAGCCTCCAAATCAATCCAGAGTGGATGAAAACATCCCCGACAGCACACAAAAGTTAATAAATATTACTAACATTCACAAATATGAACGAATGAATGAATATTTTTGTATTTTGTGACTTATGTTTTTTGGATATGGAGTCTGAAATAAAGGGCATAATAATAAAATGGAATTTTAAAAAGACAGTTATCATGTGAAATGATATTATAAACTACCTGTAAAACAAGAAGATATTGTAAAATGTCATTTATTCCTGCGAATTTTCAGCATCCTCATCAGGCTCACCTTCTCATTAAAAAACTGATTTTATGCTTGATACTTTTGCATAAAATTTTATTTTTCTGAATTATTTTATTAATATTAAGTTTTTAAAAAAGCATTTATTTAAAACTAATATTTAGTTAAACAATTTATATTTGTTACGTTGCCTTTTAAAGATGTAATGCATCCTTAATTGCATAATTAAATGTATCTTTTTGGTTAATTTTTAATCTTTCTAAACCCAAAAAAAATTCTGACACAATCTTCATTTTCAAACCAGAATTTATTGTATAATCATTTTAATCTTCATTCATTTTCCTTCGGGTTAGTCCAGTGGTGCCCAAACTCTGTTCTGGAGGGCCGATGTCCTGCTAAGTTTAGCTCATCTGCCAGGAAGTTTCTAGTACATCTAGTAAGAGCTTGATTAGCTGGTTCAGGTGTGTTTGATTAGGGCTAGAGCTGAACTCTCCAGGACACTGGCCCTCCAGGACTAAGTTTGGACACCCCTGACTTAGTCCCTTTATTCATCAGAGGTCACCACATCAGAATGAACTGCCAACTAATCCAGCATATGTTTTACAAAGCTGGTGCCCTTCCAGCTGCAACCCAGTACTGGGAAACATTTATACATGCACACACATACACTACGGCCAAATTAGTTTATCATATTCCCCTATAGCGCGTGTTTGGATTGTGGGGGGACTGGACTCAAACCAGTGGCCTTCTTGTTGTGAGGCAACGATGCTAACCACTGAGCCACCATGTCCCGCATTTTAATCATTATTTTGTAAAATGTTTTGCATTTGAACTACCCTTTAATCAAATAAAACCCTCTTAAAAGTCCACCCAGTGTTTTTTTATCACGACTACTTTGCTAATTGTTTTTCATTTTGTTGTACACGAAGGAAAAAGTTGTGTTTTCATGAGCCACAACACTCTGGCTGAGTGTTATTAAACTGACACATTAACAAGTCTCAAAAATAAAGTCTTAAAGGGGACTTATGCAAAAATCACTTCTATAAAGGGTTTAAACACAGTTGTGTGGCAACAGTGTATGAACAGCTGGTAAAAATTAATTAATTACATTTTTTTATAATCAAACTTTTTTGTAAAGTCTGCAAAAACTTTGATTGTGTCACGATCACCGGCGATCTGATCCGCCATTTCATGGACTACAACTCCATGCACTCAGCTCACACACACATGTTCCAGATCCTGACTGATTACACTCTCACAGCTGAAGCTGCTCACAGACTGATTACTTGGACTATAAGAACACCTCTCAAACACACAGTTGTCTTCTGTAACCCGGAGATGTGACACTGACAACAGGGTGTGAATCCAAATGCAGGTTTATTGGCAAGGTCAGGTAAGCAGTGGTCAATACAGGGGCAAACAGATGTATAAGGGCAATCCAGAGTCGTAGTCGAAATAACAGGCAGATGGTCACAAGGCAGGCTGCAAACAGGATTAAACAAATAAAGAAGGCGAAGATCAAAAACAAGACAAAGGAAAACGTGTTGTAGTGTCACTAAAACCGTAGACAAGACTCAGAAACAGTGTTATCTGTTTTAGTGACACTACAACGTGTTCCTTTGTCTTGCTTTGCCGTGTTTTGATCCTCGCCTTGTTTATCTGTGTATTCCTGTCTGCTACCTGCCTTCTGACCATTTGCCTGCTATTTTGACTACGACTCTGGATTGCCTGTATACATCTGTTTGTTCCTGTGTTGACCATTGCTTGCCTGATCTCTCTAATAAACCTGCATTTGGATCCGCACTCCTGCTGTCAGTGTCACACCCAGTTAAAGATTGACATTCTCCCTTTGTATGTGTCACTAGAAGAGGAAAGCCCCACCCATTAGTGACCATCTTTCCCTCATTAGCATAAACATAAACATTAGCATAAACAGGAGTGAGAAGCAGCTGTCGGAGTTTTCACCTGCTGAAGATAATTTTAGCAACTAAGAGGTTTAGAAATATCGAGTTTTAGGATGCAGTTTTAGTTTTTTCCACACAGATAACTTTAGTCCTGTTTTGAATCTACCACTATGTTGACACACAGGCATTTGTAGCCCCGCCCTCTTTTAAAAAGAGCCCAATCTCATTTGACTTTAAAGCGACAGTCACCGAAACGGCACCATTAGGATCAAAGCCTAAAAGGGTCAGCTTCAAAACATTATATGTGTGTTACTTTGAGCTGTAACTTCATACACACACTCTAGGGACATCAGAGACTTATTTTGCTCCTTTAAAGGGGGCATAATAGGGCCCCTTTAAACTAATTTCCAGCCAACTTGTTTCTCTTGTCATTTAATGCTGCGGCGACACCGAAATAAATCGAATTGCTTCTCAGAGACCAATTTGAAGGCCTTTGCTTCACCTGCTGCAATCTAATAGAAGCGCCGTCCATGGTTTATCGAATTAAAGCAAGTGTGTTTCTTCACCCCGGGGCTGCATGAATGCAGAGATTCAGCTTCTGAAACCAATTCACCTCTGCAGATGGTTTGGGTTGCAAGACAAACACAAGGACAACAGGAGCTCCTATAATAGAGGTTCACACTCGGCATGATGGAGAGCTGAAGGGATGCGGCATTTGGACGGGTCACATCAACACAGACGACAATTAGAGGAGCCCTGCAGTGCATACAGTATTACAACAACAAACACTGTGTCTCACAATACACTTCCAGCTATTCAGCAGTCCGGACACATCCCTCTCAGATGACTCTCATAGTGTGTAAATAATCATGAGGAAATTTAAGACAATGTTAAACAATTATGAGCTCTGTCTGTATCCAAACACAATGATATATAGAGTGAAATCTGAGCGGTTATCAAATAAAAAAGCAAATAAATAATCTATTAAGGTCAGAGTAATGATTCAAAGATTCTGTTATCGTTTATTTCCCTTTCCGAAAGCACATGCCTTTTCCGTAACACTTTAGATCATTCATTAATTCTCACTATTAAGTATTGGCTTAAAAGCTGCCTATTATTAAGATATTTGCTGTACTTATAAACCTACCCAACTACCTCAAAAAGTAATAATAAGCGGCAAATTAGGTCATAGTAAAATGGTTTGTTGATAGCAAGAAATGGAGATGATTTGTAGAGTGTTCGTGCTGCCCTTCTTCTAAGCAGTAAAAGTGAATGAACACATTCTCTCAGGCTCCAAATATTCTCTCAGTAAAAACATTGACTATTTATTCATTCATCAATTTTCTTTGACCCAGCCAGGGCTTGAACCAGTGACCTTCTTGCTGTAAGGCGATCGTTCTACCCACTGCGCCACTGTGACCCTCACATTGACAATATGGGAAAGTAAATTAATAATTTTCCTTTTGAGGTGAATTATCTCTTTAAATAGCAGTTTTTTTTTCCAGAGTTATTAATGGACCAGTTTTGCATCACCCCTTTTTTTTTCCTTCTTTTTTTTTTATTGATGCAGTCAGTGGGATAAAAAGTGTAACAGTAAATATAAAAAAAGTCCCACTTAAGAATCTTTTGAGTCATAATAAAGAAACTAAAAATTAAAATTTATTCATTCATTCATTTTCTTTTCGGTTTGGTCCCTTTATTAATCAGGGGTCTCCACAGCGGAATGAATCGCCAACTTATCCAGCATATGTTTTATGCAACGGATGCCCTTACAGCTGCAACCAACACTGGGAAACACTCATACACTCTTGCATTCGCACGCATACACTACGGCCAATCTAGCTTATTCAATTCCCCTATAGCGCATGTGTTTGGACTGTGAGGGAAACCGGAGCACCCGAAGGAAACCCAAGCCAACACAGGGAGAACATGCAAACCCCACACAGAAATGCCAACTGACCCAGCCAGGGCTTGAACCAGTGACCTTCTTGCTGTAAGGCGATCGTTCTACCCACTGCGCCACTGTGATGCTCACATTGACAATATGGGAAAGTAAATGAATAATTTTAATTTTGAGGTGAATTATGTCTTTAAATAGTAGTTTGTTTTTCCAGAGTTATTAATGGACCACTTTTGCATCACCCCTTTTTTTTCTTCTTTTTTTTTATTGATGCAGTCAGTGGGATAAAAAGTGTAACAGTAAATATAAAAAAGTCCCAATTAAGAATCTTTTGAGTCATAATAAAGAAACTAAAAATTAAAATTTATTCATTCATTCTTTTTTTTTTTTTGGCTTGGTCCCTTTATTAATCACGGGTCTCCAAAGCGGAATGAACCGCCAACTTATCCAGCATATGTTTTATAGCATATGAGCTGGGGCTCAAATGAGCGACCTTCTTGCTGTGAGGCGATTGTGCTACCCACTGTGCTACCGTGCTGCCCAAAATTCAAATTGTCATTTAAATATTATAAAGAAATAAAATCATTGTAGCTGAATGACAAGAATGTGAGTAAAAGAGGATTTGAAAGATGAAATATGTCAAATATTGATATTATGCCTTGAAATTAGACAACATCCATTACATTTCTTCATTTCTTGAATTATATATGTATGAACATTTTAAATTAGATTTATAAATTAATTAAACAAATGTAATTTTTTATCTATATTTTAATGAAAACGCTTTTCAAAAATCAAAGAACACTCATACATTTTAGAATGACAGGAAGGTGAGTAATATAATGCTATTGATTTTTAAAAATATATATTACATAAATATTTCTGTTATTAAATTTTCGCATGCCCAAACACAGATAACATCAGATATTAGATATCACCACAGATAACATCCACCACAGATAACATCCACTAAAACAAACAATTCTGCTGCTTCATTTCCCTCTTGAGAAACTTGAGTTGATCTTAAAGAGGACTCTTTAGCAATCTTAGAGAGTCTGTCCACTAATCAGCAGGAACTATTGGAGGAAATGTTCTGCTGATATCCAGAGCAGAAGAAACTGAACTGGAGAAGCTGTGAGAGACGGTCAGGCTGAGATAATAACCAAACACTAACCAGCTGCAAACGCTCACATCACATCTGTTCTCTTCCTTCAGTTTACACAGCTTCCTCTGCTCACTGAACACTGCATAGATACTGAATATTCATTCATTCATTCATATATTCATTTTTCTTTGGCTTAGTCCCTTTATTCAAAAGGGGTCACCACAGCGGAATGAACCGCCAACTTATCCAGCATATGTTTTACACAGTGATGCCCTTCCAGCACCGGGAATAGACACTGCATATTGTTCAAAGAAACTAATAAGTCTAAAACACTATCCCTGCATACAGACTCAGTACGTGCAATGTTATTTTTCTTCTCAATGCAAGAAAACAGGTTAAAAACCCTTTTATTCCAGTTTTACTCAGACTGCTGACCACTAGTCTTAGAAATCCACAGAAGTTTCCCATCATCCAATTCAGTTTCCCATCATACAGTCTATTCCTTTACTTGTGTAGATGTATCTAAATATCTCTTTATCTGTCAGTTTTTATATTCATTTCAGTAATATTTTTTAATAATATTATACTTTATATATATTATTTGTTTTCATTCATTCATTCATTTTCTTTTCGGCTTAGTCCCTTTATTAATCCGGGGTCACCACAGCGGAATGAACCGCCAACTAATCCAGCTCGTTTTTACACAGCGGATGCCCTTCCAGCCGCAAACCATCTCTGGGAAACATCCACACACACTCATTCACACTCATACACTACGGACAATTTAGCCTACCCAATTCACCTGTACCGCATGTCTTTGGACTGTGAGGGAAACCGGAGCACCCGGAGGAAACCCACACGAACGCAGGGAGAACATGCAAACTCCACACAGAAATGTCAACTGGCCCAGCCGAGGCTCGAACCAGCGACCTTCTTGCTGTGAGGCGACAGCACTACCTACTGCGCCACTGTGTCGCCCATATATTTTGTTTCCTGTGGCTTTATTTAACCAAACAAAACAAGCAATTAAAAATGAATTTATATTATAAACCTTAAAATAAAAGTTGAGTTATATGTTTTGTTTTAATAATAATAAAAATGTGCAGGTTCTGTTTGTCCCTACATACGATGGATGATCATTCATTCATTCATATTCCTTCAGCTTGGTCACCACAGTGGAATGAACCGGCAACTACTCTGGCACACGTGTTTTTTTTATATCGCTTTTTAGCCTTAATTGTATCAGGCTAAGATGAAATACAACATTTAACTTCATTAAAAAGTCCCCTTTATTTAGACAATGAAGTACAGAGTATATCTCCACAATACTCTACATGCTTATTTTCCATTCTGTCTCTTTAAATCAGAGACATGATCACCACATCTACTTTCAAAAGTGTCACATTTTCCAGGACAGATCGTTTAACCTATTTGTCACCATCTGGCAGCAGATTCATGGCACACCCAAAAACTGACGCATATTACAAATACAAATGGCAAGACAGATTTCAACCTGATTTTACAGTTTTCAGATTTTTGAAAGTTTGCTAAACTCACATCAATCAATCAATCAATCAATCAATCAATCAATCAATCAATCAATCAATCCCTATTTATTTACACCAGACATTTTCTTATAAACACTCCATGTTTCTGTGATAACATTGTGCAATTCTGAGTGTGCTTCATGCAGGTGAGTGGGCTGGACAAACCACACTCTTTTTTTTCTCTCCATATGCACCAGACACTTGCCTACAAACACTGAGTTACAAGGACTCCATGATAAACAACAACAACAACAACAATAATAATAATAATGAACAACAACTAATAACAAATAATAATAATCAATTTTATAATAATAATGATAAATAATTCCTTACATTTATACAATTACAATTTACATAATAATCATGATATATTATATGATATGATATGATATGATATGATATGATATTATATTATGTTATGTTATGTTATGTTATGTTATGTTATGTTATATTATATATAAATGTTGGGTCCTTGTAGTGTTTGTAGGAAAGTGTCTGGTGCATATGGAGAGAAAAAGAGTGTATAATATATTATATTATAATAATAATAATTTACAGTAGGGCATCACAGTGGCTCAGTGGTTAGCAATTTCGCCTCACAGCAAGAAGGTCGCTGGTTTGAGTCCCGGCTGAACCAATTGGCATTTCTGGCGTTGGTTTCCTCCGGGTGCTCCAGTTTCCTCCACAGTTCAAACACATGCACTGTAAGTGAATAGGATGAACTAAATTGCCCGTAGTGTATGAGTGTGTGTGTGTGTGTGTGTGTGTGTGTGTGTGTGTGTGTGTGTGTGTGTGTGTGTGAATGCGAGAGTGCATAGGTGTTTCCCAGTACTGGGTTGCAGGTGGAAGGGCATCCGCTGCGTAAAACATTTGCTGAATAAGTTGGCGGTTCATTCCACTGTGGCGACCCCTGACAAATCAAGATCTAAGCCGAATGAAAATAAATGAATAAAGTATTTATATATATAATAATTCATTTATATAAAAAAACTAACTTGCACTTGTCTCTGGTGATTTGAATTGATTTTTTTTATCCTCATTTGTGAGACACTTTAGGTAAATGCAACTGCCAGATTAATACATAGAAATGTAAAGTGGAGCAGTTTAGTAGTCAAAACTCTGGTCTGGACCGGTAAATGCAAATAAATGAGTGACTCACTCTTTGCAGAAAGTTGATATAGTGAACCTCTCTGGAGAAGTTGAAGTAAATGTTGGTGTCATAAGCGTCGTCTCCAGCATTAGAGATGGTCAGATTTAATGAGACATTTTTGACTCCACCAAGAGCCAGATGAGAACTGATGTAACGCCTGAGTGTTCACACAAACCAAAAAGAAGATCACTTACACAAGTTTTATAATGCGAATCCATAAAACCCATTAAGATGATTCAAAATCATATTTAAAACAACGCAAGAAGCCTAACAAATATATCTTTCTTTTACAATTTTTCTAGAAATTCACACACAATACTGTTTATTGTATTTACTGCATTTATCACTGTAGCATTAGTTTGATAAGCGACAAAAAAACAAAAACAAATGAGACATCAAATTTTATATAAAGATTTTTTCCCCTTGTGATATTAATTTTATGTATTGTTTTCTGCAAATATATGCATATACAGTACAGTTGAAGTCAAAATTATTCGCCCTCCTGTGATTTTTCTTTTTTCTTTTTATTAAAGATTTCCCAAATTATATTTAACGAAGCAAGGAACTTTTCACAGTATTTCCTATAATATTTTTTCTTCTAAAGAAAGTCTTATTTGTTTTATTTCGGCTAGAATAAAAGCAGGTTTTAATTTTTAAAAAACCATTTTAAGGTCAATATTATTAGCCCCTTAAGCTATATTTGTTTTTGATTGTCTACAGAACAAACCACTGTTATACAATGACTTGCCTAATTTCCCTAGTTAAGCCTTTCAATGTCACTTTAGCTGAATACTAGTATCTTGAAAAATATTATGTGCTGTCATCATGGCAAAGATAAAAGAAATCACTTATTTTTTAGTTATTAAAATGTTTAGAAATGTGTTGATAAAAAAAATCTTCCCTCCGTTAAACAGATGAAATATATGGGGGGCTAATAATTCAGGAGGGCTAATAATTCTGACTTCAACTGTATGCCCACACCCTCACACTGACGTAAATGTTTTTACCCAGACAGCAGCAGTTTCCCATGAAGCTGCAGGTCAGCGGCGCAGTCATCTGATAGACAGTTTTTCTCAAACCACGTCTGTGAAGAGTCAAACACAGCAGACACAGATGTCAGCTTTACACTCAAAACACACTAGACTAGATGGTGCTGTTGGGCAACACTTCACTTCTTGGAAACTCCAGTTTGACACCTCATCTCTAAAAACAATACTTTCATTTTTAAACATTTGCTGTATCCTTCACTGGAGAATTTGTTGTACAGATCATCTTTCTTGTAGTATTTCAATATTGTTTTTAACAGATTTATCTGTAATTTACTCTATTTTGCTCGCATTTTAATATAAATATGATTATATATATACAGTATACAGTGCTTGACATCAACTGTTTTGATCACCAGCCACTGCGGCTAGTAGTTTTCCACTGTTACTAGCCACTCGCCATTTTCACTAGCCACAATTTTTTTGTTTGGAAAATCTATTTTATATGCATAAAAATATATAATTACTCATTTTTAAATTTTGTTTTATGTCTACATGCCTCCTCGTTAATTTTACTTCATTTATATTTCACATGACTTTTTAGGGCTCAACAATAAGGATTTACCAATTTTTTTCTCTGGCCGCACAAAACTAATTATTCCCTTGCCACAAAGTTTAAATAATGTGTCAAAACAGACTGTATAATTAAATAGAGCTGTTTACATACAGCTTTTATTAAACAAAAATTTAAAAAAAAAAAGAAAATTGACATTTAAGAACATGATTCTCATTTATCTAAAACTATACACAGTAGTTTGTCCAGACTAAAGGTCCCGATCATCAGGTAACTAGATAAATGAAGAGTTATCTCATGTTAAAGCAATTATTGTAAAGGATAATAATTAAACCATATCAACAAAAATAACTGCACGCAAAGGAAAGCAGGTGAAAAACATTCTGTGTTCGATAGTGAAAGGATGATCGTGTGCACACGGGTAACGTTAGGCCCAGTAATCATCTGTTCAAAGAATGGTAAAAGCGAAAGCAGCAACAGTGACTGCTTATAAAAAATCTGGAGCTCTAGAAAGCAGTAGCACTGTGGGTGCCTGAGCATGCTTTTTTCCAATCTATTTCAGAGAAACAATCACACCAGTCATGTTTCCAGGCACGGTTCTTTTGCGCAAGGAAACGGGAGCTTTTTAACACTCATCACCTGTCGATCACCGTGCGCTTGATCCTACTCTCATTATGTATTCACCTACTTTCTTTTACTCGCGAGAACAGTTATCAATCAAGAGCACAATTGCACACATAATGACAAACGGTCATAAACTAAAATTCTAATCTTCAGGGAAGAGGCAGCTCTGCAACTTAAAAATTATTTTCAACCAGCTATATATATATATATATATATATATATATATATATATATATATATATATATATATATATATATATATATATATATATATATATATAGCCGCAACCCATCTCTGGGAAACATCCATACACACTCAATCACACCCATACACTACGGACAATTTATCCTACCCAATTCACCGCATGTCTTTGGACTGTGGGGGAAACCGGAGCACCCGGAGGAAACCCACACTAACATGGGGAGAACATGCAAACTCCACACAGAAATGCCAACTAGCCCCGCCGGGGCTCGAACCAGTGACCTTCTTACTGTGAGGCGATTGTGCTATACCCACTGAGTACAACTGCTGCAATAAAACCATAAACAAACTGAAATTCAAATTTAATTCAAGCACTTTCAAGGACCTGCCATTTATTGTTGAGTAATTTCCAGGCCTTGAACACACATGTTGGTTTTCAAGTATTTGAACTACATTCAAGAAGCGTGGGAACGCTAAAGACAACTAAGCCTATTTTGTGTAGTTAATAACCCTGTTTAACAATAACAATTTGACATTTCACTGTATTTTTAGTACATATATCACTGTATTTCTATATTTGATGTTTTAACAAACAAGTAATCAGCAGTAATAATGCTTCAGAAAGTTTGTGTTGGTCGATTTCTGACATCAGCACCATTGTTTTAGCGCTCCAGACAGTCTTTCTGATGGTGGACAGAGTTATTAACAGCTCCAGATTCCATCATAATAGATTCCTGACGTGCTGAAAGATGTCAGCATTGTGTTTCCAGCAGTAGAGCGGGTTATGAAGCATGCTGCTGGCAAATAAATTCATCCATCTTTAACATTCCTCTAGCAAAGAGTCAACAGCCATTATTGAGGACTAACTAAAACCACATTTATGACTACAGAAGAGGGTCATCTGTGGCATTCAAAGCCGCTGGGTGATGCCAATTACAAATGAGAACAAGGGGATTTATAGAGTACTGTACATTACATACATTTACTATAGAAGATCATTGTACAGTTATTAAAATGTTAAAACAGGACATTTATATTTAAAACTATTTTTAAAAATACACACAAAAAATAGAGTTCTTTATAACTAAATACTATTTATCTGAAAACTATACTATGATATACCATACAAATATTGTAGTACTATACTATAATATTGAATGAAGAAATATAAATCAATAAATGAACAAAAAAACACAAACATAAAAAACATACAAAATAAATATAAATAAATAAATAAATGAATGAATAAATGAATGAATGAATGAATGAACAAAAATATAAAAAACACACAAAACAAATAAACAAAATATATTAAATAATATATATATTTATATTTATAACAAAATATAAAAATGAACAAAAATACAAAAATATAAAAACACGTACAAAATAAATATAAATATAAATAAATATATAACTAAATGAACAAAAATACAAAAATATAAAAAACACACAAAATAAATAAATAAATAAATGAACAAAAATATAAAACACGTACAAAATAAATATAAATAAATAAATAAATATACAAAAATATAAAAACACGTACAAAAAATATAAATATAAACAAATAATCAAACAAACAAAAATATAAAAACAGGTACAAAATAAGTAAATAAATAAATAAATGAACAATACAAAAATATAAAAACACGTACAAAATAAATATAAATAAATAAACGAACAAAAATACAAAAATATAAAAACACGTATAAAATAAATATAAATAAATAAATGAACAAAAAAAAAATATAAAAACATGTACAAAATAAATATAAATAAATAAATGAACAAAAAAACAAAAATATAAAAACACGTACAAAATAAATATAAATAAAAATAAATAAATAAATTACACAAAAATACAAAAATATAAAAACCACACACAAAATAAAAAAATGAACAAAAATGTAAAAACACATACAAAATAAATAAAAATGCAAATAAATAAATGAACAAAAATACAAAAATAAAAAAACTTGCAAAATAAATAAATAAATACAAGAACAAAAATACAAAAATATAAAAAAACATACAAAATAAATATAAAAAAAAAAAATAAATAAATGAATGAATGAAATAAAATACAAAAATCTAAAAACACACAACATAAATATAAATAAATAAACAAATGAACAAAAATACACACACAAAATTTAATCAATATAAATAAAAAAATAAATGAGTGAACAAAAATACAAAAATATAAAACACACAAAATAAATATAAAGACATAAAGAAAAGAAACACAAAAATATAAAAAACATACAAAATAAATATAAATAAATGAATGAATGAATGAATGAATGAATGAATGAATGGATGAACAAAAATACAAAAATATAAAAAACATATACACAATAAATATAAATAAATTAATAAATGAACAAAAATACAAAAATATAAAAAACACATACAAAATAAATAAATAAATAAATAAATAAATAAATAAATAAATAAATAAATAAATAAATAAATAAATAAATTACCTTTAATACCAATGCATTGATATTAATACATAAAATACATAATAATAAAATAAATAAAATCAAAATAATAATCTGGGTAAATTAAGTATATATTCTATATATACATGACATACTGTTTAAAATACATGAATTTAATTTTATTTAATATATAAATATGAAATATTTTTAAATATTTAAATTAATTTTTAATTAATTCATTTATATTGATAAGATTTAATAGATTATTAGTTGCAGTGAAATTGATTCAAACCTCATTTTTTGCTGCGATCTTCTCTCCTTTTTTCCAGCGTAATATAGGAGTCAGAGCGGGAAGATCTCGGTCCTGATGTTCATCCACGATATGCTTTCCTAAACTATAGGCTGCCTCAAACACGATGGCGGCAAACACATCCTTCACTTCTTTCTGTTAAAGACACACACAAAAAGAAAAGTATGACATAAGAGCGATTAAAAACTTTGCAGCTTAGAAGCTGAAATGTCTCAATGTCATTTTAAATTGATATAAAATCACAGCTTTAAAAAATGTTTAATTTGTTTATTTATATTTTTTATTGACATTTCATGAAATGATATATAAGAAACTATATATATATATACACACACACAAATATGTCTGCAAAAATAACAAAAAAGACCAGGTTTTTGTAACATAATTTACAACACCAACACTCACAATATATCACTTCAAACTAATAAAAATATCAATAAAAGTAACCTACTTTAGCTGTTGGAGAAAACATCAGAAAAAAGAAAACATGAAAAATGCTTCCAACATTCTTCAAAATATCTCATTTTGTGTTCAACAGAAGAAAGAATCTAAAAAAAGGTTTAAAGGTGCTGTATGTAAGTTTTGATTCTTCTAAAGCATAAAATCACCATAATATGTGTGCAGATATTTAAGAAACATGCTAAGTGAACATACTTGTTTATCTGAAAAACAATGCTGAAGTCAGATATTCTGCTTTGAAAATGTGTGTTACGTGCCAACGTCTGTCTTTGTTTTGGCCCCTTTAACCCACCCAATGCCACTTTAGCCAATTACATTTCAGCACCCTGGGTTGCCTTAGTGGAAAACAACATATTTATTCAGTCAGGAAGGCTCTGAAAGCATGCATCCATGACCGAAATGTGACCTCCGGTAGACAGTAACAGCCTCCAAAATGAGATGTAGATTCAGAGTTCCACATGAGGTTATTAATTAGCAAATAATATAAATATTATGAGTTTAAACATTAGGTGAAACATTAGGTATGTAACCCTGTGTCCTAACAACACGCTACGTGACGAGATTGACAGTGATAAGCAATTTGGCTGTTTGCACCAGACGAAACACGGCAGAAATTTAAATACAGCCATACAGAAGCACAGAATAGTGCTCTTCAGCGAAATGTTAAGGTTTATAATCTAATTAATACATATTAAACCTCTTTAAGATTATTAAATGTAGATGCTGAATCACTGATATGTGCTGGTTAGCACTGAGTCATAGTTCTGAAGTTCAATTTCAATCGGTTTATTTTATTTTCAAGATCTGAGGTGAGCTATATCTGCTGCTGCTTTCAGTAATATGCCAATAAAAGTCATGTGAAATGGCATTCACACTCACATTATTAGCATTTAACACTGAATAAAGCACAAGAAGTGTACCTGAGCTGATCATTGTCAGTTTTCTTTGCTCAGCTGCAAGAAATAGAAGCCGTTTCTAATATATCGATTTCAGGTGTTGGTTTGGACAAAAACTTGTTTTAAAATGGAAAATATTCCTTCTATCACGTCCTGTTGCTTTTAGATAGAACACGATTTAAATCAGCCTTTAGGCTCAATAGTCAGGCTCGCTCCTGTTTTTGTCATCAATCTAGCAACCTGCTCTTGCGCATCTTTTGAGTGCAATACCTAGTTCAACCACTGAGTGTCAAACTTTGATACTGCATCCTTTAAATAAATAAAGTATTATAAAATGGTGCCAGAATGTTATTTTTGTGTGTGTGTGTGTGTGTGTGTGTGTGTGAGAGAACTATCCCTTTAACTCAGATACAGCTACCATATATCCAATGCTATCTCACGGCAATTCGTAACTTTTTCATTAGTGGCTAATTCGTATGAATTCGTACGATCTAATTCGTACAAATTAGTACGATTTGCCCATCACCCAATGACGGTTGGCGTTAGGGGTGGGGTTAGGTGCCACGCCTCCTTTTTAAAATCGTACATTTTCGTATGACTGAACTCGTACGAATTCGTACGAATTAGCCACTAAACTGACAAAACGTAAAATACTTACTTTCCTCGTGAGATCAGGCTGATATATCCTAAACAAAGTAATGCAGTGCTTTAAAATATGTCTAATTTTGCATATCTTTCACTGCTAATACTAGTACTAAATAGACATTCTTCCTTCAAGTATAGTACAAACACATCACATCTGTTTCAAAATTATAGTGTAAAATAGTGCAGTCTGATAAAACTCTAGATGAACGGCCCACATGACAGCTCAGCCAATCGGTGGCCTTGTAACAGGCTTTACACGAGCTAAAACCTTATTTGTGGTGAAAAGCTTTATACCCGAAGCTCTTCGTAAAGCTCCTTGAAGCTCTCGCTGGCTCGCTCAAGTTAGTCCTGAGCCATTAAAGAGCCACCAAAAGCTATCAGATGAGCGTTTGGAAAAAGCTGGCACTGCCCTGTGCTGAAACACTTCATCTCCTCTTATTTTGGCAATATGAGAGAGCATGGCGGATTGAGGAGTGTTTCCTTTGGCACACGATGTGGAAACAGTCGAACGAGAGCCTGAACGGGATCAAAGCTCATTAGAGACGCTACAGAGGCGGAACATAGAGAAAGATATTAAAGGAGCCCTCCCCTTAAATTCAAAATAGGCTCATTTTACATCTCCCCTAGAGTTAAACTGTTGAGTTTGATCATTTTTTTTCATTTATTCAGCTGATCTCCAGGTCTGGTGGAAGCACTTTTAGCCTAGCTTAGCATAGATCATTGAATCAGATTAGACTATTAGCATTTAGCATCTTAATTCACTTCTTGGAGACTCCAATATGACAATTCATCTCTAAAAACAATACTTTAATATTTAAACATGTAGTCTATCCATCACTGAAAAATTACTTGTACACACTGTAAAAAATTATGGGTTCCATTCAATTCCTTCATGTCGTCTCAACACAAATCGCTCAAGTTAACGTAATCGTTTTTTACAAATTTAAGTGGATTGAACTTAATGGTTTTACAGTTCAAATCTGAATTATTAGCCCCCTTTAATTTTTGTTTTCTTTTTTAAATATTTCCCAGATGATGTTTAACAGCAAGGAAATTTTCACAGTATGTCTGATAATATTTATTCTTCTGGAGAAAGTCTTATTTGTTTTATTTCGGCTAGAATAAAAGCAGTTTTTAATTTTTAAAAAACATTTTAAGGTCAATATTTTTAGCCCCTTTAAGCAATATTTTTTAGATAGTCTACAGAACAAACCATCATTATACAATAACTTGCCTAATTATCCTAACCTGCCTAGTTAACCTAATTAACCTAATAGTAAAATATTATTTACTGTCATCATGGCAAAGATAAAATAAATCAGTTATTAGAAATGAGTTATTAAAACTGTTATGTTTAGAAATGTGTTGAAATAAATCTGCTCTCCGTTAAACAGAAATTGGGGGAAAAAATAAACAGGGGGCTAATGATTCAGACTTCAACTGTAAAACAACTACTGTAAGTTGTCCCCCCAAAATGCAAGAATTATGTTGGTTCAACTCATAATAAATAAGTAGTTTGAACAAGCAGCAAAAGTAATTTTTTGAGTGCAGAAAAAATAAAAAAATGAAATAAAATTGTACATATTTTTGGAAACAATATTTTCAACTTCAATGTTTTTTCTAACAGATTTATCTGTAACTTACTCTATTATGCTAGTATTTTAATATACAACATTATTTATAGAATGTATCTCGCTAAGTCTAGTATTCATCATTCATTTTCCTTTGTATTAGTCCCTTTATTCATCAGAGGTTGCCACAGCAGAATGACCCACCAGTCTAGTATTGTGAATAATTATTTTATTCTTTTGCTTAGTGATATGTCCATGACAATTTTACCAGCAAATTCGTATTCTTGTATTATAATTGAACCTTTACATATTTACTGTATAAATAGTATTAGTAAAAAAAAGTGTTGCTAATTTAAATAGCATTAAACATTTGCTAAAAACAAGCCTATTTATGTACAACTCCCATTTTAGCATTGTGACTATTTAAATAACAATTTTATCAGTCATTTTTTCCACTACTATATTGTGAATAAAATAATTATTATATTATTTACATTTTTAAATTGGTGTGTAAATGAGAGTGTATGGGTGTTTCTCAGTGATGGGTTGCAGCTGGTAGGGCATCCGCTGCGTAAAACATATGCTGGATAGGTTGGCGGTTCATTCCGCTGTGGTGTTCCAGATTAATAAAGGGACTAAGCCGAAAAGAAAATGAATGAATGAACATTCTTAAATAGATTTCACAACAGTGTTTCTAGGAAAGTTTTTGAGATGAAATAATAAAAAAAATAAAAATAAATAAATTATCACTTACAATTTTCACAACAAAACACCTATGCTAGTATCATTAAAGTTTTTTTTTTAAAACAAAATAAAGTGAATCTAAAATTAATCAATAAATAATTCTATTTGAAGTATTCGCTCAAAAATGACCAAATAGTTTTTATCTAGATAAGATAATAGAATTATCTTATTTAAAGCTCAACTCTTCTGTAGTTACATTGTGCACTAAGATTGATGGAAAATGAAAAGTTGTTATTTTGTAGGCTGATATGGAGAGGAACTATACTTTCATTCCAGTGAAATAACCAAGAAACTTTCCTGCAGCAGTGCAATGACATTACACACAATGTAACTGCTAGTTCAGCTTCTGTGTAATATCATTGCACCTACCGTGACAAAGTTCATTGATCATTACGCCGGAATGAGAGTATAGTTCTTAGCTATATTGGCCTAGAAAATAGCAGCTTTTAATTTTTTGCCAGTCTTTATACACAATGCAACTACAGAAGAGTCAAGCTTTAAATTAGAAAATGAATAGCTATTTTTGAACGAAATGCTAATGGTCTAATCTGATTCCATGATCTATGCTAAGCTAAGGTAAAAGCGCTCCAACCAGACACAGCGATCATTCATTCATTCATTTTCTTTTCGGCTTAGTCCTTTCATCAATCTGGCGTTGCCACAGTGGAACGATCCACCAACTTATCCAGCATATGTTTTACGCAGCGGATGCCCTTGGGAAACACCCACACACTCATTCACACACATACACTATGGACAATTTAGCTTACCTAATTCACCTATAGCGCATGTGTTTGGACTGTGGGGGAAACCGGAGCATCCGGAGGAAACCCACGCAAACACGGGGAGAACATGCAAACTCCATACAGAAATGCCAACTGACCCAGCCAAGGCTCGAACCAGAGAACTTCTTGCTGTGAGGCGACAGCACTACCTACTCTGCCACCGCGTCGTCAAGACACAGAGATCAGTTAAACTAATTAAAAAATGGTAAAACTCAAATGTTTAACTCTACACTGAAACAAAATATCTGTTAATGAACAGTTTCTGTATTTTGTGATTGACAAGCATTTTCTGTTTATTCA
This sequence comes from Danio kyathit, assembly GCA_903798195.1. Classification (NCBI taxonomy): domain Eukaryota; kingdom Metazoa; phylum Chordata; class Actinopteri; order Cypriniformes; family Danionidae; genus Danio; species Danio kyathit. The sequence continues at coordinate 56,209,538 of LR812531.1, forward strand.
CGTTTGTGAATTGCATTATGGGATGTTGATCTCTGTCCACTTTTGATGTTGAAAATTCAACCCTACAGTTTAACAAAGTGACTTTTCTTGACATTTTAGTAGTCTGAAATAATATAATGTATAAATAATATATAGAGAAATAAGTCTGTAAAATAACAGAAAATGTACAGACAATTTGATACAAGGTGTTTGTAGCGTTATATACAACACCAACTCAGAATATACAGTGAGGGAAATAAGTGTTTAATCACACTGTGATTTTTCAAGATCTCCTACTTAGAAATCATGGAGGGGTCTAGAATTTTCAGTATAGGTGCAATTCCACTGTGAGAGACAGAATCTAAAAATAAAAATGCAGCCTTTGTTCACAATTACAGAGGTCAAAGGGTTCCTGTAGTTCTTTACCAGGTTTGCACACACTGAAGGAGGGATTTTGCCCACTGATCTTCTCTAGATCTGTCAGGTTTCAGGGCTGTCGCTGAGCAACATGGAGTTTCAGCTCCCTCCAAAGATTTTCTATTGGATTTAGATCTGGAGACTGGCTAGACCACTCCAAAACCTTGTTATGCTTTTTACGAAGCCACTCGTTGGTTTTCCTGGCTGTGTGCTTTGGGTCATTGTCATGTTGGAAGACCCAGCCACGACCCATCTTTAATGCTCTGAATGAGGGAAGGAGGTTTTTGCCCAATATCTCACAATACATGGCCACGTTCATCCTCTCCTTAATACAGTGCAGTCATTCTGTCCCCTGTGCAGAAAAACACCCCAAGGCATGATGCTTCCAGCCCCATGCTTCACTGTAGGTATGGTATTATTGGGATGATACACATCATTCTTCTTCCTCCAAATTCGGTGAATAGAGTTAAGACCAAAAAGTTTTACTTTGGTCTCATCTGAGCACAGGACTTTCTCCCATGAATACTCTGGACCATCCAGATGGTCCCTGGCAAACTTCAGATGGGTCTTGACATGGGCTAACTTAAGCAGGGGAACCTTCCGTGCGATGCATGGTTTTAAAACACAACATCTTACTGTATTACTGATAGTACCCTTAAAAACGGTGGTCTAGCTCTCTTCACGGCATCGATCAGCTCCTCCCGCATAATTCTGGACTGATTCTAGACCATTCTTGGCATCATTAATACCCCACGAGGAGAGATCTTCCGTGGGGCCCCAGCCTGAAGGACATTGAAAGTCATCATTAGCCTCTTCCATTTTCTGACAATTGCTCCAACAGTTGCTCTTTCTTGGCAATTGCCCCTAGGCAGTTTCAGCTTATGAAAGTCCACAATTTCATCTCTTGTGTCTTTTGACAGCTCTTTGGTTTTGGCCATGTTGCTACTTAGATTTTCGACTGATTGTGGGGTGCACAGGTATCTTTATGACAGCTAGTGACCTCAAACAAGTGTTAGTAAATTAGAATCATGAGCAGAGTGTAGCTGGACTATTTTAAAGCAAAATAACAGGTCTTTGAGGGTCAAAAATTTGGCTGAAAAGCAAGTGATCAAATACTTATTTCACACAGTAATTTACAAATAAATTGTTAAAAAGTCATACAATGTGATTTCTGCATTTTTATTTTTAGATTCTGTCTCTCACAGTGGAATTGCACCTATACTGAAAATTCCAGACCCCTCCATGATTTCTAAGTAGGAAATCTTGAAAAATCACAGTGTGATTAAATACTTATTTCCCTCACTGTATATCACTCTAAACAATTAAAAACCTCAACAAAAAAAACTTTTTCAAACTTTTCAGGGTTAAAAGTAGTTTGTTTATTTGTTTGCTTTATTTATTAAGCACATTTAAAAACAAAAAATGTTGACCAAAGTGCTTTACAAATCAACCAGCACACAAAATCTATACTTGTATATGTAAACAAACTAAAATTAATTACAATCAAATGCTAGAGACAGAAGACGATTTTTTAAATGAGACTTGAAAAACCAAGGGAAGGGCATGACCTGATATATAAAGGTGAATATTCCACAGACGAGTGGCTGCAACAGAAAAAGCCCTGTCTCCTTTTGATTTTAATCAATACTTGGGAACGTCTAGCTGAAACTGTTCAGAGGTGAAGAGGTCTAGATGACGTATGCCAGTGAAGAAGCTCGCTAATGTAACTACGAAGAAACACATAATGCAATAAATGAGAAAAAAATAACAAATAAAAACATGAATCACAAACTATGGAAAACTGCTAAATTACGGATATCTTTTACAGTGTACAGGAGATGTAAAATGAGCCTATTTTCCCTTTAAATATCACTGTGAAAATCTGTAATCGCTCTGGCTTTCATCTGCACCCAGGGCAGCAACATTTCACTTCTCTTTTTTTTTTGTTTGCTTCCCTTGAGTTTTATCACATGGCTTCCGCTCATCTGTCCACCCATCCTCTTCCAGGTTTTAGCACATGGTGATGCAGTAGATTACAGTGCACATCCTGTGCTGTGTTCAGAAGACACTTGCTGATAGAGTTACTGCAGGAAACTGAGGTGTGGTGCTCAGTGCACAGGGTTTTACCTTCACTAGACATATTTACACCGTTAAGAGGGCATTTGTGTGTGTTGTAGATGACAGAATTATTATTATTAGTTCACAGATGTATGACTTTCTGCATGTTTGTTAAGTTAGGAATACGGTACGTTCAGGAGGTTGTTATCGCAGAATAAAGATTGACAGGTTTATCGGGAAGCGCGACCCAAAGCGAAGCACTGTTGTAAAAGATTGGAGGGATTTATTCTGCAACAACCATCCTGGATGTACTTTATCCTGCTTATTACATGGCTACTTGCCACCAAACATAAAAGTTAGACACAAAACTGAGTCATAATTCTTTGATTAAACTTAAAGTTGACAGAAACGGAAACAGCTGATGGAGTATACACTAAACAGCGCATTATTCAGACACAAGATGGCATCAAACAGTCAAAAATGCAAAACTGACAGAAACAAAAACACCTGATGGAGTATACACTAACCTGTGCATTATTCAGACACAAGATGGCGCCAAACAGTCAAAAATGCAAAACTGACAGAAACAAAAACACCTGATGGAGTATACACTAACCTGCACATTAAATTCAGACACAAGATGGCGCCAAACACTCAAAAACACAAAGCTGACAGAAACGAAAACAGCTGATGGAGTATACACTAACCTGCACATTAAATTCAGACACAAGATGGCGCCAAACACTCAAAAACACAAAGCTGACAGAAACGAAAACAGCTGATGGAGTATACACTAACCTGCACATTAAATTCAGACACAAGATGGTGCCAAACAGTCAAAAACGCAAAGCTGACAGAAATGAAAACAGCTGATGGAGTATACACTAACCTGAGCATTATTCAGACACAAGATGACGCCAAACAGCCAAAAACACAAAGCTGACAGAAACGAAAACAGCTGATGGAGTATACACTAACCTGAGCATTAAATTCAGACACAAGATGGCGCCAAACAGTCAAAAACACAAAGCTGACAGAAACAAAAACACCTGATGGAGTAAACACTAATCTGCACATTAACTTCAGACACAGAATGGCGCCAAATAGTCAAAAACACAAAGCAGACAGAAACGAAAACAGCTGATGGAGTAAACACTAACCTGTGCATTATTCAGAAATAAGATGGCGCCAAACTGTTAAAAATGCAAAGCTGACAGAAACGAAAACACCTGATGGAGTATACACTAACCTGCACATTAAATTCAGACACAGGATGGTGCTAAACAGTCAAAAACGCAAAGCTGACAGAAATGAAATCAGCTGATGGAGTATACACTAACCTGTGCATTAATCAGACACAAGATGGCGCCAAACAATCAAAAATACAAAGCAGACAGAAACTAAAACAGCTGATGGAGTATACACTAACCTGCGCATTATTCAGACATAAGATGGCGCCAAACATTTAAAAACAGTCAAAAACAGACAAGCAGATATGGGTGTGAACATATTCACTGACAGTCAAGGGGATTTGAAGCTCCCAGATGAGCCTATGTTATTCAGCAGTTGTTATCTGAGAATAACATACCTTGGAATATCATGACTGAGCTATTAGAATAGAGTATTCCAAACTGCCGTGTAATAAGCTTCAATAACAGACATCAGCAATGCATCCCACTTTTTTATTTTTTTAGCTCAGATTTACCAACCAATTAATTGACTTTAATAAATTGTTGTTTTTCATAGTGTTTTGCAACAGAAATAAATGTGACACAAATGTGTCCTTTAAAATAAAGTAAACAAAAAATCAAATACACCGAAAAATATAGATGCAAATTTCCACTCCGATAATCTTAAACAGAAAGTTTTTATAGTGTTTGCATATACTATCTTTATTTATGTTACCCAGAATAAAAGAAGTCATGCTTTTCAATGACATGAGGGTGAGTAAATTATGAGATAAAATTTTGTCCTCTTTAAGAGAGAAGATTTTGGCTTTTGTGAAAGTTGTATTGATGCAAGCAATAATAATCTTTATATTTTGTAGTTTGGCTACAAGAAAAACAATGGCCATCCAGAAAATAAATAGGTCACACTTTATTTTGATGGTCCGTTTGTTGAATTTAAGTTACATTGCAACTAATTCTCATTAGATTATAAGTAGACTGTTAGGTTGGGGTTAGGTTAGGGTTAGTGTAAGTTGACATGTACTTGCAAAGTTTCTTATAGTCAGTTAAATGTCTGTTGAAGGAGTCTACTAATACTCAAATGGACCATCAAAATAAAGTGTTACCAATAAATAAATGATATATGAAAAATTATTTACTTAAAAAAAAAACAGACCAAAAAAAAAATAAATAAAAAAAAAAAAATAAAAAAATCACCCTAGGAAGTAAGTATACGTGAAATTATTTTTTTCTATTAAAAAGTAATTCATGCCTTCATATTCTTCAGTTTTGAAAAAAATGGGGGAAAAATTATAATATTATATATTTAAACATACCTGAAAAAAAATCAGAAAGGTTGTTCAGTGTTGTTATGATACTATAAACTACAAATAATTTTCATTAATTCAAAATTCTGATGAGAAAAATTTAAGATTTATTTAAAATTCAATACTTTTATTTTATTTGTTATTTCACATACACTGCCTGGCAAAAGTCTTGTCTTCGATCCCAGTTGTAAGAGCAACAAATAATAACTTGACTTCTAGTTGATCATTTGGAAAAGTGGCAGAAGGTGATTTTTTTCCATGAATCATCTGTTGAACTCATCACAAATACTGCAGAAGACCTACTGGAACCCTCATGGACTCAAGATTCTCACAGAAATCAGTCAAGTTTGGTAAAGGAAAAATCATGGTTTGGGGTTACATTCAGTATGGGGGCGTGCGAGAGATCTGCAGAGTGGATGGCAACATCAACAGCCTGAGGTATCAAGACATTTGTGCTGCCCATTACATTACAAACCACAGGAGAGGACAAATTCTTCAGCAGGATAGCGCTCCTTCTCGTACTTCAGCCTCCACATGAAAGTTCCTAAAAGTGAAGAAGGTCAAGATGCTTCAGGATTGGCCAGCCCAGTCACCAGAGATGAACATTATTGAGCATGTGTGGGGTAAGATGAACGAAGCATTGAAGATGAATCCAAAGAATCTTGATGAACTCTGGGAGTCCTGCAAGAACGCTTTCTTTGCCATTCCAGATGACTTTATTAATCAGTGATTTGAGTCATTGCAGAGATGTATGAATGCAGTCCTCCAAGCTCATGATGGAGTCAGACACAATATTCATTCTGTTTCCACTGCAGCATGACTTTATATCCGATACTGGACATTATTTCAGTTAAGTGACAAGACGTTTGTCTAAGCAAATCAGACCTTACTGTCCTAATAATTAATAAATAATTCAATATCAAGACATGATCATGTTTTATTTTGGTAAAATAAGCAAAATCTAGAGGCCTTTGCCTTTCATATAAGCCCCTTCTGATTCCAAATGATCAACTAGAAGTCAAGTTATTATTTGTTGTTCATAAAACTTGGATAGGTGACAAGACTTTTGTCAGGTAGTGTAGAAACGCAATAGTTTCACATGCCCACAACTTTAAATACAGTGCATAAAAAAAAAAAAAAATCTATAGAATTATTTATAACTAAACCATAATTTAATAGTGTTATTTAATTAATAATTTTGGATAAATTATTAAGAAATCTGAAAACCAATAAAATGAAATGCCCAAAATAATTACGAATTACTAAACAAAAACCTAACAATAAAAGCTCATTAAAATAATCAATAATTACTATTACAGTAAATAACACAGAAGGCTTTAATGACACAAAAAACTTTTGAAAAGTGTATAAATCAAAGCATCTGATAATCAAAGCCTGTGAGATAAACTGTGGATTAAGCGTTTAGTGAAAGCTCCTCATTCATCAGCTGAGAGCCTCTCGTGTGCCAGTTGGCATCCAGAGAGAGGCTTTTGTTACAGGGATATGCTTGAGTCGTAAAAGCCAGCAATATAAAGCTCAGTGTTGTGTAAAGACTGGTGTTTTCTCCTCTGCTGGGATTAAACTAGTGCCTTTCTGCCCGTGTGACCTGCCATAAAGAGCATGAATGATCTCCTGTTCCCCAATAAAACAAGATTAAGTGTGGAACAACTCCATTTATGATAATCATACTAAAAATAAGCACCAGTCCAATTAAACAGTCCGGCAGTGATATCTGAAGTTATTTTTGATCAGTGGAACTTATCTAAACTGAATCTAAACTGACCACAATGTTTCTGGTCTGGTTTGGGATTTTTAAAAGGGTTTTTCAGGTCATTTTGTTGAACTGTTTACTAGTAATGTTAATATACAGTGGGGAAAATAAGTATTGAACATGTCAACATTTATCTCAGAAAACATATTTCTAAAGGTGCTGATGTATTGAAATTTTCCCCAGATGTTGGTAACAACCAAAGAAATTCAAATATGCAAAGAAAACAAATCTAATTAGTTTACAAATTAAGTTATGCGTAATAAAATGAAATGACACAGGGAAAAGGTATTGAACACATGAAGAAAGGGAGGTGTAGTTCTGCAGTGAAAGCCCAGACAGCAGCTGAAATCTCTCAGTAGTTCTTCAGCAACCCTCTGCCCTTCCTCAGTGTAAATGAATATCAGCTGCTTCAGTCCAACATCTACATTAGCAGGAGGATGAAGATCAAACCAGGGTGGACATTTCAGCAAGACAATGATCCAAAACACAGCCAAGGAAACTCTCAAATGCTTTCAGAGAAAGAAAATTAAGCTGTGGAATGGCCCAGCCAATCACCTGAGTTGAATCCAATAGAAAATACAAATTAAAGGTCAGATTTGATAGACGAGACCCACAGAACCATCAAGATTTTGACACTGTTTACGTCTGTGCAAAGCTCACACCTGAGCAATGTGACTTCATTCTCCATCTGAGAGGCGTCTTTAAGCTGCCGTCACCAAAAAAGTATTTTATATAAAGTATTAAATACATTTCAGTAGTTCAGTGCTTTCTCCTTGTGTCATTCCATTGTTATTACAGATTTTTTTGTTTTGTTTTATTTTTAAGTTTCTATTAACCAAATTATAAAAATTAACTATTAAAATAAACTACTACCATAAATTAACTATTATGTTTCTATTTACCAAAATCCAGTTCCATTTCAACAGAAATACAAATATTATCCCGAGGAAAAAACATGAGGTGCTCAATACTTATTTCCCCCACTGTAATCAAATATACTTTAATAGGTGAGTTCAATAACATATAAGGATTCAACAATAAAACTGTACTTAATAAAAAAAAACTAGTAAACCTGTTTTTTTTTAAAGCAATTATATGACTTTAATTAAAAAAGTGAGTTAATCTGTTTCCTTAAAATTATTAAGCCAAAAATGAACTATTTACATGTTTATAAAAATGTAAGTTAAGTAAACTTAATTTCAAGTTTCACAGGGTTAACTCACTTTTTAAAGTTTTATCTCTTTAAATAGTAGTTTTTTTTTCCAAAGTTATTAACAACCCGGGCTCATTCTGAAAACGTAGTCCTGTGGACGTTTCTGGAGACCGCGATTTATGTGGCCGGAGGTACAGTACGTATGGCTGCATTTCATTTTTTAAGCGTATGCTATGGGGCGGTATGACGCCGTTCCTTTTGGCGCTTACCGGCTGACTGCTTACCTCCGTGTGGAGGCTTTTCCTGCCGCAACCAGTTAGTCCCGTTAGCTCGTCGTGTAAGTCGGCAGACTTGAGACGAAGAGAGGAGTTGACCACAACGACCGGGTTTGAGTCCGGGGAAGAGCGGTTCCAGAAATCAGACAATAAATGAACGAGTAACCAACAGGGTGAGAACGTGGTAAAATCTGAAAATGTGGTAAAAATCAGACGAGGGCTTTTCTTTTTCTGGACGTCTTTCGTAAACCGTTGGTTGGGTTTAGGGACGTATGTGGGTGGGCAGGTCAATCAGTAAAATTGGTTGGGTTTAGAGAAGGAGGAGGGTGGGTCAGTCGATTGGCCGGTCGCCCAGTCAATCATTCAGTCAGACAGACAGACAGACGGTAGGTCGACAGCGGCCTCTGGTGGGTTTACACAAGAACAGCGCGGGCGCGAACGGCACTCGCGAGAGACATTTAAGATATGAAAAAGCGCAAACAAAAACTGCAAAAATACGTACTTACTGTAAGTTAAACAAAAGTATATATTTTTAAATATTTTCACAGAGTTAATCACAAAATTATATCTTATCTTACACTGTAAAAAGTGATTAGTTGACTACTTAAAAAAATCAGTAAACATGCCCTAAAATGAGTAAGCAAATGAACTGTGCTCATAATTATAAAAATTAAATTAAGGCCCAATCCCAATTTTACACCTTAGCCCTTCCCCTTAGAGAATTGGGACAATTCTCTTTAGGTTGAAGGCATAGGGCTAAGGGGAAGGGCTAGATACCCCTTAAAACCCCTAAATACCCCTTGATATTTTTCAGGACCACATTTGAAACTAAGAGGTAAGAAAATTTCCCAGAATACATCAGCTACAACGGCAGGATCGCTGCACCCGGAAGTAAGGATATCCAAAAATTTGTATTTTTGTCATTATTACAAAGTTTTACAACAAACAAGCACATGTTTTGTTTTGCACATGCATATATATATATATATATATATATATATATATATATATATATATATATATATATATATATATATATATATACACATACACATACACATACACACAAATACACACAGTTGAAGTCAGAATTATTAGCCCCCCTTTGAATTTTTGTTTTCTTTTTTAAATATTTCCCAAATGATGTTTAACAGAGCAAGGAAATTTTCACAGTATGTCTGATAATATTTTTTCTTCTGGAGAAAGTCTTATTTGTTTTATTTCAGCTAGAATAAAAGCAGTTTTTAATTTTTTAAACACCATTTTAAGGACAAAACTATTAGCCCTTTTAAGCAATATTTTTGTTTGATAGTCTACAGAACAAATCATCATTATACAATAACTTGCCTAATTACCCTAACCTGCCTAGTTAACCTAATTAACCTAATAAATACAGATACATGCATATTTATATATTTAAAAATTGTTAATTTACATTTAGACAAGATATATGTTACAAAAGTATATATAAATTTTAATATCTATGTAACAAAATTGTTTGCATGAGTGTGTATCACATATACGTAATAAATATATGTATAATACTCACATATATTATGTCAAAACAGACTTTTATTTTGGATGTGATTATTCGTAATACATTTTTGGCCCAGCACTAGTTGTACTATTTTAATTTGAAAGATTTTTGTTTGATTGTTTGTTTATTTTTAAAGAATCAACCTGGAAATGGCATTTATGTGTGTTCTTTTTCATTCGTTCATTCATTCATTCATTCATTCATTCATTCATTCATTCATTCATTCATTCATTCATTCATTCATTCATTCAGGATTAATCATAGCACAGCACTAATTACACCATATAAACAAAAAAAAAACATGCACTTAAATGTAACTTTGAATAATCTACCATCTATTAGAGGCAACAAAACGCATCTTTCCATCATCACTTAGCATTTAGAGAAAAGCGTAAAATACAATTAGGTCATTCATGTTCACACAACTCAACACTGCAATATTAACCCTTAAGGAGAGTGTTTTGAAAGCCAGACAATGGCAAATGTTAGACTTTTGTGAGCAGTATGGGAGTACGAGACGCACAGTCTTCCCACTCCAGCAAAGTTCTCTGGCCAAGCGGAAAACCACACAGAAGAGACACAACAGGAAAAAGCACCTCCTGCACATAAGGAAGTAGTAGAGGTCAAATCTGAGCCTTGACCTGCGCCTTTACAAGCTTTTATCATCATTATTAATGCTCTCGTTTGCCTCATGCTTCCTTTTTTCCCAGCCCCCCCACAAACCCCAGCGTGAACTGTATTTATAGTGCAGAAGAAAGCAGGACTGTGCTTTTAATTGAACCCCAAACAACTGTTCCTTACACACACGGACAGAAGTGAGCCAAACAGGTCAGTCGGTCGCCACAGGGCTTCACTGTGCGAATCAAGTGTCGTCTGTTTCCTTACATTGTTTCCATTTGGCACAGTAACGTCTTTCACCACACAATGTCTTTCCACAGGCCCAATCGCAAGTCACAGGAGCACTTTTTATGACAATAATAAAACTAAACCGCCAGAGGCAACAGACACTTCGTCTTCATGGTACTGTGTATTTATATTTACAGTGTTAAACATAAATGAGTACACCCCATTTTAAAGATTTTGAACGCTTTTATCCACTTCTCAGTGAATATACGTAGGTAATTTATTTTGGTCCATTTGAATAAAACAGATTTATTAAACATATATTTATTAAAATTATATTTTAATAACCTTACTTGGTATTTTGACTAATAAACAGGATCTCTGCTTCATCTGTGTCTGTCTCTGTCGTTGACTGCCTTTTATCTGAGGTAGTGCATTAGAAGCAGACACACAAATGGAAATGGTGGGCGGGAAGAAACTAGCTCATTTGCATTTAAAGGCACAGGCTACAAAAACAACTACACGTTTTTCTGTCTCCAAAATGTGTATGTACAGCACTGTATAATAATGATCTGATGGGTATTTTGAGCTGAAACTTTACAGACCCATTCTGGAGACACCAAAAGCTTATCTTACATCTTGCAAAAGGGGTAAAATAGGAACCGTTTAAAGGTGAAACACAGCATGGTGAGGTTCTCAGAACAGTGTTTGTAGGTTATGTGTAAGTGAATGTAAACTGACGCAGTCATTCAGCACTCTTGAAGGAAAGTATGATTAAAAAACCTCTATAGCCGCGAGTGTGGGAAATACAGCGTCTAATTTATGAAGGATTGGACGACATCCATTCCCAAACTCACCAGAGCAATAATCTCTCATCTGAGGATCATTGAGTCTGACCTCATGCTTTTGAACATGGAGACAGTGGTGAAAAAGAGTGCTGAGTGAATGATAAGAGCTTCACGCAAAAACCTTCCAAATTAAAGTGTCGAATAACATTATAAACAGTCAATCTTAATTTTTTCCTAAATAAAATGCATTAGGAGTGTTGAACTGACTGCAGAGTGTGAACAATAATTTAGCTTTTTCAATTAATTTAGTTATTTGAAACTTGTATTTGTACATACAAAGAGTCAAGCTACATGTTTAAATGTAAATAAAAGCATTTCACAGCAATGTCTCTTGTACATTGTCTTGTTAATTTTTTGGAGAAGCCTGTGTCCTTTCTGGTCGGAAAATTGCATAAAAGTAACTTTACATCAGAATTTTTCAGGGGTATAATTAATTTGGGGTTTGATTGTACACATAAAAACAGAAGATTATAAAATGACCACAACCACTACCACACAATCCCATCCATTAATTTAGTCAGATTGACTTCAAGTGGTCCAAAATGCAAGGTACATTTCTCAAAAATGGTCACAAATATAATGACGCCACATTTTGCAAGCCTTCCATTGGTTCCTTAATTTATTCATAATTCCTAGGCTGAAAATCAGAGGGGACCAGACCTTTTTCCGTGGTGGCTTCTAGACTTATGGAATGGTTTGCCTGTACAACTTGGTATGGACTATTGCCAGTTAAAGAAAAGCAAGATCTGTATAGAGTAGTAAAAAATGCCAGTGCATTTGTAGGCAAAACACAAAAACAACTAAATGAAATGATCTAATGAGAATTAAACAGAAAGTATGGGTCACTATTGAAGATTGTTCATAATCCTTAAATATAACATTTCAACTTTTGACATCAAAAAGATGTTTTAGGCAACCCCAAAGCAAAGAAAAATGTGTATCAAATGTTATTGTGCCGACTGCCATTAGAATTGTAAATACTGTGTTTTAAGAATAAACAGGGTTAATTGTGCTTTTAAAGTGATTTATGTAATGATATTGAATGCATTTGCGCTATTGTGTTGCCACGCAAGACGTGTTTCCATGACGTGTTGCTATTTTTAGACCAACCCAACCTTAATTTTGTCCATTTCCTGCCAAGTTGTTTAAATAGCAAATCCATTTGTACCACTTTGTGGACTCATGGGTGTTCCGTTGAGAAAAGAGGTGTGTTAAGGCGCATTGTTGGCACTTTGCTATTTTAAGGAAAGCCGGTCTAAATTGTGCCTGGCTTAAACATTGCTTAAAACATGAAGAATGTACAGCAATACACAAATATCTTTACAAAGACATTGACAACTTGCTTTTGTATAATGTTATTAATATTATTTATTATATGCATATTTATTTTATTAAAAACAAGCTTAGATTTGTCCACCTGTCAGGTTTTGGACCATATGGGGCATAGCATGTGTATTTGGATATAACTCGCTACTTTTGTTCATTTATTTATTTGCTAGAAATTAGAACTGAATTTAGAAATAGTTTTGAAACAAATCTTTGCGCTTAACAAACGAAATTAATTATGTAGGCTAATGGATGTCTGTGCCTATAAGACCCTTTCCTTATCCATGAAAGAGAGAAAGTGAAAGAAAAGACAGATTGGAGGAGGCTCATCCTTTATCCTCGCGCTGCAGATGGTCTGTTTAACTGTTTTCTCACCAGTGAAGCGTTCAGTTTTTCCACTTACAAAGTTCGCCTTGTAAATAGCAAATGTGCTATGGCGTGACGCAACTGACTCTTAAAGGGAACACACCCATAACTCATTAAGATAATAAGCACAACCCTGTTAGACCATGCGCCGTGTCGCAGAGCATATTTTTCAGTCCTTAAAATAGCAAAAGTGGAAACACCCTTAATGCTTAATGCTTCAGACTTTGCACATAGATCGTTAAAATAGGGGCCAAAGTTTCTTTATCAGTTTTCAAATCTCTCCATAAATCATACTTGTTTTCTAATCTAAACTAAACTAAACTAATCTAAACTAAACTAAACTAAACTAAACTAAACTAAACTAAACTAAACTAAACTAAACTAAACTAAACTAAACTATCAAAAGTTTGAAGTTGGTAAAGTATAAATGCTTTTGAAGTAAGCTTTTTTTTGTTTCAGAATCTTGGATGGAAACTAATATAAATATGCATTTTAGTAACTTCAGAAACAGCTGATGCATATTTTTAAAGAAGTTGATAGGCTGGATAATCTAAAACACAGCAATTAAAATTTAAACTTGATATTAAAACAATGTATATTTAAAAAAAAAACTCAAGGGGAGTTGTGTTTTTGATTATCATGAAGCATAAACCTCATTATGAAAGATTATTAAACTAAATAGTTAGATATTGACAGACAGAAAGGCAGATAGATAGACAGATGGATGGATGGATGGATGGATGGACTGACTGACGGACAGACGACAGACGACAGACAGACAGACAGACAGACAGACAGACAGACAGACAGACAGACAGACAGACAGACAGACAGACAGAGAGACAGACCAATAAACTGACAGACCGATAAACAAACAGACATATAGGCAGATAGACAAATAGACAGACAGACAGACAAACAGACAGACAGACAGACAGACAGACAGACAGACAGACAGACAGACAGACAGACAGACAGACAGACAGACAGACAGACAGACAGACAGACAGACAGACAGACAGAGAGACAGACCGATAAACTGACAGACCGATAAACAAACAGACATATAGGCAGATAGACAAATAGACAGACAGACAAACAAACAGACAGACAGATAGGCAGATAGACCGATAGATAGACAGACAGACAGACAGACAGACAGACAGACAGAAAGACAGACCGATCGACTGACCGGAAGACGGACAAACAGGTGGATGGATGGATGGATGGATGGATGGATTTTTTATCAGAAAGAAAGACTTCTTAGTGCAATGTGAAAATATTGTCCAGTGGCATCAGGCTGTAAAACCCTTCTTACAAATAAAGTTACTATGCTACAAATCAGTGGGCAGAAGCAGGAGGCTGATATCACGCAAAGCTCTCAAGAATGTCATTTGTATTTAACGGCTTAAATTCCTCAGTTTTGTGCCAGTATGAGAAGATCAGCAGAACCAGAGGCTTTGATACAGAAAACGTGTCCGTTTATCTTTAAGATAAGCAAGTCGGCTGAATTCAACTCCTTCCTGCTCTTCAGGGAAGCCAGGAGGGATGATGTCATCGCAGCAGATTTTGCTGCAATTCTAATTGGCTGAGAAGATCTGAGCACTCACGTGGCTTCGACCAGAGCGTTCCAAGAGTTATTAAATACATGCGAACACTGCACAAAACCGGGCCTTCATCCAGATCAAGACCCTCGAAGCTAAACTCACTGTTTCTGCTATTCATTTACGCTCCGCTGGAGGATTCCCTTTTAAGGGCAGACACATGTATGACATGGATTTAGACTTATGCTAAAAATATGCACTTAAGTAACACATTAACTTTATATCCAGGATTTATATTGATCATACAATTAAACTTCAGCATGCAATCTGTCTTACATTATTTGCTCTAGAAACATAGCAACCACACAATAATGCACTTAAAGGGACAGTCACCCAAAAATGAAAATGCTGTCACAATTTACTTACTGTTTTGTATGGAAGTATGGGATTTCGGACATAGTATTTGTAATCCTCCTATAGCATTTGTAATATACACTCACCGGCCACTTTATTAGGTACACCCGTCTAACTGCTCGTTAACGCAAATTTCAGCCAATCACATGGCAGCAACTCAATGCATTTAGGCATGTAGACGTGGCCAAGACGATCTGCTGCAGTTCAAACCAAGCTTCAGAATGGGGAAGAAAGATGATTTAAGTGACTTTGAACGTGTCATGGTTGTTGGTGCCAGACTAGCTGGTCTGAGTATTTCAGAAACTGCTGATGTACTGGGTTTTTCACGCACAACCATCTCTAGGATTTACAGAGACCACACCGAGTGCCACTCCTGTCAGCTAAGAACCGGAAACTGAGGCTACAATTCGCACAGGCCCTCCAAAATTGGATAATAGAAGATTGGAAAAACGTTGCCTGGTCTGATGAGTCTCGGTTTCTGCTGTGACATTCGGATGGTAGGGTCAGAAATTGGCATCAACAACATAAAAGCATGGACCCATCCTGCCTTGTATCAAAGGTTTAGGCTGATGGTGGTGGTGTAATGGTGTGGGGGATATTTTCTTGGCACACTTTGGGCCCATTAGTACCAATTGAGCATCGTGTCAATGCCACAGCCTACCTGAGTATTGTTGCTGACCATGTCCATCCCTTTATGACCACAGTGTACCCATCTTCTGATGGCTACTTTCAGCAGGATAACGCGCCATGTCATAAAGCACGAATTATCTCAGACTGGTTTCTTGGACATGACAATGAGTTCACTGTACTCAAATGGCCTCCACAGCCACCAGAACTCAATCCAATTGAGCACCTTTGGGATGTGGTGGAACAGATTTGCATCATAGATGTTTGCAGCTGACAAATCTGCAGTAACTGCGTGATGCTATCATGTCAATATGGATCAAAATCTCTGAGGAATATTTCCAGTACCTTGTTGAATCTATGCCATGATGGATTAAGTTAGTTGTGAAGGCAAACGTGAGTCCAACCCGGTAAGGTGACCGATGAGTGTATATATATTAAGGCAGTTCAGTTGAAGTCAGAACTATTAGTCTTTTATCTTTGCCATGATGACAGTACATAATATTTTACTAGATATTTTTTAAGATACCAGTAGAGTAGTACTTAGTACCTAGTACTTAAAGGCTTAATTAGGTTAAAGTTAGGTTAATTAGTCAAGTCATTATATAACAGTGGTTTGTTCTGTAGACTATTAAAAACAAATATTGCTTAAGGGGGCTAATAATATTGACCTTAAAATGGTTTTTAACAATTTAAAACTGCTTTTATTCTAGCCGAAAGAAAACAAATAAGACTTTCTTCAGAAGAAAAAATATTAAAGGAAATACTGTGAAAATTTCCTTGCTCTGTTAAACATCATTTGGGAAATATTTAAAAAAGAAAAGAAAATTTCACAGGAGAGTGAATAATTTAGCAAATTTTCATTCTTCAAAATATCTTCTTTTATGCTCAACAGAAGAAAGAAACGTATAAAGCTTTAAAATCACATGAGGGAGAATAAATAATGAAGTAATTTTCATTTTTGGGTTAACTATCCCTTTAAACCCACACCAAAAATTAAGACTACACATAGGCTGCAGTGTAACCTGAATTGTCAAAGGCCATTTAAGTCCATGCACGTGATAAACGAGTGAAACCTAAAGTATTTCCTGTATAAAAGCCCTCATATTTAATTCTTACTCACAGGACCCATATGAACATGATCCCCCCCATTGGAGAAGCCAACAAAGTTGAGCTGAAGTACAACAACGTCAAATCCGCTGGTAATATTGTCCCTGACAGACTTTATTCAACACAGCAACATCCCATATGGAGCCAATTATGATACACAAAATATTCAGAAGATGAAAATAAATAACTGTGACGAAGTACATAACTCATGCCACCTAAAATAGCCAAGCTGTGTGTGTGTGTGTGTGTGTGTGTGTGTGTGTTTGCAAATGAGATTAACTCATTTTAGCAAACAGATTTAGATGTGAACAACATGCCAATATTGTTCCAAGGGATAGTTCACCCAAAAATGAATATATCCTCACAATTTATTCGCAATCAAGCACTTTTACTAATTTTTTTTTTATTCTGTTAAACACAAAACAACACTATTAATGATTTTTTGTAAATTACAGAGTATTTAACTGTAATACGAACTGTATTATACTGTAGGAAAGTTATGGAGTATGTTACTGTATTTTAAAATTACATTCTGAAAATGACTGTATTTTACTGTAAAGATATACAACACTGAATATACATATACAGCAAGATAAATGGTGCTGTGAATGTAAATACAGTCTTTTTGCTGTATATGATTTACAGTAAGTTACTGGCGAACTGCTGCCAATAAGTTACTGTAGTTTCTACAGCAATTTGTTAAAAGTGATGGTATTCTGAAGAATTTCCATTGACATCCATAGTAGGAACAAAAAATAACATGGAAGTCAATAGCAACTATGGAAGTCTTCCTGTGTTCACCAGAAGAAGAGAAAACACTATCAGGGGTGCGTTTTTCAAACAACGCCATAACTCGCAATTGAACTACCATAGTTTGATGCATCAATTCCGAGTGTTGATGATCGAGTGTTTTCCAAAACCGTAGTTGCTTTGTCGCAGATCCATCGTTTGAACCACGTTACTTATAACATAAAATGTCCATAATGACGCTCTAAACGGGGTGGAGTAAGAACTCCTTTAAAGAGAAAAAGCCATAATTTTTTTGGTCAAATAAAGTTTTTACAATTCTGGGGGACATGCAAACTCCACACAAAAATTCGAACCAGTGACCTTCATGCTGTGAGGCGACATTGCTAAACGCCACCGCGCCACTCCCATATTCTATTCTAAAACATAAAACCACTTACAAAAAGCTAACAGATATTCTAATCTCAAATCAAATATAAATCATATACTGTAAATCGTTAATGGTTGTAATTTACAGTAGGCTATTTATTAAGAAAAAAAACTTAATAATAATAGTAACGATAATGATAATTACTATTATTATTAATATTATTGTCATTGTTATTATTATCAATTTACTATTATTATTATTATTATTATTATTATTATTATTAATGTATTATTATTATTATTATTATTAATGTATTATTATTATTATTATTATTGTCATTGTTATTATTATTAATTTACTATTATTATTATTATTATTATTAATGTATTATTATTATTATTATTATTATTATTGTCATTGTTATTATAATTAATTTACTATTATTATTATTATTATTATTATTAATGTATTATTATTATTATTATTATTATTATTGTCATTGTTATTATTATTAATTTACTATTATTATTATTATTATTAATTTATTATTATTATTATTATTATTATTATTATTATTATTGTCATTGTTATTATTATTAATTTACTATTATTATTATTATTATTATTATTATTAATTTACTGTTATTATTATTATTATTATTATTATTAATGTATTATTATTATTATTATTATTATTATTATTATTAATAATGTATTATTATTATTATTATTATTATTATTATTATTATTATTATTATATTATTATTGTCATTGTTATTATTATTAATTTACTGTTATTATTATTATTAATTTACTATTATTATTATTATTATTATTAATGTATTATTATTATTATTATTATTATTATTATTATTATTATTATTATTAATGTATTATTATTGTTATTATTATTGTCATTGTTATTATTATTAATTTACTGTTATTATTATTATTAATTTACTATTATTATTATTATTATTATTATTATTATTAATGTATTATTAATTTTATTATTATTAATGTATTATTATTATTATTATTATTATTATTATTATTATTATTATTATTGTTGTCATTGTTATTATTACTAATTTACTATTATTATTATTATTATTATTAATGTATTATTATTGTCATTGTTATTATTATTAATTTACTGTTATTAATATTATTAATTCACTATTATTATTATTATTATTATTATTATTATTAATGTATTATTATTATTAATATTATTGTCATTGTTATTATTATTAATTTACTATTATTATTATTATATTATTATTATTATTATTATTATTAGTAGTAGTAGTAGTAGTAATATTAATAATGTATTATTATTATTAATTTTGTATTATGGTAAAAACAAATATGTTTTGTCATTAAATAGAATAAAATGTTTTATTATTAGAGTTAATCATAGTTTTTCATTATTTCTGTATTCTTTTAGAACCGATCCACGAGCGATTTCTATCTGTAAACCCATTGGAGAAGCCCTGAATTAAACCACATCATGTCTTTCTCTCTTTACAAACACAACTGTGTCCAGCTTGACATCATCACAGCCTCTTTTCTTTGGCTTGTTTTGAAGCTGTTGGAGAGCTGCTTGCTTGATTTGTTTATGAAATAAGGCATTTCTGTACATGGGCTAAAACTTCAGGAATGAGTGTCTGCAATTTGTCATCACTTTCAGACAAGCCTGAGGGTTTTGGAGGGAGATCTGAGAAATATCTCCACATTCAGGCTTTGTTTTAACGGTTCATGTCCAGTTTATTCCAACTTTTAATGTGGGAATCAAATGCAGATTTACCTGTTAAGCACCAGAAAACGTACCCTGACTCTGATGATGTGAATTAATATTTCATGCTTATATGTGTAGTTATTTATCTGGAACTATTTAAAGTTAAAGGGATAGTTCACGCAAAAATGAAAATTGCCTTTCCGAAAACCATCGTTGGCCAACAAAGGTAGCAAGTTCCGTTGTTACAAACATAGTTTGTTGATTTGGCGTTTCCCAAATCCATCGTTCCAACGAACATTCGCAAAATTGCATCGCAAACTTGTGTGCTTGCAACTACACCTCTAGAGCCACAGTATTGTTAGAAGCAGAGTTCCTGGTTGTGTTCTATGCCCTATTCCTTTCGAACGTTGCAACATTTAAACTTGGAATGATAAAAACAAAAAAAAAAACATTAAAGTCATCTCTCTTACATGCTATTTGCTTTTAAAGTATTTTTACAGTTCCCTTTTAGCGATCTTCATATTGACAATTCCCCTCCCTACATAATGCACTTTGAAAACATTTGTCATTTTGAACACAGCTGTGGCTCATGATGAAAGCTAATATTTAAATGCTGAATTTACATTACATCTCCAAAGCTTGTAAAACAAAAATATATAGCATAAATTTTATAGCATAGCATACAGTTTTAATTTATAGCGAGCTATTTATTAAGAAACCTGTATCTGTAGTACATTTTTTGGTTATTTTTTTTTTTAATTGAGATACAGTTGAAGTCAGAATTATTAGCACCCTTTTGAATTTATTTTTTTCTTTTTTAAATATTTCCCAAATGATGTTTAACAGAGCAAGGAAATTTTCACAGTATGTCTGATAATGTTTTTTCTTCTGAAGAAAGTCTGATTTGTTTTATTTTGGCTATAAAAGCAGTTTTTAATTTTTTAAAAGCCATTTTAAGGACAAAATTATTAGCCCCTTTAAGGTATTTCTTTTTTCGATAGTCTACAGAACAAACCATCATTATACAATAACTTGCCTAATTACCCTAACCTGCCTAGTTAACCTAATTAACCTAGTTAAGCCTTTAAATGTCACTTTAAGCTGTAAAGAAGTGTCTTGAAAAATATCTAGTAAAATATTATTTACTGTCATCATGACAAAGATAAAATAAATCAGTTATTAGAAATGAGTTATTAAAACTATTATGATTAGAAATGTGTTGAGAAAATGTTCTCTGTTAAACAGAAATTGGGGGGAAAATAAACAGGGGGCTAATAATTCAGGGGGGCTAATAATTCTGACTTCAAGTGTATATACAGGGTGAATAAATGATCTTTCAGTTGATGTTTGGTTTGTTAGCCTCTTTAATATTCAGGTCTGGACCCTGTGAAGATCATTTCATTCAAATAGGATTTCACTGCAGTTAACGGATCATTATCATGCTGAAAATGAACTATTACCACTAAAGTCCTTTCCAGAAGGGATAGCATAATGGATTAAAACCTACCAGAACTCTTTAACATTTAAAATCCCATCAATTCAGACAATATTACTAACAACACCAGCGGCGGCTGGTCAATAGAGGGCGCTGGGGCGCCGCCCCCTTCAAGTTAGACCCCTTTAATATGTTAATGTTTATTATCAGAAATATTAACAAAATAAATTGATTTAATTATTACATTCTAACATTTATTGTAGTCATACTAACATTTATTGAAAAAAAACGTATGAACAATATTTTTTCATATGTGTGCGGGCGCCGGACTAATGGGTGTCTATGTAGGTACACAAACTTTTGCAATGCACGTGATATGAGGATAAGCTCTAATTGGCCTGTTTTAAATTGTCTTTGGGGCGCAGCGCTCTGTGTCCCGAACCCTCCCATTTTTGTTGTTAGAACGAATCATATTTGTTTTTATATGATTGGCCTTATGTGATTGGACCATTCTCACCAAAGAGCTTAGAATGCAATTTCTCGAGATGAAGGAAAATTCTGTTGTATCTTTGCAAAGATATCCGTTCACAAGAAGTTTGGATGAAGAAAAAAATCAAGAAGCTTGGACCAGATCAACCTTCCTTGCAAATTCACCAGTAGTCAAGTGATGGCGAGCGCGCGTATATTCGGGGCTTTTCCAGCACTTGTCATGACAAACGAGGTTGGCTGGCAGGTTGTGATGTAAGTCATGCCTTTTACTATTTCCGTGTTTGCTGTTTCAAACAGCACGACGCAAGAGAGGCTGAATGCATTGGCCATGCTGTCAATAGAGAAGAGACTGGTGACTGAGATGACTGACTTTAACCAAAAGGTTATTGAGAAATTTTGAAGCCAGAAAAAAAGGAGAGCAACATTTATTTTCAAGTAGTGCTACTGGCCAGTGATTAGGCAACATTTGTGTGTGTCTGTGTGTGTGTGCGTGTTTACTGATTATCTGGATTACTTCATTACTGATAATAAACCCAAATTGAACTAAAATGAACTGATTTGTGATGCATTTATTGTATGCTTTAGTCATATTTTAGTTTTTTGATACATCACCTGAAAAATGGCTTTTACACTCTTACTTTACCAACAGTTAGATTTTTTTTTCTGGTGTTTGTGCCCTCCCCACATTTTTTAACACCAGCCGCCACTGAACAACACTAGTAAGAATGCAGCTCAAACCAGGACAAACAACCACTCTCCAATATCGTCTTTCACACGTCTTAAACAAAAGCATTCAAACTTTAACCTAATCGAACTCCGATCCTAACAAACCATACATCAACTGAAAGATCATTTATTCACACGGTATAAATCTCAATTATAAAAATAAATAACCAAAAATGTACACAAATAACTGGTTTTGTGGTAAAGGGTCACATACATCCATCAAAACAACAGATTTAATGTTGGCCTAAACCTTATGCACAATACTGTACATGACAAAACATTAAACTTTAGAATTAGATGCATTCCAGCAACATACTGTAAATTCTCTCAATATTTGCTGAAACAGACTTTGCATTGGGAGCGATACCATCGAATGTTGTCTACTTAGGCAGCTCACTATGGCTTTGGATCAGAGTTTTCCTCCTGCAGTGAGGCAGATACACTTTAGGTTTGTTTGGCCAAACTGCAGGAGTTATCAGAGGGACGCATAGTTTCCGAGTCCTCCATTAAACCCCCCTGAGAACTGCTGAAAGTTTCCCATGAGAATGATGATGGTTAACACACGCTGGAGCGAGAGCGAATGTAACGCCCATCACTTCACTTCAGCTGCCTGGAAACAAACTCCATATGGGGTTAGTATGCAGACTCCTCCACAACAACTGCTTTCTCTTTCTGTACACTATACAGCACAGATAACACACACAGACTGGACTGACAGCTACAGATTATGCAACAACAGTTGTCTCTAACAGTAGAGTCCTACACTAAAAAATAGAGTTTAAAACTGTAAAAATGCTAAGTTTCCTCAATATACTCTATACGATGAAAGGATTTCATGCATAACACATTTAGCTGACATTACTGTAGTATGGTTCTTTTTAGGGGTTTTTTCATCAGCGATGTACATTTGAGTTGTGTTACATCTAAATTTGTTAAATAATGTTTATGTCATTACTTTCATTTTATGTGTGTTAGCATAATAGCGTTTAGTAGTTGTGTGCTATATTTTTAATGGTAAAATTATGGCAACCACAGCTGCCATTTTGATCCCGTAAATCTTTTATTATTTTTTTACAGTGTACATAGTTACAGTTAACTGTTTGTAATAGGGTGCAATTTCAGTGTAATGAAAAGAAAACATTCACAATGCACTTTAAAGATTTTCTTTTATGTAACTTCATCTATTTGCATTTGCACATTTTTATTACTATAGAGTAGTTTTTTCTCCTGCACTGATCAATAAATCTCCAATTCAGCAGCACTAACACACGACAAACTTTAATTTTATTCATATGTATTCTCTTAAGATAAATACTGAGGGAAAATTTAGATTATGATACAATATTTTACATAAAAAAATGGTGTAAATAAATAAATAAATAAAATAAATTAATAAATTAATAAATAAATAAATAAATAAATAAATAAATAAATAAATAAATAAATAAATTAATTAATTAATTAATTAATTAATTAATTAATTAATTAATTAATTAATCTGGACAATGTTCAGGACGAAATAAAAACAATGTTCCTCAAAGAAAGATAGGAAGCTATTTGGATGTTTCACCTTCAACAGTGCAGAACATAATTAAAAGATTCAAGGAATCTGGAGGAATTTCAGTGTGTAAAGGACAAGGGCGCAAGCCTAAGCTGTATAACTGTGATCTCCGATCCCTCAGGCGGCACTGCATCAAGAATCCTCGTTGATCTATAAGCAATATCACTGCATGGGCTCAGGACTACTTTGGCAAACCATTGTCAAGTACCACAATAGGCAATTACATCCACAAATGCCAGATAAAACCGTACTGCTCCAGAGAAAGCCCTATGTTAACAGTGTCCAGAAGCGCCGTTGACTTCTTTCAGCTAGGAGGCATCTGGGATGGACCATCACAGAGTGGAAACTTGTACTGTGGTCAGATGAATGTACTGTGAATTTTGAAAGCGACATCATCCATAATCAGATTTTTTGCTAGAGGTGTATGCAAATTAGCACATTTAATAAAACAATTGCTCATTTGAATATTCAAAATTTTTAAATAATTGTAAAACGAAATCTTCGCAATTCTTAATGTAATCAATAAACTGTATAGTGTTAAATGTTAGTTAATTTTTTTACACTATTCATCTGCTGTGTCTTGCCTAAAGCACATGTAAAGTATTCAAGCAATGGTGTAACACACAGTGGCAGTAAGTAGATGTGGAACAATGCCCTGGTAAAATCAACTGCAGTGCACATTTACAGGCTTGTGTACATAATGTAAAAGATATTCAAGCATGAGACCCAAGCACGAATCCCACAGCTGGGATTGATAAAGCTGAATAGAGGTGCCATGCTCCTGTGCTGCAAACGGGCACATGGAAAACATTTGCTCTCTGAACAATAATAATAATAATTCCTTACATTTATATAGCGCTTTTCTAGACACTCAAAGCGCTTTACATATTGGGGGGAATCTCCTCATCCACCACCAGTGTGCAGCATCCACCTGGATGACGCGACGGCAGCCATTTTGCGCCAGACCGCACACCACACACCAGCTGATTGGTGGAGAGGAGACAGAGTGATGAAGCCAATTATGATATGGGGAGGGTTCGGAGGCCATGATGGACAGAGGCCAGTGGGCAGATTTGGCCAGGATGCCGGGGTTAAACCCCTACTCTTTCTCGAAGGACATCCTGGGATTTTTAATGACCACAGAGAGTCAGGCCCTCGGTTTAACGTCTCATCCGAAAGACGGCGCTCACTGAGCAGTATAGAGTCCCCATCACTATACTGGACCATTAGGACCCACACAGACCGCAGGTTGGGTGCCCCCTGCTGGCCTCACTAACACCACTTCTGGCAGCAACCTAGCTTTCCCATGTGGTCTCCCATCCAGGTACTGACCGGGCGCAACCCTGCTTAGCTTCAGTGGGCGACCATGTGAGAGTTGCAGAGAGCTAGCTGCCGGCTGAAAGAATGAAAAAATGAAAAAATATACTCAAGAACATCTCCCAGCTAATTAAGGGATGAATCTCATGAAACCTATCAGCAATATTAGACCTCAAAATGAAAATCAAGGAGAAATGGGTAACTACATTTAGCACAAATATATTTAAGTATTGTAAGGCTGTCAGCTTCATTTGATATATGATTATTATCATGCCATTTGACTCATACCAGACTTTATTAATAGTTATCAAATTAGGTTTCATAAAACAAACAACACAGAGAGATTTAAACATATCTGATCAATTAAGTGTGTGTTTTTTTGTAAAATAAATCTAACGTCTTATAATGTTAACAATTTTAAAGATTTTCTCAATAAGTAAACATTAAAATATGAAATCAGTTGCAGTAATGCAAACCATAATTAATTTTAGGCACATTCCTGCTGAATCCTCATTACTGTAATGCAAGCACACACACACACACACACACACACACACACACACACACACACACATGCATATATTTATGAGCAATATCACACGAGTAGTAGTGGGATAAGGCTGTATATCGGCACTGATGGGAGGAGTGCGTGTATATCATCCCACCAGTGAGGATATACAGCCATATTGCACTGCTACGTGTGAGATATTGCATTTATACAACAGTTCAACAGTATAATCATGTATATAAAAAAAGAAAATCAAACACAGAGTCTCAAAAATCCTTTTGTACAAGGAACTACTTTCTTCCGCCTTTCATTGACATCTGCAGCTCACTCTCAGAACAGCAGAGACCGTTGCTACTTCACCAATGTAACTTTAGAGCTAGTGTTTGAATGATTCTCTAGCATAATATCTAAAGTGATGACAAAACAGCTGATTTTGCTCACATTTTAAGATTATAAGGCTGAACGGCATGAAATGCCATCAGTCTACAGAGATTTCCCAGTATTTCTCTGTTGCAATCAGGAGATCACAATAATTAACCCTGAAAAAGCCAAAGCAAAGCAAACACTAGCAGATTACTATGGTATAAATACAGCACTACAACATACAAAAGAGAGAGATCGACTTAGAATGTCTTTTACCTGTTTTATAATGATTTGTTCAGCTGTAGTTTAAAATTTACGCTGAGTTTTTCTCCTCTAAGGACTTATTATGTTGTCTCTGTCGCCATCTTGTGGAGGAATGTCAACCGTCTTTGCTCTGCTCAGTATGACAGGCTAAAAGCCACCGATGCACTGAATGTCAGAAATGATAAATATTTAAAATATGCACAATCCTTATAAATAAACTGCATAGTTGCAATCAAAATACTTACATTCTCGCCTAAAAAAAAAGCCTCAAAAGTACAACAGCTGTAATATTTGTCAAACTGTAGTGAGTTTATTGATCTTCTGTCACTCTATGTGGGCGGAGTAATGCTGTGTTCACACCAGACACGGAACGCACGGATAAATCGCGCTATTCACTCGTAAATAGACGTGTGAACATTTAGTTTACTTGCTTCATTTGCATGTCAAATTTGCCTCATTCGCGCGTCAAACTCGCCTCATTCGCGCGTCGAATTTGCCTCATCCGCGCGTCGAATTCGCCTCATTCGCCTCATCCGCGCGTCGAATTCGCCTCATTCGCGCGTCGAATTCGCCTCATCCGCGCGTCGAATTCGCCTCATCCGCGCGTCGAATTCGCCTCATCCGCGCGTCGAATTCGCCTCATCCGCGCGTCGAATTCGCCTCATCCGCGCGTCAAATTCGCCTCATCCGCGCGTCAAATTCGCCTCATCCGCGCGTCAAATTCGCCTCATCCGCGCGTCAAATTCGCCTCATCCGCGCGTCAAATTCGCCTCATCCGCGCGTCAAATTCGCCTCATCCGCGCGTCAAATTCGCCTCATCCGCGCGTCAAATTCGCCTCATCCGCGCGTCAAATTCGCTTCATTCGCGCGTCAAATTCGCTTCATTCGCGTGTCAAATTCGCTTCATTCGCGCGTCAAATTCGCTTCATTCGCGCGTCAAATTCGCTTCATTCGCGTGTCAAATTCGCTTCATTCGCGCGTCAAATTCGCTTCATTCGCGCGTCAAATTCGCTTCATTCGCGCGTCAAATTCGCTTCAGAACAGACGCGTCATGGGCAGGGCTTCTGTCTGCCCGGTGACTGTAGTTTTGTTGCTAAAAGGCTAACATGGATTTTATTGAGAAAATAACTGTGTCTATGTGCTTTAGGAAGGCTGAAAAACAGCGTAGACCCATTTGGAGCAGTGTCTGAGTCCACTAAATCCTTTCAGAGGTGCACCCTGCTCTGTGATCTCATAAACTCCACCAGAAAATTAACCTGGATGATGGAAGCTTTTAGCCGTGCTTCAGACTGAGCCAAGCCCAGTTTGATGAACTGTTGTCGGTGTAGGCAGAAGGATTTTCCCCCAGGACACCAACAACAGGCGCTACGTCATAATCACGTCATAATTAACATGTAAATCACTCGTGCTTGACGCTTCTTCCGCGTCTGGTGTGAACGCAGCATAACACACAAGTGTGAAGAGGCTGTATGAGTTCTGATATTGCATGACTATCAGCCAATCAGATTCGAGAGACAGAAAGATCTGTTGTATATGCACACACACACACACACAGAACAAGAGCGCTGTAAAGCATTACTGTCAATTTGATGGGAAAATGTGCTTCATCTGTACAATGAAAAGCACGCCTCATTTTCTTCATCCAAATATAATATTTCCATTTTTCGGTCTCGATTAAGTGGTGAATAGTGACCTGCACATGCTCTTGACAGGTTTTGTGCAAAAGAACAAAAAAAAAGAGCGAGAACAAAGCATTCATCAAGCGCTTACGAAGCTAGTCGAGCCAACATATACACACTCTTAACACTTCACCAAAAACCAAACTGCCTGGAAATCTTTCCACGGTGCGAAAATACTCTGGTATTTAGCAGGACATCCAGCAGTGTCTCTTCATTTGGAGGAGCAACAGAACCCAATCCCTTTGGCCTTGACATGTACAGTAATATTTCCATGGCTTCATAGGTCCTCTGTCGACATAAATGCCGGGAATAACTGATATGGCCTGAAGGTTTACTCACTTAGTAAGCAGGTGGGTCATGTCAAGGGTAAGTGTAGGAGAGCCAACAAAATCCTTCACTCCTGCTACTCATTCCCAGAATTCCAAGCCATTCCTCCTTCAATCACTTGCCTGCTCTCTCTGCACTACACATGACGAGAGATTGGGATTTGCTCCTTTTATGGAGTTGAAAAGTGAGTAAGTGATGCTGACGGAGATATGGCCTTCATCAAAACCAGTTCAAGAACACTATACAGTCTGACACAAATGAGATGAATAGAGACGAAAAAAAGTATTTTAAGAAGCTGACCTCCTGCTTGTACAGCATTCAGTCATGGTTAGGCATCAGATCATATCAGTACGGCTTTAATGGATTTAGTTATCTTCAATGCATTTATCAAAACCGAGTCTAAAATAATTCATGCTTCCGCTGTTGCTGGAGATTTGATGTTTGTTCGGTTATATTAAGAAAAACACAGGAACAGGAACCTAATAAAATAGGTTACAGGATATCCCTAGGATGGACTTCAGCATCATGTATTTAAAATAGTGTATCTAAATATTCCATTTAATGTTTGACAGAGGCCCACATTCAATTTGTAATAAAAATATAGCATGCATTTATAACCTGTTATTCAACAATATACAGTTGAAGTCAGAATTATGAGCCCCCCTGTGTATATTTTCCCCCCAATTTCTGTTTAACGGAAATGAGATTTTTTTCAACACATTTCTAAACATAATAGTTTTAATAACTCATTTCTAATAACTGATTTATTTATCTTTGCCATGATGACAGTAAATAATACTTGACTAGATGTTCTTCAAGATACTAATATTCAGCTTAAAGTGACATTTAAACTGGGATAATTAGGTTAACTAATCAAGTCATTGTATAAGAGTGGTTTATTCTGCAGACAATCGAAAAAAATTTGCTAAAGGGGGCTAATAATATTGAGCATAAATGTTTTTATTTTTATTTTTTAACTGCTTTTATTCTAGCTGAAATAAAACAAATAAGACTTTCTCCAGAAGAAAAAACTATTATAGGAAATACTGTGAAAAATTCCTTGCTCTTTTAAACAAATATTAAAAAAAAAGCAGGGCAAATAATTCTGACTTCAACTGTACATTAGAAATCAGAGAAAAAATTCTTCTGCCTCTGATCAATTCTAAGTGATAGATCTGGAAAAATTACAAAGCCACCTGAAAATTGTAACATTTTTATGATGTAATGCATTTATTAAGTATGTGTTTGTGTAGAGGCAGCACGGTGGTGCAGTGGTTAGCACAATCGCCTCACAGCAAGAAGGTCGCTGGTTCAAGCCTCGGCTGGGTCAGTTGGCGTTTCTGTGTGGAGTTTGCATGTTCTCCCCGTGTTTGCGTGGGTTTCCTCCGGGTGCTCCGGTTTCCCCCACAAGTCCAAAGACATGCGGTATAGGTGAATTGAGTAGGCTAAATTATCCGTAGTGTATTTATGTGAATGAGTGTGTATGGGTGTTTCCCAGTGATGGGTTGCAGCTGGAAGGGCATCCTCTGCGTAAAGCATATGCTGGATAAGTTGGCGGTTCATTCCGCTGTGGCCGAAAAGAAATTGAATTAATGTGTTTGTATAAAATGTCAAAATTGTTTTATTCTATAAAGGTCTAATAACATTTCTATTAAAACGTTGGGTCATGCTTAGGCCCACACGGAATCTGCGCGCACAGAATTCCGCAGATTTTCTGCATATTTTCCGCAGATTTTTAGCCATTTTTACAGTTAATCTAATTGGATTTGCATTTTAAACATTAAATACAAGTTAAAAAGATATTATTTTTTATTTAACATATTAAGGTTTTAGTTATAATACTCCCAAAATAAATCCGCAGAAATCCGCAGATTTTTACCAAAATTCTCCGCAGAAATAGCAAAAAACGTCCGCAGATTCCGTCTGGCCCTAGTCATGCTTTATTTGAAGGTACAATCCTTGATATCAATAAACCATTAATATGAATTTTACCCTAATAAACTCCGAATTTGCTGCTTATTAATAGTTATTATGGTATTTGTAAGAGTTAGGTGTTGGGTATGATTAAGGATGCCCTTCCAGCTGCAACCCAGTATTGAAAAAACACCCAAACACACTCATTCACACACTCATACACTACGGCCAATTTAGTTTATTCAGTTCACCTATAGCGCATGTGTTTAGACTATGGGGGAAACCAGAGCATCCGGAGGAAACCCACGCCAACACAGGGAGAACATGCAAACTACACACAGAACTGCCAGCTGGCCCACCCGGGACTCCCGTGACCTTTATGCTGTGAGGCAACAGTGCTAACCACTGAGCCACCGTGTTGCCATAATAAAACTTTAATAATAATATTTGCTTTTACCATTAATTTGTTATTAAACACTTTATTTTGAATTATTATTTATAGTTTTTAGTCAATTCATTTAAAAAAATTGTAATAGTTTCAATTGTAGCTAAGGATAAAATAGCAGTTAACAGATAGCAAATATAAATGTTTACAAATGAGATTTCTATGATTAATTTGAGCTTTTATTTCATTTAAATAAGAAATTAGTCTTTATTTTTAAATTTACAGTACACTTTATGAGATTAAAACTGTTCAACTTAAATTTTTATTTCTGATGTAATTATGTTACTTAGATTTATTCAAATTTAAATCATTTATTTCAAAGAGTTGCAAAAGAACACCTTTCATTTTCTTTAGTTTTTATCTTTTTTTTTTGTCTAATGCTTAAATATTCTGCTATCCTGAAGCAGGTCTGTAAACGTCAGCTCATCCTGACCGCTCAGGACCACAGCGACAGATGCTTCCTCCGTCTGATGAGATCAGGACTCATAAAAACTGCTAAACTTTTACCATGCGGTTATTCTGGGTCTATTGTTCAAATCACAGCAGCCTAGATACAATCTGTGAATCTACTGTGTGTAGGCAGAGAGAGAGACGCGTCAATGCTTGTAAAATAAACTGCAATACATGCACAGATGAAGACAAGTATTCGCCCTCTTCTGAATTTTGTTTTCTTTGTTAAATATTTCTCAAATGATGTTTAACAGAGCAAGGAATTTTTCACAGTATGTCTGATAATATTTTTTCTTTTGGCGAAAGTCTGATTTGTTTTATTTTGGCTAGAATAAAAGCAGTTTTTTTATTTTTTTAAAACCATTTTAAGGTCAATATCATTAACCCCCTAAAGCAATATTTGTTTTGTCGTCTACAGAACAAACCATCGCTATACAATGATTTGCCTAATTAAATCAATTAACCTAATTAATCAATTTATTAATTTAACCTAATTAGTCACTTTAAGCTGAATACTAGTATCTTGTCAAATATTATGTGCTGTCATCATGACAAAGATAAAATAAATTATTAGATGAGTTATTAAAACTAATATGTTTAGAAATGTGTTGTGTTTAAAAATATTCTGTCCCTTAAACAGAAATTAGGGAAAAAAATACAGGAGGGCTAATAATTCAGACTTCAGTTGTATTTACAACACTGAAGGCTGTCCGAAATGAAAACACACTCAATTCCAACAACAATCAGGGAGTGGCTTATGAGCTGGAATGAATCACTAGTGTTACTGTTGCTTAACATTCACAGGAGACTGAAGTCAGGTGTTCAAATGCAGACACATAACAGCATGTCATCAGCACATATAAATAAGACCCTGCAAAGTCCTGCTTTAGGGAATAGAAAAACAAATATAACTATGCTATTTCAAACACTGAGTTATAACAGATTTACTGCTGTGGCGACCCCTGATAAATAAGGGACTGAGCTGAAGGAAATTGAGTATAACATTTTTATTCATTCATTTTTCTTCAGCTTAGTCTCTATTTTCAGAGATCACCACAGCAAAATGAACCGCCAACTATTCCAGAATATGTTTTCTGCAGCAGATGCTTTTTCAGCCACAACCCAGTATTGGGAAACACCCAAACACACTCGGATTCACACACACATTCATATACAGCCAACTTAGTTCATTCTAATTCCCCTATAGCGCATGTGTTTGGACTGTGAGAGAAACCGGAGCACTCGGAGGAAACCCACGCCAACACGGGGAGAACATGCAAACTCTATGTTCAGAAATTCCATCTGGCCCAGCCAGCACTCGAACTAGCAAGCTGCTTGCTGTGAGGGGACAGTGCTAACCACTGAGCCACAGTGCTGCCCTATATCACCTTTATACTAAATATCAGATTGTTAAATGATGTTTAAGTTTAATCCGATCATCAGAATGTGATAAAAAATAAAAATAAAAAAAAGAGGAGACCGAAGAGAATGTGGTAAGCTTGCTATAGAGCCAGGCGGAGTTTCAGAAACTGCTGATCAATTGAGCTTTTTTTTAACGCAAAATCATCCCAAAGGTTTAAAGAGGATGATCTGATACAGAGGAAACACCCATTGAGTGACACTTATTTGGCAAAAAATGTGTTGTTGCTGCCAGAGGTCGAAGAAAACGTATTTTTGCTGGTTCAGCTGATATAAAAGCAACAGTAACTCAAATAACCAGTTGTTATAACCGAGATGTGCATTCACAACACATCCAACCTTGAAAAAGATGAACTACAGCAGCAGAAAAAGAGGAAAACGGTGCCATTTAAAAACAGCAAACTGAGGTCTCATTAAAAATGGAAAAAACATGGGTTTTCCTGAAGCATTCATCCGCTTGTTAAGTCGTGACATATGGAATACTGTTTCCGGGTCCAAGCCGCTACTACGTTAAAGTATTATTGCATAAAGTATTATTTAATAATAGTATATTATTATAAAATATTCGTTTAGGACCACTTTTTAGTCATATCACACATTAAAGTGTTTTTTTTTTTTCAGTCTTTGGACTGTTTAATATTTTAACAATTTATAAAAATTAATCACTTTCTGGCCATCGGATATTAGACATGGTTATACAGTATATATATCGAGATCGTGATTTTCGAAAGTATTACGAAGCTTCTTCTTGTGATGTCACACTTAACAAGTGGATAGGATGGTTGGCTCAGATTTTGGGGTAAATAGCACTAAAGTATTGTTCCATCCTGCCTTATTTTAATGATTATGTCACAGCCATATCACTCTGCAGCCCAAGACCGGTTACTCACTGAAGCTAAGCAGGGCTGAGCCTGGTCAGTACCTGGATGGGAGACCACATGGGAAAACTAGGTTGCTGTTGGAAGTGGTGTTAGAGAGGCCAGCAGGGGGCGCTCAACCTGTGGTCTGTGTGAGTCCTAATGCCCCAGTAAAAGTGAAGGGGACACTACACTGTCAGTGGGCGCCGTCTTTCGGATGAGACGTTAAACCGAGGTCCTGACTCTCTGTGGTCATTAAAAATCCCATGACACTTCTCGTAAAGAGTAGGGGTGTAACCCTGGTGTCCTGGCCAAAGTCCCTCAATCGGCCCTTACCCATCATGGCCTCCTAATCGTCCCCATCCACCGAATTGGCTCTATCACTGTCTCTTCACTGCACCAATAGCTGGTGTGTGGTGAGCGCACTGGCGCTGTTGTCCTGTGGCTGCCGTCGCATCATCCAAATGGATGCTACACACTGGTGGTGGTGTGGAGAGACCCCCCTCATGATTGTGAAGCGCTTTGGGTGTATGGCCATACACAATAAATGCGCTATATAAATACACACATTTTTACATTACATTTAGGCTTTTGGTGGTGTAATTGGCACAATTTGGGTATCTTAATTCCAACCGTGCATTCTTTAAACACCATAGTATTGTTGCTGACCATGTTCACACTGCAAAAAATGCTTTTCTTACTTAGATTTTGTGTCTTGTTTCTAGTCCAAATATCTAAAAAAATCTTTAAACAAAGAAGCATTTTCTATAGACAAGCAAAACATATTGTCTTGTTTTAAGAAATAATATGCCCAAATTAAGTGAGTTTTTTTTTCTTAAAACAAGCTAAGTAATCTGCCAATAGCCTAAGCAAATAATCTTATGTCAAAAAGAAAAACAAGAGTATTTTGCTTGTTTTAAGAACAAACTCGCTTAATTTTGGCATATTATTTCTTAAAGCAAGACAATATGTTCTGCTTGTCTAAAAAAAATGCTTTTTGAGTTAAATCTTTTTTGCTATTTGTTTGTTTCGTTTCTTTCGTTACAACCTCTTTGATGTTAGTCTAGGGTAAAAGGAATAACATTTAAAAGGCGTGGTACTTTCATTTATTAGGGGCTCGTCCGGGATTATTAAAAATCAGGATTTAAAGAGCATGATAAGAAGATACTAAAAGGGTAAAACTGATGTGGTTATTTTTACATTGTGTTGGTGGCAGATAAAAGTCATTTCGTTCTTGTATATTGTGTCAGCATATTGTAGGTCAGGTTAGTATTTCAGGTAGGGTACTAATTCTTGCTCTGTGTTTGATTATGGAAGCTTTTAGCTTGCAAAGTTTTGTTACCAGTCCATCAGAGGAAAGGTTAAATTTGTCCAGGAAGCAGGATTTATTGCAGATCGCAGACCATTTTCAAGTTCCTGTTGGTAAGCAAATGCTTAAGGAAAAATTGATCTTAGGATTACATGAGTTAAATGTGTTGCCTACATCAAACGTGCAGAATGTGGAAATTAGCGTTGAAAACCCTGGTGACGTGGCTCTAGCGCAAACTAGTCCTGTGAGAGAAGAAATGCGAAGCGAAGCTGTTGCTGATGCGGAGGCTGGTGCCGATGCAAAGGCCGGCTTACCTCCGTTTGATCCATTCTCACCTTGTTCTGTTGATTCACGTAGAGACTCGCAACTTAAAGTCCGGCTCGCCCGTTTGTATTATGAAGTGCAAGAAAGAGTCCAAACGCGCCAAGCTGAAATGAATTTGTGGCTGGAAGTGCGCAAATTGGAAATTGAGGCAGATAAGCAGGTGAGGCTTAAGCAGCTTGAGTTAGGGGCAGTGTAGGTTGCTGATGACTCGACTGTAAGGCTGGATACTGCACAGATCTCCTCTCCTTCTCCGCACGCTGATTTTATTCCGGGCACTTTTGACGCAAGTAAACACATTGCACTCGTTCCGCAATTTAGAGAAACTGAAGTAGATTCGTACTTTAATGTGTTTGAACGCATCGCTACTTCACTTCGTTGGCCTCCCGAGGTCTGGTCATTGCTTTTGCAATGTAAATTATGTGGTAAAGCACAAGAGATTTGTTCTGTATTATCACTTGATGAAAGCTTAAAATATGAGTCTGTGAAATCCGCAATATTACATGCTTATGAATTGGTTCCAGAAGCTTATAGGCAGCGTTTTAGAAAGCACAAAAAGAGTAATGCACAAACTTATATTGAATTTGCGAGAGGTCCCGGGTTCATATCCCGGACGAGCCCCCAATAAATGAAAGTACCACGCCTTTTAAATGTTATTCCTTTTACCCTAGACTAACATCAAAGAGGTTGTAACAACTAAAAACAAGACACAAAATCTAAGTAAGAAAAACATTTTTTGCAGTTTATCTCACATTAATAATGGGAAGTTTGAATCATTTCTGACTCAGAACTTTGAGTCTCATTCAGTGAGACTTTTTTTTGAGTCATTTCATTAAATTTGCCAAAATATCATTAAAATAGTCCCAAAAACGATTACACTAAAGCAAGCATTGATCACACTACAAACAAGTCAGAACGATAATGCTAAAAAAAAGAGAGAAAAGAAGAGTTCACTGTTTACCTGGGTCTGTTTTTAATAATTGTCTCACCAAGTCTTCAAATTTGAGTCGTTTGTTTGTGTAACTCTGATAGTCCCATAAGATTAATTAGTGAACACAGTCTAAACTGGAACAATCCATGATTAGTTATTTCACCTTACAAGTATACAGTTGAAGTCAAAAGTATTAGCCCCTTTTTCTTTTTCCAATATTTCCCAAATGATGAACAGAGAAAGGGATTTTTTTTACAGTGTTTACTATAATATTTTTTCTTCTGGAGAAAGTCTTATTTGTTTTATTTCAGCTAGAATAAAAGCAGTTTTTAATTTTTTTTAACTATTTGTTTCAATGGTCTACAGAAATCGCTGTTATACAATGACTTGCCTAATTACCATAACTTGCCTAATTAACCTAGTTAAGCCTTTCAATGTAACTTTCAGCTGAATACTAGTATCTTAAAAAATGTCTAGAAAAAATATTATGTAATGTCATTATGGTAAAGATAAAAGAAATCAGTTAATAAAACCAAACCAAAAGCAAAGCCAAATGTAATCCAAATAAAAATCCCTTATGCCAAAACTAAATGTTAAATCAAGATGTACAGTACAGCACCAGAGTAATAAAAGATATCTGGCCTGTTCAGGCATCATTCATCAGCCACGACACAGTCCTCCAGCACCACGCCATCTACTTTCCCTAAAATCAGCAAACAACTAAACAGGCTACTTGGCTACTTTATCAAGTTATTCTGCCGTTCAACTGTTTCCGAGTTCTTTCCATGACATTTATTGGTGGTATTGCGGTCCTTGCATTTTAATATTTTTCCGTCACCATGTTTTATAAATAGGCGCTGGAGTGGTGAGCGTGTTTAATGGGAGACAGCTGGATATGATTACCTTCCTGCCGTGTGGATTCATTGTATCAGCTTTCTTGGCCGTGCGTAAATGAAGCCTGTGGAATGGCATTGGAGGAATTGCAGCGTTATGCGGGACTGTTATATGTGGCAACACAAAGCCGGTAGTGTGGCAAAGGGCCTAGTGCTCTTACTGGGTCAGTACTATGAATACCATCAAATCAGCGCTGCGGGATCCGACACAGTATGTGTGTATATGAGAACTACTATATCAGTGCTGTGTGACACTTGGATCTGTTCCAAAACCTAGTGAGCTGTCTACCTAGATAGCATTTTAAAGGCACTATAGATGTGCAGATGTGGTTTTGAAGAAAGCATGAAAAGTGAGAGCTAAGATTAATATTTAGGCAATTTTTGAGCCATCATATTATGATTACATTTTCCAAAATGACTTAAAAGTTTAAAGAAATATCATGCTAATTTAAGTCTCTAATTAAGCTATTAATCAGTCACTTAGGGCCAATCCCAATTCTAGTTTTTACCCCTTCCCCTTGGCCCTTGAAACAGAGTGTGAAGAGGAGGGGCTTAAAACTTACCTCTAAGAAATGGGACAGCACTACAACATACACACACATGTCATCATGTGTCATTGCGACCTCTTATTTCTCAACGGCGGCAACTGCTGTAGTTTTTCCGGTTGCGTTATTTTTTGGTATTTATCTTTAGGAAATCACTGAAGTCAACAATTATGTTATCATAACAATTTAGTAAGACGGCAACTGAACTGTGCATTTACACCGTGGCCATGTTCATCTATGTAAACACAAGAAAACAGCATTAACATTATACCAGACACTGTAAAAAGGTCATTCCCAGCCACTAGACTTTTCTGACAGGGTATTCCAGTGTCATCGAGTGACCGATGTGAAAGTATGTAGTGGGACTACTATACAGGAGTTGTTATTAGGGGTGTCAAAATTTATTGTTTCTTCGCTGCACCGCGATGCAGATGGGGACAATTCGATATCGGTTCAGTAATAGATCATAACCAGTTATTACGCACTGATGTCATTTATCCCCTGTGCGCGATGTTGCGGTAGAATACTATGGCGAAGGAGGCGAGTGTGAGTAAATAAAGCACTCCTACTACTTAAAAAGCAGATAATTGTGCACGTGTGAGTGTGCTGGACACAGTCTTTCACTGAGACTAAGGAATGGTAAAGCACGAGCTGCTATTTCACTAGGGAGAAATGCTGACTTCTGTGCATGTAGTGGAGTTTTTATTCACAAAGAGTTTTTTTTTTTTTTTGAGCAGGTCAAATTAAAGGTACAGTTCATATATCTGACTGATTGTATTAAATGACAAAATTGTTTTACAAGTAATATATAAATATAAACATATTTATAGATTTTAATACAATTTTTTTCTTGTGTTGTAAAGAAAAAAATCTAATTATTTATGGAAAGCATCGTCAATGCACCGTGATGCACCGAGATATCGAATTGAACCGAATCAATGGCATGATAATCGTAACCGAACCGTGAGACCAGTGTAGGTTTACACCCCTAGTTGTTATTATTATGGATTATAGAGAGACAAATTTAGTGTATTTTTTAATTGTTTGTTAAGAAGCCAAGAATGCTAAAACATGAACGCTGTTAAGAGTATATTAAAATATATTCCTGTTTGTTGCAAAATTCGTTATAATGACAAAATGATACTAATTTGTGCATCTTCTGACTTGCGTATGCAGCCGTGTTGCCGTTGTGGCTGCTGTAGTCTGGGAAATGTTTGTACTCCTTGGTTTCTAGTGTGAAAATCCCCTTAGCCGTACACCTTCAAGCTAAAGAGAATTAGGACATCCGTACACCTTCACATGAATGCATAAAACCTGGGGTAGGGGTAAGGGCTAAGGGGTGGAACTATTTTATAAGGCAAAGTTCACTGAAAAATGACATTTTTGTAATCATTTACATACCCTACAATTTTCCAAACCTGTTTGAATTTCTTTCTTAGGCTCAACACGTTTAAAAGAATGCTCAAGAATGTTGAAAATGTAGTTACTTTTCTAGTATGGATGTCAATAGCTATGTTTCCATCCACCTCTTTGTATGTGTATTTTGGAAAAATCGCATAAAAATGCTTAATGGAAACACCAAGACGCACACACATTTTGAAAATGTGAATAAAAGATGTATGCGCACAACTAATTAGGACAAACAACATATCCAATAAGAAAAAAATGTGAATAAATTATAATAAAAAAACTCAATTCCTGAATAAAATCCAGCATGAGCGTCAAAATAGTCATGTGGTTTAGTTTTCACAGGTTATGTGATGATAAAAATGTGCGTGAAGAGAAGCATTAATTGACAAAGCAGCATTTGCAGCACATTGTAAAACATCTGAAATGTTGTTTTGCTCATTGCAAAATCCCTCAGCCAAAGTCTGTCATGACAGTGGTTCAGTATTATTAGTATACACTGTAAAAAATGGCCGTGATTTCAACGGTAAAAAAATGTAAAAATGCTACAGTACAAATCCGTAACCTGGTTAACAGTATGTTTCCTTAATATATACGGCGAATAACCGTACATTGACTTTCCCAGAATTCCCTGCATGGCACATCACTTTTTATGCTTTTTGTTGACATTACTATGGATCTTTTTAGTTGTTTCCCCATCAGTAATGTATATTAGTGAGTTATGTTACATCTAATGTTGATAAACAATGTTTATTTCATGACTTTAATTTTATACGTGTTACCATACTGGTGTTTAGTAGCTGTGTGGATGACACTGAGCACCTTCTTTACACTGATACACTTTTCTGATTGTGGGAAAATCTGTTTGTGATGAGCATTGGTTCGTTATGTATGAACTTTCTCATCACCACCTGCATATGGCTGTCTTATCATGTCTATCTGTGTAACAAAAGATGTGTAGATGTTGCTAATTTAAAATACAGACATATTACCTCTATAAATTAATAAAATACGGTAGTTTACTGTAAAAATGAGTATTTACTTTTACGGTTTGTACCGTATTTTTTACAGTTAAATACTGGCAACCCCAGCTACCGTTTTTTTACCGTAAAACTGTTGGCGGTTCACTTGCATTATTTGATATGATTGCATTCGTACCAGAAGTTAAACGGACCAGAAGTCGCTAGTACCCCAGACCACCTCTTTCAAGCCGACTCGGGTACGGTTTGTGGGTGTGCACCCGAGTTCAGAAGACACGTTCACACTAGCTAAATGTACCGTGCTGTGACGTCAAGCAAACCTGGGTGCTGAACAAGTGTGCTAATGTGAAAGCACGTCTTCTGAAGTGCTAATAATTTAATATAGAAGAAAAAAGGCTTACAGTGGCTTCTCCTACCATGTCAGGAAGTGATGGTGTAGTTCTCTTTGATCTATTGCATGGAAACACTGCTTTATTGCATCTAATTTGCATCTTTGATTGGAAACATTGCTACAGTTTCCA
The DNA here is from genome assembly GCA_903798195.1 of Danio kyathit. Classification (NCBI taxonomy): domain Eukaryota; kingdom Metazoa; phylum Chordata; class Actinopteri; order Cypriniformes; family Danionidae; genus Danio; species Danio kyathit. The sequence continues at coordinate 56,249,816 of LR812531.1, forward strand.
TCATTTTTCAATTTATCTTTTTTTTTTTTGTATAAAACATAAAAAAATAACCTAAAACAGGTTGTGAACCACTTGAGGTTCAGTACACAATAAGTACCTTTTATTTTGGGGTGAACTATCCCTTTAACTTTAATCGGTATGCTGCCTTTGCAAACAGTTGCCTATGTAGGCAGCAGACAGAACAGAGATTGTGCCACAAATCTGCAAGCAGCATATGTTAACTTACCTCCAAGTTTCTCTCTCAGCATGCCAGTAGAGAGTAAACTGTGGAGTGTGTGAGTGTTGAGAGCTTAGCCGTGTCAGAGTTGTATAAAGAGCAGGAGGGTAACACTTTAAAATGGGCTGCGCTTGATATGCTATTGATTACAATCCTGACTCGCTCGCTCAGCTCACACATTATACTGCCGGCTATAGAAGTGGAGCACATACAGCAGTAAACCTGTGCAGGGTTTGAGTTATTTATGTAAACACAGTCAAGTGAACTGTAAGAGACATTTCAGACATTCAGATTCTCTAAAAATCAAGCCATATGTGGGACCATTAGATTAGGCTATTTGTAGACTTGCGATGAAAACAAAATATGAATCATTTAAAGGGTAAGCTGGTATACTTAGTGCACTGCACTATTTGGTTTTAAGTACAAATAGTTCAAACTGTGTGTGAAAATTCTGAATAAAATAAGTGTGCTTTTAAAACCAGATGCACTTATTTAACTGGAAAAACTTGGTGTGGACTTTACTTAGATTTATTTACAGGAGGACTGATTTGGGCTGTTTGTTTAAATCTGTTTGTTTACTTGATCAATGGACTAAAAGCTTTCCCAAGTTAAGCGGCTTAAAATGATCTGATAACCAGTGTTTGTTGAATTATAGCTGCTTAGTGTTATAAATTCCTGTTTTACCAACTCCCAAAATCATCTAACTTCAAGACATAAATTACATTAATGATGCTGTTTTGTGTGCTTTAGTAATTTATTTGTGTTCTCTGCATGAAACCTTGATAGTTTACACAAAAATGAACACTTTACCATCACTTATAGTACTCACCCTTGTTCCAAAGTTGAACACAAAAGAAGATATATTGAAGTATGTTGGAAACCTGCAACCATAGAATTCCATTGTACACTCTCAGAAATAAAAGTACAAAAGCTGTCACTGTATTGCATGTAGGATCCATATGGGAACCTTAAATGTGCATATTTTATACCTAAAAAAATACAAAAATGTACCTTTTGAAAGGATAGCACCTCAGTGACAGCTGCTGTATATTTATTTCTGAGAATATATTTGTTTTTCCTACTATGGATATCGATGATTACAGGTTTCCAACATTTTTTAAAATATCTTCTGTGTTTAACAAAACAAAATGGAAAAAAAAAACTCAAATCTGTCATTTTACTGGTTGTTCAAACGACTTATGTAAAATGAGCTGAAATAATTTGTCATAAGGAACGTGGTTGAGAAACGCTGCTTTAATTGACAAACCAGCGTTGAACACATTGTAAAACATTTGAAATGTTGTTTTGCTGATTGTAAAATGCCTCAGCCAAAGTCTGTCATCATAGTGGTTCAGTATTATTATTATTATTAGTATTAGTATACTATTCCCTCCAGAACTGTCTTGAGCATCTGTCTGCTCTCCCAAAGAGCATCTCACGCCTCCAAAAGTCAGTGTGTGTTCATTATAAATCGTCTTCTGAGGCGCAAATCAATTTTTATTTAAAAAAAAAAAAAAAAAAAAAAAGGCTTAATGTGGCTTCTTCTACACTCTCAGAAATAAAGGTACGCGAGCAGTCACTGGGGTGGTACCTTTTCAAAAGGTACAAATTTGTACCTAAAAGGTCCATATTAATACCTCAAGGGTACATATTGGTACCTAAAAAGTACAAAAGTGTTCCTCCTAAAATTTGTAAGTACTAATATATACTTTTGAAGTACTAATATATGCCCTCAAGTAGAAATGTGTACCTTTTAAAAAGGTACCACCCCAGCGACAGCTCTCGTACCTATATTTCTGAGAGTGTACCATAGCAAACTCCATTTTAATTCTTGATATTTGGTGCCAGTTTATCAGGAAGTGACGATTTAGTTCTCTTTGATCCATTGGATGAAAACACTGCTTTATTGGCAAATGTTTTATGCAATATTTCAGTTTTGATTCCAAATTCTTGGATGGAAACAGCTATTGGCAACCAGTTTCCATCATCTTTCACTTGAGGTTAAGTACACAAAAAATAATGAAATAACTTTCATTTTGAGGTGAACTATCCCTTTAACATCAATCAGATACTATCTCAGTGACAGCTGGTGTATATTTATATTTGAGAATATATTTGATTTTCCTACTATGGATATTGATGATTACAGGTTTCCAACATTTTTCAAAATGTCTTGTGTTGTCAAAAACATCTTCAAACTGGTTTGGAACAATTCAAGTTTTGAGTAAGTCATTTTACTGTTTTCATTTTGCTACTTATGCAAAATGAGCTAAAACAACACAATTTTTCAGGATTTCTTTTGCAGCAACTTAATTGTTTCATGTTCAATCCACTTAAATCTGTAAAAATCATACTGTAAGTTAACTTAATGTTGTCCCAATACAAATTGATTGTGTGGAACCCAGCATTTTTATAGTGTAATTTATTATACAAGAAAAAGACCCACAGTAGCCTTTCCTACCGCAGCAAATGATTTTTGCCACCAGTTTAAATGTGAAATTTTCAATTTTATCCCATTAAAAGTTCTTAAATAATCATGTAAATTAACACATTAACCCTGAAACTCAAAATATATGTACAGATACAAAAAACACTAAAATAACACCCAGCAGTCACTACTGAGTACATGCTGGTTTCTGTGTAGCCACTCAGACAGATTTACAGCCTTGGGATGCAGGATGACCCACATCTAGCCTCAATGTCCAGAAAACGCTTGACCATTTCCTTTCTGTGCTAGAGAAAACAGTGTGTGTGGCCACAACAGCACAGGAAATAGATTTGTCCCTTGCATCTGGTTCTGCTCATTTGAGTGTTGATGTCTCTAATGCTTCATCCCTCAGCATGGACGTTAAAACCCGACCCGACTCGCTTCAACACTCATCCCTGCCCATGCAGTATACGGAAAATCCACCCAACCACTTTTCAACCCATCACGCACCAATGCCAAGAAGAAAATAACATGAACCATGGATTGCGAAAATGACAGGAGAAGATGAAGTGAGCTGAATCTTCCACTCTAACAACATCATCCACATAACTTACACTTCCCATAAGCATTGCATTAGTTAATATTGGCACAGTTCATATAGCACATAATCATTGCGCTACACTGTACCAAGGACTTTAGAACACTTAAGACGTGTCACTGGTATAGTTTTAAATGGGAAAAAAGCGTAACGGTCAATATGGTGAATGAAGCCCCGCCTACTAGTACAGGAGCCAATCATCAATTGCTATAGACTGATGTTTCTCCAAGGCATCAGATGTGTGCTTTTACAACCATTTTTGGTGGTCAACAAATGCATTGTAATTTTAGCCAATACTTGCTTGACAGACATTAGAAATATATCCACATAAAGCTTGAAATCTGTACTTTTAAACAAACCCACTACACTTGAATACAAAAGCGTTTTGGTTTTGTAATCTGTATGAAATGAACGCGAGGTACAGTTCGTCCTGTCCAAAACACATCACTTGACAGCAGCTACTCAAACACCCACAAACTTGTAAACAAAGAGTCGCTGTCGTTTCTAGAGGAGATTCGCCATCAAGACCAAATTGTGGATTGCTTAAGTGTGATCAGACGATCATTATTCAGAGGATGATAATGTGTTGAGTCGTGATGGGTCGTTCTTGAACGATTCGTTCATTTTGACGAATCTTTTGCATGACTCGAGATCGATAAGTCCTCACAGGGAGTGATTTGTTCATTCATTCATTCGCGCATGCGCACATTTGTGCAACTGGAAGAGAAGATTAGTTCATTTTTCGAGTTTTCTATCGGGTTTGATTCATTCGTTCATTACATAAAAGATTGTGATCTTATGCAGCCAGAGCGAGAAAAAGATCTGATTCGTTCATCTCTCGAGTCCTCTGTTTGAGTCGTTTGTTCATCACGTGAAAGACAGAAGCATATCATATGCATTTAGAGCCGGAAAAAGATTTGATCCGTTCATTTCTTGAGTCCTCTGGTTTTTAGTCATCTCTCTTTACAAGTTGTCACGTGATGAACGAACGACTCAAAAACCAGAAAACTCAAAAGGTGAACTCATCATGGCTCCTTTCAGCCCAACCTGTGTGCATTGGTTAAGCTTATATGGGACTGTCAATGTGACATGAACGAACCACTCAAATTTGAAGACCTGTCAGAAGAGGTGAGCTGACAAAATCATAGATAAATGACCAGGTAAACAATAAATGATTGTTTTCTCTTTCTTAACGCATTCTAGTTATGACTTTTGTACGTTTGTAGTGTGATCAACCTTTGGGCTAGTCGTAGATGAGTTTGAAAGCAACTCGTAATTGTTTAATAATATTTTGGCAAATTGAACGAAATGACTCGAAAAAAGATTTGTTTATCTCAATGAACGAGACTCAAAGGTCCGAGTCAGTAAAATGATCCGAACTCTTCATCACTAGTGTAGAACGGCCATAAATGAGGCTGGTGTCATGATCTCATTCCTTTCGAGTGCGCATACGCTCAGGCAACCTAAAAATATGGTTTGATTTAGACATTGACGCCCCATTCACACTGGGCGTCAGCTTCAACGCTTCCCATTCACTTTGAATGGGTGACGTCAGGCATTGCCGAACTGCATTGTGGATCCGTCGGCGCCGCTTCAGTGGCGTTGCTCGCTGCAGAAGTTGGGACTTTCTCAACTTTTCAAGCGCCGACGTAAGCGTCAGCCGATCAGATCGCTGTGCGCAAATACACCAGCTCAGACAGTAGCCGATTGCTGACTAATTTCATTGGCTGACGCTGCTATGATGATCGCGTCAACTTCAGACACGCCCTCTGTCAAGTGTTGACGCTGAAGCCCCGTGTGAATGGGGCGTTAGAAATTAAACTTATGAGATGGTTGTTGTTTAGGTTTATTAGTGGTTCCAAATATGTAATGCAATTGGAAGCTTGGCAAACAGTTTTGGAGAATATGATGTTTCCCCATTCAGATAGAATACCTGAGTAATACTGTCCAAAAGGTGTTTCAAAGATGGCCGGCAGGTGAAATTACTTGCAATAAAGGGACTGTGACTGTACATACCCATTTGTAAATATACAGTTTAAGTCAAATTTATTGGCCCTCCTGTGATTTTTTTTTCCTTTTCAAATATTTCTCAAATGATGTTTAACAGATTCAGGTATTTTTCACAGTATTTCCTATAATATTTTTTCTTCTGGAGAAAGTCCTATTTGTTTTATTTCGGCTAGAATAAAAACGTTTTTTGTAAAACCATTTTATTATTATTGTTAGCCCCCTTAAGCAATATTTGTTTTGTATTGTCTACAGAACAAACCACTGATATACAATGACTTGCCTAATTACCCTAACTAGATATAAAGTAGTTAAGCATTTAAATTCCACTTTAGGCTGAATATTAGTATCTTGAAAAATATCTAGTCAATATTATTTACTGTCATCATGGCAAAGATAAAAGAAATCAGTTACAAAATCTTTAAGAACCTCAGTAGGCTATAAGATGATGGCATGCTTCAATGAGGACTAGTATATCTGCTGAACTGCTATAATACAATTTTGTTTATCTTGATTTATTAAATCTTCAAACAGACAAGGCCTACAGCACTTCCTGTTCAGCAGAGCAATCCCGACTGAGCTTTTCTTAAATCAGATGAGGTTTGTGCTTCAGGACATGCATTTAAATGAACATATTCTGCTTTTCCGAAGGTTGGTTTGACACAACTGTTCCTGTTCACACTGAGGTTAGAAAAACTTTGTGAAAACCCCTGCGTGCAGCCAAAGGAAACAAGCATCTGAAGGGCTTCTCAACATTCTAGTAAATAGTCTAGTTATAATTTCCCTCCTCTGGAATAGGAATAGGCGTTACGTAACGTATTCTTGTTGATCGTTTTAAACATGTTTCTATTGGCACAGGTTGTGGAATATCATACCAGACTGCCAGATGTGCTTTCTCTGGCTATTTTTAGCCAGATACTGTATGTGGTGCACTAGCATTAAGAAAGCGATTGTGTAAACATTTTGTTTTAGATGTTTTCTGATCAGGTGGCTCAGAGGTTAGCACTGTCACCTCACAGTAAGAAGGTCGCTGGTTCGAGTCCCGGCTGGGCCAGTTGGCATTTCTGTGTGGAGTATGCATGTTCTCTCCATGTTGGTGTGGGGTTTTAATTTAGGTAAACTAAATTGGCCATAGTCTATGAGTGTGTGTGTGTGAATGCGAGAGGTATATGAGTGTTTCCCAGTGCTAAGTTGCGGCTGGCAGGGCAACCGCTGTGTAAAACATATGCCAGAATAGTTGGCGGCAGTGTTGGGGAAAAATACTTTTGAAAGTAGTGCATAACAACATTGAGTTACTCCCCCAAAAAGTAGTTGCATTACTTTTTATAGTAAGTAATGCATTATGTTACTTTTGAGTTAGTTTTGCGATACTTTTTTTTTTTTGCCTGCTTCTTATCTCTTTCAGAACTTGTTTTTCTTTCTTTTTTTTTTTAATAGAGGAGCTCTGCAGTTAACCTACACCTTCATTTACCTTTAAAAAAACAAATCAAAAATATTTTATGATAACATTATCTGAGAACTTCCTGACTCCAGAGCTACACATGCTGTATTTACTGAAAGTTTAAAGCAATGTGTTTGCTACGTTTGTACTCTTTGAATAGTAAAATCACTATTCATTGAGACGATACCCTTTTCCTTTTCTTCGATGCGTTCATAATAATGAACACTTTCTCTCATTGTTTCGTGATTCCTTGTGACTACTTTAATTTTAATTCAGAAATGTATTTTTAAATGCTAATTAATTAAACTAAAAAGTAACTCAAATATTATGACTTATTTTTTAAAAGTAATGTGTTACTTGTTACTTAAAAAAGTAATATTATTACATAACTTGCGTTATGGGCGACGCGGTGGCGCAGTGGTTAGCATCTTCACCTCATAGCAAGAAGGTCGCTGGTTTAAGCCTCGGCTGGGTCAGTTGGCATTTCTGTGTGGAGTTTGCATGTTCTCCCTGTGTTCGTGTGGGTTTCCTTCGGGTGCTCCGGTTTCCCCCACAGTCCAAACACATGTGGTACAGGTGAATTGGGTATGCTAAAATTGACCATGGTGTATGAGTGTGGATGTTTCCCAGTGATGGGTTGCAGCTGGAAGGGCATCCGCTGCGTAAAACATATGCTGGATAAGTTTGCGGTTCATTCTGCTGTGGCGACCCCAGATTAATAAAGGGACTAAGGCGGAAAAAAAATGAATGAATGAACTCACGTTACTTGTAACGCATGACCCTCAACACTGCTTGGCAGTTCATTCTGCTGTGGCAACCCCTGATAAATAAAGGACTAAGCCGTAGGAAAATGAATGAATGAATGTTTTCTGATCGTGAATGTTGTCAGGTTTATTTAGATTAGATTAGATTCAACTTTACTGTTATTAACAAGGCAACGAAATGCAGTTTAGGTCTAACCAGGAGTGCAATAGCAGCAAGTGAAGGATATAAGTATAAGTGCAAAAAATGTATATATGTATAATATGTATATATATGTATAAGTGCAAAAAAAAAGAAAAGAAAAAAAAGCTGCTTCTATTCTAGCCGAAAAAAAAAACAGATAAGACTTTTTCCTGAAGAAAAAATTATTAAAGGAAATACTGTGAGAAATTCCTAGTTCTGTTAAACATCATTTGGGAAATATTTGAAAAAGAAAATAAAGAACAAATTCACAGGAGGGCGGAAAATTCAAACAATTAATTGAGACAAATATAAATACAACATATAAAAAGTTTCATATAATATAGAGTTCATTTAGAAAAAAAAGTAAAAAAAAAGTTTAGTATTTTTCAGAAATCAAGTTTTTTTTTTTTCTTTTTGCAATTGCACTTTTCAACACTCGGTGTAAAGACAGGATTTCTGAAAATTACTAGAAAAACTCCAGGCTGTTTTAGTTTTATTATGTTTTTGTAGTTGTATGCTACAATACAAAACATAAAAATGTGATATCTGAAAATTAAACTATGGTTATCTGCTTTGCAAATAAACTCTTTTCACACAACACAATAATTAAGCACCACAATAATTATAAACACTGCAATTTTAAACGTGTGTAAATTTGTAAACAATGTCAATTTTAAACGTTCATATGTCTTTAAAATGGCACTCCACACATTAATATTCACATATATAAGCTAACAACAACAACAACAACAACAACAACACTGTAAAAAAATTGACTCAACTTAAAATTGCAACCTAGGCTCATTCTGAAAACGTACCTCTATATACACTTCTGGAGAGCACCAAATACGTCCCAGGAGGTAAGTTTTTTGCAGTTTTTCGCGAGTGCCTTTCACGTCTGCTCTTTGCGTAAATCCACCAGAGGCCATTGTTGACTGACTGACTGACTGACTGACTGACCGATCGACTGACTCAACCTCCTCCTTCCCTAAACCCAACCAATACTGTTTTCAAAAGCCCAGATTGACCCGCCCTCCCATTTCCCTAAACGCAACCGACAGTTTTAAAAAGCAAACCAAAAAAAGAAAAGCCCTCGCATGATTTTTACCACATTTTCAGATTTTATCACATTCTCACCCTGTTATTTGTTTATTTTCTTTTTGGCTTCTGTTATCGTCTTACCCACTTTCTGGAACCGTTTTTCTCCCGACTCAAACCACTTCATAGTGGTCAACTCCTCTCTGTGTCTCAAGTCCATTGACATACATGGCGAGTCACTGGACAAACTGGTAACAGCGGGAAAGTCGCCCATACGGAGGTAAGCGGTCAGCTGGTAAGCGCTAAAACAAATAGCATCATACAGCCCCGTAGCGTTCGTTTTAAAGACGAAATTCAGCCATACGTACCTCTGGATACATAATTTGCGATCTCCAGAAGTGTATATGGGGCTACATTTTGAGAATGAGCCTATGTTGTAAAATTGTAAGGCAACTTGTTGCACAGTTTATTTGAGTCGACTCAGCTTAAATCGAGTCAACAGTACAGTACTTGGATTAAAAGTTGAGTCAACTAAAAAAAAAGCTGTGTAGTAAGTTACCTTAATATTTTAAGTGGAGTAAACTTTTTGATTTTTTTATAGTGAACAACAGAATGTGATTAGATATGACGGTCTGAAATATTCATGCAACCAAATTCTTATGGCCCGGTTATGTGGCGTCAAATAAAAACTCAATAAAGTTTTTTAAAATTCAATTAAAAACCATTAAATAATTAATACCATTACGATCAGCCAATGCAAATATCACATTATATCTCAGCTAGCACTAAATCATCAGCTATTTGCTTTGCACAGAAACCAAGGTTAACACAGAAACACTATGCAGAACTCTTAAATCAAGATGAAGGTCCATCCAAAGGTTTTCTGCAATGCCTGCATGACTAAATATAGCCTGAACATGTTGATGCACTGTACTGAAAGCAGCTCAATGTCACTGGGGGGCCAAACAAGAGCTCCCGGAGAGCCGTGACGTTCTCAATCACAGTGAGAGTTAGTGAAGGTTCCCTATGGAGACCCCAGAGGAGAGCCAGCTGCTTTCCATTAGCATACCTCAGCTACAGAGCAGGGGTCCTGGCTTCATGTGGAGGGATGCTAACACCCGGATAAATGAGAGACCCGGCCCTCAGGACAGCAGCCAAACCAGGCTTGATGGCGAAGGATTTGTGCTGCTTTGAACTCACCGACCGATTGAACACACACTTAAACACACACACACACACTCATGTTTTAAAACAAATTTTAGTGTTGTTTGACAAAGCCACATGAGGTCTAAGTTTTCGAACTAGATTCACTGTAAAAATGCTGGGTTTTACACAACTGATTTGTGTTGGGACAAAAGGAAGGAATTTAGTTAAATGATTAGTTTTACGAATTTAAGTGGATTCAACATAAAAATTCAGAAATCAAGTTTTTTTTTTTTTTTTTTGCAATTGCACTTTTCAACACTCGGTGTAAAGACAGGATTTCTGAAAATTACTAGAAAAACTCCAGGGTGTTTTAGTTTTATTATGTTTTTTGTAGTTGTATGCTACAATACAAAACATAAAAATGTGATATCTGAAAATTAAATTATGGTTATCTGCTTTGCAAATAAACTCTTTTCACACAACACAATAATTAAGCACCACAATAATTATAAACACTGCAATTTTAAACGTGTGTAAATTTGTAATCAATGTAAATTTTAAACGTTTAATTGTACTCCACACATTAATATTCACATATAAAAGCTAACAGCAACAACAACAACAACAACAACACTGTAAAAAAATTGACTCAACTTAAAATTGCAACCTAGGCTCATTCTGAAAACATACCCCTATAAACACTTCTGGAGAGCACCAAATACGTCCCAGGAGGTAAGTTTTTTGCTGTTTTTCATGAGTGCCTTTCACGTCTGCTCTTTGCGTAAATCCACCAGAGGCCAGCTTTCGAACTAGATTCACTGTAAAAATGCTGGGTTTCACACAACTGGTTTGTGTTGGGACAAAAGGAAGGAATTAAGTTAAATGATTAGTTTTACGAATTTAAGTGGATTCAACATGAAATAATTAATTTGTCCCCCAAAAACTCAAGAATTGTGTTGTTTCAGCTCAATATTAAATAACTGGTTTGAACAAACAGCAAATGTCAATTGTTTTGAGTGTTCTTTGCACTGAAATAAAAAGTGGTTTCTTTACTTTCTTTATTGTCCACAAGTGGAAATTTATCTTTGGCCTCACCTCACAACCACATCAGCGTTCACATTACATCACAGAAAAAACAAGCAACACAAATACATTCAATGTCATCACATATATCACATTAAAAACTCTATTTAAAACCCTTTACATACTTAGAACCCAGTATTTAAAAGTCTCATGGCAGTCGGTACAAAGGACATTTAATGCACATTTGTCTTTACTTGAGGTTGCCTAAAACGTCTTTTTGATGGCAAGAGCTGTAATAGTATATTTAAGGGATGGGAACAATCTTCAATAATGACGTGTGCTTTCTGTTTAATTCTCATTGAATAGATTTCATTTGGTTGTCTTTGTGCTTTACCTACAATTGCACTGCCGATTTTTACTACTCGACACAGTTTTTGCTTTTCTTTAATTGGCAACAGTCCATACCATGCAATCATGTTAAAGCTCACAACACTTTCAATTAAGTTCTTGTAAACCATCTCCAGAACATCTTGACTCAAATTGTTGTAACCTCCTAATGAGATATAATCTCTGCATTGCTTTTTTTAAAAATGCACTGTGCATTTGCAGCAAATGTCAATCCACAATCAATAAATGTTCCTAAATATTTAAAACATCCAACTGTCTCTTTTTCATGTCCCTCAATGACCAGAGGTTTCAACCCTTGACTAAGAACTAGTTTATTTCTGCTAATTATCATCTCCTTGGTTTTATTAAAATTAATCTCAAGTGAACTACTTTTACACCAATTTTGAAGCAAATTTATATAATTATAGTACAAAGTATCTCCTTCTGTTCCTGTTTTAGTCAACCGGCCAACAAGTGCCATATCATCTGCGTATTGAAATAACTTACAACCTAAATCCTGGATCTTAAATTCATTTGTGTAAAGAGAAAAAAGTAAGGGTGATAAAATGCTTCCTTGTGGAACTCCTGTATTTACAATCATTGTTTTAGAAGCCATATCGTTAACAACTACTCTTTGAGGACGATTTAAAAGGAAATCTTTAATCCACCAAATTAGATCACCATTCACTCCTAAATCAAGTAATCTTTGCAGGAGAGTATCTATCAGAATTGAATTAAAAGCTGAGCTAAAATCTTAAATAATCTTAAAATAAATTGTTTAGAAACAATTTTCACTCAGAAGTAATGCTAGTAATTTTACTGATAATAATAATAATAATGCATTTTATTTAAAGGCGCCTTTCATGACACTTAAGGTCACCGTACAGGACAGCAAGAACAATCAGTTCAAATAAAAACACAATAAAAGTCAATAGAATACAATACAAATATTAAAAATGCAGTCGGGTTAAATTGAATAAGCTGTTCTAAACAGATGTGTTTTGAGTTTGGATTTAAATTGTGAAAGAGAGTCTAAATTACGGAGATCAGGTGGAAGTGAATTCCAAAGCTGAGGAGCAGAGTGGCTGAAGGATCTGCTCCCCATGGTGACAAGGCGGACAGAGGGAACAGTGAGGTGAATGGAAGAAGAAGACCTGAGTGTTCGAGAAGGTGTGGCGATATGAACAAGACTAGTAAGGTATGGAGGAGCAAGATTGTGGATGGCTTTAAAAGTGAGAAGAAGTATTTTATAATTAATTCTGAAAAAGATGGGAAGCCAGTGAAGCTGTTGATAATTACAGTATTTACATTTAAAAAGATAGTCCACTATAATTTTTATAGTGTGAGAATTCATGCAAAAAAAATATGAGACATACAGTACAGTTTATCAGCATACACTGAAAAAATAGTTCATTGGATTTACTTCTTTTTTTTTTTAAAGGTAAGTGGATGCAAACAATTTATACGGTCTGAATTTACAAACAAATGAAGTTGAACAATACTACATTTAATCTGTTTCTTTAAATTCATTTAAATTGTTTGCAAGCTTAAAAAATTTTGTAAATCCAACGAATCATTTTGTACAGTGTAATTTTGGATTTTGTCTAGTTCTAAACTATTTTATAAAAGTATTTAACAGGCAATGGCAGTCATCATAATGCGTACACTATAGTAATACACTATACACACACTCATACACTACAGCCAATTTAGTTCACCCAATTCCCGTATAGCGCATGTATTTGGACTGTGGGGGAAACCAGAGCACCTGGAGGAAACCCATGCCAACACGGGGAGAACATGCAAACTCCACACAGAAATGCCAACTAGTCCAGCCAGGACTTGAACCAGTGACCTTCCTGCTCTGAGACGACTGGACTAACCACTGAGCCACCGTGTCACCCCCCAATTTTTTTTACTTTGAGTAAAAATATCAACACCCTGAGCATAACTCCATTGAAACCAAGCCTGGCACGATCTGTTTAAACAATCTTCAGACACGTCACAGGCGCAGATACTTTTCTTACACAAACTTTAAACAGAACAGCAGCGCTAATGCAAACACTTCTAACAAATGCACAAAGAACAATAAAAGTGCAATAAAAGTACATCTCACTTACATGCGGCTGACAGGTTGATTTAGAGCGGCAGTAATAAGGTCAATTAGCTTCAGACTTGGCTAAAAGTGTTTGCTATGATTATACCCTTGCTATTTATACTATGTGCTTTGAAACGTAATCAAATCCATACTGTAATAAGTACAGCAAATGGGATCTTGAATAACCTTTACAGTACATGCTCAGAAAAAATGTGAGATGTTTGTCCATGCAAAAATCACATAAATAGTCGGTAAGACTTTACAATTAGGGATGTTTAGTTAATGTAACCATAAGACTGAAAAGATTTATTCTGCAAAAACGACCATCCTGAATGTACTTTATATTGCTTATATCACAGGTACTTGCCAAAAAACATAAAAATTAGACACAAAACTTTGTTCTGAGCTGTAATAGTTGATTAATACTTTAATTGAACGCAAAGTTGACAGAAACGAACGTTGCTTATTATTCAGTCACAAGATGGCGACAAAAACACAAAGCTGACAGAAACGAAAACAGCTGATGGAGTATACACTAACCTGTGCATCATTCAGACACAAGATGGGGTCAAACTGTCAAAAACATAAAGCTGACAGAAACGAAAACAGGTGATGGAGTATACACTAACCTGAGCATTATTCAGACACAAGATGGCACCAAACAGTCAAAAAAGCAAAGCTGACAGAAACGAACACAGCTGATGGAGTATACACTAATCTGCGCATTATTCAGACACAAGATGGCGCCAAACAGTCAAAAACACAAAGCTGACAGAAACGAAAACAGCTGATGGAGTATACACTAACATGAGCATTATTCAGACACAGGATGGCACCAAACAGTCAAAAACGCAAAGCTGACAGAAATGAACACAGCTGATGGAGTATACACTAACCTGCGCATTATTCAGACACAAGATGGCGACAAACAGTCAAAAACACAAAGCTGACAGCAATGAACACAGCTGATGGAGTATACACTAACCTGTGCATTATTCAGACACAAGATGGCGCCAAACAGTCAAAAACGCAAAGCTGACAGAAATTAACACAGCTGATGGAGTATACACTAACCTGCACATTATTCAGACACAAGATGGCGCCAAACAGTCAAAAACGCAAAGCTGACAGAAATTAACACAGCTGATGGAGTATACACTAACCTGCACATTATTCAGACACCCGATGGCACCAAACAGTCAAAAATACAAAGCTGACAGAAACGAAAACAGCTGATGGAGTATACACTAACCTGCGCATTATTCAGACACAAGATGGCACCAAACAGTCAAAAACGCAAAGCTGACAGAAACTAAAACAGCTGATGGAGTATAGACTAACCTGTGCATTATTCAGACACAAGATGGCACCAAACAGTCAAAAACGCAAAGCTGACAGAAACGAACACAGCTGATGGAGTATACACTAACCTGCGCATTATTCAGACACAAGATGGCGACAAACAGTCAAAAACACAAAGCTGACAGCAATGAACACAGCTGATGGAGTATACACTAACCTGTGCATTATTCAGACACAAGATGGCGCCAAACAGTCAAAAACGCAAAGCTGACAGAAATTAACACAGCTGATGGAGTATACACTAACCTGCACATTATTCAGACACCCGATGGCACCAAACAGTCAAAAATACAAAGCTGACAGAAACGAAAACAGCTGATGGAGTATACACTAACCTGCGCATTATTCAGACACAAGATGGCACCAAACAGTCAAAAACGCAAAGCTGACAGAAACTAAAACAGCTGATGGAGTATACACTAACCTGAGCATTATTCAGACACAAGATGGCACCAAACAGTCAAAAACGCAAAAGCTGACAGAAACGAACACAGCTGATGGAGTATACACTAACATGAGCATTATTCAGACACAAGATGGCGCCAAACAGTCAAAAACACAAAGCTGACAGAAACGAAAACAGCTGATGGAGTATACACTAACCTGAGCAATATTCAGACACAAGATGGCGCCAAACAGTCAAAAACACAAAGCTGACAGAAACGAAAACAGCTGATGGAGTATACACTAACCTGAGCAATATTCAGACACAAGATGGCGACAAACAGTCAAAAACACAAAGCTGACAGCAATGAACACAGCTGATGGAGTATACACTAACCTGCACATTATTCAGACACAAGATGGCGCCAAACAGTCAAAAACGCAAAGCTGACAGAAATTAACACAGCTGATGGAGTATACACTAACCTGCACATTATTCAGACACCCGATGGCACCAAACAGTCAAAAATACAAAGCTGACAGAAACTAAAACAGCTGATGGAGTATACACTAACCTGCGCATTATTCAGACACAAGATGTTAAACAAGTTAAACAAATAACGCACAGCACTACTACAGTTATAGAAAGGTTTGCCTGTTATAATTCACTCACCTTTTAATATGTTTTGGTGCGATTATAACCCGCTATTTAAAAAACAACGACAATGTTTTGAATGAGAAGCTGTAATGTAGCCGTGGCGGGGATGAATTTCGGCGTGGCACCCCGCCATGGAAAAATGAATGTAGCGGAAACCTTGACATACCATGAAATGTTGCGACTGACCAATCCGAATCGAATATTCCACACCGCCACATTATAATGTTAGTTAATGAAAATACAATAGTAACATTGTTAGTTCATGACAACTCAGCAATGGTCATCATTAGCTAATATTAACAAGCACAGGGCTAGACTCTAATAATGCACTATAAACTATGATTAATAAATGCTGTACAAGTATTATTCATATAGTAAATACATTAACTAAAGTACATGCATCATGTTGTTAAGTGTTCCTAAACTGTTGTACAGCAACAGTAACAGCATGATCCCTCAATAGCAGAAGACAACAGATGAGATAGCAGATCCTCCATATGGAACTAATAGACAATCAAACTCTTCTTTCAGACTGTACTTTTAAGAGAGGTACAGCAGTCCCTCCGGTGACAGACAGGATTTATGTCAAATCTACCGAGACAAGTGTGGTCTTCATGACAAACGAGTGTCTTTACTTCAGACGAAGGCTGTTTATGCTGCTTGATCCATTAAGGATCACCCAGAGAGATGGCATGCTGATCCGCCTGCCCACCCGCAACACATATGGTTTTGAAGACGCTTCTCATGCAGCAAATAGCCATTAAAACCTATATCAGTCACACTTTATTTTAATGTACAGTTCACACTATTAACAAACCATTAAGTAAGACTTTTAGCTCAATAAACCAAACCATACTTCATAAGTGCTAGTAAACAGTTCATATCTTAATAATAAGCAGGTAATAAGCCAATAGTAAATGATGTGAATTGTTACCTAAACGAAAGGGTTATCCCTGTATCTGCAATTCTGTAGTGCAACACAATGGTTTCAACACACTTATATGTCAAATAAACTAGTCTGATTCATTAGAGCATCAGTGAAAAAGCTGCAATAAACAAGCAGAGCTTTACCATTTTTTTGGGCCTGGGAAAGAGATAAGTGTTTGACTGACTGTACAAACACACAATGACAGATTCAGCCACACATCTACAGAGTCTTCAAACTATTAAGAAGAAATATTAAGATTGTAGTAGATTTAGTAATATTAAGATTCAGCCACAGACTACCTTTAAGTCCAGGCAGGGTCACTGAAAAAGGTGTATATTTACAGTGGGGAAAAACATACATATATATTTCACCATTTTCAGTTTTTTTTTCTTATTCCCATCCTCTACTCTCCCAGAGATCTGAGATTTAAACACCCAATTCTAGAGTCTTGTTCAGATGTGAGGTGTGAATGACCACCTTAAAAACAGATGGGTTTCATTACGCTTTAAACCTGGTTCCATAAAAACACACATTAGTGTTCACAACTATCTGTAAAATCCTAAGACAATTTAAAACAATTCTAAATTGATAAACCAATATAAGAAAAAAAAAAATAAAGAGAAAGTTTTTGTTAGCCATTAGGAGCTATTTATGATTAATAATTATATATATATATATATATATATATATATATATATATATATATATATATATATATATATATATATATATATATATATATATATATATAATTTTTTTATTACATTAAAAATAAAATAAATAAAAACAACTAACTCTCTGATGACTTGAAGTGCAAAATAAAATAAATAAATGAATGAATGAATAAATAAATAAATAAATAAATAAATAAAATTAAATAAATAAAAATAAAAAATAAATAAAATTAAATAAATAAGATTAAATTTTTAATTATGTTAAATTAAAAATAAAATAAATAAAAACAACTAACTCTCTTATGATTTGAAGTGCAAAATAAAATAGAATAAAAAAATAATAAATAAATTAAATAAATAAATAGATAAAATAATAAATAAAATAAATAAATAAAATAAATATAAACAACTAACTCTCTGATGATTTGAAGTCCAAAATAAAATAAAATACAGTAAATAAATATTAAAATATATAATAAATAAATAAATAAAAATAAAATAAAACAAAATAAACAACTTAGACTTGTCATAGAATTTAAATACTGCCACTCTCTGATGATCTGAAGTGCTTCTTTTATCCTCATTTGTAAGTTGTTTTGGATAAAAGCTTCTGCTAAATGAGTAAATGTAAACGTTAATGAAAGAAAGCAAAAGGCACACGTTTATTTTTGCAGAATGACCCTCATTAGTCGCATTTCCATTAGTAAAATACAAGTAGACTATGTCAGCAAACAGGCACAGTATTGTCAAAGGGTGCATGTTGTTGGTTAACGCATGTTTGTTTCATGAGTTGTTCAGTATAAACTAAAAGCAGGAGCATTGTATGGGGCGAACCCTTCCTGTAAGCAGCTCCCCTATGGAGAAGTGGCCTGTGGAGGCTCATAAAGCAGTGCCAGTGAAATTTACAGCCTCTGTGTGGGCCTGAGGAAGCTTATGCTGTGTGTAATGACTAAATGCTCTGATAGCAGCCCATTACCAGACAACAAGAGGCTAACTGTGCACTCACAATGACCACTGTCTCTCAGCACAGTCTCTCATTAAGACGGCCACATTTCAAAGGTAGCTGTTTGTCACCTGATGGTGGTTATTTGATTTCGATAGTGAGGCTTTATTACAGGCCACTTAGTGAAATTCTCTTTTGAATAAAACCACACAGGCTCCAACGGGACTTAATAAGAACTTTAAGCTCGACACCAAAGGGGTGGAAATAGCTAATGTCCTTTGAAGGCTAAACTGCAGTAAATAGCAACACAATTTTGTCTTTTAATCACACAAATCCATTCATTGGGTTTAGAATGTAGAACAACTGTGCATTTTGAGCTGAAAGAGTTCGCTTTTATACTATTTCAAAAGTTCTCAGCTTTCTTGGTGAGACTCCCTTAAAATGTTTACATCCATCTGTAACAGGATCATTTCAAGTATATTTATTTCACTATATTTTCCCTTGTTTTGTCACAGTCAATTTAAAAATGTGTTTTGTGTTCACAAATATAAATCTAAAAAGAATCTGTAAAACGACAGTGGTTTCACCTCTTCTCCCCTTGGGGTTAACATTAAGGTGGTATAGTCCAAGCATCCACATTCCACCTCAGAGGAACAGTGAAAGTAAAGGTTCTGGAAATTAAAAAAATCTCTCAAAATATTAGCTACAGCTACAGTGTTTGCGGTCATTAAAGGGGTAGTCCCCCCCCCCCCCCCCCCCCCCAAAAAAAAAAAAAAAAAACATTTACTCATTGTTTACTCACCCTCAAGTGATTTCAAAGCTTTGTGAGTTGCTTTATTCTGTTGTACACACAAGACATTTTGAAGAAAGCAGAAAACATGTAACCCTTGACTTCCATAGTAGGACAAACAAATACTATGGAAGTCAATAGATACAGGTTTTCAGCTTTCTTCAAAATATCTTCTTTTGTGTTCAACATAAGAAAGTCAAATAGGTTAGAAGTAAAGAGTAAGGCTGCATTTACACTGCAGATCTTGATAGTCGAATCCAATTTTGTGACTATATCTGATTTCTTTGACGACCCGCTTGCATCATCTTTTAAACGTGACTCGTATCCGATTGTCTGCATTTACACTGTACACGGTAAAGACGCAATGAGCAGGAAAACAAGAGCGGGCACTGACTGACAGCTGATAATGAGAGAGCGCTTTTCTTTCTCTATTCCTGTATTTAATCTGTTCGCAGGGTTTCATTTTCTTTCATTTCAGTTGTTTTACTATAGTTTATGACAGAAAAGTTCTCATTTTGGCCATCTTCTTTTAATCTAGGCATTTTTAAACAAGTAAGCATCTTAATGTCTTTCCATGGCGTGATTTATGCACGTGATGTATGCAACAGTTTTAGTTTATGTTGTTTATGTGGCAGACGTTGTGCTCCCTCTCTTTCTCTCGTTAACATGCTTAAATACTTGTGTTACATGACAATATTAAAGCTTTTTTAGCCCTCGTGTATGAGATTTAAGGTTTGGGACTCTGCTGAAGTCTGTTCTGAAATGAAAGCGTCAGACTTGATGTCACTGTTATGGTTTTTAATGATGCGCGACTCACATTGACAGGTGAAAATCCGAACTACCTGCAGACTAAACTGCAGACAAGAGAACACAGATCCTATTTATATTGGATACATTTCCACATATGAACAAGGCCTGAATCTGATTTGAGTAAATCGGAATCCATGTGATTTTTTCCTCCCTACACGTACATGAGCCATATCCGATCTGTGCCACATGGGAGAAAAAAATCAGTATTGAGTCACCATGAGGTGTAATGTAATGTAATGTGATGTAATGTGTATTTATATAGCGCATTTATTGTGTATGGCCATACACCCAAAGCGCTTCACAATCATGAGGGGAGTCTCTCCACACCACCACCAGTGTGTAGCATCCACTTGGATGATGCGACGGCAGCCACAGGACAACGGCGCCAGTGCGCTCACCACACACCAGTTATTAGTGGAGTGTAGAGACAGTGATAGAGCCAATTCAGTAGATGGGGATGATTAGGAGGCCATGATGGGTAAGTGCCGATTGAGGGACTTTGGCCAGGACACCGGGGTTACACCCCTACTCTTTACGAGAAGTGCCATGGGATTTTTAATGACCACAGAGAGTCAGGACCTCGGTTTAACGTCTCATCCAAAAGACGGCGCCCACTGACAGTGTAGTGTCCCCTTCACTTTTACTGGGGCATTAGGACTTACACAGACCACAGGGTGAGCGCCCCCTGCTGGCCTCTCTAACACCTCTTCCAACAGCAACCTAGTTTTCCCATGTGGTCTCCCATCCAGGTACTGACCAGGCTCAGCCCTGCTTAGCTTCAGTGAGTAACCGGTCTTGGGCTGCAGGGTGATATGGCTGTGGTGTAAATGCAGCCAAAGTGACAGAATTGTTAGTTTTGGGTGGACTATCATATTAAGCTGTCATGGCAACCATAAACAATCCACATTATGAAATATGCACCACTAAAAGAGTAAGAGATGTGTAAGTACAAGATCATTCGATAAAATGTGTTGTTGTAACTTGTGTCACTGAGATTGTAACGAGTAATAATATTACAAAAAGAAATGATTAGCAATGCTGTGTAACTGCAAAAAGTAATATACAACTGTAATCACAGTACTTTGTAATGCATTACCCCCAACTCTGAAGACAAATATAGACCATTAATAATCACAAAAAGCAGCAGCATTACACACTACAAGAAAGATAATATCTGAAAAAGCATAATAGGGGCAATTTAACAGTCAAGATTGCCAACCTAGTTATTTCTCTAATCCTTTTTCAAATGCCCAGCTTGTTTCATCCACCAAACAGCAACACATAAAAACCAACCAAAATAGAATTTCGCAATTACAGAAAAATGCACATGAACTTATTTGGTGCATGTTGATGGAGTGAAACAGAGTTCAGCAGAACATGGCTTGACCTCGAGCGCAGAGCTGTTTGCAGATCAGGTCATGAGAGAAAAGACAGCGGGTCAGTCCAGGACAAGTGCAAACAACATCACATGGACCAGCATGAATTCTGCGATGCTCAGAGCTCCATGAACATGGATTTAAGTCAACATGACATTTACAACCCATTTCACTTTCGTAATATGACATAATTCACATGTAAAACTGTGAGAAACAAAGTAGGTAAGGCCATGGTTTTATCCCAGGATTTGAATGCATTATTTAACATTTTTAACTAATAACTTTAGCCTCAAAGTAACCATTGAAGGCCTGATGTACAGTATGAAATATCTTATCAAAAAACTAAATAAGATCAATCCACAGTTGAGGAACAGTGAAAGTAAACGCTCTGGAAATAAAAAAAAATATCTATTTTTTAGAAAACTCACCCGTACAAAGGCTGTGTAATGATGGCACTGCTGTCGGTGGATCTCCAGGTTGAATCTCTGACTTACAACACCTGTTTGCTCGCCACCGTTTCCAAAATACACCCGCGGTGGCAGCCCTTTGTGTCTCTTATCCGAATCTGCTGTTAGATTGTACAGCAACTCTGAAGAGGAAAACAAGACAGTCACATTTTCGTAAGACAACAGTGTGTAAACATCCCTAAACAAGGGCTTTGTTTAAACACTCGCTATCAGAAACATTCCAGGGTGATTTTGGATTTAAAAACAAAGTCAAGTAAGACGTCAAGTTCCCACTGTCAAAGTCATGGAAATGAAAGAAAGCAGTACAAGAACATTTCTGGGGCCGCGTCCAAGAGTTTAATGTTTTTGATTAATTTCTGGAAGTCTGAGAAAATGGCAAGGGCATGTAGGAAAAACATGGTTCAAAGAGTACTGATGAATCTCACGTCATATTTCAAAGCGAAATAAAAAAAAAGTATAAATAAATGAATAAATAAAACAAAATAAAATAAAATAAAATGACATCTCAGGAAGAAATATATAAGACATTTTATGATAAATAAAAAAGTTAATTAATACTTAATAAATAATCAAATAAATTATCAAATAAAATTAATAAAAATTAATTAATTAATAAATTAACTTAAATTAAATTACAAATCACGAGACGACACATATGGGACATTATATGGGAAAAATAAAATAAAATAAAATAAAATAAAATGACAAATCTCAGGAAGAAATATATAAGACATTATATGGTCAATAATAAAAAAAAATACTTAATACTTAAAAATTAATTACTAAATTAAATAAAATTACACATCTCAAGAAGAAATATTTGGGAAATTGTATGGAAAATAAAAAATAAATAAAATAAAACAAAATAAAACAACAAATCTCAAGAAGAAGTATATGGGACATTATATGGAAAAAAAATAAATTAATAATTAATAAATAGTAAAATTAATAATAATAATAAATTAAAATAAATGAATAAATAAAATTAAATGACGAATTTCAGGAAGAAATATATGAGACATTATATGGGAAATTAAAAAAAATATATATTTTATAAATAGTAAAATAAATATTAAAATAAAAAAAATAATTAATTAATTATTAATCAAATTAAATTAAATTAAAAATCTCGGCAAGAAATATATGGGACATTTTATGGGAAATATAAAATAAAATAAATGAATGAATAAATAAATGAATATTTAATAAATAGTCAAATAAATAATAAAAAAAGAAAATTTATTAATTAATAAAATGATAATAAAATAAAATAAATTTACAAATCTCAAGAAGAAAAAAATAAAAAAACCAATACTTAATAAATAGTAAAATAAATAATAAAATAAAATAAAAACAAATGAAAATAAATTATTTAATCAATTAAATAAATGACAAATCTCAGAAAGAAATATATGGGACATTACTATGGTAAAAAATAATAAATAAATGAATACTTAATACAAAATAAAATATAAAATAAAATAAAATAAAATAAGGGGCATCACGGTGGTGCAGTGGGTAGCACGATCGCCTCACAGCAAGAAGGTTGCTGGTTTGACCCTCGGCTGGGTCAGTTGGCATTTCTGTGTGGAGTTCGCATGTTCTCCACGTGTTCGCGTGGGTTTCTTCTCGGTGCTCCCCACAGTCCAAACACATGCGCTATAGGTGAGTTGGGTAGGCTAAAATTCTGAAGTCTGAAGTGTATGTGTGTAAATGAGTGTGTGTGGATGTTTCCCAGTGATGGGTTGCAGCTGGAAGGGCATCCGCTGCGTAAAACATATACTGCATAAGTTGGCGGTTCATTCCGCTGTGGCGACCCCAGATTAATAAAGGGACTAAACCAAAAATAAAATAAAATAAAATAAAATAAAATAAAATAAAATAAAATGACAAGTCTCTGGAAGATATATTTGGGACATTATATGGGAAAAATAATTAATTAATTAATACTTAATAAATAGTCAAATAAATAATACAATTAAATGAAAACAAAATTACAAATCTCAGGAAGAAATAAATGGGATATTATATGGCAAATAAAAAATAATAATAAAATGAATACTTAATAAAGAGTTAAATAAATAATATAATAAAATAAAATAAAATTACAAATCTCAGGAAGAAATATATGGGACATTATATGGGGAAAAAGGATAAATAAATGAATACTTTTTTATAATTATTTTTTAGGCGATTTTAACCATTATTTTGTATAGGACAGTATAGTGAAGACAGGACAGCATGGGGAGCAGAGAAAGGAAGGACTGGCAAAGGACCTCGAGTCGGGACCTGAACTTGGGTTGCCATGAGCACCTCAGTGCTATGTGTCAATGCACTAACCACTAGGCTATTGGTGCTGACAAAAATAAATGAATACTTCAAATAAATAAAACAAATAAAATTTAAGAAGAAATAAATGGGACATTTAAACCAAAAATAAATTAAAAGAATTGAAAAAAAAATAAATAAAGTAAAATAAGCTTAAATAAAAAAAAAATTAAATACCTTATCATTTAAATTAAACAAACTAACTAAAACTAAAATATTAAACTAAGTTATGCCCTTCAAAAAACTTAATAAAGTGTTTAATTTTCAATAAACATCATCAAGATTTTTACTTTGAAGAATACTTCAAAATTTCTTTCCAATTTGTATTTTTTCGCATTAAAATAATATGATTTTTTTTGCATTACAGAAATAAGAACTTATAGAAAATGTTCACAAAAAAATCCTTTCAATGACTAAAAACCCTAAAAATAAGATTCAGCCTCTCTATCCAAAATACAATGACCTTTTTCCTTTCCGCTTTGGAACAAAATATGATCCAGACTTCGCATCTCTTGGTGATATTCATCCATCTACACCTACACGCTTTTCCAAAACCCTCAAAAAACTGATCAAAATCACAGTGCTCCTGGACGCGGCCCCCTGTTTTCTTTCCACTGCAGGAAGTTGACGAATTTCTTGACAGTTTTTGTGATGGGGTCAAATGTGTAATTGCTCAGATCCTGACGCTGAGTAAGAGCTATTATTACTCTACTGGTCTCATAGGGTGTCACTGTAATGAGTCTGGGCTCCTGGACCAATGCAGGGGTTTGTTCTTTAATGCATCCAGCTGTGAGAGTAGCATGAGCTCATACCGGTCTACAAAACCAGGGGCGTCACCCAAACATAAGGTGCACAAGGATTTTCCAACGCGGGTGCCAAGCGAAGCTCACACAAGTGCTCTGTATTTCCCAGAAAACACCCTTTATTCAACACTCTTTATATACTGCGTCTCATATTAGGCCACACCCACTCTGCAGGCTGTGACCACACCCATTGTTAGAGAAAAGAGTCACTGATTCCCACTTGTTTGACAACAACATACTAATGCAGCTAATGGAAAAAAGGGGTTTTATTTGATTTCGCTCAACAGCCAAAGGTGAATTCCTGTTGTTGAATCTGATGTTTCAAGACGTTTCATAATATTATATTCTAGAATATTATGTGTGTTGATAGAGTGAAATAAAGTTCAGCACAACAGACACTGACCTTAGTTCAGGGCTGTTTGCTTTATGTGTAATAAGAGAGAAAAGACACTAGTTTTAAACTGATAATATGTGTATCAGACACATTGATGAAACATTTGTGTATTTACCCTCTCTGAAAAAAATCAAATAAATAATTAAAAAAAAATAAATAAAAAAATAAAATAATAATAATAATAAATAAAAGAAAATAAAATGACAAATTTAAGGAAAAATATATGGGACATAAAAAGTAAAAAATCAATAAATTATTATTTAATAAATTGTAAAATAAATAATAAAATTAAGAAAAATAAATAAAATAAGAGAGAAAAGACACTAGTTTTAAACTGATAACTTGTGTATCAGACACATTGATGAAGCGTCTATTTACTCTCTCTGAAAAATAAAATAAAATAAAATAAAATAAAATAAAATAAAATAAAATAAAATGACAATTTTCAGGAAAAAATATATGGGACATTATATGGGAAATAAAAAATACATTATTATTTAATAAATAGTAAAATAAATAATAAAATAAAGAAAAAATAAATAAAATAAGAGAGAAAAGACACTAGTTTTGAACTGATAACTTGTGTATCAGACACATTGATAAACTAAAACGTGTATTTAAATAAAATAAAATAAAATAAACAAAATTATAAGCCATAATAAAGAAGATCATTAAATAATAATATAAAATATAAAATAACAGAATAAAATAAAAATATAAAAAGTTAAACGATACAATGATATAAAAACACAATAAAATAAAGTAATACATTAAGAATTAAAGCTATATAAAACAAATAAATTGTATTAAATTAAATAAAAATTAAACACAATAACAAAATCATAATAAAGTAAAAGATTGATGATAAAATAATTATTTAAAATATAATTATATAAAATATTAATTAATTATATAAAATGTAATAAAATAAAAAAATTAAACACAATAAAACACATGATAAAGTAAAACATTAAATAATACGAGAAAATATTAAAATGATCCAATGATATAAAAATACTTTAATAAAATAAATACAATAACAAATAAAGCAATATAAAATAAAATTAAATTTCTCAAATTAAATAAAAAAATTAAACACATTAAATAAACATAAAAAAATAAATCTTTAAATAATAAAAAAGTATAAAATAATAGAATAAAAATATGCGTAAAACACAATAAAAATACAAAAAACACAAAACAAAACTATACATAAATTAATAAAATAAAAATACACAGAACAAAACAAACAAACAAATAAAAACTAACAAATAAACAAATAAATAAATAAAACAAAAAAAAAGCAAAACACCACAAAACAAACAACAAACAACAAAACAAAACAAAACCTAGACATGTGACTCACCGATGTGTCCAGGTACATGTTTTCCTCTAAAGCTCATGCAGATGGTGACGTTGAAGCAGTTGAGATGCTGAGGACCCTCGTGACACTGCGGTACTGTGATGTTTATGGAAACGGGCAGAAAGATGGACACATCCACAGAGATCACTGGCCTCGACCTGACATAAACAACAGCAAAAACGTTCAAGCTACACACTTATGCATGATTATCAGAAAATGCTAGGCACTGACACAAATATAGACTCACCTTAACAAAACCACACTGTCAGCCATGAATGCACCGATCGTCACATCTGATATGAGGCAAAAACAAACAAAAAGAATGTTTTTTTGGAAGGTCCTTTTTTTTTCTTAAATACAGCAGGAAATCTCATGATGCTACACTGTTAGAAAAGAAATTTTCTTTGCAAAAATTGTACCTTTAATCCTAACATAATGTTACAATGCAAATACTGTACACACTTACTAGTACAAATAAAGGTGGAAAAATTATCAAATGTTTTAACCTGTGAATTTACAATTAAAATTATAACTATTACAACAATAATGGGGCGACACGGTGGCTCAGTGGTTAGCACTGTTGCCTCACAGCAAAAAGATTGCTGGTTCGAGTCCCGGCTCGGTCAGTTGGCATTTCTGTGTGGTTTTTGCATGTTCTCCCCTTGTTGGCGAGGGTTTCCTCCGGGTGCTCCGGTTTCCCCCACAGTCCAAACACATGCACTATAGGGGAATTGATGAACTAAATTGACCATAGTGCATGTGTGTGAATGAGTGTGTATGGGTGTTTCCCAGTACTGGTTGCAGCTGGAAGGGCATTCGCTGTGTAAAACATATGCTGGATAAGTTGGCGGTTCATTCTGCCATGGCGACCCCTGATGAAAAAAGGGCTAAGCCGAAGGAAAATGAATGAATGAATGACAACAATAATCAGAAAGTAAAATACAGCTTAAATAATAAAGATAAGGTGAAATCAGTTTAAGTTAGACAAACTAAAATTACTACAAATAAAAATAAGATATATAATAAAATTATCAATGCACAAAAATACAAAAACTTTACATTTAAAATAAATTAATAAAAATAACATGAATATGAATCAGTATTATAGAATCATGTATTTGGAGTTTTGTACAATTACCATTAATTTGCTAACACCATGTAGCAAACTACAATGGAAAAGCAATTAAACTATATTCAGTTGAGGGCAAAATTATTGAAATTACAGACATGTTTACAGTATTTCCTATAATTTTTTTTCTTCTGGAGAAAGTCTTATTTGTTTTATTTCGGCTAGAATAAAAGCCGTTTTTTATTTTTTTTAAATATTGATGATTTTAAGGTCAATATTATTAGCCACCTTGAGCAATATTTGTTTTGGATTGTCTACAAAACAAACCACTGTTATACAATGACTTGCCTAATTACACTAACTTGTCTAATTAACCTAGTTAAGCCTTTAAATGTCACTTTAAGCTGTATAGAAGTATTTTGAAAAATATCTAGTCAAATATTATTTACTGTCATCATGGCAAAGAAAAATAAATCAGTTATTAGAAATGAGTTATTAAAACTATTATGTTTAGAAATGTGTTGTAAAAAATCCTCTCTCCGTTAAACAGAAATTGGGGAAAACATATAAAGGAGGGCTTGTTTATATATATATATATATATATATATATATATATATATATATATATATATATATATATATATATATATATAAAGTTGAAGTCAGAATTATTAGCACCCTTTTTAATTTCTTTTTCTTTTTTAAATATTTCCCAAATGATGTTTAACAGAGCAAGGAAATTTTCACAGTATGTCTGATAATATTTTTTCTTCTGGAGAAAGTCTCATTTGTTTTATTTCGGCTAGAATAAAAGCAGTTTTTAATTTTTTAAAAACCATTTTAAGGTCAAAATTATTAGCCCCTTTAAGCTATATATTTTTTCAATAGTCTACAGAGCAAACCGTCATTATACAATAACTTGCCTAATTACCCTAACCTGCCTAGTTAACCTAATTAACATAGTTAAGCCTTTAAAAGTTACTGTAAGCTGTATAGAAGTGTCTTAAAAAACATCTAGTCAAATATTATTTACTGTCATCATGACAAAGATAAAATAAATCAGTTATTTAGAAATGAGTTATTAAAACTTTTATGTTTATGTGAAGTCTTGTTATATATATATATATATATATATGGTAAAGCATTTGATATTCTCTCTTTGAGTAATTTCTCATTACTTTAAGTAATGGGAGTGTCGGCTCTGGAATTCTGTAAACAAAATGCTTGCCGGCCACAGCAATATGAGTTTAAAAAAGACAGAATGTGTCAATAAACGCCTAAGAAAATTAAGAAAACATTCCTCGCATTAGCACAGCATGAAACATCTCCATCATACACTGTAAAAATATCTGTTAATTAACAGTTCCTGTATGTTGTGATTCACAAGTGTTTTCAGATTATTCACGGTTGTGAATTGCATTATGGGATGTTGATCTCTGCTCTGTCGACTTTTAATGTTGAAAAGTCAACTCTACAGTTTAACACTTTTATTAACTTTTTAGTAGTTTGAAGTAATATAATGTAGAAGAAATAATATAGAGAGAAATAAGTTTGTAAAATAACAGAAAATGTACTGGCAGCTTATTATAAGGTTTTTGTAGTCTAATATACAACACCAACCCAGACAATATATCACTCTAAACTATTAAAAATGTTAATAAAAGTCACTTTTTAAAAAAAATGTTCAAGGTTAAAAGTTTGGAAAGAAAGATCAAGATCCTGTAATGCAACTCCAAAGCATAAATAAATACAGAATACTGCTAATTTGCGGATATTTTTTACAGTGACACAAGAAAGATGCTGGGTTCATAACACCATTGTTGGACTGTCTTAAGGACATTAAATCCTGGTTGGCACTACATTTTTTAATGTGCTATGAAGAAAAGACAGAAGTGGTGGTATTTGGATCCGGGGGAAGTCAGGATTGTCTGGATCTTGGTGTGTTAAATCCTTTTGTAAAACCTAACATAACCTGGGTGTCATTATGGATAGTGACTTCAAACTGGATAAACAGATTCATTCAGTAATTAAAGCTTGTTTTTTCCAGTTGAGGCAATTATCCAAAGTAAAGTTTTTTCTGTCTTTTAACTTTGAAAGAATTAGACATATTTTTATCTCAACTCGGCTAGATGATTGTAATGCCCTCTATGTGGGTATTAGCCATTCCTCCCTAACTCGTCTAACTGCTCGTTGGCTGACGGGGACACGCAAATGGAAACACATTACACCCATACTGGTTTCTCTTCACTGGCTTCATGTACAGTTTAGGATACATTTTAAGATTCTAGTTTTGGTGTTTAAATTCCTAAATGGACCAGCACCAAGATACCTGTCTTCATTAATTCAGTTGTACACTCCATCAATGGCACTTACAGTAGATGTGCTGATCAGTTACTTTTGGCTGTTTCACGAACAAGGTTAAAAACCAGGTGAGACCGTGCCTTTGCAGTTGTTGCCCCTAAACTCTGGAATAATTTGCCTCTTCATGTAAGGCAGCTCACAATCCTTTCTGTTTTTAAATCTAGTCTTAAAACCCATTTTTACTCTTTGGCTTTTAATACCATATGAGAGTCTTACAGTATGTCTGTTGTATTTGTCTTTTGTTTTAGATGGTGTATGTGTGTACAGCACTTGTTGTTTTTAAAAAGCGCTTTATAGATAAACACTGACTTGACAAGATGAGTCTTTTGGCAGTTTTTACATGACCTTCAGACAATCACGTTACAATGAATCCCTCGTGTCATGAGTTACACATTGAAGAAGTTTCCAGAACGAAGATGTTGCTAAAAACCTGACGTGTTCTATGTGGAGATCGCAGAAAGACCAATGTAAGTGGTCTGGCAGCCACTGTGGTTTCTCACTGAATGTGGTCAGGTTTGATCTAGTTAATTCGGAAACATTCTCAGTGCTCATTGGAGTGCAACTAGCCAAGTGTCTCAAGTCAAGCCAAACCTGGATATCCGTTTCCATCCATGTCCACATTGCCGGATATTGACTGGCCGAACATTTGGAGGGTGGGGTTGATGCTCCGTCCAGACAATCTCTGCATATGATCAGGTTGAGGGAAAAAAATCACATCAATCACTCATAAATCATCCACACAGTTCAACACTTTCCACATCCCATTAAATATTTTCACTAATTAAATTATGCTCGTGTGCAGCCATCTCTCGGCTTCATTTAAGGCATTTCCTCAACAAAGAAAAGCATGGAAAATGCCAAAGAAGATTTAATCTGGACCTACTGGTTACTAAACGTTCAATCGACCTGTTATAAATTATGAGCTAGAAGGTATCTCTAATAAACAAGCGATGTATTGCCAATTAAAACAGTCGATTAAAAAGAAAAGGGAGAAACAAATGAAGACTATTGGTCTGCAGCATGTAGTACTGGTGAAGGGCAGTAATAACATAAAAAAGCATAACATTCAATTAAACAAAATTCAAATAAAGCATGCAATAAAATGTAAAAATCAAACAAAAAAATCTAGCATACACTAAAAATATGATTCATTTGATTTACTAGATTTTTTAAGCCAAGTGGTTGCAAACAATTTATATGGGATGAATTTAAACAAACAAATTAAGTTTGAACATTATTACATTTAATTTATTTGTTTAAAATTAGCCCATATAAACTGTTTGCCACTTATTTAGTAAATCCAATGAATAATTTATTTCAGTGTAAATGTAAAATAAATAAAAATAAAATAAATGTAAATAATTAGGGATGCCCCAATATCTGATTCTGAATGCAAAATTAAAAATTCAGAATGCACTTCAAAAACTCAAAACTAAAATGCTTTGTTCGGTGCAGCAACAAGCCATTGAAATAAATGGGTTTCATAGCGCAGCGCTTTCCAGGTCTGGTGTGAAAGCTGCTTCAAATCATGCAGTGATATAAAACGCCATTTTCGGCCAAATTAAATTAAATTAAATTAAATTACTAAAAAAAAAAAACAATTTAAATAAATAAAATAAAATAAAATAAAATAAAATAAAATAAAATATTTTTTTTCAAAATATAAAATTTTCGGCCAATAATTTTCAGTGGCCAAACATAAATTAAATTGTGCAACAGTGCATTAAATTAAATTAAATTAAATTAATGACCAAATAACTTCAGCAGTAAATACAAATAAAATAAAATAAATAAATAAAATAAAATAACCAAAACTAAACAATACAAGCAGTTGACCAAATAACTTCAGTAAAATGTGGCTGGTTACCATTGAGTACTTGTTAACTATTCCTCTGGCGTCCCCATGGTAGATGTAAACAGCTCCCCCATAGTCATCCTCTTCAGGAGCTCCGATCGCCACATCTGAGGTACAAAAGACAAGCCAAAAACTCAATAAAGGATTCCAGCATCAGAGGGACTTTAAAACCCTTCTTTTGTTGTGACTCAACCTGTGTCATTGACTATAACGTCTTAGTTGATGTATCATTGAACTAACAAAATGTAAAGTCACTCTTGGCTTTTATTCGGTATCTTATTGAAGTAAATTAATTAGAGTAAATTACAGTCTGGCAAGTAACAATCATAGAAATGTAGAAATGAATGGAATAGTGTGTACCCGGCTTAAAAGAGACTGCCAGAGACCTACGCCTGGAACAGAAACACAGGGGGTGGATTTGTGTGTGTCAGGACCCCAATAAATGCCTGTTTGCTTTAGGCCCATCTCTGTTTGAGCAATGCTCTGCTAAGTCACTTAATGCACGCGTAGGTGTTTTTCAGAGCTCTGTGAAACTTCATGGGGTTCAAACTGCGTCGTAAAAAAGCCCTTGTGCCATGAACAACAGTAGTACACAGTTTGGAAAATTCATAGGCTACTAAAATGACATAAAACTCTGTATATGCTGAAACTGAAACACTATTCATTAACACCTATACAACAGGTACTTCACTGACTTATTTACACTTAAAGGTTCAGTAATTAAAAATATAAAAAAAAATTAAAATTAAAAATATATACACTACCGGTCAAAAGTTTGGGGTCGCTTTTTTCATGTTTTTTTTTTTTTAAAGAAAATTGTTCTGTTCATCAAGGCGGCATTTATTAAATGAAAAAAAAAGGTTAAATACTTATTTATTAAATATTTATTTATTACTTATTGTATGTAGTTTCAAATTAAATTATTACTCGTCATTATTGCTTTTATAACTATTATCATTAATAATAATAATATTAATAATAATAATAACAATATTAATTAATAATAGAGTGATTTCTGAAGGATTATGTGACTGAAGACTGGAGTAATGAAGCTGAAATTCATCTTTAAAATCACTGGAATAAATTATTAAATTAAATTATAAACTACTTTTGAACAGTTATTTTAGAGTACAATAATATTTCACAATTTTACAAATTGTACTGTATTTTTGATTAAATAAATGCAGCCTTGGTGAGCAAAAGAAGCTTATTTTAAAACATTTAAAAATCCTACTGACCCCAAACTTTTGACCGGTAATGTATATATTTTTTAGATGTTAGTATCAGTATGTTTTTAAGGATATCTATAAAATGGTGTGCTACAAAACAGTGTCAAAATCCATGTTTAGAAGATATAAAACTGATATAAACATGTAAAGCTTGCAGTTTGTCACTTCCGTCTGAATGGATGAATGATTTTTTGACGTCACCTCATACAGTTTCTCATCAAATCTTCTGACCAATCATATGCTCTCTAGTATCCAGTGTTGGGTAAGTTACTTTTAAAGAGCAATAAATAACAAATTACTGATTACTATTGGAAAATTGTAATCTGATTAAATTACTAATTACTTACTGTAAAAAGTAATCAGATTACTAATTACTTTACTTTGAAGTTACTTTTAAAACATATAGAACATACCAATAAAAATGCAAAATACACTGCAGCTCTATCAGTAATTTAATATTCACTGAAAAACATTACAATGGGTTGATCACAGCAGCTTGACATATTTAAAAGACTTGAAGAGTTCGCCCAATATTCTCTCATCATTCACTTTTTCCAAACATGTTTGTCATTTTTTTACACAAAAGAAGACAAAAAGAAAACTGTATACCTGTAACCACTGACATCCATAGTATGCAAAAGCACTGCGGTGTTTGGGTGTTCTGTGTTTGTCTGAGGTAATTAGTCTACCGAAATGTGTATGAAGTATGAAGCTGATCGGTCAGTTCTTGTCACGTGACTCGCGGGGTGTGCCTGGGAAATGCGAGCGTGCGCAATATTCGCTCCCAATATGTGCGCACACGCAAAAGACATGTTATGTGAACGGCCCCATTAGAAGCTACGCTTATCTTCACATTCAAAAGATACTTTCACTCCCGATCCTGAAGAAAAATTCAATTTAGCCTGTTTAGGCTGAGTTGGGCCACCGTGTTTTTGGGCTTCGGTGTTCTCTTTGGTGACGAGTACTGTCATAGAATGCTTTCTGTTCTAGTCCTGAACAAGGTGCTGGTCGAAAGTTCTTTAGACTACATTCCACAGCAATAGTTTAGTTTTTACACTCAATGAAATCAAAGTAATGTCTGTATTTCCACTTGAAGAAGCAACCACTCTCGACAGCAGCCATTTCAGCTCACGTTCTCCAGCAATTAAAAGGGGCATGATTATTAACTGGGCGGTTCATTCCGCTGTGGCGACCTCGGAATAATAAAGGGACTAAGCCGAAAAGAAAATGAATGAATGAATGAATGATGATTATTAACTGACGCTGCAGCAGAAAACATGATTTAAAAGAAGCATTTGTTTCTTACAAAAACTATATTTGCAACGCAAGTAATGGAATTACATTGACTTTAGTGACTGTAGTCAAATTACACAAATATAAAATGTAATTGGTTACATTACTGCGTTCCCTAAAAATGTAATTAGAATAAAGTAACGCGTTCCACAATAACACCCAACTCTAGAATCTGACATGCCCCGTCCCCCTTAATGAGCTCGCCCACTCTCACTGGCAGAGCTGTGATAAAATGAAATGCAATTGGCTGTTTTTTTAAGGGGAGGAGCTACTGTATGTCCCACCCTTTCTTCATCTTTCGGCAAATTTCACATAAGAAATTTCACATTTCAAGCACTTCACGAGAGCTTTAAATGGTAAGATTCTCTTCTGGACACTAAGGATGCATTGATTTGGCCAAAAATGCAATATTGTAAAATGTTGATACAGTGTCAAACAACAGTTTCATATTTAAAATTGAAATTTATTCCTGCATTTATTAAACTTTAAATTGATGAAGTCTTCTTCACTCCAGTCTTTTCTTCAGTGCCATTTACATTTAAATTATTAATTTAGTAGACACTTTTATCCAATGAGCATAAAAAAACGCTTCAATTCCACAGAAAAGCAATACAACTGTATGTAAGTGACAAGCCTGGTTAGTTTACCTTTTTTTAAAGGTTTATTTAAGTTTATTTGTTTAGTTTGTGTGAATGTTATTTAAAGGTGACCTATTATGCTGCTTTTTACAAAATGTATAAGTCTGTAGTGTTCCTAGAGTGTGTATATGTGAAGATTTAGCTCAAAATGCCACACATACAGTTGAAGTCAAAATTATTAGCCCCCCTTTGATTTTTTTTTTTTTTATATTTCCCAAATGATGTCTAACAGAGCAAGGAAATTTCCACAGTATGTCTGATAATATTTTTACTTCTGGGGAAAGTCTTATTTGTTTAATATAGGCTAGAATACAAGCAGTTTTTAATTTTTTAAAATCCATTTTAAGGTCAAAATTATTAACCCCTTCAAGCTATATATTTTTTCGATAGTCTACAGATCAAACCATTGTTATACAATAACTTGCCTAATTACCCTAACCTGCCTAGTTAACCTGATTAACCAAGTTAAGCCTTTAAATGTCACTTTAAGCTGTATAGAAGTGTCTTGAAAAATATCTAATCAAATATTATTTACTGTCATCACGGCAAAGATAAAATAAATCAGTTATTAGAAATGAGTTATTAAAACTATTATGATTAGAAATGTGTTGAAAAAAATCCTTTCTCCGTTTAACAGAAATTGGGGAAAAAAATAAACAGGGGGGCTAATAATTCTGACTTCAACTGTATAATCTTTTATAACTCTCTAAAACTGACCCTTTTAGGCTTTGATCCGAATTGTGCTGCATTGGAGACTGTTGCTTTAAATTCAAATGATATTGAGCTCTTTTTAAAAGAGGGCGGAGCTACGAATGAGTGTGTGTCAGCATAGTGGCAGATTCAAAAATAAGACTAATGTCCGATGCTAATGTAACAGAGTGAGTAATACATCCTTTCATTTTGACTCATTTTATTTATTTATTTTTTAATTAATGAAAGTGAAGATAATTTGCATTATTTTGTTATTTGCTATTCTATAATTGTTTACCACTATTATTATTCAGTTTGTTATGCTAAGGTACTAAATATTAAGTTGTAATGTTACGTTGTAAATATTATTGAGTTATGAACTTCACAATTTTGTTCCTACTGTTTATGGTTGTGCAATGGTGTTTGGGTAGCGGAACAAAGTTTTGGGGTGTTGTTTGAGGCATTAACATTAGCATAGCGCTTCTGGGTTTCTCAAGAGAATACATGTGCTGAAATGGTCAGTCGCACGGTTCTCCATCTCTCATCCATACACATCGTTTTGCTCAGTGTGTATTGAAGACCGAGAGAGAGAGAAGCTGATGTCCAGTTGCTCCACAGCGGTTTATTATTTTTTTCAGAAGTCGTCGTGGGTTTTGTGAAGTGGGAGTTCCGAATTGTCTATGCTACACCAATAAGGGAGAGATGGTCACTAATGGGCGGGGCATTCTCCCTCTGATGACATGTACAAATAGAGAATGTCAATCAAAGTGTTTCTGCAGACTGTTTTTATCAAGTATGATTATAAAAAATAAAACTAACACAATTTTACCATAAGAAACTGGTTAAATTCACACGCTCCTGCCACACAACAGTGTTTAAGCCCCTTATAAAAGGGATTTTAGCATAATAGGTTCCCTTTAAATCTCTACTATGAAGAACTAGTAAACTTGTGTTAACTTCTCCTAAGAGAATTCAAGTCTTCATTTTGCTGCCCACATGCCTCCTGTTCACGAGCTGATATACATTTATACCCAATAAGGAGCAGGTCAAATGGAGTCAGGTTAACCTTGTGTAACGTCTTTATGGTTACAGCCTCCTAAAGGACAACTTACTGCCACGCTGAGCCCTAAACAGATGCGTCTCAATACACACGAGTAGAAGTCATACAGCATATTTTGATTGTTTAAATGGGTCTCTTGTTCAGAAGTCTCCGTCCTACACCGGAAAGATTCCCTTCCTGTTTAACCCGACACATCTGTCTCCACTTATCAGATATTCCTCAGGCCTTTTTAATTAGCTCTTATTTCTTACAGTCTTTTACATCCGCAATGATGCATGTGTTTGATCTGTTCATTATGGGATGGTCAGAAACATTCAGTATGAGTATGAGGATAGCTGATAGTTCATGCAAACATCACCAAAAAACATCACATATATACTTTTATACATACATTTGAAGTCAGAATTAATAGCCCTCCTGAATTATTAGCCCTCATTTATATATTTTATTCTCCAATTTCTGTTTAACGGAGAGAAGATTTCTTTCAGCACATTTCTAATCATAATAGTTTTAATAACTCATTTCTAATAACTGATTTATTTTATCTTTGCCATGATGACAGTAAATAATATTTGACTAGATATTTTTCAAGACATTTAAAGGCTTAACTAGATTAATTAGGCAAGTTAGGGTCACTCTCAGAAAAAAAGCTACACGATGGTACAAATAATGTTCCTTAAGGAATAGTTTTGTATCTTTGTAAATGTTGTACCTTATATGGTACAGAAAAGACCTCATATAATACTGCTCTGTACCTTTTACGGTACAATTGAAATGAAGGTACACAATTGTTCTCATAAAAAAGGTACATAAGTGTTGGACAACTCCTTTATTACAAGGTCTATGAAAATAAATATGACTGGAAAGGCAAAGTGATTTATGAATAATTTCCATATTAAAACATGAATCATCATTTAAAAGCATATGCTTAAAGAAACTCATAAACATTAAGTTCTATAAAACAAAATAACTGGTAAAACAAAACTACAGGTACTGTAAACTAAACATTTAAGACATTTTTATAAACATTTTCTGATAAGTACATTTTCATTATTGATATCCGCACCTTTTGGCGTTTGCTTTCCACTACTTTAGTATTGTAAAACTAATCAAACATTGTTCATAACTCAATACAATACTTTTACATAATTCTATTTCTGTTTGAAAATGAAGTAAATTAAATGAACTTTTAGATGATTACAAAGGTATTGTGTGAAAACTGGAGAAAAGTTTTATATTGTACATGGGAGAAAGTACTGCGGTAACATTTTTGTGAAAAGTGTTGTGAAATGTTTAGCCAAAAATAGATCTTTTGTGTGATGTTAAAGTATTTTTATTCTTTATTGTAAATGTAAAAGGTGCATTTACTCAAAAAGAAACTTTTTAAAAACATTGTTTAAAAATGTATTTGATGTTTTATATTTACTGAAAATAAATTGCTGCGTTTTTGGTTAAAGCAAAATGCCTTTAAACAGTTCTTGAAGGAACACTGTTAAGGTACAAAGTGTCTTGTCACTGTAGTGGTACCTTCATGGATCAGATTTGTACCTTAGATGAAGCTACAATATTGTATCTGCAGGGTTTAAAAACCAAATGTACATTTTGGTTTCCCATGGTACAAATCATGTCCTTAAAGGTACAAACTTCAGTGGTACAAATTTGTTTTTGTTTTTTTGTCTTAAGATACAATTCTGTTCCATAAAAAGGTACTGCCCCAGTGACAGTACCTTGACAGTACCTGCCCCAGAGACAGAATGTTGTACCTTCTTTGGTACATAGATACTGTGAAAAATTCCTTGCTCTGTTAAACATAATTTGGAAAATATTTGAAATAGAGAAACAAATTCACAGGAAAGCTAATAATTTTGACTTCAATGAGATATATATATATATATAAATGCAATTAAGCCATGCATTAGTTAAAGAGTGAAACAGATAGGGTTACAAAACAGGGTTTCTGAGATTTAAATCTACTTTTTTCATGTTACTTGAAAACAATACGTGTCTGTCTCAGTGGAAAATCATTTTTCTAATACGCGCCTTCATGATCATTTGAAATCAATGGAATATTCCAGATTTAACATACTTAAATTCATTCATTCATTTTTTTTTTTGGCTTTGTCCCTTTATTAATCTGGGGTAACCACAGCAGAATGAACCGCCAACTTATCCAGTATATGTTTTACACAGAGGATGCCCTTCCAGCTGCAACCCATCACTGGGAAACACCCATACACTCTCAATCACACACATACACTACAGCCAATTTAGCATACCCAATTCACCTACCGTATAGCGCATGTCTTTGGACTTGTGGGGGAAACCGGAGCACCCGGAGGAAACCTACGCCAACACGGGGAGAACATGCAAACTCCACACAGAAATGCCAACTGACCCAGCTAGGGCTCGAACCAGCGACCTTCTTGCTGTGAGGCGATCATGCTACCAACTGCGCCACCGTGACACTCATACTTAAATTGCACAGCGTTATTATTTAAGCATTTACAGCTGTGTTAAGAAGTTTGAGGTTTATTTAAGTGCAATATTTTTAACACTACTAAAGGCGACACTGTGGCTCAGTGGTTAGCACTGTCGCCTCACAGCAAGAAGGTTGCTGGTTCGAGCAGCATGTTCTCCCTGTGTTGGCGTGGGTTTCCTCCGGGTGCTCCGGTTTCCCCCATAGTACAAACACATGCGCTAGGTGAATTGGATGAACTAAATTGACCGAAGTGTATGAGTGTGTGTGAATGAGTGCATGGGTGTTTCACAGTACTGAGTTGTCGCTGGAAGGGCGTAAAACATATGCTGGAATAGTTGGTGGTTCATTCCGCTGTGGCGACCCCTGATAAATAAGGGACTAAGCTGAAGGAAAATGAATGAATGAATGTTGCACTGCTAGTTTTCAACCTTAAAATACCTCTTTTCCACAATATTGTTCTGTCTCATGTAAAAGTACTTGTATAGTCTGTCTTAGGTTATGTGTATAGTT
This sequence comes from Danio kyathit, assembly GCA_903798195.1. Classification (NCBI taxonomy): domain Eukaryota; kingdom Metazoa; phylum Chordata; class Actinopteri; order Cypriniformes; family Danionidae; genus Danio; species Danio kyathit. The sequence goes on from LR812531.1 coordinate 56,289,608, forward strand.
AAGTATGTAGATGTATAGTTGATATATTTAGATTATCACTCCGGTATGTTAGTTATGAATAGGTTTAAAACAGCTCTTAAGTCCAGTGTTGTGTTCATATTTATGATTATGTCTATTAATGTAGCACCTGGGTCCTACTATACATGACATTTCATTTCACTGTATGTCCACACATGTAGTAGAATGACAATAAAGCTCAACTTGACTCGATTTTTGTGTAAACAATAAATTATCTATGCAGGATTCTTTGTTAATTAGAAAGGTCACTTGTGATATCATGCATGACTTTACTGTAATGTTTGGTCAATTTAATGCATTCTAACTGAGAATTAATCTTACAGACTTGCTAAAATTCCATGCAGAAAATTAATTTATGCTAAATGATTGTACTTGAGGTTTGTGTCATCACTTTGAGTGCAAACTGGCGTCATACACTGACCTTGATAGCCGTCGTCATCGATGTCCCCGAGAGACGTGATGCACTCTCCAAAATGAGCATTATATGCATTATCACCATTCAATATTGCAACTTCCTCCATTACTCCCTGAACAAACAAGAGAAATAAACACATAGCATTTGATCTCAAAGTCTGACAGGATGCATGAAAATAGCACAAAACTGCATTAACACTGAGATTACGAAAAGTTGGAGGCATTAACATTTTGTTTATGATAAAAAATGGATAGTTAACCCCCTAAACAACTATTCTGCCATCATTTACTCACCCTTGACTTGCACAAAACCAGTTTGAGTTTTTTGTTCTGTTAAGCACAAAATAAGACACTCTGAAGAATGTTCAAATCCTGTAACCATTGAGATTCATAGTAAAAAAACAAACACTATGGAAGTCATTGTTTACCGGTGAGCAACATTTTTCCAAATATCTTCTTTTAAGCTTGACAAAACAAAGCAAACAAATCTATTGTTACTAGTCAATGGTTACTTGTTTTGTTGAGCACAAAAGAAGATATTTTGAAGAATGTTCGAAACCTGTAACCATCGACATTCATAGTAAAAAAACAAATACTATGGAAGTCAATGGTTACCGATGTGCAACATTCTTCCAAATATCATCTTTTGAGCTCAAAAGAAAAAAATTATCTATTGTTACTAGTCAATGGTTAATTGTTTTGTTGAGCACAAAAGAAGATATTCTGAAGATTGTTCAAAACCTGTAACCATTCACATCCATAGTAAGAAAAACAAATACTATGGAAGCTAATAGTTACTAGTTTCCAACACTTCCAAATATCTTCTTTTGTGCTCAACAGAACAAAAAAAAAAAAATCGATTGTTACTAGTCAATGGTTACTTGTTTTGTTGAGCATAAAAGAAGATATTTTGAAGAATGTTCGAAACCTGTAACCATTCACATCCATAGTAAAAAAAAAAACAAATACTATGGAAGTCAATGGTTACCGATGTGCAACATTCTTTCAAATATCTTCTTTTGAGTACAACAGAACAAAAATTCTATTGTTACTAGTCAATGGGTACTTGTTTTGTTGAGCATAAAAGAAGATATTTTGAAGAATGTTCGAAACCTGTAACCATTGACATTCATAATAAGAAAAAATTTATACTATAGAAGTCAATGGTTACTGATGTGCAACATTCTTCCAAATATCTTCTTTTGAGCTCATCAGAACAAAAAATAATCTATTGTTACTAGTCAATGGTTACTAGTTTTGTTGAGCACAAAAGAAGATATTTTAAAGAATGTTCGAAACCTGTAACCATTGACATTCATAGTAAGAAAAACAAATACTATGGAAGTCAATGGTTACCAATGTGCAACGTTCTTCCAAATATCTTCTTTTGAGTACAACAGAACAAAAAAATCTATTGTTACTAGTCAATGGTTACTTGTTTTGTTGAGCACAAAAGAAGATATTTTGAAGAATGTTCGAAACCTGTAACCATTGACATTCATACTGTAGTAAGAAAAACAAATACTATGGAAGTCCATGGTTACTGGTGTGCAACATTCTTCCAAATATCTTCTTTTGAGTACAACAGAACAAAAAAAATAATCTATTGTTACTAGTCAATGGTTACTTGTTCTGTTGAGCACAAAAGAAGATATTCTGAAGAATGTTCGAAACCTGTAACCATTGACATTCATAGTAAGAAAAACAAATACTATGGAAGTCAATGGTTACCAATGTGCAACATTCTTCCAAATATCTTCTTTTGAGCTCAACAGAACAAAAAAAAATCTATTGTTACTAGTCAATGGTTACTTGTTTTGTTGAGCACAAAAGAAGATATTTTGAAGAATGTTCGAAACCTGTAACCATTGACATTCATACTGTAGTAAGAAAAACAAATACTATGGAAGTCAATGGTTACCGGTGTGCAACATTCTTCCAAATATCTTCTTTTGAGTACAACAGAACAAAAAAAATTATCTATTGTTACTAGTCAATGGTTACTTGTTCTGTTGAGCACAAAAGAAGATATTTTGAAGAATGTTCGAAACCTGTAACCATTCACATTCATAGCAAAAAAAAAAGAAAATACTATGGAAGTCAGTGGTTACCGATGTGCAACATTGTTCCAAATATCTTTTTCTGTGCTCAACAGAACAAAATAAAAACTCAAACTGGTTTGGAACAAGTCAAGGGTGGAAAAATGATGGTTAAATGTTCTTTTTTGGGTGAACTATCCCTTTAAGTAACAAATTAGTAAGATCCAAATATCCAGTTAAGTCATATGGCCAAAAAGACATTAAAAAACCCCCACTGAATTTGTTCAAGTATTTGTCAAGTTTGATCCTTGTCAAGTTTGTACAAAGGGAGAATGTCAATTTAAAGCGTGATTATAAAAAATAAAGCTGGTTATATTCACACACTGCTGCCACACAACTGTGTTTAAACCCCTTATAAAAGTGATTTTAGCATAACAGCTCCCCTTTAAGTCTTGTTCGTTCATTAAAAAGTACCACAGCTGTATGCTGAACTCACGTTGCCACTGCTGAGGTAAACAGAAACCTGGCCTTCGTCCCGGATCTCGCTGTGCATTGGTGCTCCCACCAGCAAGTCCGACAGTCCGTCCGCGTTCAGGTCAACTGCACACAATGAGGAGCCAAAGTAAGAGCCCATCTGAAACCAAGCCGAGCCAAGAGCAAACGGTCAGATTACATCACTCCTCCATAAGATGCATTATCATTGAGTTGCCTTTAGAGAAAGTCAAGCAATGATTTAAGTACGTGCCCTTCTCCAACATACATAAAGATGCAAGATTAACGAGACATATTTTATGCTAAAAACCTACATTTCTGTCCATTTTCTCATACAATTATAGTCCAAACATTTGGTCCAACTTCATATTATGTGGCCTTAATTACTATGTACTTCAATCAAAATATAAACACAACGTACTTAATGTGCTGATAATGTATTGCAGAACACTGCTGGTACTCTTGAGGTGGTATACAGGTAAGGTTTGTCCTCATGGGTAGTTTAAGAGTGGGTTAACGTGTAAGATATGGTCAACAGTGTAATTATAAATGTACTTACTGAAATTAATTAGAGATGTAATTACATTCAGCTATTTAATTAACCATAAGTACAATGTAAACACATGTATTCACACAACAAGTACGACACTATTTTCAGTCTAAGTTATTAGTTAAGGCCACTTTATATAAAATGGGAGCAAAGATTGTCTTTCTTTCTTTAGATTTTTACTAAATATGCAATACACATTTTTTTTTTGAGTATCATATTTATACAGCAGACTTTAATGGCACATGATTTAGTGGAAACAGAGAGAACTGAACTGCTATTTTCTTCTATTCAACAGAGATGTGCAATTTGGTTCAAATGTTTATACGGTCAAAAAATGTAAGAAGAAATTCTTGAAATACACTCAAATGTGACAATATAACCAGCATCATATAAAGTTAATCACATGTGAACCATAAGCTAAAGGTGGACACTTGTACAATTATAATAATAAGCTTTTTACTGGCTAATAAAGTTCAATAACCAAACGAAGGAGAGCAGGAAGTAGACATTCTTGGTCATGATGATCAATACAGGGACAGTAGTTTTTGTCAAAATTTACTCTCTCTCCACTTGTTCCAAAGCTGTTTGAACTTCTTTCCTCTGTTGAACACAGAATAAGATATTTTGCAGAATGTTGGAAACTGGTAACCATTGTCTTCCATAGTATTTTCCATTCCTACAATGAGAGTCAGTGGTTACCGTTTTTATAGCATTTTTCAGTATATTTTCATTTGTGTTCAACAGAAGAAAGAAACTTAATCAGGTTTGGAACAAGTTGAGAATGAGTAAATGCTTAACAAATTTACTAAAGGTATGAACCTACACTGGTCTCACGGTTCGGTTTCGATTATCATGCCATCGATTCGGTCCAATTCGATATCTCAGTGCATTGACAATGCTTTCCATACACACTATTATATTTTACTTTACAGGCGCTGTTCACTGATGAGTGACACTGATAAACGGCAGTGGCGCAGTGTTGCCAGACTGGCCGGCTTTGGATAGGCATTTCAGCGAGTTTTGGATAGTTTTTGGGCTGGAATCAGTCAGCTACATCTGGCAACACTGCAGCGTCGATCACAGCTGATCCATGATAGACGCGGTGGAGAAAACTCGAACATTCGTGTCTGTATCCCGCTGTAACAGCCGACAGGAGACGAAAAGTCACTTCAGCTTCTGCGTTTTAAGTAGTTGGAGCATAGTAAATACTTGCGCTCGCCTCCCTCGCCATAGTAAGCTATGGTGACATAGCACATATGAGATCAATGACGTCAGTACACAATAACCGGTTACGATTATTACTGAACCGATACCAAATTGTCCGCGTCTGCATCGCGGTGCACAGAAGAAACAATTAATTTTGACACCCCTAAAATTTACATTTTGGGGTGAACTATCCCTTTAAGAGGGCTTAGAAATGTGTATATCATATAATGCAGTAGATTTCATAGCATTAGGCCTCGTTTACACTAATACGTTTTAGTTTTAAAACGCATACATTTTGCTACTGTTACACCATCTGTCCATACTACGCCGGAGTTTTCAAGGCCTGAAAACAAAATGTTTTAAAAACGCTGAAAAGGCCATTTTGGTTTTAAACCGCTGCTGCTCTTTGTCAGTAACTATGTTTCCATCTAAAAATGCGAATTAACTGTATGCGCAAAACTGGAATATTGCATAAAAGACGTGCGAATGAAGCAGCGTTTCCATCCAACGAGTCAAAGCGAACAAAATCGTCAGTTCCTGATTAACTGGCGCTAAATATCAACAGTAAAAACTGAATTTGCTGCGATAAAAGAAGCTGCGTGAATCTTTCGTTTGAAGGTGTGAGATGCGGAGCACAGACGCTCTTGATTCTGGAGGTCATTAATAATATAACAACACTAATACTGAACGGTATTGCTGGTTTGTCCATTCACACACATTTTTATCATCACATGATCTCTTATAACAAAGTCACATGATCTTTTTAAATGCGCACACTGGACTTTGTGCGGTAAAAGTGTTTCCATCGCAGTTTATGCGCATCTTTTCTCATCGAATAAAAAGTTTATCCTACTCAGTGATGCGCATGTTTTTTATACGCATTTTTCAAAAGTTATGCGCATCTTGGCGTTTCCATCAACCTGTTTTTTATGCTCATATCCAAAATGTGCATAAAAATAGGTGGATGGAAACATAGCTAGTGTGGATGGGGGAAAACGGAGACATATGAAAATGGAGGCGTGGCTACAGACATTCGCCTTGTCTGATGTTATCTGGCTTTTTCTCAATATTAAGTGCACAAAGTTCAGTCTCGCATCCTTTCCTTGTAAGTTCAGACTTTGCAAGTTTGATATGGAAAACCAACTACTTTACTACTTTATAACGTCATTCACATCCCATCTTAATAATAAAATGAAAACATGATATAAGGAACTGGCTATTTTAATTTTGATATTAACAACTTCACAGACACTAAAAATATTGAGGCGTTGTGTAGCTGCATATTTATATGAGCGTCATCTTCACTGTATGCATATTTATAACAAAACGAATTCATAACATAACTGCCTCCTTTCATTTTCATTGAAAAATATGAAACATATCGTGTCTCTTTTGCTGAATATCAGTTTTAATAATCAACAATGGCCATTATAAAAGTATAATGTACAATAAGTTTATGCAATATAGGAAATAAAGGCAAGCAATCAGTCAAATGTGCAGTATATTCGTGGTTACATAAATTAATATATTAACCTATCTTTGCCCTCAGCCAAAACACATTACCTGAGAACAAGTAATAGATTCAAAGACCGAGGAGTCATTAGATAAACACAAGATTAATTAAATATCAGGATTAACAACTTTAGTGAGATGACGTCCAGTGGTAGATCCTTGATGAACTGTTCGACGTACGCTGATCTAATCTGGGGAGGTGTGCTCAAAGCACCCGCTGACTGCCTGGAGCTCAGACCTCTGCATATGCTGCAGCGCATGCAAGAGTTTGTGTGTGGTCACGTGATATGCGTTTTCAACGGTGTAGTGTGGACGGAGATCACGCCAGATGAAGCGCCAGTGTGGAGGTGGATCATTTTCATTCTAAAATGCTGTTTTAAAACTAAAACGTATTAGTGTAAACGGGGCCTTAGTAGGACATTAATGATGCCTTTGGTCTTTTAAGGACCGCCGTTCACTACATGCATTCATGCAAATATCTCTTTCTGTGCTTTTTCGATAAATTATGATTCATTACAAACACATTTGAATAAAACAAACCTAAACATACACTGAAAAAAATGATTTTGCTGCCTGTTCAGGCTACCTTTTTAAAATGAGCTTAAGCAACACAATTCTTGAGACTTTTTTTGTGACAACTTAATTGTTTTATGTTCAATCCACTTAAATGTGTTAAGGTAACTTAATCGATTTGTGTTGGAACAACCTGAAAGAGTTGGGGAACCCTGCATTGTTTACAGTGAACTCACCATTTTCCCTGAGGCTTGAAAGATCTTCACAAGAGCGGTTCCCTCAATTCTGAAGACGTAAACCTAAAATATGAATAACAATATAGCTTAATGTTATAAACAAATCCACTGATCCAATTTCAGCAAGGCCACTCACTTTTCCTCCACCGCTGTCTTGAGGAGCTCCAGCCGCCACGTCTATTGTGTTCGGGGAGGAAAAGTGTCCTGCAGTCACGGCATAACCTTAAAAACACAGAAATCTGTGATAGACTGACTGGAGCACACAGTATTGAAGCAGTTGGTAATATCAGAGCAGGTTTTACCGAGGTAACTGTATCTGTGAGGGCTCAGGTCGTCTTGATTAAGGTTGTAGTGAGTATTGGATGTCATGTTAAACACTTTGACCGTTCCGGTCCAATAGTAAGAACCAGGTGCACCCATAACAACCAGCTCCTAGAAAACAACAGTATAATGAGACATGAGATTGACCGTCAACTTTCTCAAAAGGCTGCAGAACATTTTCTTACTGCTGAAAAAGTGACATTTGAAGCTAGAGGAGAAAAACACAGGGCTGTTGGCGAGGCTCTGGTCAACCAAAAGCCACAAACGATGTTGTATTATCTGCTGGTAACCCAAGCGTGAGTTGGAAGAGCGGCTGTCGTTCTCCAGCTTTGATCACTCAATGGAGACTTAAGCTGAAGGAGAACTCAAGCCTTTGAACTGGTTTAATTGCTCCACAACATCACTCTTCAAATAAGACAAGTCATTCTGCTTTATATGAGGGCCAGCACTGAGCACAACAAAAGGCTGAGGAGAAAAACAAATCTCAAATTCTCTATAGCGTAATGTATTTATGTGAAATTGTACAAGTGTTCTGAACAGATATACAATGTAAACTTGTTAATTAATGACTTGTACTTAAATTGAACAGTTGAATTTCTGAAATGAAAGAAATAAAAATCCATCAATTCGACAATTCAGGATTGTTTTCTATTAATATATTTCTAGAAATATGTTTATTTTGACCAGTGGTAAATTTAATTATTAATGAATAAATAAATGAACAATTTGCAACAAATATGTTTTGTCCTTATTTTTATTGACAAAATGAACACTCATTTTGACAATAAAATTGTGTTTTAAATATATAAAAATATATAAAATAAAATATATTTTAAAAAATAAATAAAAATAAGTTTTTCAGTTATTAAATCAAATAAACATTTTTTATCATGGGTGTAATTTTTATAACTAGACAGCACCTTTTTAGTAAAGTCTTTAAACTGTATTAAATGCTCCACAATGTCTTCAAATAAGTCATTCTGTTTTATATGATGGCCATCACTGAGCACAACACATGGCTGAGGAGCAAAAATCTCAAATTCTCTATAGAGGAATGTATTTTCTGTGATATTGTATACATGTTTCTGAACATATTTAAACTTGTTAATCAATGACATATACTTAGTTTAAACAGTTTAAAATTATATTTTAAAAATGCAACAATTAGAAAATTCAGGCTTTTTTTCAAGTTACATATTTGTATAAATACATTTGAAGTCAGAATTATTCGCCCCCCTTTGAATTGTTTTTTCTTTTTTAAATATTTCCTAAATGACGTTTAAGAGCAAGGAAATTTTCACAGTATGTCTGATAATATTTTTTCTTCTGGAGAAAGTCTTATTTGTTTTATTTCGGCTAGCATAAAAACAGTTTTTAATTTTTTAATAACCTTTTTAAGGTCAATATTATTAGCCCCTTTAAGCTATATATTTTTTTATAGTCTACAGAACAAACCATCATTATACAATAACTTGCCTAATTACCCTAACCTGCCTAGTTAACCTGATTAAGCCTTTAAATGTCACTTTAAGCTGTATAGAATGTCTTGAAAAATATCTAGTCAAATATTATTTACTGTCTTCATGGCAAAGATAAAATAAATCAGTTATTAGAAATGAGTTATTAAAACTATTAATTTGCAATAGCAAATTTATTGGCAATAAAATTGGGTTTTAAATATAATTTAAAAAAATATCTAAAATATATTAAATAAAATATATATTTTTAAAAATGTATATAATAAAATCTTTTTTTTTTTTCAGGTAAAATACTACAAATAAACATTGCCTTCATGAGCACTTAAATTTATACAGACCCATTTGTATCATGGGAGTCATTTTTATAACTACAAGTCATCAATTTCATACCGTTTATATTGTCTTCCTATTAAAGACTTTATAGAGATGTCTCTATAGAGAAATGTATTTTATGTGAAATTGTACAAATGTTTCTGAACGGATATACAATGCACACTTGGTAATCAATGACCTACACTTAACTAAAATTAATTTCTGACACTAAAGATATAGATTTTTTCTATTAATATATTAATAGATTTATATATTTATTTTGACCAGTGTTGCTTTTGCCAATAAATGGCTTGACAAATAGAAACTTGACAGGCCTGTTGTGCCATTAACATGACTGAAACACAATGCAGCGGATTACAACAAAAATTACTGTTGGTTAGTCTTTATCCTTTTGACAACATTTTTGTCTTTTCTTTTTACATCAAAAATAATGCACGTTTCTTCATTAGATAAGCAGATCGGGGTGTGCAGTCCCGTTACTTGTCAAGTTTCAGTTTGTGTCAAGCTATATTGTGAAAATGAACATTTTTCAACACTTTTTATTGACGAAATTAACGCAGATTTTTATTTGATTTTAATATTGCATAACATTACAGGCTTTTTATTTGACAGTTCTTCGAAAAATCCTTATAAAGAAAATGGAATGGAAAAATACTTGTAAAATCAAAGCCACTAAAACATTGGTCAAGGCTGATTTACGCGTCCGCTAGTTCACTTGAGTGCACGCAGCAACTGTGATGTCATCACGGTGTTTGCAGAGGTTCAATTTGGGTGCGCACGACATGATTTCGGCTAGCGGAGCGCACAAAACTTTTTGAGACTCGAGCGAACAGTTTGTGCGGCGCCGCGTTTCATTTGAGTTTACTTTGAGATTTTGTCTGAAACTGGTACACCTGTACACACATCTTTACGATCTGTCCATGTGTGAGGGGTAACCAGATGACTAATAATTCTTGGCTAGAAATTGCAACAGAAGTAGGAAAGGAGGAAAATGTTTGTAAAAAAGTTTGGGAAAACTTGAAGGATAAGTTTGTTAACATCAAAATAAGAGGCCATGGCAAAAGTGGAGACCCGGGTGGTTTTAATACGCAATTACAGAAATGTTTCTCCACCATTTATAGGTTTTACACTGATGTATATATTACAATTTTGAATTTAAAACTATTTAATAGTTACAAAACTAAAATAAAGTAACAAATTCTGTCTTTGATAACTGGAAAAGAATATTTAAACCTATCGGTTTAAAATATACTGATGGTCTGTTTTCTGGGCTTCATTGGTGATAATGTTCAGTAATGTTGGACCATTATTCCCTTTTTAGCATATAAGAGGGGACACAAACTAGCCAGACAGTAATGTGTGAATTATGGAGTGGGTTAAATCTAAAAAAGTGTACTTTTTTTTGCTTTTATTCCTGCCATAATAAAAAATATGTTTGTAGAGCAACCCATGTTCTGTTGTCATTAATATTTTAATAAACTTTAATAACTGTCCGAGATATGAACAAAAGCAAGTGATGCATCCAAGCTTGATTTGATCTTGAATGATTATCAAAATCTTTATTATCATTAAAATAATAAAAATAATTAGTTTAAAAATCTTGAATGATATTAATGATATGACCTTGTTCCGGAAACGTCCTACTTTTCTGTTTATCCATCTGATTTGATGGTGGGTTTCTTTTGACCGCCCTCTGTCGCTTTAAAGAATATCTCAACGGCGAACAAATCAAGTATAAAAGCCTTGTCCGTTTCTTGAGGTGTGTGCGCAGTCAGCGGAGGTTCGTGATGTGGTACCAGGGGAAAGTATAAATCAGCCTTCAGTCGCTATCAACATATATAATTCCAAAAAACACACAAATGGGCATAAACGTTTAGCTCTGAATCTTTTGGCTAGGAAAAAAAAATCCCCCCTTTTTTCCCGATTATGTCTGAGGAAACAAATATAAAATCTTGGGCACATGGAATATCCCTCGAGTGACAGAGGAAACAGGCTCTTTACGTAGTTGTTTTGAATTCTATCAAGCCACAAATGGACGCTTTTCACTGCATTTTCCATTTCACAATGGCCGCCTGCTAAAAACCACACAAATGCTATTTGACTCGGCCAGTCTTGCCAAATGTGTAAAAAAAAAAGCAGCACCTCCAGCTGAGCCGACAGCATTCAGTCCAGGGGTTCAGAGACATCTGTTTTAGACGCCTGTGGACACTTCAGACGCTCTGCCAAATGATAAAGTGCCATTACAACCCAAACTACAAAGCAGCCAATGCAGATGCCATTCTGCTCTGGGTCAAACCTTCTGGAATCCTTTCTGTCAATGCGCCACGCTAATCTGAGGTCAACTTGAAAGGAGTGAGACAACAACAGTCTAGTTCTAATAGCCAGTCAGACATCCTTTAAATAGACAGTCTGATAAATGCATGTAATAAGCCTGATAAAACATCTCAGTAATAATCAGAAAGGCAAGGGAGTTTAAGTTTAGAGCCATATTTTGTTGAAAACCACACCACATGACAATTTATGCAATTCTGAGTGTGTCTTTAAATAATAGGTCACCTATAGTTTTCGTCATGAGCCACGGCGGTATTCAAAATGACTTCAATGTTTTCAAAGTGCACTACAAAGGGAACACAATTGTCAATGCGAAGATCGCTCAAACTGAACTGTAAAAATACTATGAAAGCTAATTACATGTAAGAGAGATGACCTTAATGTTTGGTTGTTTTTTTAAATCACTCCAAGTTTAAATGTTAGAATGAATAAGGCATAGGTGGGAATAAGTGAATTGAACACAACTAGAAACTATGCCTCTAACTACAGCTCTAGAGGTGTAGTTGCAAGCGTACAAGTTTGCGATTGAGTTTGCGAATGTTCATTGGAACAATGGATTTGGGAAACGCCAAATCAACGAACTATGTTTGTAACGACGCAACTTGCGACCTTAGTTGGCTAACGTTGGTTTTTAGAAACGCACCCCAGAGCGCTCATCAAGCAGCTGAACACAGAGCTTAAGCTCATATCGGTTTATAATTAGCATTTTATCGATCATTTTGGCCACAGTTGGCACTAAGAAAAAACGTTAGCTGACTAACAAACTGGAGCTAAATGTGTCTGGAGAAGGATTCAAAGGTGTTTATTTTCATAAACAGAGCAGATGTGAAAGTATCGGAATGTTCTGATTGGCTGGAGTAGACATCTCACGTCAGCGTGTTCTAAACGTGAACGTACTCTGACCGGCAATTTTCCTTCTGCTTTCACACAGAGCAGCATTCTGTAAAATTACCGCTAATGTTAGAAGTTCTCTTTCTGGAAAATTGGCTAAACAAAAAAGGGCCCGTTCACACATTATTTCCAGAGCAGTCTGTATGTGTGAAAGAGGCTCATGTCTCAAAAACACTTAATAAAATAATAACATTGTGCATTTTTAAAGTGTGCTTCACACAGCTGAGTGGGCTTGACAAACCACCTGTAGAAACACTCTTCTCTCTCTGTGAAAAAAACACCCCCCTCCTTACTCTAGCACTTAATTCTCTGAGCACTAACAGTTGCTTTGTATAATCAGCACTTGCTGTGTGTATTGCCTCTTCTTGTTGAATCACTGAATGCCTCTTCAATTGTAAGTCACTTTGGACAAAACTTTCTGCTAAATGACTAAATGTGAAAAGGGTCAGAGATTGATGTAGTGATGATATTGATGAGCTATTAGGCATCACATCACATCTGTCCGCCTGTGTGCTTGTATCTGCTCCAAACGCTGCTTCCAAAAGCCTGGACTGCACATTAACAGCTTGGCTGAGCTTCATAAGAAACACTGCACTGGTTAATGTGCAGAATGAAGGGAAAGTGGACAAACAACTCGTAAGGCTTTATGCGGACGAGTCAAACATGCTTAAGCTGTTTGAATTCTGTTCAATAACTTGCAGGGATCTGTTAAACAGAGATGTGGACACGAGTCAAGGCAAAGGATGTGCAATATTACTCTTAAAGGGACAGTTCGGATATCAACAACAACTAAAGGAAATTCTATTATCATTTACTCACCAATTCAAAATCATATTATTGAAGGAAGACAATGGTAAAACAATTAAAGAAAGCTGTCACATCATTTTATACAAAAAAATGCAGACCAAAGGTTGTCAATCTCCAAAAAAGGGCAATCAATAATAAAAAAGATAACTGAAAAAATTAAAAGCAGTTTATTCATTCATTCATTTTCTTTTCGGCTTAGTCCCTTTATTAATCTGGGATCGCCACAGCAGAATGAACCGCCAACTTATCCAGCATATGTTTTACACAGCGGATGCGCTTCCGGCTGCAACCCATCTCTGGGAAATATCCATACACACTCATTCACACACATACACTACGGACAATTTAGCCTACCCAGTTCACCTGTACCGCATGTCTTTGGAATGTGGGGGAAACCGGAGCACCCGGAAGAAACCCACGCGAACGCAGGGAGAACATGCAAACTCCACACAGAAATGCCAACTGACCCAGCCTAGGCTCGAAGCAGCGACCTTCTTGCTGTGAGGCGACAGCACTACCTACTGCGCCACTGCGTCGTCGTTAACAGCAGTTTATGTTTTCCATTTTTTAATATCCAAAATGTGTAATGTATTATAATGGAGAGAGAGAGAGGGGGGGTAGGGTAGGGAAATGTCCTCGAGCCGGGATTCGAACTCGGGACGCCCTGACGTGCTACTGCACCATATGTCGACACGCTAACTACTAGGCTATTGTGCCGACAGTGCAGGTAAACTTTACTCCTCTGACCTCAAAAGGTGCTCTAGCGACATACGCTAGGGGCCATGGTCTTACGCCCCATTCACACGGGGCGTCGGCTTCAACGCTTCCCATTCACTTTGAATGGGTGACGTCAGGCGCTGCCGAACTGCATTGTGGATCCGTCGGCGCCACTTCAGTGGCGTTGCTCGCTGCAGAAGTTGGGACTTGCTCAACTTTTCAAGCGCCGACGGAAGCGTCAGCCAATAAGATCGCTGTATGCAAATGCATCAGCTCAGACAGTGGCCTATTGCTGACTAATTTCATTGGCTGACGCTGCTATGATGATCGCGTCAGCCCTAACTTCAGACATGCCTTGTGTCAATCGTTGACGCTGAAGCCCTGTGTGAATGGGGCGTTAAGCCTCCTTGTTAGAGCAACCGACTCCCATGCAAAGAGTCGCTGGTTATATCCGAGCTTGGAGCGGGATGGATGCAGTAGGACCAGTGGGTTACATGTAGGGGCTCGTCCGGGATAAGAGTGAGGTTTAGAGGCCTGAGTGTAACAGAGACCAGCTAGTGAATCCCAGCTTGGAGAGGGTTGGGTGTTGTAGGACTGGGGGGTTACATTGGTGCCGTTCCACAATGCCTCTTGTACCTCATCTTATTATCTTTTATTCTGGTTCAATAAAAGTAACTAAGTCAGAATTTGCCAGGGGTATTAATAGGGTATTAATTAATTCTGGGCTTGACTGTAATGAAAATGTTGATTATGCAATTTTAGTTCTTACGATGATGGAACTATGCACATTTAAAATATCCAGTTGCTTGATAATTAGTCATAACAAGCAAAAACAAAATACATCATGCAGGATTGAAATAAAGGTGAATAAATCATGTGTGAGCTATTTCTTTAAAACCCTAGACATCAGCCATTTCAATCCTCTGCTGTATGTCTGTGTTAACGCATGCAATCAAAGCCCCGGAGCGCCACACACATGTGGAAACGCGTAACAAGCTCGTACTTCTACTGACCTCAGTGAAAACGCCTGCGATCCCGGCTTGGCACGAGCCGTGTTCTTCCCCATAGGTCTTCTTATGGTCTGCGAGAGTGAGTAGGGGGAGAGAGAGAAAGAGAAAGAGAAAGGAAAAAAAAACAACAGACCACAAATGATTTCGCTGTGAGCCTGAGCCAGCATTTACTGGAGCTCTTCCGACATTCCATATGGAGTTAGTCAAAGTCCCAGCTCCATCCAACAGGAATCTGGGGGCCGACAGACAGACTGAGAACCAACGAACAGCAACAAAAAACTCACACTCTGGAGGGCTGCGAGAAATGGGGGGATTGCTGTGTGTGTGTCTCTGGTTACAGAAAATATTAGGTTTGGATCTGCCCATAATGCACACATACACACTGAAGGCCCCCAGTGCCAACTTACTGGAGTTTGGAAAAGATATGGAAGGAAATAAATAAGTCGGGAGCTGAACACGGAAACAAGCGCTGATCAAGAATTCATGACCTCCTTCGCTCTTTCCGCAGCAAAAATCAAAACATCTTGTAAAATAGGAGGAATCCTACTGGGATGAGGAAACTCAATGCTGATGGAGGAGGAGAACTTAATATACAGTAATAACATCTGTCAGAAGTGTAATGCGTGATTGGGGGTGCGATAAACATGAGCGTGATATTGACAGATATCGATTGGCATTGTTAAAGGAACGTTCGAGGTTCAGTGCGAGTTCATTTCTGTGCTTGATTCTGACAGGAAATAACGTTGACTCATTTCAAAGTGTGTAAAAATAAGGGGAAAAAATGTGTTCGCAGCAATGCACATGGAAATCTGGTGTGAAGCACTGCACTGGGATAGATATTTCAACAACACTTCTTTTTAAAATGGTTTTTATTTATTATTGTTTTATTTAATGTATTTTTATTGTATAATAAAAAGAAATATTTAACAACACTTTAGATTAAGTTTCAATTCTCACTATTAATTAGTATTATAATTATATTTTGCATGATCTTATTATACATCTCTAATCCTACCCAATCCTTATATCCAATACCCAAAACCTTGGCGGTTCATTCCGCTGTGGCGACCCCAGGCTAATAAAGGGACTAAGCCGAAAAAAAAATGAATGAATGAATGAACCTTAAATTAAAGTGTGACCAAAAATTCACTCATTAGTTTGAAAGTATAACCACAAGATATATTTAATTACATGATCAAACATAATTCTCACTATTAACTAACATATTACCTGCTTATTATTAAGATACTGGCTGTTCATTAATACTTATAAAGTACATATTTTGCATGATCTTATTCTACATCACTAATCCTACCCAACACCTAACCCAACTACTACATTAATAACTATTAATAAGCAGTACATTAGGAGATTATTGAGGCAAAAGTCATAGTTAATGGTGTATTAAAGTGACCAAAATTTCACTCATCAGTTTGAAAGAATAACCACAAGATATATTTAATTACATGATAAAACATAATTCTCACTATTAACTAACGTATTACCCACGTATTATTAAGATAATGGCTGTTTATTAATACCAACGCAATCTCACTTTTTGATTTAGTGGCTAACTCGTATGAATTCGTACAATCTTATTTGTACAATTTAGTACAATTTACTCAACATCCAATGACGGTTGGGGTTAGGGGTGGGGTTGGGTGCCATGCCTTATTTTTAAAATCGTACATTTTCGTACGACTGAACTCGTACAAATTCGTACGAGTTAGCCACTAAACTGACAAAACGTAAAATACTTACTTTTCCTCATGAGATCAGGCTGTTAATACTTATAAAGTACATATTTTGCATGATCTTATTCTACATCACTAATCCTACCCAACACCTAACCCAACTACTACATTAATAACTATTAATAAGCAGTACATTAGGAGATTATTGAGGCAAAAGTCATAGTTAATGGTGTATTAATAGCAAGAATTGAACCTTAAATTAAAGTGTGACCAAAATTTCACTCATCAGTTTGAAAGTATAACCACAAGATATATTTAATTACATGATCAAACACAATTCTCACTATTAACTAACGTATTACCTGCTTATTATTAAGATACTGCTGTATTTAATACTTATTGGCCCAGTTTCACAAACAAGGCTTAGATTAAGCTAGGACTA
The DNA here is from genome assembly GCA_903798195.1 of Danio kyathit. NCBI lineage: Eukaryota > Metazoa > Chordata > Actinopteri > Cypriniformes > Danionidae > Danio > Danio kyathit. The sequence continues at coordinate 56,306,612 of LR812531.1, forward strand.
GGCCTTAGTTAAATTAGGCTATTTAAGCCACATTTATTAAAATGGCCTTAGAAAAATATATTACTGGTGTGCACCTGGAGAAAAAAAATGACACTGATGTATTTTAAGACATTTCACTGCAAGTTATTTTGAGTTAAGTCAACTCAAACATGCAATTTAATCTTGACTAGCCTTAAACCTTGTTTGTGAAACCGGGGGACAAAGTACATATTTTGCATGATCTTATTCTACATCACTAATCCTACCCAATACCTAACCCAACTACTACAATAATAACTATTAATAAGCAGTACATTAGGAGATTATTGAGGCAAATTCATAGTTAATGGTGTATTAATAGCAAGAATTGAACCTTAAATTAAAGTGTGACCAAAATTTCACTCATCAGTTTGAAAGTATAACCACAAGATATATTTAATTACATGATCAAACATAATTCTCACTATTAACTAACGTATTACCTGCCTATTATTAAGATACTGGCTGTTCATTAATACTTATAAAGTACATATTTTGCATGATCTTATTCTACATCACTAATCCTACCCAATACCTAACCCAACTACTACATTAATAACGATTAATAAGCAGTAAATTAGGAGATTATTGAAATAAAAGTCATAATTTTTAAGTCAAAATTAAGTTTATTAATAGCAAGAACTGAACCTTAAAACAAAGTGTGACCAAAATTTCACTAATTAGTTTAAAAGTATAACCACAAGATATATTTAATTACATGATCAAACATAATAAATCAATAATAACTGAACATAACAGAAATGACTGAAGGCTTTTATATTCTTTAACAGTAAATAAATACAATTTGTATTAAAATAAACGTAATAAAAAAAAATGCAAATAAACAAATGCAAATTTTATTAAATTTAAATAAAAAATTAAAAGAAAGCATATGTAATAAGTAATAAAGTTAATAGTGATAGTAAATAAATATTAAATTATAATTGCTTTCTACTCTATATAACAGGGGTGCTCAACCCTGTTCCTGGAGATCAACCTGCCTGCAGATTTCAGCTGCAACCCATATCAAACAATTATCAAGCGCTGTTCAGGTCCAAATTAAGTGGCTCAGGTGTGTTTGTCAAAGTGGGAGCTGAAATCTGCAGAAAGGTAGATCTCCAGGAACATGCACAGCAAAAATTCCAGTGTTAAATATACAGTGTGATTTTTATGGTGTTGTTCAGTGTTAAAACCGGAGTACATTTTAATCCACAAGTGTGAAAGAGCGTATATTTAAGAGGTTTTTTTTTTCAGAGTTAAACTTTTAACCCAATATGCAGTGTATTTCCCACTAATAATGGGAAGTCCAGTTTTTTTTTTTTACTCAAACCGGTTCTTTCAGACAAACAGTGATCAAATCAGTATGTTTTACTTAAACTTGAAACATGGCTTGAATGTATTTAAATTATTTCTGAAAAGATTAATGAACATTTAATAAACTAAAAATATTTCCAACATATTTGATCACTGTTATCTGTCACACACACCAATTGATAATATAGAAAAAAGGTAATATATTAACACTTTGAAGGGTAACACACAATCCAGTTCGATGCAAGAATAAACTCTTACTGTGTTAAAATGAACTCTGAGAGTAATGTACAAATTTCACACTTTAGAAAGTGTTATTTTAACTCCAAAATGGAGGGAGTCATATGTACACCCAAGGAGTGTCAAGTTAAACAAGTTAAATGTACACTGATTTTTTTGCTGTGTGGTTGAGCACCCCTGGTGTATAAAATGATAAAGATGGTATTATTTTCAAAATGTAGGTTTATATGCATTTAAAAACTAATAAAAAAAACAAATACATGCAAATGCATACATAAATACTGCACAAACATGCACAAATTCTAGTGATAATTTTAGTTCTAGTCCAAAAACATTCCTTTAAAGTCCACATGAACCGGTAGTGTGACTTTATTTCGAATTGTGATGAATTTCCTAGAGCAGGGGTGCTCAAACTTTTTCATATGAAGGGCCAAAAACCAAATATCATTGAGAGCCATGGGCCGAAGGCAAATATAGCAAACTATATTACATTAAAGTTGCTATAGCTAATATATTTCATAACATTTACAAATAAATAGAAAATATTACTTTAAAACGTATAAACTAATGCAGCATATATTTTTTTATCACAACCTATTGCAATCAAAATACAATCACATTTTTTATAGCACAGTGGAGTTCAATGCTGAATACACTAGTCAAGCAGAATCAGCATTTGTTTCTATTTGCTCACTGATGTCTCTGCATTGTGCTAATTTAATTAGAAATTACAGTCTCTAAACTGTGCCCATCATTCTCTCTCTCTTGTCAGATGGGATGGTGGGCTAAATCAAAGGTTACCATGGACCAACTTTGGCCCACGGGCCCTAGTTTGGCCATTTTGTCCTAGAAAAACGAAATATTAAGTGAGAAAACAGTGGATGTGGCTTGTTTTTTCTACTAATGCCGAGTTCAGACTGGATGATTTTCAAAGAAGTTGTGTGTCAGATGTTTTCACACTGCATGACTATCTGGGGTAGCGTTCTGTTGGTGCTGTGTTTACACTGTAGGATGGATCGGCGACAGGAGAGTTCACACTGCATGACTTTAAAATAGGAAGAATCACAGACAACTATATCTAAACTACGCCTCACAACCAAACAAACGCGAGAAGTGACATGGAAACAAAGCGAGGTCACGTAATATATCTTTAATTATTAACTACATAATGTAAACAGAAGGCTTTAGCTTTAGAAACTTGAGTTGCTCACCTGACTTTTAAAGAGAATTAACAATCTCTCCTCAACTTTTTAACTTTTCGACCTGATTGTGATATTGATCAGATGACACGTCAAACAGACACTGTGCTCCTGCCAAATTTACACTAGTTTTCTCTCCATTTCTTTGGTCCAAATAAACTGAAAATTAGCACTTTAAACTTCTCCCCCAGCCTCCTGCTGGCCTGCAGGTACCCGTACTCGTGAATGCTGCTCTCTTATTGGCTGTAGGTGATCACCAATGTTATTTTCAATCAGAACACAATTCACACGGCATGATTTGAATCGCCGACAGCTCCAGATATTTAGCATGCCAAATATCTGACAGGTGTCGGCGACTCATCTGCGATTCTCTCATATTGCGTCCTTGATAGTTCATACTGTGTGATTGTTCCTTATGTGAACGAGCACCGATTTACCTGTGAATTCAGGCATTTGTCTGCGATTTCTCAAAACCGGTCCGCGAGTCAAAATCTGGGCTAAAATCATGCAGTCTAAACTCGGCATAAGAGCTGATTGGATGTGGTAAAGTAGGCATTTCATTCAGAAAGATGGAGAAAAGGTTTTGGGGAGAGTTATTACAACCTAACAGACTCCTCCTGCTCACCATTTCTGTTTGTAGTCAAAACTGACAGTTCGAGGGGCGTGGTTAAGTATGTTAGCCATGCCCAATACCTCAGACAGACGTAATTTGAGAATTTAACCTAATGCCGAGATCAGACTGCATGCTTTTAGCCCTGATTTTGACTCGTCGACAGGCTTTGGGGAATCGCAGACAAATGTCTGAAATCCCAAGCAAATCGCTGCTCATTCACGTGAAGAACAATGACACAGTTTTAACTATCAAAGACGCGATCTGAGAGAATCACCGATGAGTCGTCGACACCTGTCAGATATTTGGCGATTCAAAATCATGCCGTGTGAAATGTGTTCTGATTGAAAATAACATCGGTGATTACCTACAGCCAATGAGAGAGCAGCATCCACTAGTGTGGGTATCTGCAGTCCCTTCACAACCCAGGTGAGCAAAATAAGTACATTTTTTACCCCACTATAGGCTTCTTTCTCATTTTGTAGTTAATAACAAATATACTACGTGACTTTTCGTTGTTTTCATGTCACTTCTTGCGTGTGTTTGGTTGTGAGACGTAGTTTGTGGACCGAGACAAAGTTGTCAGCGATACTTCTAATTGTAAAGTCATGCAGTGTGAAACCCCCTGTCACCGATCTATCTTGCAGTGTGAACATAGCAGAGACAGAGTGCTGCCCCAGATAGTCATGCAGTGTGAAAACATCTGTGACACGACTTCTTTGAAAATCGTGCAGTCTGAACTTGACATAAATTATATATAAAGTGCATATTTAGATTACAATTAAAGATTACAAGGGCAAACATTCTTTTTTTTTCTTAATAACATGCACAGATGAATTGTTCACCACAAAACTAGCAATGTGAGCTAACAAATTCAATACGGTTAGTTTTGATTTCATGTTTACTTATTTAAAGGGGAGGCAATATCATTTGGTATCAATTGGTATTGAAATTGTTTAGTGTTTTTGGTCATAAGATTAAACCATCCACTATCACTAAGCTTGATGTGCTATTATTGAATCTGCATAACTCTGAAAACGTTCTCCAAACTCTCTGTCTGACGGCTCATATTTCCGTCCTCCAGAGTCTGGAACTGCTGCTTCTCTCTGATTTCTGGAGGTGAAGCGCTTTGATGCCAGACAACATCAGTCTGAGGCTTTGGAGGAAGTTCAGGGCGCCATAACTCAACGTGAATACACGGGCCACAATAAACAGTGTCATCTTTCCAACGTGTTCAAGGCCTAGACTTGGCTGTCATTACAGTAGCTCGCGTTTGCTGGGCTTCAAGACTGTGATGAAGACCAGAACTTCTCCTGCTATAATCAGCAATGACCTCACAATGTCTTAGATTCAATATACAGTTGAAGTCAGAATTATTTCTCAGATAATTTTTTCTTTTTCTAATTTTTCTTAAATTGTTTAACAGAATAAGGAATTTTTCACAGTATTTCCTATAATATTTTTTCTTCTGGAAAAAGTCTTATTTGTTTTATTTATTTCAGCTATAATATAAGCAGTTTTTTTAATATGTTTAAGCCCATTTTAAGGTCAATATTATTAGCCCCCTTAAGCAATATTTTTTTCAATTGTCTATAAAACAAACCACTGTTATACAATGACTTGCTAAATTATCCTAACCTACCTAGTTAAGCCTTTAAATGTCACTTTAAGCTGAATACTAGTATCTTGAAAAATTTCTAGTAAATATTATGTGCTGTTGATGTACACTATTATGTAAACTAAAGACTATGGGTGGTTGTGCTTTTTCATACAGTGCGCCTAAGTTGTGGAATGGCCTACCCATCTGCATCAGGAATGCTGCTTCTCAAGACTCACCTTTTTACCATTGCTTTCAACTTAGATTGATTATTTTTGTTAATTTAATCATCCAATTGTATTGAATCGTTCATATTTTATTGTTTTATTGTGTCTTTTTTACTGTTTTTATTGTTCTACTTTGTTACTGTTTGCCTTGTAATGCTTTGGGTCTGAGAAAAGCACACTATAAATACAATTGATTATTATTATGTTTAGAAATGTGTTAAAAAAATTCTTCTTTCTGTTAAACTGAAATTGGGGATAAAAATATACAGGGAGGCTAATAATTCAGGAGGGCTAATAATTCAGACTTCAACTGTACATTGACCATATCATAATTGAAGCACAATTTCAGCTGGTGTGTGGAGTAAATTACCAGGATCACTTTCAATCTACTTCACACGGTTCACTTCATTTGAGACCATTACGGTGCCTCAGGGAAGAGACTGACCACATGGAAAAATAGCCTTTTCATTAGATGAAGTGTGGTGTAATTATGGTAAAATGTAGGGTTGGAGGTTTGTTCAAGCAACCAGTTCTAAGTATCAGTAAATGTAATATGATTATTACCAATAACACATGCACGCACTGCAGAATAACAGGAAAATACCATCAATGATCTTTATTGCAACTTTATCATTTTAAGACATAATCTTATATACCATAGAAAGTTATTATAACTTAATATTTATTTATTATTACTATTAACTGTATTATTAATTATATATTTTTTATTTTAATTTATTTATTTAAATAAACAAAGTGCAGTTTTTTATTACCAGCGTTATTATTGCACTACTATGCATTAAAAGGGAATGAATTATATTTCAAAATCACTGATATGTGTAAGAAAGCATTGTTGTTATTGCAAACTTATTATAACTAAAATACACTCACCAGCCACTTTATTAGGTACATTGTCCAATGTGTAAAGCATGAATCATCAGACTGGTTTCTTGAACATGACAATGAGTTCATTGTACTCAAATGGCCTCCACAGTCACCAGATCTTAATCCAATAGAGCGCCTTTGGGATGTGGTGGAAGGGGAGATTCGCATCATGGATGTGCAGCCGACAAATCTGCAGCAACTGTGTGATGCTATCATGTCAATATGGAGCAAAATCTCTGAGGAACATTTCCAGTACCTTGTTGAATCTATGTCATGGAGGATTAAGGCAGTTCTGTAGGGTTCAACCTGGAAATAGTAAGGTGTACCTAATAAAGTGGCCGGTGAGTGTAAATCTAAGTTCAACTAAATATAAATACCATCTAAAAAATGACAACTAAATTAAATAAAATAGTGCAATACTTTTCTTTCTCAGTCTTTCACTCTTGTGTTCAAGTACAAAAATTATTCTAATCTATACAAAAATATTATATAAAATATTTTATTTATTAAAATACAGTTTATTATATCATAATTTTATACATTTAAAAAAAAATATCGCCTTATCTTTTTTTAATGTTAGTTAATGGAGAGTTTAGACTATCGGGATAATTTAAAGCGATAGTCGTACCTTCATAGCATGGTATGAGAGGCTGTGATTTGCCCTGTAGATTGGCTGCGATGATGGAGCAGTAGCCGTGAGGGAGAATATACTCGGATTCATAGTATACGTTCTTCCAGCGGTGAGCGCAGGCCTGCAGACCATAACAGAAAAAAAGATGACAGATGAGTTCTGCAGAATAGATGATGAAGAATAAAGATTGACAGGTACAAGATAAAATACACTTATATGAAAATAAATGCATCGAATATACAGTCAAAATCAAGCATTCTTGAATAGTTGATTGCTAGATTCTGATTGGCTGGTGAACATTCTAAGGTGTGTTTTTATTTTCATTTTAACACACAGCTAAAGTAGTTCCAACAGGTTTTGAGTGGATTACAGTTCCATGTCACTAAATGCTCAGTGATTTGAGTTATTTTACAGCTACAACAGTCAAACATCACATCAGAACAAAAGCTCTGCATGAGATGCACAAGAGACAAATCCTACACATCGCAGTGATCTGAGGACAAAATAATACGAATACAACATCTAAAAATGGTCTTATTTAGCAATAATTGCATACTTTTTTCATATTTATACGCACATTTAAACTTCTCACATGGGTTTGTTCTGAAACTTATTCTTCTGTTAGTGACTTTGAAGTGTTCAGTTCTGTTCTAAATGAGCATCCCTGTGCACAGGATTAGTTATTTGTATAATACACCCCCAAACCAGCTCCATATAAGGGCTTTCCACAGAAAATTATAAGACGACAAATTATGAATTATGGCGACGCAGTGGCGCGGTAGGTAGTGCTGTCGCCTCACAGCAAGAAGGTCGCTGGTTCGAGCCTCATCTGGGTCAGTTGGCGTTTCTGAGTGGAGTTTGCATGTTCTCCCTGCGTGGGTTTTCTCCGGGTGCTCCGGTTTCCCCCACAGTCCAAAGACATGCGGTACAGGTAATTTGGGTAGGTTAAATTGTCCGTAGTGTATGAGTGTGAATGAGTGTATATGGATGTTTCCCAGAGATGGGTTGCAGCTGGAAGGGCATCCGCTGCGTAAAACATATGCTGGATAAGTTGGCGGTTCATTCCGCTGTGGCGACCCCGGATTAATAAAGGGACTAAGCCGAAAAGAAAATGAATGAATGCATGAATTATGAATTAAGAAGAGACAACTACTGTATGGCATAGAAACAAAAGAAAAAATAACTTTGGATCTAGAAGACCAGTGTGCGCGATCTGGAACATCTGACCCTGATCTGAGTGTTGGCGATGGAGAAATGAAGGGGAAGTGAAAGAGAAAAATGTTGAGTTCTACCTGTGCACGTGCCGGTCTGGGTGTACAGTGGGTATAGAAAAGAATCACCCCCCTTCAAAATAATTACATTTTGTTGCATTGTAGCCTGATATGAAGTCAGTTTTCACAGTTTTTGTTTTATCTAACTGTACTTACTTAGTGCAACTTATAACACCCAACCAAAAGATATAACACCAACATGTCTGAAAAAAATGAACATATAAAAAAACGGAATCAATGGGTTGGAAAAAGGATCACCCCCTTGTTTCAGTATTTGGTTGAAAAACCCCTTTGCTTTAATTATAGCTTTTAATCTGTTGGGATACTTTGCATATCTAGACTTTGCGATATTAGGCCACTCCTCTTTGCAGAACGGTTCAAGTTCAGTTAACTTTGATGGTGTCCGTTTGTGGACTGCAGTCTTCAAGTCGTTCCACAGATTTTCAATGGGCTTTAAGTCTGGACTCTGACTTGGCCATGCCAGGACATTCACCTTTTTCTCCTTTAACCACTGTGTGGTCAGTTTTGCTGTGTGCTCTGGGTCATTGTCATGTTGGAAGGAAATCCTTCTTCCCATTGATAACTTTCTGGCAGAGGGCAGCAGATTTTCCTCAAGAATTTGTCAGTATTTTGCCCCATCCATTTTTCCTTTTATCCTGACAAGTGCTCCAGTTCCTGCTGCAGAGAAACAGCCCCATAACAAGATATTTCCACCTCCATGTTTTACGGTAGGAATGGTGTTATTTGGATGGTGAGCTGTATTGGATTTCCGCCAGACATATCGTTTGTTGTTGAGGCTAAATAATTCAATTTGTAGTCTCATCTGACCATAACACTTTTTTCCACGTGGCCTCGGAATCTTCTAGGTGCGTTTTGGCAAAGCTCAGTCATGACTTTATGTTGCTGTTCTTGAGAAGAGGCTTTTTTCGTGCAACCCTCCATTACAAGCCTCATTTGTGGAGAATGTTTGATATTGTTGTCACATGCACACAATGACCACTCTTTGACATAAATTCCTGCAACTGCTTTAGAGTTGTTGTAGGCCTCTTGGTTGCCTCTCTGACCAGTTTCCTCCTGGCTCTTTCATCCAGTTTGGAGCGACGTCCTGATCCAGGGAGGGTCTGTGTTGTACCAAATACCTTCCACTTTTTAATAATGGACTTCACAGTGCTTCTAGGCATTGACAAAGGGTGCTTTCACATATCTGGTTCGGTTCATTTGGTCCAGACCAAAGGCAACAAATGATACATTGTAGCATTTTTCTGCCGTTTTGGGTCCCTTTCACACCACACTGATTGCTTTGGTCCGAACCAGTTGAAACGAACCAAAATGCAGTCATGTGACAAAATCTACATCACTCACTGGCCAGATGTTATTGAACGCATTTCCTAAACTGCTTTTCAATTGGTCAGAATTCACGTGGAACTACCGCAAATAAACAAACCGGCAGACACACAATGTCGCTGCGCTGGCTGACGCAGTATCCCTGGTCATAGTATACTATGTAGTTTGTATGCATCACTTTAGACAAACTATACATTTCGAGAATGAAGGGCGGCTGGGGCTGGAAAACAATGTTTTAATGCATTGCAAATTGAAATAATTTACCTAAACTGCGACATGGTCATCTTTCGGAAATATCACCTATGATCCATCAGGTAATGTTTCTCCCTCCATCTCTCTCTCTCTCTCTCTCTCTCTCTCTCTGTTTAAAACTGTTGGTAAAGCGATGTCAACAAATATTTTTCCTCCAAACCCCATAAGATAGACAGCGCATCGGACTACGGCAGCTGGATTAGTCCATAAAGGCGCAGTACTTTTTGCGGTTGGCTCTGTTTTAGTTTGGATCACGTTCTCACCACAAACGAATCGCTCCAGGGTTCGTTTGAAAGCGTACCGAGACCACCTCTTCAAGCAGGTCTCGGTACGCTTTTTTGGTGCGCTTTTGGTGCGCACCCGAGTGCGATTGCTACGTTCTCACCTGCCCAAACGAACCGCACCAAGAGGGAAAACGAACTCTAGTGCGATTCAACCGAACTAAATAAGGCAGGTGTGAAAGCACCCAAAGACTATAGAATACACAAGACATGTCACTCGTACTCTTTTGAATGGGGAAAAGTGTAACAGTCAATATGGCGAATGAAGCCCCGGCTTCTAGTACTGGAGCCAATCAGCAATCGCTATATGGTGAATAAAGCCTGCCTTCTAGTACAAGAGCCAATCAGCGATCGCTATAGAATGACAACACTCTGGGGAGAGGCTTGGACTAGAGTGAGTTTCTGCAGATTTTGTGTGATACGAACATTTAGAAATAAAACTAAATAGACAGTTGTTGTTTAATTTCATTGGTTATTCATATTATGTAATGCAATCGTAATCTTGGCAAGTAATTTTGGAGAATTTGATGTTCCCCATTCAAACAGAATGCCCGAGCATACTGCCCGAGAGACGTTTCAAAGATGGCCGCTGAGTGAAATGATTTGCCTTAAAGGGACTTTGGCACTGATAAAGCATTTGAAATTTATTTGTATCCATCCCCTGACTTGTGTCTGGCCACAACTTTATCCCGGAGATCTTTTGACAATGCCTTGCCACCCATAGTTGATGGTTTGCTTCAGTTGAGCTACCTAGGGTTGAAATGCTACAATAAAGCTATTCTCATGCTGGGCTAATCCAATTGACCATTAATGACAGTGAAATGGTGTTGTGTGTCATTAAGAAGGTGATTAGCTACACCTGATTGAGTTTACAAGTTATTTTTAGTAGGGGGGAGATCCTTTTCACAACTGAGTGATACTGTTTTTATGCTTGTTGATTGTTTTTTGACATGTTGGTGTTATATCTTTTACATGGATGTTATACGTTGTACTGAATAATTACACCTAAATAAAAAAAAACTGTGTCTGTCTTCATTTCAGGCTACAATGTAACAAAATGTAATTATTTTGAAGTGGGGTGAATCTTTTCTATACCCACTTTATATGATTACTGCCGGGGCTTTACATTAACACTCGCCAACCCGCCAAATGCAGGTAGATTTCAGCTCTGGCGAGTTAGACAGACACCTCCACTAGCCACTTTGGCTAGTTTGAAATCATTTTTAAATTGCAGTTTTCTTAAAAGCAGGGTTCGACAATAAGCATGGCCCAATATTCGTGCAAATGTGATCTTAGAATCGAAAAGCAGCACAAAAATAACTGTGTTCGCGCGAGCAAAAGAAAGCAGGTACATACCGAACGAGAGGATGATCACTCGCGTGCACAGGTGATGTGATGGGCGTGCGCGCTACTGTTTACTTGCGCGAAGCAACCGTGCTTAGAGGAAGCGCAACTGGTGCGATTGGTTCTCTTTGAAATAGACTGGACAAAGAGCGATGATCGTGCACCCAGAGTCTTGCTGCGTTTAAGAGCTCAAGATGAAAAAAAAAAAACCCATATTTTTTTGTTAACAGCAGCGGTCACTGCTTTCATTTTAATTATTCTTTGAACAGATTATTAACAGGCCTATGTTAACCGTGTGCGCGTGATCATCCTTTCATTAATTTTCACCTGTTTTCTTTTGCTTACAGTTAATCTTGTTAACATGATTTAATTATATTTTTTTACAAAAACATTGCTTTGATCGGAGATTACTGCCCGTTTATGTGTAGTTAAATGGTGATCTGGGACTTTTAGCCAGGACAAATTACTGTGCATATTTTAGATACATGACAATAATTCTTTTTTTAAATGAAATGTTTTTTAAAGAAAAGTTTTGTTAAATTAAAAAGTTCACACTATACAGCTATTTTCCTTGTTTTGACACATTAAAAAAATGTGGCTAAGAAATACTTATTTGGTGTGTTCAGAAATAAATTTGGTAAATCCTTAATTTTGAGCCTTGAAAAGTCATGTGAAATAAAAACTGATTGCATTGCGACACAACCCATTTGCTCATGCACACTGAGCGAGCTAATACACAATACACACAAGAAGTTAAGTGCATGAGAAGGCATGTGGACATAACATCTAAATCAAGTCATTTTATGCATATAAAATATATTTTCCCAACAAGAAAAGTGTGGCTAGTGAAAATGGCGAGTGGCTACTGATGTTGGAAATCTACTAGCCACAGTGGCTGGTGATCAAAAAAGTTAATGTCAAGCCCTGATTACTGCGCATGTGTGGTATATGTTTTTTTTTCTGTACGTTTAGAATTAATTTTTAGTTTTGAGGTGAGGTTAACCCTACTATAACCATACCATACTGCTAGCTTATCTGAAGGACATCACTGGACCTTTGCAGTTTGCCTATAGAGCAAACCGGTCAGTGGATGATGCAGTCAACATGGGACTGCATTATACCCTACAACATCTGGACAAACCAGGGAACTACGCAAGGATACTGTTTGTATACTTCAGTTCTGCCTTAAACACCATCGTCCCATCACTGCTCGAGTACAAACTGACCCAGCTGTCTGTCCCCAGCTCTGTCTGTCAATGGATCACCAGCTTTCTGACAGATAGACAACAGCTAGTCAGAATGGGCAAAATCACATCCGACAGCCGCACCATCAGCACTGGTGCCCCCCAGGAATGTGTTCCATCCCCACTGCTCTTCTCCCTGTACACCAACGACTGCACCGCAAAAGACCCCTCCGTCAAGCTCTTGAAGTTTGCTGATGACACTACTGTTATCGGCCTCATCCGGAACGGTGACGAGTCTGCATACAGACAGGAGGTGGAGCGGCTGGCTTTATGGTGCAGATACAACAACCTGAAGCTGAACACGCTCAACAGTGGAGATGATAGTGGACTTTAGGAGAAACCCCCCTGCACTCCCTCCTCTCACCATCATGAACAGCACTGTGGCTGCAATGGAGTCATTCAGGTTTCTGGGCACCACCATCTCTCAGGATCTGAAGTGGGACATTCACATAGACTCTATTATGCAGAAAGCCCAGCAGAGACTGTACTTCCTTCGTCAGCTGAGGAAGTTAAACCTGCCACAGGAGCTGCTCGTACAGTTCTACTCAGCTGTCATCCAAACCATCCTCTGCACTTCAATCACCGTCTGGTTCAGCTCAGCTGCCAAAACTGACCTCCGTAGACTACAGCGAATAGTCCGGACTGCTGAACGAATCACTGGCACTACCCTTCCTACACTTCAAGAACTGTACTCTTCCAGAGTGAGTAAAAGGGCTCGCAAAATCACTGTGGACGCCTCGCACCCAGCACGCTACCTCTTCGAACTGTTACCGTCTGGTCGGCGCTACAGAGCACCAAGCACAAAAACAGCCAGACACAGGAAAAGTTTCTTTCCTCAGGCCATCTACCTCATGAACAGTTAAATATTCCCCTACTGTGCAATAAATGTGCAATACTTTCTCATACACACTAGTACACAGCACCTTATAACCTGTATATTTATAACAAATCTGTACATACAACTCAGCATTCAGATCCTTTGATTAACTGCATCTCTGTTTAATGTTTATCGTCTTTTTTCATATTTATTTTGTGTTGTCACTTGTCACTTCATGTACACTGGAAGCTTCTGTAGCCAAAACAAATTCCTTGTGTGTGTGAAGCACACTTGGCAATAAAACTGATTCTGATTCTACAGTATAAGTGGAATAATTAACTCCAGTCTGTTGAACTAATGCACACCCGAGGTATAACACCAGCTCCGCCATGGCTGTGTACTATTTTCTAATAATTGGTTGGGTTGTTTTCAGTTATTCCTTATATATACCACAGACGTCAGATGTAAAACTGCACCATCAGCATGGTAATTGCAAACGGGATATACACAGACAAAGCCTCTTTTATCGCAGAGCCAAATTAAGCTGTGAAACCAAACAGGTCTGTGGATCGTCTGTGTCCTCTGAGAGGAGCTGGCGGTTTTTAAAAAAGCTGAGCATCTTCATTCAAACTCTCTGATCTCTGCAAGAACAGCAGCGCTCAGGGCTGAGAATACAGAAACAACAGACAGAGAGAAGGCAAAGAGGTCAGAGACAGAGGATCAGAACACAGGATCACATGTAAGCGCTGCTGCATTACATGAAGGAAATCCCTCAGGGAAGTTCTTGCAAAGCAGAATAGTGCTGAACTTTTGGGTGAACTTAAGATTCTTATAGAAGCATTCATATCTATTTTTTCCTTATTGTTGTCCTGTATTTTACTTCATAATGCTGTTAACATAATGGAATTTACAAACAATAGCTATGATTTCATGCAAATATGCAAATTAAATATTTGCGCAAAACTGAAAATAGCACATAAAATGGCGCCAAATATAAAAAAGCAGAATTCTGCAGTACGAGAAGCTGTGTGTGTTTTATGTATCATATATATAATAAATGACTTCCATGTTAGAAGATAAAGACGAAACACAATGAATTCGAGGCGGCTTTTGGAGACGTGAGATGCTCTTTGGGAGCACAGACAGATGCTCAAGACAGTTCTGGAGGGAATAATAATGTAATAATAATAATAATACTGAAGCACTGTGATGACAGACTTTGGCTGAGGGGTTTAAGAATGAGCCAAACAACATTTCAAGTGTTTTTCAATGAGCTGGAAATGCTGCTTTGTCCATTAATGTGTCCCATCACACACATTTTTATCATCACATGATCTGTTTTAACAAAATCACATGACTTTTTAAATGTGCATACTGGAATTTATTCAATAAATGTGTTTCCATCGTAGTATATGCACAATTTTTCTTATTAAATAAAAAGTTTTTCATTTCTTTGCATTTTCAAAATGTAGCACATCTTGGTGTTTTCCTTATGCCATAATTCAAAATGCGCAGAAAAAAAGTGGATGGAAACTTAGCTATTGAAACTGTTTCAGATCCTTCCAGAACAAGACAAAACATTAAATCGAACTCTAAATAAAATAAAATAAAATATAATGGTTGACAAACTTGATAATCTATATAAATGCCAGGAACAAAAATTTAAAAGCATAACTTCTAACAGGGCATCTGTTTTCTTTTTTACATAAATAGTTAAAATAAATTCAATGAGAGACCACAAGTTTTGTTCTTGTGTCGTGAAAATTATCTAGCTGATTCACAATTTAATATACAAATATCATAACTTTACTACTGTTGGTTGCAACACAGGCTGATTGAGAAAATGTGCCCAGGGATTCATTTCTGAAAACCAAGAAATCTGCCCTTGAGGGTACATTTGGCTGCACTTTGTGTGTCAAATGAATGCTACGGGCGGTATTTACTAGGGCTGCATGATATTGCAAAAATCTAACATTGCAATATCCTGTTATTCTGCGATATAATTGCGATATAAATACAATATTATCAGATGACTTAAATATCTCTATTTATAAAGAATTAATCATTTTAAATGATTTAACTATGATGATTTTGTAGAGAAGTGCATTTGCCTAAAATCAAATAAACAATATAAACACAAGCTTAAAAAAAATAAAATAAAAAAAATAAAATAAATAAATAAATAAATAATAATTTTATATATATATATATATATATATATATATATATATATATATATATATATATATATATATATATATATATATATATATATATATATATATATATATATATATATATACAGGCAGTGCAGAATTATTAGGCAAATGAGTATTTTGACCACATCATCCTCTTTATGCATGTTGTCTTACTCCAAGCTGTATAGGCTCGAAAGCCTACTACCAATTAAGCATATTAGGTGATGTGCATCTCTGTAATGAGAAGGGGTGTGGTCTAATGACATCAACACCCTATATCAGGTGTGCATAATTATTAGGCAACTTCCTTTCCTTTGGCAAAATGGGTCAAAAGAAGGACTTGACAGGCTCCGAAAAGTCAAAAATAGTGAGATATCGTGCAGAGGGATGCAGCACTCTTAAAACTGCCAAGCTTCTGAAGCGTGATCATCGAACAATCAAGCGTTTCATTCAAAATAGTCAACAGGGTCGCAAGAAGCATGTGGAAAAACCAAGGCACAAAATAACTGCCCATGAACTGAGAAAAGTCAAGCGTGCAGCTGCCAAGATGCCACTTGCCAGCAGTTTTGCCATAATTCAGAGCTGCAACATCACTGGAGTGCCCAAAAGCACAAGGTGTGCAATTCTCAGAGACATGGCCAAGATTAGAAAGGCTGAAAAACGACCACCACTGATCAAGACACACAAGCTGGAACGTCAAGACTGGGCCAAGAAATATCTCAAGATTTTTCTAAGGTTTTATGGACTGATGAAATGAGAGTGAGTCTTGATGGGCCCGTGGCTGGATCGGTAAAGGGCAGAGAGCTCCAGTCCGACTCAGACGCCAGCAAGGTGGAGGTGGAGTACTGGTTTGGGCTGGTATCATCAAAGATGAGCTTGTGGGGCCTTTTCGGGTTGAGGATGGAGTCAAGCTCAACTCCTAGTCCTACTGCCAGTTTCTGGAAGACACCTTCAAGCAGTGGTACAGGAAGAAGTCTGCATCCTTCAAGAAAAACATGATTTTCATGCAGGACAATGCTCCATCACATGCGTCCAAGTACTCCACAGCGTGGCTGGCAAGAAAGGGTCTAAAAGAAGAAAAACTAATGACATGGCCTTCTTGTTCACCTGCTCTGAACCCCATAGAGAACCTGTGGTCCATCATCAAATGTGAGATTTACAAGGAGGGAAAACAGTACACCTCTCTGAACAGTGTCTGGGAGGCTGTGGTTGCTGCAGCACGCAATGTTGATGGTGAACAGATCAAAACACTGACAGAATCCATAGATGGCAGGCTTTGAGTGTCCTTGCAAAGAAAGGTGGCTATATTGGTCACTGATTTGTTTTTGTTTTGTTTTTGAATGTCAGAAATGTATATTTGTGAATGTTGAGATGTTATATTGGTTTCACTGGTGAAAATAAATAATTGAAATGGGTATATACTCTATATATATAAAATACATTTAATGTGACTTCAACGGGGGCGGGTACAGCCGAGGCGCAGGGCCGAATTAACCAATGGGCATTATGGGCACAGGCCCAGAGGCCCGTGCGCACTTGGGGCCCCTGCGAGGGGGGAAAATAAATGCTGATTTTGGAGTGTCTATTTAGGCTAAGTGCAAATAGCGCACCTCGTTGGAATAAGCTAGTTAAGTGCTTCCCGTCAGCGCCGTTTGATCGACAGAGACAACATAACTAAAGAGCGCAGCAGACAGCAAGTGTGAGTAGCGTAGCTCATAAAGTGCATGGCAACATGTTGAGGCGATCGATCTCGAACCGGGTTCAAATCCAGCGACTGATGAACACGTTCTTCTGTTTTTCCCCATTACATATCAGATTGGAAATACATTTATTTTCAATAGAAAGGAAATGTTTTTGTTTAAAAATTAAAATAAAGTATATAACATATATAAAATGAGTCACAAGGTATTTAATAAGGTTAATAATGAATATTCTATAAACAGTTATTTTCCACCTGGTGTTAAATGTTAGCGACATCTTAATATAATTAATCTGTAATTACAATGTTAGTCGCCCTGCTTCACCCATATTCTCCGACCTCATGGCTCCATTCAAAGAACATTTAATAAAAGGCACATGCCTTAATAAAGGTGCCTCCTTCTCTGTAAAAAATCACATATTGCTTAGACAACTCTATATTTTCCTCTTAGCAAATAGTCGTAAAAAAAATAAGTATTATTATCTTTATATTTAAATTGTCAGAAAATGACATCATGTATAATTACATAAAAAGCACACAGATTGTTTTTCATTATTTTGTTTTAAATAAACTGAATGCTGTAATTGGTCAAGAGTGGAAACGCCAGTTTTGAAATAACCCGCGATGAATTGGGCAGACTGTAGTGTAGTAGTGGTCGTAGATCAAAATGAGTGGACAAGTGAATTAAGCAAACGCGAGAGAAAAAAGAGGAGAGGAGGCATCTTTATTGAGGCATGTTCCATGTATACACACACCTTCTTCAAACAGATCCATGATGAGGAGAATGAGGGTATAGAAGACACTATAGGGAACGTTAGCTAGCTATCAAGCTAATGTTAACCAGGCGGAGAAAGCTAACCGCAGCGCAGACTGGACTCATCGTGTGTCTGAATAGGAGAGACACAGACAGAAAAAGGAGAGAGAGACAGAGAGAGAGACAGAAATACCCCTGAAGAAGAGAGAGACAGGAGAGAACTGGTGTAGTGTGTGTGATTGATACTTTCAGCTTTATAATCAAGTGCTTTTTGCCTACTCTTCATCACGAGGGAGACAGTAGGAATCATTAATCAGTGTGTGTATTATGGAGGACTCCGATTCATAGAACTGGATTGGAGAGGTGTTATATCCAAATCATATGCATTATAAGTTTGTAGAAGTTATACAAATACCTTTAAATATAAATTTTTAGTACTGCTTCAGTGAACTTGAACAAGTATATTAAAATCCATAAATTTTCACTAGTTTTATTAGTATTTTTATCAAAGTGTGCTTTAAATGCTTTTAAAATCAGGTAAATCTTTGTTGACTATAAATATATGTACTATATCATTTATTTTAAAAATGTGTGCAAAACATTATAGATTAACTTTATTTAAAAAATATTATATTAATCTTATTTTTTAATTCAGCTATAGGGGTGCAGTGTTTCCTCTAGGATTTTTTCCAGCTGTGGCGGCAGGCTTTTTTTACACAGATCTGCCAACGATTTCGATGATTACATGCAGTTATTACAAGTCGAGATTGCATTCATGTAATACGAGTAGGGCTGGACAATAATTCGATATCAATATATATCGCGATAGAATTTTTTTCAATAACGATGATATGATTTTTAAACCCATTTCCGATATTTCGATATAAATTTGCATATATATAAATATATATATTATTATTTATATAAGATCTTATACATGTATCACTTGTCACTGAATGACGTTCAGTGCTCAGCCGTCAGAAAGAGCGTGATCTGATCTCACTTACGTGATGACGAACAACACAGACACGCTGCCAGCGCTCAGCACAGCAGGTGGTTAAGCTGCGCCGCAAAAAGTTTAGCTACAAAATGAGTGCTCTGAATACATATGCGAATGAACAAGCTTCCACAAGTAAGAATCCAGACGAAATAGTTGATAAGAAAGGAAAGACTAATGCAGTGGTGTAGAAGTGGTTCAGTTCAGTAAAGTTAGCAACAGATTCGCAGATTCGTCTTTTCCGGATCAATAACTCATGACCGAAACATTGTTCCTACACAAATAGCACATTTTTTCAACTGTCGCAATGTATACAACCACCTACAACCTTATTTTCCTAAAAATGAGCTTTCCTACGCGCTGGACGCAATATATTGATCTCTATGCGCAGGCGGCAAAGACACCGATCCTTAGGGACCGTCTACAATGAGCTAAACGCAAAAACCAGTACTACAAAAGCTGTCAGTAACTTCCCTCTAACTCATTATACTGCCATCAAACTCAGATCACACGTCACTGCTGTCCTGCTGGTTAGACTACAACACTTATTTTTCTAAAAAACTATTTTGCATATTTTTTATTAATTTTTGAGCTTTATTTATTTGATAGTTTATTTCACATTTCTTGTTTGTATAGTCTAAATACAAATAAAAAGTGAACAAATTTTTTTGTACTGTTTTTATTTAAAAAAAAAAAGTTATAAGAGTCTGGAGGTATTATCGACTTTGCAAATTCACTTTGCAGACATTTGTAGGTACAGACATCCATTGTGTGCGTTTTTGGGAGTTTTTCCTTTCTTTTTAATATTGTCCATATCGATATCAGAATTATATCGTATCGACCGAAATAAAAATATATATCGTGATATAAATTTTTGCCATATCGTCCAGCCCTAAATACGAGCATGCAAATCTCTTTGCTTGCGCGCCGATTTCCTCTGTTCGTGCACAAAACTTCTTGCACGCACTCAAATTTACACGCTCAAGTGCAGATCTTTATGTGCGCTCTAAAATAACTGCTTCTGAAGTGCGATTTAGTGCGTTTTTGTGCGTTTTGCGACATTAACGCGTCCTGAAGTAAAGTGAAACGGCTATAAACTCCAGCAAGATAAAGTCATTGTATGCAGAGCCATTGACCTTTGTCAATAAAGTATACTTATGGAAACTGTGTTCATCTTAACTGAAAGCTACGCGCTCGCTCTCTTGGGAGCAAACGCTCGCGCGGGAGAGATAGACAGCTGCGGGGCCGCGAACAACAGCACGACACGTGCGTGGAAACATGAGCGAAGCTGGCTAGCTGGCTGACTGACTGCGGTTGCCTCGGCAGCGGGGCTGTTGTTGCTCTAGCGGGGAGGGTTTTGGTTGTGATTGACCGTCAGGCCACCGGGAAATATCCCGGTGCTCCAATTGGCCCGTCCGCCCCTGCCTTAAAGGGTTGAACAAATAGCGCACAGCACTACAGTTACAGAAAAGTTTGCGCTGTTTAATTCACTTACCTTTTAATATGTTTTGATGCTATTATAACCCGCTCTAAAAAAAAAACACAACTGAATGTTTTGAATGCGAAATTGTAATGTAGCCGTGGCGGGATGAATTTTGGTGTGGCGGCCCGCCACGGAAGAATGAATGTAGCGGAAACCTTGGGGGTGACAAGACATTGTGCCCCGGGGCCTCTGAATTCTTAATCCGGGCCTGGCGGGGCACCCCCCTTATATAATGGTAGGGGAAACACTGTATGAGAAATAATACGGTTTCTCATATGAGAAAACATTCCCCAGTAATGTATTTGTGATTGTCAAAAATGTACACTAGTGGATTTGTAAAAACAAAAACTGCAAAAAGCCAGCCCCTCGAACATATTTCTCAGTTTTTAAAAATGTAGCCCTGGGCACATATTTCCGATAAGCCTTTGTTGGTTGATTATGTCCACAGCACAAATTGTTCAGACCAAAACAAAAGAGCAATTCTAGGGTTTAGGTGTTTGCATGAGAAATTTGCATGCATGTAAATTGCTTTACAAACATCCCAAACAACATCTAATGAAACAGAGCTCTGCAGTGCAAACACAGTTCTTTCAGTTGCTTTATCCAGCCATTGCTCCAAAGGAGAATAAATAACAACAACATGCAAATTCAGAATCTGGTTTGCTCATTAATAATCGTACGCCACAAATTTTCCTTTCCCCGTTTAATTCCCAAATTCCCTCCAAAACACAGTTCAGCTTCCTCTGTGCTGGTCTCTTGCACAGGCCATTGAGATAAACAGCCGAGTTAAAGATATTACAGCCACATGGACTCACACACACGCTCACACATGATGTCAGATGACTATCTGGCAGGCGATTGTTGTGAAACACTGCGAGTCTGTTTGACTCTGAGAGCCTGAAGCTTGAAGCTCTACTGTGCTGGCAGCGTTTCCACTATCATCTAAAGTTAAAACGCTTCGATAACAATCTCAGCTGAACGTCAATAAAGCAGCCTAATGACAACTAAAGGAACAAACTTCAGCTTATTCCCTGGCAGCCGGCATTGGGAAACACACAGCACAGACGTATGAAATACGCAATGCTTAACTAAATCAAGAATGAGTTTGAGACCTGCTTTTTCCCCCCTCAGAGACTCTGAGTCACCGTGGATCACTGGGTAATCATGTTTCTGATCAAGCTGAGAGATGATTGGCTGAGCGAAGGCCACATCTGTCCAACAGCTCTCTTACGTGCCTTACATGTAAACGTGACTCCTTTAAAACAGAACTATTTGTTGCGGTGGGTCATGCATGCATCTATATATAACTTCAGAAGCATTTTACAGGTTAAATAAATATATTTTGCATGCATGCAGGTTTGAAAAAAAAATGTAATATGATTACCACTAACACATGCACGCATTGCAGAATAAGAATTTATTTCTTTAAATTAATAAAATGTAGTTTTTTATTATCAGCGTTATTATTACACTACTGTGCATTGAAAGTGAATGAATTATATTTCTAAATCACTGATATGTGTTAGAAAGCATTGCTGTTATTGCTAACTAATTATAACTAAAATACACTCACCGGCCACTTTATTAGGTACACCTGTCCAACGTGTAAAGCGTGAAACATCTCTGATTGGTTTCTTAAATATTACAATGAGTTTACTGTACTCAAATGGTCTCTCCAGTCACCAGATCTCAATCCAAAGAGCACCTTTGGGATGTGGGAACGGGAGATTTGCATCATGGATGTGCAGCCGACAAATCTGCAGCAACTGTGTGATGCTATCATGTCAATATGGAGGAAAATCTCAGAGGAATATTTCCAGTATCTTGTTGAATCTATGCCACGAAGGATTAAGGCAGTTCTGAAGGCAAAAGAGGGCATTCATTTTCTTTTCGGCTTAGTCCCTTTAATCTAAGTTTAATTAAATATAAATACCATCTAAAAAATGACAAATAAATGAAATAAAATAGTCCAAAACTTCTCTTTCTCAGTCTTTTACTCGTGTGTTCCAGTACAAAAAGCATTCTAATATATACAAAAATATTAGGCCAAATCTGTTCGAATTAGGCCAACAGCTCTCTTACATGCCTTGCGTGTTAACATGACTCTTTTAAAACAGAACTATTTGTTGCGGTGGGTCATGAATGCATCTACAGTATATATAACTTCTGAAGCATTTTACAGGTTAAATAAATATATTTTGCATGCAGGTTTGAAAAAAAAAATGCAAAAAAATGCAAATTTGATTATTCAAGATGCCACAAGATGCAAGATAAAATGCATTTTTTATATACTTGCATAATTTTGCATCAGTTTATAGCTCCTGTGTCAGTTTTTTTGTTTTTCAAATATTTCCCAAGCCATGTTTATCAAACCAAGGACAATTTCACAGTATTTATTTTTTCTTTTATAATTTTAGGGTCAATATTATTAAATTAGTAAATATTTTTAAGTTTTCTACAGAACAAACCACTGTTTTTAAATAACTTGCCTAGTTAACATGATAACTTAGTGTTTAAGAGCCCTATCATACACCCGGCGCATTAAGGCGCAAGACGTGTTCGGAGTGATTTGTTGCTGTTATTTTCAGACCAGTGCAACTGTAATGTTGTTTAAATAGTCAATCCATCCACTTTGTGGACTCATGGGTGTGCTGGTCTATAAAGGAGGGGGGTTGGGGCGTATTGTTGACGCGTTGCTATTTTGAGGAACTGAAATAGACTGCGACACTGACCAACTAAAAGCTGCTCTAAAGTCCAGTGCAGAACACATTAGTTATGCACCTATGCGGGTCCAAATGCGTACACATTGCATAATACACACAGGATGTACAGCAACACACAAATATATTTACATATGAAAACAATTAAAGGATTAAAATGTTACAACAATGATTATTTTCTACATAAATATAAAAACCACTGCCTCCATGCCTTCTTCATGTCGGGGGGCTTTTTCAGTTTATTCATGACAATTTGCATTTGTATAATGTTGTTATTATTATTAGTAGTATTATTTATTATATGCATATTTATATTTGTTTTAATAAAAACAAGTTTAGATTTGTCCACCTGTCGGGTTTTGTAGACGTCTGCATCACCATATGGAGCATCAGAATAGGACGTGTGTTTGGATATAACTCAGTGTTTTGACCACACTTCATTATACACTTCAAACAACTTCATTATTATTGTTCAGTTATTTGTTTGCTAGAAATTAGAACTCAATTTAGAAATAGTTTTGAAACAAATATTTGTGCTTATCAAACAACATTAAATATGTAGGCTAATGGATGTCTTCCGTGCAGTGCATACAACACTGCTTCCTTATCAACAAAAGTAAAGGAGTAAAGTAGATAGTAAAAGTAAAGAGGCTGAATGGAGGAGGCTCATTCTTTATCCTCACGCTGCAGATAGTGAAGCGTTCAGCTTTTCCACTTACAGTCCACCATGCAAATAGAAAATGTGTCATGACGCGACACAACGGACTCTGAAGTGAATGGGAGATGAGACTCTGATTGGTTTAATGCATGTTATACTCAAAACACACCCAGAACACATTAAGAGAATAAGCACAACCCTGTTAGACCATCCTTAAAATAGCAAAAGTGGATTCAGACACGTCATTAATGCTTTTGCGCCATGCACTTTAGACTTTGTGCTTAGATCATTAAAATAGAGCCCTAAATGTTACTTTAAGCTGAATACTATCTTGCAAAATAAGAAGAAAGCCATTATTATGGAAAAAATGAAGACAAAAAAAACTGGGAAAAAATTATAAACTGGGAAATATTTTTAAAAGAATTCAAATTTCACAGGAGGGATAATAATTTGAACTTTTATATAATGTCATTTATTCCTGTGATGCAAAGCTCAATTTTCAGCATAATTAATCCAGTCTTCACTACTACATGATCATTTCCAATACATTTTTATCATTACTATTAATATCAAATACTGTTGCTGTGCTTAATAAATTTATAGAAACAATTGTCTTTCAGGTTTTGATGAAAAAAAAAACAGTTCAAAAGAGCTGCATTTAATAAAAATATGGGTAACACTTTATTTTGATGGTTCGTTTGAGTATTAGTAGACTGTCTGCTTAATATCTGTTGATATGCTCCTTCAAAAGACATTTAACTGACTATAAGAAACTTTGTAAGTACATGTCAACTTACTCTAACCCTAACCCCAACCCCAACCTAACAGTCTACTTATAATCTAATGAGAATTAGTTAGCATGTAGATGCAGTGTAACTTAAATTCGGACCAAAAAACAGACCATCAAAATAAAGTGTGACCAAAATATGATATACAGTGTTCAGCATATATGAGTTCACCCCTCACAAATTAGTCTTTTAAATTAATATTTTCTATAATATTATATTTGTGCATATACATTAGTCGGTAACTAAGCCAAATCTGGAGCTAATCTGTGCAAAAATTAGCACATGTATGTATATGTTTAGGAGAAAATATTAAATAAAAGTTGCAATTTTGAAGTTAGTAATTATTTTGCTATATTATATATTACCTATATTCACTGAGAAATAGACAAAAATATTCATTTTCGAAACGGGGTGTACTTATTTATGTTGAGCATTGTATATTTGACTAAAAATGTCTTTGTCATCACTTTTAGATTAGCCTAATGCATCCTTGGTGAATAAAACTGTGTGTTCCTTTTTAAAAAGTGCTATTTAAATTCTGGATTTATCCTCTAAAAGATCAGAAATACAATAGTTTGATCTCTAAAATCACACGTTGTGAGCAACGCCACGTGTTTATTTGTTGTGCCACATCAGCTGCCATTTAAAAACATTTATACAGCCGGGCCTGTGTTGGTGTTTCCCCTGCACATGGTGCTCCTGGACATGAGCCTGAATGCCCATGTGTTTGATCCGGTCCTGACTTGTAAACACTAATCTACCAACCAAAATTACCATTATTACAGCAACCCATATAACCTGTCATCTCCCGTAGCTCTCTTTAATTTGAACATATCAGTACTGTAAGTGTCCTTGCTGCTGTCAGACCACCCTGATGCTCTTCCTGTAAGACGCCCATCAGAGAAGCTCAAGGTTTTATCCCACACAACAGAAAGCTGCTGGAGTTATGGCAAAATGAGGAGATTGACCTCGAGTCGGACCAACATGACACAACTCAACCCTTAAAGGGGACCTATTATGAAGAAATCACTTTTACAAGGGGTTTAAACACAGTTGTGTGGTAACAGTGTGTGAATATAAACAGCCTTTAACAATACAAATTAATTAATTATATATTTTCATAATCACACTTGATAAAACCATTCTGCAGAAACACTTTGATTGACATTCTCCCTTTGTACGTGTCATCAGAGGGGGAAAGCCCCACCCATTAGTGATGATCTCCCCCTAATTAGCATAAACAGCCTTTAGTGAGGAGTAGAGTTTTGAATCTGCCACTATGCTGACACACAGGCATTTGTAGCTCCGCCCTCTTTTGAAAAGAATCCCAATCTCATTTGAATTTAAAGCGACAGTAACTAAAGCGCCACAATTAGGATTAAAGCCTAAAAGGGTCAGCTTTAGAGAGTTATAAAAAATTATTTGTATAATTTTTGGAGCTGAATTTTCACATACACACTCTAGGGAGATCAGAGACTTATTTTACATCTTGTAAAAAAAAAAAAAGGGGGGGCATAACAGGTGCCCTTATGGTGCAAATGTCCTGTTTATCCAGTCAGGGCTTTCAAAGTTTGTCATAAGAAAGTGGCCTTCACTTCAAAACATTCGTGCTTTCTCTTGATGTACGGAACAGCTGGAGTTTAACAATGCGGTCGTCCTGAAAGATATTTGCAACAATGATGGCTTGAGTTTCTGCCCATGTTTTACAAGTCGATGTGGTTTGTATTAAACAACTGCTGAGAGGTTGAAAATTCAGTCGTTAAAGGTTGTTAGATGCGAAAATTGTGGAACAACGGACGAGGTAAAGCGTGCTTGAGATTTATATCGCTACAAAAGTCTAACAAGACCATCGTTGGAGGAAAACCATTGATTTCCTTCTCATTACTGCACTTTAGTTACGTTAAATCGGCTTAAACAAATCTCAACAACGATGACCATAATTACCTGTTTATAGCTGAATTCTTTGATCTTGACCTTTTATTTAAACTGTGAACAGGTTTCCTTTCAAATCTGCACAAAATCTATATGCTAAATGACATAATAAGACAATAAATGCATACTTAGTATTTTTGCATTGGTGAATCATCTGAAAGTTATTGAGTTTTAGATTAAATAATATATTTTCACACCTATTAAGATATTTTAACCATTTAATCTTCATCATAAATACAACTGAAAAACAAAATTATCCCTCCTGTGAAACTTTAATCCTTTTTCAAATATTGCCTAGATTTAAGACATTTTTAAACATAATTTGTAGAGTAATAACTAATTTCTTTTATCTTTGCCATGATGACAGAACATAATATTTTACTAGTTATTTTGCAAGATACTAGTATACCACTTAAAGTGCAATTTAATGGCTTAACTAGATTAAATAGGTTAAATAGGCAAGTTAGGGTAAGTCAACTGTGCTTTATTCTGCATACTTAAAGTAAATACTTTCTCCAGAAAAATATATGTATAACAGTAAATATTGTGAAAATTTTCTTTGCTCTGTAAAACAGCACATATATGTTAAAAAATATAAATTTTTAAGTGCCTACATATGACTACAGAGGATTTCTGTGACATTATACGTCATTATGTCCTCAAACTACCACTCAGTCACTTGTGCTTATACTCCCATACTTGCAAACTTTTCTAACTCAAACATTTAACTTTCAGATTTATAATAAAGGTCAGAGATTGGCCAGTGTTTGTAAACTGTTAATAAATGTGTCAACTGTTTAGTGGTTGTGACAATGAAGTTGCGCAACTTCAGAATAATAATGTAGCATAATTTGAGATTATCACTTCTGCCGGTTGCTTTTTGTTACATGCTTGTGTTGTTTGTGCCCTGTGTTATTTTTCTCTCTCTCTCGCGCTCTCTTCGCCGTATCTGCTTTCATTTTCCCAGGTCCGGTCATTGGTTAATTCCCCTGTCAATCATTTCCTACCCAGTGACGTCACTCTGACATCATGTCCAATAGGCCAAGACCATCATGCATAATGGCTCTTTTCCACTGACTGGTACAGTATGGTACGGTACGGGTCACCTTTATCAGGCTTGCGTTTCCACTACAAAGGGTACCCTTTTGGTGGGCGTGGTGTACGACAGAGTTTTAGTCGACGTCATTCTTGCTCGAATAAATGTCTACAGTAAAGCCGTACAGGTCGTTCAGAAATCATATGAGAAGCACTTTAACAGGTGCTTTAAACATAAATACTTGTGTATAAATGTTTATTACTAACTTTTCTATGAACATGATTTGATTATAAATGCGGATCAATGACAGTGCGAAATAGCCTACTGTAACATCTGTAATTATATAAAATAAATGAACATATATGAACACATACAGACCCTTACAGTCCCCGATATGTTACCAATTACAGCAAAAACTGCACACAGCATACATTTAGTCCTTATTTGGGTTCAAAAACAACACGCAACATAGCCCACAGTCAGAGCAAACCTCTCATCTGTGTCTGTAATCTTCACCAGCACATGTAGCCTCTGTTAGAGAGTAATTCCATCATTCCGAGTTCATAATAGTCCAAAAGGCGATGATAAACATGGCAGTTTGTTCATGATTCAGGTCGCTGAAACAATTTGCTCCTGTGTTTTGTCGGGCTTCTCCTTTTTTCGTGCTTCACTCTCGCATTTGTCCTTTTCTTTTCTTTTCTGAAGGGATTAGATGACGAAGACACTTCAATAATCACACACACGTTATTATCATCAGCTCAAGAAGTTCGTTATATCAAATATAGACGTGATCGCGAGCTCCCTGGAGAAAGCGAAAAACCGCTCGCACTTTTAGACGGCCTCGTAAAGCAACAACAGGACACGGCAGATTTTGATCATCTTGGCTTTGTGGCTGTATAACAAGACAACGACAAGGTTTGTTTGAGCTCAGATCATCCATGGTTCCTTATTATATGCATATAGTTGTCTCGGCTGTGTTTTAAAAACATGGCGGTCCCTTTGTTTTCATTCTGGCTAGCTCCACGAGATCGTGACGTATCTCTGTAACCAATCAGCGTTCAGCTGCTCGTGTAGCTCCACCTTTTGGTACCAGTGGCGGCTGGTCAATAGAGGGCGCTGGGGCGCATTTTCACATATTTTTTCATATGTGTGAGGGGCGCCGGACTAATGGGTGTCTATGTAGGTACACGAACTTTTGCAATGCACGTGATATGACGATAAGCTCTAATTGGCCGGTTTTAAATTGTCTTTGGGGCGCAGCACTCTGCGTCCCGAACCCTCCCATTTTTGTTAGAACGAATCATATTTGTTTTTATATGATTGGCCTTATGTGATTGGACCATTCTCACCAAAGAGCTTAGAATGCAATTTCTCGAGATGAAGGAAAATTCTGTTGTATCTTTGCAAAGATATCCGTTCACAAGGCGTTTGGATGAAGAAGAAAAAAAAAATCAAGGAGCTTGGACCAGATCGACCTTCCTTGCAAATTCACCAGTAGTCAAGTGATGGCGAGCGCGCGTATATTCGGGGCTTTTCCAGCACTTGTCATGACAAACGGAGTTGGCTGGCAGGTTGTGATGTAAGTCATGCCTTTTACTATTTCCGTGTTTGCTGTTTCAAACAGCATGACGCAAGAGAGGCTAAATGCATTGGCCATGCTGTCAATAGAGAAGAGACTGGTGACTGAGATGACTGACGTTAACCAAAAGGTCATTGAGAAAGTTTTAAGCCAGAAAAAAAGGAGAGCAAAATTTATTTTCAAGTAGTGCTACTGGCCAGTGATTAGGCAACATTTGTGTGTGTGTGTGTGTGTGTGTGTGTGCGCGTGTTTACTGATTATCTGGATTACTTCATTACTGATAATAAACCCAAATTGAACTAAAATGAACTGATTTATGATGCATTTATTGTATGCTTTAGTCATATTTTAGTTTTTTGATACCACACCTGAATAATGGCTTTTACACTCCAACTTTACCTTACTTTTACTTTACCAACAGTTAGATTTTTTTCTGGTGTTTGCGCCCTCCCCACATTTTTTAACACCAGCCGTCACTGTTTGGTACCCTTTCTCGTGTTTGGTAGCCTTTCGAAAGGGTACCAAAAAAGTGGTCTAGTACAGTTCGGTACGCCTTTTGACAGTGGAAATGGCCATAAAAGCGTACCGAACCATACTGTACCGTACCAGTCAGTGGAAACGAGGCATAAAAGAGCACGCCAGACCACTCACCAGTCACTCTGGTCTCTGTTGTATGTCTGATTGTGTTATTGTGTTGTGTTTAGAGAAAACCCTGTCTAACTGTGTATTCTGCTGTTTTGTTGTTGCTCGTTCTGTGTGTTCATGTTATCTGTCCGCCATTCATATCAAATCTTTCTATTTCTCAATTTCATTCGTTTGTCCTGTTGTTTACGAGGCTCGGACAAAGCGGACAGGTAAGAAGGTCACGTGACATACATTTCGCAACATGTAGGACTACTCTTGTGTTTAGTACATTAGGTTAGGGGCGAGCGCCACCCCTTGTACTTTTAGATAGATAGAGTAGGATCAGGATAACCACGCGTTTATTCATTTTGTTTGCATTTAGTTAGTTATATTTTGCCAGGGAGTTAGACCTTATCTGGGTTTTGTTCTTTTCTTTTCTTTAGCGCTGCCCACGTCCCTTCTGCCAGCTCTCTTGTTTCCCGTCTTTCTGTTTGTCCCAGGACAACTTCAGGATAGCCTACACCAGGGGTCTCAAACTCGCGGCCTCAATTGGCCCGCGGGCTGATAGTTTGTGGCCCCCGCCTTAATTTGAAAATGTAATGTTAGTGCGGCCCGCGAGTTTGATATGTATAGCACTTTATAGTTTTGTGTGCGGAGCTGAACAAACCCACCAATCATGGTGAGGTATATGGCTCTCGGGGGCTTGGTGCAGGCAGAGAAACCTTTCTCAATGAGTGAAAGTTACAGCAGCGTTGTCATGGGCTGTTTTCTCCTGTGCCTGCTGGCTGCCTCATTTCTATTGGGCACACGCGGACATTCGTCCCATCACGCTTCATTCACAACTCTGCAAAAAAAGTTTTTTAGGTTGCTGCCCAACGGGACATTATACGTAGATAAATGTATGTAAATCAGTGCTTAATTTGAGCCGGATCCTGTTCCAGGAAATGTCAGATATTCATGTTTTTTGTTCCGGTATGTGTGTGTGTGTGTGTGTGTGTGTGTGTGTGTGTGTGTGTGTGTGTGTGTGTGTGTATGTGTATATGTGTGTGTGTGTGTGTGAGAGAGAGAGAGAGAGAGAGAGAGAGAGAGAGAGAAAGAGAGAGAGAGAAAGAGAATGAGTGCAGCGAAGGCTGTGTGGATTGTGTGTGTGCGTTCACGCATGATGATAGTCATGCGCTAGTTAAAGCAAAATTCACGTTTAACTATTGGTCCTGAACAATATTTTTAACCAATCATCTTTCTTGCGTTTACAATCACTCTCATTGGTTGGTGGTTGGTGTTTCACGTGCAGTGAGCAGAAAAGAAATCAAAGTGATACGATTGCGTACGCAGCGGGATAAAAGAAAAGTAACACAATGCAGCCTAATGTAATCGTCTGCAGTCACATATCAATACCTGTCCATCGTCAATAAGAGTCCCCGGTAACCCGGACCAATTATAGAGTCGCACCGTTATTTATGCTCTACCTGCATTGTATTTGCATTGCCTCACACAATAAACATTACATATAGTTCTATATGATGTAAAAGTAGTCAAAACAAATGACAACAACACAGTGCTGCTTATTTTTCCTGTAACAACAGCACAGCGGATTACAGTAAATCTAATTATTTTTATTATTATTATTAATTTCTAATTATTTTATTTATTTATCTTTCATTCATTTCTTGTCGGCTTTGTCCCTTGCGGGGTCGCCACAGCGGAATGAACCGCCAACTTATCCAGCACGATTTTACGCAGCGGATGCCCTTCCAGCCGCAACCCATCTCTGGGAACTTCCACACACACATTCACACTCATACACTATGGACAATTTAGCTTACCCAATTCACCTGTACTGCATGTCTTTGGACTGTGGGGGAAACCGGAGCACCCGGAGGAAACCCACGCGAATGCAGGGAGAACATGCAAACTCCACACAGAAACGCCAACTGACCCATCCCAGCCGAGGTTCGAACCTGCGACGTTCTTGCTGTGAGGCAACAGCACTACCTACTGCGCCACTGCGTTGCCATTTATTTATCTTATTTTGTGTTAAAAAAATTCCAAATCTTTTCAAATCTCTTTATTTTTATTTTTTAACACAAAATAAGATGTAAAAATGAACAAATTAATAATTAATAATATAATTAATTTCTTGTGGAAAACCTGAAGCCTCATCCAGCCTCATCCAGACCTTACCAGGCCCCCAGGTAAATTGAGTTTGAGACCGCTGGCCTACACAAATACACTATCCCTACAGTCTCATTGCTTCAAGACGGCTCTTGCGATCAAAATTCAGACTCAGAATTCACAAACAGTTTTTTTTTTCGAGGTTTAAATGGAGCATACCAAAATATTGCCGTTAGGTTTGTTGGTGGAAAACCATTGATTTCCTACTCATTAGTAATGTTAAATCGGCTTTTACAAATCTCAACAATGTTGACCATAATTACCTGAAAATTGTCACCTATTATTTAAACTGTGAACAGGTTTCCTTTCAAATCTGAACAAAATCTATTTGCTAAATGAAATAATAAATAAATAAATGCATATTTAATTTTTTTTACATTGGTAAATCACCTGAAAGTTATTGAGCTTTAGATTAAATTTAGAGTTAGATATTTCCTATATTATTTTGTTTTTCTGGAGAAAGTCTTATTTGCTTAATTTGTAGCTAAAATAAAAACATATTTAATAAAAATATATTTTAAGGACAAAATTATTAGCCCCCTTAAGCAATGTTTTTTTCCCATTTATTTAAACCAAAGTTATACAATGACTTGCCTAATTACCCTAACTTGCCTAATTAACCTAGTTACGCCTTTAAATGTCACTTTAAGCTGAATACTAGTGTCTTGAAAAATATCTAGTCAAATATTATGTGCTGTCATCATGGCAAAGACCAAGAAATCAGAAATTAGTTAGACATGGACGCTTTTCACTTCATAAAATTATAAACTTTTGTTTGTTACACAGCTTATTATCAAGCAACAATCAAACAAAAGCCAATGGAACAATCCTATTGACATTTTCTTGAAACAGGCTGAAGCTAACTTCAAGATAGCCTAAAAAACATACTATTCCTTGCAGTCTCATTGCTTCAACACAGCTTTTGCGATTAAAATTTAGAACCACAATACACAGTGCTTTTTTTCAAGGTTTAAATGGATCATACCAAAATTTTGCCGTTGGGTTTATCCTGTCGAGCCAGACTGACCCCCATCCACTCATCGTTCCTGTCGCCTTGACACGTCTTCCCGCAAGACTCCCTCTGCTTATTTCCTAGAGTACAGAAAGAAAACATGAATGTAGCCTACGGAGAGACAAACATCACCGTCTGCAACAGAGAAACACACTAAAACCACTCTGAGACAAAAGTCAGACAGTTCATGTTTAATATGCGCAAGAAGAGACAATAGTGCTACACACAGAGTTTGTGTTAGTAAGATGAATGCAACATGAAATATTTGAAATGTGAAACTCATGTGTATCGAACGTGAATACACATAAAAGGCGTCTGAAGGCAGTCCAGTGTTTACTGTGCTGGCTGGCAATTGTTCTACTTGGAGAACAAAAGTCTAGACGATCTATTTTAAGTAAATAGAAGCAAGCACATTATCTCTATTGAGCAAATCAAGCTAGAATCCCACAAAGCTAAAAGTAATCTTCAAAGCTATGTACTGTATAATGCACTTTGGCTTCCTAAAATGATCATCAATACACATCTATGAACAAATAAAGCCAGCTACAAGGACATTACAAAACCCACATTACACACAACATTACAAAATATGATTAGAAGCAAAGAAGATCATGAAAATTGGACAAAATGACAAAAATACGATATTAAATAAGATTAAAACTAAGAAAACAATGAAGCGTTGTAAAATGAAAATCAAAATAAAAACTATTGATTTAAAGTTTTTTTGTGAAATATGTATACAAACAAATCTTTCTGAGAGTACTTTTGATGACATAGATCATGGTGACTTCATATATCCCATGTCACAAAAACTGTTTTCTTTCATTTGAGAAATATCGCTAAGTTACAGAGTATGCTATCCATCTCAGATGCAGAAAAGCTAGTCCATGCTTTAATGACTTCTAGGCTGGATTACTGTAATGCTCTGTTCGCTGGTTGCCCAGGGTCCTATTAATAAACTTCAGCTAGTACAAAATGCAGTTCTTACCAGGTCTAGAAAATTTTATCATATCACCCCAATTTTATCCTCCTTACACTGGCTGCCTGTTAAGTTTGTATTGATTATAAAATATTGCTTCTTACCTATAAAGCTTTAAATAATCTAGCTCCTGTTAATCTAACCAACCTCCTGTCTCGCTACAATCCAACCCGCTCTTTAAGATCTCAAAACTACCTTCTGGTAGTACCTCGAATAGCAAAGTCGAGTAAAGGAGGTCAAGCCTTCTTATTTATGGCTCCTAAACTCTGGAATAGCCTTCCTGATAATGTCCGAGGCTCAGACACACTCTCGCAGTTCAAAACTAGATTAAAAACCTATCTTTTTAGTAAAGCATACACTCAGTGCATCACATAGCGGTATGATGCATGAATGTGCTCCACGCATCTCATTTATATACACTATGAACAGCAGCTACGCTAATTATTCTCTTTATTTTCAATTTCCACCTGGGGATACTCATCCCGAGACCCCCAGAGATTATGCAGTGCCACTGATGCAATCCAAGACCTATGAAGAGATGATCCCAAGGTTCCACAATCCCGGACCAGGCCGTATCCTGAGCAGCTGCTGTGGTGGTCATCGTGGAGTGGAGAGCATGCGTCTGACTCCTGTGACCTCCAGGGACAGCCGAGTCTTCGCTGACGTCCAGCGTTCTCCAGCCTCCGCCACCTAGACTGCAGCTCTGCACAAGACGTTTGGCCATAGGAGAGATGGTCGTGCCCAACTGAGCCTGGTTTCTCTCAAGGTTTTTATCCTTCACTTACGTCAATTGGTGAAGTTTTTTCCTCGCCGCTGTCGCCACTGGCTTGCATGGTTCGGGACTTGTAGAGATGCGCGTCGATGGATTTGCTCTTTAGTGTTTGAACTCTCAGCAGTGAATATTAAACCACACTGAACTGAATTAAATTGAACTAAACTTAAACTTTGAAAATGGAACTGACACTGTTTCAATTCACTATAATCTTCTATGTGAAGTTGCTTTGACACAATCCACATTGTATAAGAGCTATAAAAATAAATAAAGATGAATTGAATTGAACTTACAGAAGTGGGTGGAGCTGATGATTTCTTTTAGCGCATTTTGCTCATTGCAGCTCTCTGATTGGTGGAATTTCCAGTATAGCATCAAGGGAAATGTAGTCTTTAGCATTTACAAACTTCACAGCTCATAACATTCATTCATTCATTTTCCTTTGGCTTAGTCCCTTATTTATCAGGGCTCGCCACAACGGAATGAACCGCCAACTGTTCCGGCATATGTTTTACACAGTGGACGCCCTTCTACCCGTAACCCAGCACTGGGAAGCACCCATGCACACTAAATCACACACACACTCACACATTACGGCCAATTTAGTTTATCCAACTCACCTATAGGGCATGTGTTTGGACTGTGGGGGAAACCGGAGCACCCGAAGGGAAACCCACGCCAACACGGGGAGAACATGCAAACTCCATACAGACATGCCAGCTGGACCAGCCGGGACTTGAATCAGTGACCTTCTTGCTGAAAGGTGACAGTGCTAACTCTATATAGAATTTATTTATTTATTTTTTACTTCCACTCTTCTAAACTCATCTCATTTTCATTTGCCTTTCCGGGGCCGGGTCGTGTGGGCAGCAGTCTTAGGAGAGAACTCCAGACTTCCCTCTCCCTAGACACTTCCTCCAGGGGGATCCTGAGGCGTTCCCAGGCCAGCTGAGAGACATAGTCCCTCCAGCGTGTCCTGGGTCTTCCCCGAGGCCTCCTCCTGGTGGGACACGCCTGGAACACCTCTCTTGGTAGGCGTCCAGGAGGCACCCGAAACAGATGCCCGAGCCACCTCAGCTGACTTCTCTCGATGTGGAAAAGCAGCAGCTCTACTTCGAGCTCCTCCCAGGTGACAGAGCTCCTCACCCTATCCATAAGGGTGCGCCGTGCCACCCTGCGAAAGAAACTCATTTTGGCCGCTTTTATCCGAGATCTTGTCTTTTCGGTCATGACCCAAATCGAGAGCTTTGCCTTTCGGCTCAGCTCCTTCTTTACCACAACGGACTGATACATCGAAAGCTTTTCTGCTGCTGCTGCACTGATTCAACTGTCAATCTCAAGTTCCATCCTTCCCTCACTC
The DNA here is from genome assembly GCA_903798195.1 of Danio kyathit. Taxonomy (NCBI): domain Eukaryota; kingdom Metazoa; phylum Chordata; class Actinopteri; order Cypriniformes; family Danionidae; genus Danio; species Danio kyathit. The sequence continues at coordinate 56,342,646 of LR812531.1, forward strand.
GTGAACAAAACCCCAAGATACTTGATTTCCTCCAACCTGCAGATGGCAAACCACTCTCTGAGCTCTTCTAAACTCTCAAAGCAAAAGATTGGTCAAATATTACCACTGTCAAATATCATGGTGTACAAGTACAGTAATGAGTACCATGCAGTGGTGTAGTCCTTGCTATACGCACATATACTCAGTATGCTTACTTTTTTCCATGAGCTGTTTGGGTATTACCACTTCTGAGGATCAATAATTGCGTATACCCTCGGTATACTCACTTGTTTTTCTGATTAAACTTCCCTAATTTATGTGTATTCATGTCCCCTTTAACTGTACACCAAAGGTTTTTTTTAACTCGCATCTTAATTTGTTGCATTTTTGTTGCAACTGGTGCATTTTTGTTTAACTTGCGCTATTCACCGCCCCTGATGACCGCAGCAGCTGTGAGAAAATTTCGTAAGAGTATTTCGAGGACCATGACAAGTCAACTGAATGATGTCTCGCTGAAACGTTCAGGTAAATTTATGAAACAGCATGGCCGTCGCTTTAGCCCTCCTATATTTCTATTCAGCACCCTTAAAGGTTTTGCGATTAGCTCATGAACACTATTAAATGATCGCCTGAGTCCCCTTTAATTTTGATATGAAAACAGTGGCAGACTTCCGCTGCTCTGTTTTCAGCTCGTTTTTCATTTAATCAGCAAACCGAGAGAGTTCAGGGCGAGAGAAATCCTAAAATCGCCCCTGTAAAACAGTATTTTGCATGTCTTAATCGTGCCTAGCGCTACAGGGAACCACACTATATATAAAACTCTAAAAACGATGAGGCAAAGACTACTCATAAATCACGTAACAATATGCGATTTAAAAGGGTAACTACTAGTATCAAGGCTCGAAATTGCGACCATTGTGGTCGCATATGCGCCCGAAATTTAATTATGCGACCTCATAATATATTTGGGAGCATTTGTGCGACTGCATATAATGGTTGTAGTGCGACTTGTTTCGATTTTTTCTAAAAAAAACGTGCTGAATCGGATTTCCCAGCCGCTATATTGGTTCATATTAGCTGTCAATCACTTAAGGCTTTTCCGCTGTCAGATAACAGAGAGCTTATAAGGGCGCCAGCCGAGTTCAATCGAGGGTTTTTGGAGAAGATGCCCGAATCTCGACACGTTGCATTCACTGCGTGTTCCGCGCAAATGGACACTAAATGTAAAATCTAACACTGTAGATAGAAAAAAAAATAGAACACTGTACACATCATCGCCAAAGAAGCTCGCCTTTACTAAGTTTAAACTGAATCTGCGGCTCATAACAAAGAACGGTACTGCGCCGGTGGTCATCACGAGAATCCTGTTCTGCCCCGCTCATATATTGGGCTGGCTGACTAGCCTGCTTTATTCCACAAACACAGAAAAATGAAAATCAGCGCATAACGAGACTGAGCATTTAAAATGACACAAACCGAAACCAAAACCTTTAAGGAGTGTTAGAAGTGAGACTTTTCTTACTTTCTTTGGTCCATTCTTTCTTGAGATGTAAATTATTTTTATATTTACTGATGACTGCTTTGCAGCTTTCAGCATTGGATTGAATGATTTATTATAATCTTACGTTTGTTTTGTAGCAGAAGTATTATTTATTAAATTGACATGCGTATAAAAACAATAGTGCAAAATAAATATTTCTTACTGCAATGCTTCATTTTGTTTGATGCAAACCATAAATGTATTTTTCATAAAGTAACAGCAGGACCTTTTACAGTACATAACTCGCATTCAAGCACATTCAGGGCAGCATGATAATGAGAAATGTTACAATTGTCGTCATCATTAATAATATTTTATAATTATTAGACATTCATTTTGGAATTAGTGCACAGATATCAGTAAGTCATCACAGCATTAGTTAGTCGTTTCTGGTTTTTGTTAGTCTTGATTGATGTTGTTTACAAATAAAATAAATCCCTTAATATACAATTTGCAGTGGTGCTCATTCATTTTTGGTGGGTGCTCCTAAATTTTTTCTGGTGCTCCTAAATTTTTGAAGTTGGGAGCACTGGTGCTAACCAAAAGTAAAAAAAGTTAATTTCGATCCCTGAGTATATAATAGCGACAACAGAAGACAGACTCCTAATAGTTTGGTTTAAAACAAGCATGTACGAATGTGACAATCAAAAATAATGGCTGATTGATGTTTAAAGGAACCTATTAAAAGTAAAGTAATAAGCCAGTAAAGAAAGTAAGTTAAAAAGCTGGCTTTCCATGTCAACTAAATTGTTGTAACTATCTTAATTGACTCTTTTTTTTTTTTAAATATTAAAATGATTAAATAAGCTACATACTGTATAAATACAGCCAATCTTCGAGTCTGCTGGGAGGGCACTATTAGCTAAACATAAATCATTAAATAGGATTAGACTATTACCATCTCCCTTTAAAACGAACAAATTTGTTTGAAATTATTTCAATGGATATTGAGATGGAAATTCAATGGAAATTATTTCAATTTAAATGGATAGTTTACGCAAAAAATGAAAATTGTCATCATTTACTCAACCTTTACTTGTTCCAAACCGGTTTGTCTTTTTTTCCTTCTGTTGAACACAAAAGAAGATATTTTGAAGAAAGCTGGAAACCTGTAACCATTGACTTACATTGACATAGTATTTGTTTTTCCTTTTGTGGAAGTTAATGGTTACAGCTAACTGATGTAAAAAATAAAATAAAAAAAATAAATAAATAAAATAATAATAATATAATTATATATATATATATATATATATATATATATATATATATATATATATAGCTAATGAATCAAAGAAACATTGACTTTTGTCGTTTCTTTGCCTACTTTCATTTAAAATTTGGGTCGGGTGTAATAGTACACCACCTTTTTTTAGGACTACACCACTGGTATCATGGAATATAGTCAAACTAAGCCACATTCATTCATATACTGTAGTACATATCATTCACTACAAAAATAATAATAAAAACAATAAAATAACATTTAAAATAGAGGAAAATAATAGTATTAATGTTCAAGAAACAAATTCAGTTTGGCTAAAAGGCATCTCTACAGGAGACATTGCAGTTCAGTTTAGTACAATGTTCATTCAATATACTTTATAAGGGTTAAAGTTTATTTTTATTCAATTATAAAAATTACTTCAAAGGAGGCAGAGTAATACACCGGTGATCTTTTTTCTTTTGTTGCAAATAAAACAAAATAACTCAACTAAGTCAAGGGTATTTGTAGAATGTTAACAAATCAATTTCAAAAGATATCTTTCATAAATACAATAGAACTTTTAATAATAAAGATAATAAACTACAAGACAACTCTCACTAGCATTTGTTCTGCTGCGCAGTTTTCTGCTTATGCATTGCTTCATTCAGTCAAATCTGGGTGGGAGTTAAACAGGCATCTGAGTTCAGTCTGGCTCAGTACAGTCTTAAGTCTGCAAGTCTCCGTTCTGGTGCTGTCAGGCTGCTAAGAAGGAAGAGAAAATAAGCAGAGCCAAAGAAAACAGGCTCAGTCCCGGGAGCCATCACTCTTTCTCCTGTGGACAATCACAGTTTGCCCCTCAGAGGGCCGCTGTAGCTCAACGCTCATAGATAAACATTAAAGCTGACCCTTATGCCTAGATAAACTCCCTGCAGGAATAACACGCCTCGCTCGTAAATCCTACCATTTTTGTACATGTAAAAAAAAAAGCAGACAATAGAGTATACCTACAAAATAGATCATGTCTGATTCTGCTAGCTGATATCTTATGGTTTATAGTTTTAGAGTTCACCACCAGTGTCATTTTTACAATTCCAAATGATCTTAACCCAGTAAAAAAATAAATAAATGCAAGATTCCACACAATTCATTTAGGTCCTGCCAACATAAATCGATTAAGTTAACTCAGGGTTGTCCAAAGTCGGTCCTGAAGGGCCAGTGTCCTGGAGAGTTTAGCTCCAACCCTAATCAAACACACCTGAACCAGCTAATCAAGCTACTAGATATACTAGAAGCTTCCCATAGATATATACACTAGATATCGCACACGGACCCTGAGCATGCGTCAATAGCGCCGCCACATTGGTACAGTGCTCCCAGCACAAATGTCATTCAACCGCACTAGTCAAGACCGTGTGCCAACGTGAAGATGCTGGACTTTAGCGCTGTGTACATGTGTAGTAACGAGCAAACAAAGAAAATAAAGCACAAAGGCAGAACATTTCATAGGTAAGATTTTGTTTTTTACATTTTTATGTTATGAACTTTTGTGCTCAACAAGTAACGTTGTTGATGATAATACAGACACTTACTGAACTGATCATAAGGCAAAGTAGCACCAACTTGCACTAAATACTGGGCTTATGCTAGTTTTGTTGAATAAAATAAGCAAACAATGCAAAAGAAATATGACAACGTAATGCTGCTGTGCCAGAAACGGTTATCATTGTCGGCTAAGTGAACAAATCGTTCATAACGGAGATTCATTCACAAACGAATCGCTCCCTCCGTCAGAATGAGAAATGAAAGCAGGAGAGGGGGTGTGTTTCAGGACATGGATTAGATCAAATCTAACAGGAGGGAGGATAATACATTTACATGCACACAAACACATGCTCTTTGTCTGCAATGCCCGTGCGGTCACTGATCCATCAATTAAGAAAAGTGATGTAAAATTATAATTTTCGAAAAAAAAAAACCAAAAAAATTGCGTACTGACCACCGGGAAAACTGATCATAGATATATGTGTATATGTGTATATCTTTGGCTCTGGATGGCCACAGTCCTCCACTGCAGCTTGGTCCCGCATTCATTTCAAAGGAGCGCTACCCTGTACTAAAATGGTGGCTCTATTGACGCATTCCTTCCAATAGACAACAACAGGGCAGGTGACATCTAATGTAAATATCTATGGAAGCTTCCTGGCAGGTGTGTTGAAGCAAGTTGGAGCTAAAAGCAGGACACTGGCCCTCCAGGACGGAGTTTGTACACCCGGGTGTGCCCTGATTTAACTTAACAAAATTAAGTGGATTGAACATAAAACAATTAAGCTGTCACAAAAAAAAAATCTCAAGAATTGTGTTGTTTAAGCTCATTACAGCAGCAGCAGCAGCAGAAAACTGATTTCTGGGTGTATGTGAGGTAATTTTGAAATTCTGTGATTATGCCTTAAAATTTTATATATTTTTTTGCTTTCTTGTAAACAGACTGTGGTGCAGTGGGTAGCGCTGTCGCCGCACAGCAAGAAAGTCACTGGTTCGAGCCTCAGCTGGGTCAGTTGGCATTTCTTTGTGGAGTTTGAATGTTCTCAAACATATGCTAGATAAGTTGGCGGTTCATTCCGCTGTGGTGACCCCTGATTAATAAAGGACTAAGCCGAAGGAAAATGAATGAATGAATGATAAACAGACTGGGTTGTTTCCCCAAAAGCATTGTAATAGTAAGTGTTCTCTAAAGTCTTCTTGGATGGGTTGTATTTTGGAGAACTCTTTCAGGCGGCGGCGATCGGACACTATACCAAAGTTGACTACAATGGGGGTTGTTAGAGACTGTTCCAAAAATATGAAGACCTGAGGGGGAGGGGGGGGGGGGATGGGAGGGTGACGGGAGATGGCTGTGAAATACAGAAGACCCAAGGAAAAAACAGCCATATCACCCTGCAGCATAAGGCTCGTACACACCGGGACACTTTTCGTTTGCGTTTATCGTCAGCGTTTTTTTGTTCAAGATGTTTTTCCAGATTCAAACCCAAGTGATTTTCACAGGCGTCGAGCAGAAGAATATGCAAAATCACTCCTTGACGTTAGATGGCGCTACACAACTTTTAGCTTCTGACACCCGCTTATAACACAGAAGAAGAAGACAAAGTTGACACGCTTGTTGTTATGGACGGTTCAAGTAGCAGCTCCAGCTCTAGCGATGAAGAAATGATTATTGTTCACCAGTGCAATAAGCAGCTCCACGTTCATATCTCCTCTGGGCATCTTCTTTAATGTGCGCTTGCATTGACAATGTTGCGCTTGAGCACCTCCAAGTGCTGTTTACTGTAAGTTCAGCAGCTCCGTGCACGTGAACAAAAGTGCCAATCTGATTGGTGGAGAAGGTTTTGACGCGGCTCGTCAAAACAAAAAAAGGAGCATGAGGCATTTTTTTTTAAAAATGACGCTTTTGCGCCTGCTGTTTTGCGCGTTGGTGTGCACGACCACAGTGACGCACTTTATTTAGTCACGAGGTGTTAAACGTTGACGGAAAACGCGAGCAAAAAACGTCTCGTTAAGACCGCAAGCAGGGCTGAGCCTGGTCAGTACCTGGATGGGAGACCACATGGGAAAACTAGGTTGCTGTTAGAAGTGGTGTCAGTGAGCCCAGCAGGGGGCGCTCAACCTGTGGTCTGTGTGAGTCGTAATGCCCCAGTATAGTGAAGGGGACACTATACTGTCAGTGAGCGCTGTCTTTCAGATGAGATCTTAAACCGAGGTCCTGACTCTCTGTGGTCATTAAAAATCCCATGGCACTTATAGTAAAGAGTAGGGGTGTAACCTCGGTGTCCTGACCAAATTCCCTCTATCAGCCCTTACCCATTATGGCCTCCCAATCATCTCCATCCACCGAACTGGCTCTATCACTGTCTCTCCACTCCACCAATAGCTAGAGTCTGGTGAGCGCACTGGCGCTGTTGTCTTGCGGCTGCCATTGCATCATCCAAGTGGATGCTGCACACTGCTGGCGGTGTGGAGAGACCCCCCCCCCCCTCATGATTGTGAAGCACATTGGGTGTATGGTCATACACAATAAAAGTAATAAAAGTAATATAAATACACATTACACATTAAAACTGTGATGCATTTTTTATTTTTTTTTTGGGTGGCGGAGATTCTTTAATGTAAATACTTTGCAAAACTATAAATGTTTTTACAGTCACTTCTGGTTCATTTGATACAATAAGTACTTCCTAAATAGAAATTACTACTTCCTGAACCCAAAGTTGTGATGACAGTGTATGTGGAAGGATCATGACCGACTAGTAAGTTTACTAGGATGGAATTTCATGCTATTACAAGAGATTTGTCAAGGAAACCACCTTTTACCTCCTGAACAGCAGCTTGTCAAAGGTGGAACAAATGGTTCTCATCACGTCTTGTTGAAGTTGTTTGAAGTTAATGCTTTTGCCCCCAAAAGCTGCAAAGCATCCAAAGCACACAAAGATGAGCGCCAGATCTCGAGTTAGGAGGAAAACACAAACTGTACAACCCAAGGCGAAATTAGCTTGGGATACAGACGAAACATTATTTTCAACAATTAGCAGCGAAGCGCCGTCCAAAACACACGACTCGTTGAACACGGATATATTTCACAAGGTCAGAACTGGAGGAAAAACCGCAAGAATAATTCCCTTGGCCATCACTTCAAGGCGCGAGGAATGTTCTTCAATTTATAAACATCTCATCAGATCATGAACATTGGTTCCTCAGCCATCCCTCTACCAGACGTGTTTGTTTTTGCATCTGTGAGCTGTTCATCTGGTTGTGTTCAGTAAGAGAAGATGATGTGTTTGTACACTCCAAAAATGATGTTTGCTGTTTGTTCAAACTACTTAAAAATGAATTTAACAGGGAAGAGGCGACGCAGTGGCGCAGTAGGTAGTGCTGTCACCTCACAGCAAGAAGGTCACTGGTTCGTGGTTCGTCAGTTGGTGTTTCCTGCGTTTCCGTGGGTTTCCTCCGGGTGCTCCGGTTTAACTCACAGTCCAAAGACATGCGGTATAGGTGAATTGAGTAGACTAAATTTTCCGTAGTGTATGAGTGTGAATAAGTGTGTATGGATGTTTCCCAGAGATGGGTTGCAGCTGGAAGGGCATCAGCTGCGTAAAACATGTGCTGGATAAGTTGGCGGTTCATTCAGCTGTGGCGACCTCGGATTAATAAAGGGACTAAGCCGAAAAGAAAATGAATGAATGAAACAGGGAAGACAACTTCACCGTTTCATGTTCAACCCACTTAAGTTTGTAAAAACTAATAAGTTAACTTTATTCCTTCATGTTGCCCCAACAGAAATCTATTGTATGAAGCCCAGCATTTTTTACTGTGTAGTGAGCAAACACAAGGCCGAAGTGTGCAGTTAACAGACAACTGAAGGAAAACAAATGAGGGCTGCATAATATATCGAAAAATTATCGTTATCGTGATAATAGTATACACAATGTCCCAGTAAAGTTCCCGCCTGAAAGTTCCTGGATGTGTTCTTGATAACGAGGATGCGTCGATGCAGAATAAAGGAGGTGGGAAGTAGAGATCTGTGCGCGACTGAAATTTTAACTCCCGCCCGCTTCCGCCAGGTTCTAAACCGCACCCGACCACTCCCGCCGTATATTCAGCCTTTGTTTACCCGCTGCTCGCCCCGATCGTTCCCGCTAAATTTAGATCTGGTTTCCAAAATCTCCCGTTTAAATTGGGCACTACCAAAAGAGAGAGATAACAGATACAAGTGTAGGTTGTGCAAGGATTGTAGGCTAAATGTCAGTTTTGTTTGCCCCTTTGTGATGAGACATGAGTGCCGCGTGACATGCGGTAAGGTTTGTGGATACTCCAAAGTCAGATTTACTAACATAACCACACAATATATTTGCCAACTACCGATTGTCGTTTCATATATCATATCAACATTATTTCTATACATGTAGCAGGTACTTATTGGGCCAAGGAAGAATGTATAGCGATTAAATGGGCCTCCCACACAGCATCACAGTGGATGCGCACGCTCTCACATTCACATTTCAATTAATTCCCGCGCCGCAAGAAAACTGGTCGGGTCCCGCGTGAATGCAGACCTCTAGTGGGAAGCGCAGCATTTTATGCTGGTTTAATAATAAAGTTCAGAGATATAAGTTATATATATTTACCTCAGGAGATTTCCTAAATCAGATGGTGAAAGTAAACATTAAAATGGAAGTCTTAATAAACGCATAAACATATTAAGGTTGTTTATTTGCTGAAATTCGTATTAAAATCTGTTTATTTGTATTGTGCAAAATATATGTGTAAGGTGTTTGCACATGTAATATTTATTGAAAAGGGGAAAAAACTATAAATCGTTGTATGAATGTTGTAATGTTTAAATAATTTTCCGTAAAAAATGCGTGAAGGTCATGTAACCAACAGGAAGATCGCATCATCTCATTTCTCAGAGGAGGCATTCTCTGTTCTTGCGGTCTCCCGAGTTCGTTCTTCTGATGTAACCTGGCAAGACCGCTCTTCATTCTCTGCGTTCTTGGAATTGGGAAACAGCCACTATCTCGGTCACACTTGTGTGTCCCAATTCGCCTTTGTAAGGGTAGGGTACAGTGAGAAAGCTTTGGGGCTTCCCCATTCTGTTGCTTAGTCACGAGCCCTGTCAATCATCTTGTCACATCATCCACATATCTTTCCTAGTAAACCATATTTGAGATGCAAATGGTCAGGTGGTCTAACGGTTAGGGGGTTGCATTTTTGATTCCCAGTTGTTTTGTGAGATGTTTTGTTTAGTTCCCAAGTTATTGCTAATCGGTTCTGGGTGCTAGCTAGAACGTTGTTAGTATGTGTTAAGTCTTTTTTCTAAAGCATTCTGGAAGTGTGCTAAAGTGCTCTTTTTAATTAAGATAATGCTATAATGTGGGATTACTAATCACCAGGAAGATATTAAACAAACCATTTGGTCTCACTAATGTGTGTAATAAGAATGTAACACCAAAGCACGAAATACTCAAAATTAGTGCCTCTTGATTCTAATTCAAAACATTAATTTCCAAGAAGAACCACTAGTTTATACTGCTAAAAAGAAATAAAGTCTGGGTAAAAAAATTGATCTTCAATATAATGAAATGTTCACTGTCATTTGCAAAGTGTGCCCACAAGAGCTATAATTTTACAAGTTGTTTTTAGTAGACCAATTTTGAGTATGGGTAACCATACTTGACAATACTCACTTTACTTCACGTGATAATACATTAAAGGGGGGGGGGGGGGGGGGGTCCACTATGATATCATATTTTAAACTTTAGTTGATGTGTAATGTAGCTGTGTGAACATAAACAACATCTCTGTATGTAAGATGCTCAAAGTTCAATGCAAAGGAACACATTAGATTTTACTGAGTTAGCTTAGCAAAGCCTACAGTGAACGAATATGGGGACTACAAAAAAATACATCCGGGCTAGTGAGATCACAATGGATTTTAGTTCCGTGCATTCACCACACGCACACACCCTGCACAGCGAAGGGGCGTGACCAGAGGTGGTGCAATGTTAAAGCAGAGAAAGCCTTCCAAACGCTGCTATTTCCACACAGCTTGTTCTGTTTCTGTATTTGGGCTCCCAAGGGCACGACACAAAGAGAGAAGAGCTTACAATTAAATTTTAATTATGCTCCATAGCGCTAGCATTTGACAAAGGAGAACTTCCAGAATCTCTCCCAGTTCAGTGCTGGATTCGGTTAAAAGTCCTCCAACAGACGAAGCTGTGGATTGTGAGTCACAACCTGTAAGTATTTTTGTTTGTTAAAATTGATCAACTACAGGCACAGTTTCTAGCGTTGATGGTATGCCGTAGCGAGGATGTAAACAACGGGAAATGCTGTTTGGCACCGCTAACAATTTAGTTACAAATTCATATTTATCAGTCAAACCGCTGTAACCGGCCACAATCTTCAGCAGCGCTGCAGTATCTCTCTATGTGTGTCCCTCTATGCGGCTGCTTTCCATGCGTTCTACATCTCAAATAACAAATTCGCAAAAGATATGTGAACATTTCATATTACTTACACATGCTTATTCCAAATATATGTGAAAGACACTTGTCAGATTTTATTTTAGAGAGCAGGCATGAGCTGTGTGCTCTTCATTTCTGTCTGATTCAGGCAGCTAACGCTACTAACAGCTGCTCTGAGCCTCTGACTGGACTGTTTACACAGAGCAAAAGCGAGCGATTGTAGGGGAGTGACGTGGAGCCAATCCGCGAATCACAGCACATTATGTTAGGACCAATCAGAACCTCTTGATGGCCTTTCAGAGGATCTCGGAAATATGACAGTCGTTTTCATGTTAGCTGAGTAGCTGTATATAATCAAAGATATATGAAAAAATAACTTTATTTTCGACAAGTGAAGCATGAGCACACATTGCTTTGCATCTTATAAACACAACCAAGCCTTAAAAATACACTGTAGATCATCCCTTTAAAGGTGCACTAGGTGATCACATCTTTGAAAACACAGTCCCTCCCCTGCTGTCTAAAGCCACGCCTCCTGAAATCATGAACGCACACCGCAAAAATGACAGTAGACAACCCACTCGATCATGTCATTCGCCAATTAGAAAACTTTCAAGTACTTTTTAATACTACAACTCATAATGTGCAATATTTCATGCATGTAAGGATCACTGGTCTCACTCTCACGCGCTTTGTCCTAAAGTGACTACTGTATGTTCAGTACTTGTCTGGCGGGGTGCAGGAATTACCCTTATTACTAGGGGTGTGACGAGACGCCTACTCCACGAGACGAGACACGAGATTGGGTTCACGAGAACGAGACGAGACGAGATTTTTACACTATTTTAAAGAAATCCTTAATGATGAATATCAATGGAATAATCTTAGAATTCAAATATTTAGCTAATATATGAATAAAAAATAGATTTTTATAAAAAATAAAAGAAAAATTCACAAAACGCAAAACAATTTAGGTGTTTTTTAATTAACTTGTAATGAATTTACTTCCATTTTTTATGTATACAATTTCCATAATTATTCCCATAATTTTATGTATGCAATAGTTTTATATTTGTTTTAATTGAATTCTATGCAATGAACATGCAAACACTGCAAAATATTTGGTAATATTTAAATAGAAAATAGCAAACTCTACTGACAGGCTTTTCTCCTACAGCATTTCAGAGTATTTACATTGCAGACCTTGATGGTCAATTCGGATTTTCTGACAGTGTCCGATTTTTTTTTATTTTTTTGATGACCTTCTTACATTTATCATCTTTGAAATGTGACTCGTACACGACTGACTGCAATTCCACAGCACACGGCAAAAGGTGCAATGACCAGAAAAAAAAGCGGGTGCTGACTAACAGCTGATAATAAAGCGCTCTTTTTTTTCTCCATTTCTGTATTTATTCAGTTCGCATGGTGCGCTCTCTTTCTCTCTTGTAATAATGCTTAAATATTTGTGCTACATCACACATATGAAAGCTTTTTTTAGTCCCTGTGTGGAATTTGGTCACTTGAACCAGCAAAAGAAAACGTCCGCTTTTCACGTACAGCATAAACGTGTTTGGTATTGATAAATGCGGGTGTGTTGAGTCCAGCAATTCAGTATGTGTGTGCGCGCTTAGGGATGTGTGTAGGTGCAGAGAATATTGTGTCAAACAGCTGTGTGGACTTTCCTATCACAAAATGCAGCTAAAAGTCCTACACGATGGTAGCCTAATAGTTTTATTTCGGTGTTTACATGTATGTACTGCACTTCAATAATGCGACTTTCAGCACATCTAAAGTGACATTCGATCGCGTGGTGATGTCCATGGTTAATTTGAGTGGCTATAGTTGCAGCCTCTGCTTGACAATGAATAACGCAGCAGCCTTCGGCCACTGTTGCCAACTATTTTCAACGAAAAGGAGCTAAGCTCTGCCCGAAAAGTCGCTAAAAGTCGCTAGATTACGTCATACGCTAATTTGCATATTACTGACGTCATCACGTTCTACCATTTCCGTTTAACAGCCTATGGTAAATAAATGGGGTATTTATATTTGCACTACGCTTTATGCAAGCATGTCAATTTAATTAAATTGATTGCTGTTTGAATACAGTATATCATTATAGATAAGTAATTTGCAGTTATCGCTCAGACATAATAAACTCAAACAAGTTCCGAAACTCTCACTTAAAACATCTCTGATTGTGAACAAGAAAAGAATAAACGGTCAAATCAAATTTTTAAAATAAAGGAGAAGCAGATCGATTTGACTGTACAAGGGTGATACCTTCATACTGCCGGTGCTAAATCATTTGCCGTCGGTACACAGAGGGTTGATCTGCTGTCAGGCTGCAGGTGGGAGAGGCTGCTGTACGAGGACTGGGCCGCCTGTCAGTGCTCTGAGGCGGGGGAGGGGCCGCCGGCATCACCCGCAGCTCATTGAGAAGAGTAGGAACGGTACAGTAATGGACAAACGACAGTCTATAAAAATCTCCAGTAACACACAAAAAAGTCGCTAGATTTGTCGCTAGTCGCTTTTTTGAAAATTTGTCGCTAGGGGGGTCTGAAAAGTCGCTAAATCTAAGTTGGTAAGTTGGCAACACTGCCTTCGGCCGATGAGAAAAAAAAGCGGTTACGTCACACCCGCCCACCCAACCGAGCGGCATGTGCAACACAGAGGCCAGCCTTACCTTACCAGGTGTGTGCAAAGCACTTGATTTGTGGTTTAAATTTAATCCTGCTTCCAATCTTCAATGCTAATTTTACCCTCACGCTCATACCTGCCAACATTTGGTTCGTAAATTCCGGGAGACCGGGGGGGGGGGGGGGGGGGGGGGTGATGCGTGCGCGAACTGAAGAGCGGGGAAGGGTGAGATGTTTGGGCAGATGGGGCGGTTGCGCGCGACCGGAAGAGCACGCTCACAAGCACCAGGTTTCAGCCGGACTGTACCAAAATGATGAGGAGCGGGGGGATGGGGTGGGGGGGGTTGAAATTCCGTGAGTTTTCAGGGAGACAGAACAATACGGGAAACGGGTCTGAAATACCGGAGACTCCCGGGAAAAACGGGAGTGTTGGCAGGTATGCTCACGCTCCATCATTATAACATCTACTCACGAGTCACGAGACAACTTTTCACCTCGACGAGAAATCTCGTCATGATTTAATCTCGCGAGATCTCGTCCAACGAGATCTTGTCACACCCTTACTTATTACTAAGCCATACGTACATGCTAATTCAGACCGAATATTCAAAGCAGCATGGTAAACAATATTGGGAGAGCGTGTCAAAAATGAACCAAAGTGAATATAAAACCAACTTCACCCAAAGTGCACAGTTGTTCAAATCTACATTTGTTGACAGACAGTTTGGGCTACTTATCAGAATTATGGGAATTGTCGGCCTGACAAATTTTTATTGGATGAACATTTTTTAGTCTTATGCCTCACCCAGAATATAAAAATACATATAAATATATTTAGATCATTTACTTTAATCATTACTATTGGAATGTGAAGAGACTTTCAACCAGCACAACACAAAATGTTTCTGAAGACAATCACCTACTGCACCTTTAAGTTAATGGACAATAGAGTGGAGGAACTATGACGTCACCTTGTAGGCTAAACGGCTGCTAGCATAAAACTGGTTCCCTCGATAAATTCCCTATAGGATTTCCCCATAGGCTTTTCGCAAATTGCAAATAATAAGCTCTGTGTACAAACACAGTTCATTACACTTACACGTTTCCGGATAATCCTCACACGAAAATACAACTTTTAGCACTTTTGGATCTTAAATGCAAACGCAAGAACTGAAAAGCTAACATTAGGCTATAAACGGACTACAGAGCCTTCGGGCGCTCGCCTATGATGTCAGCACCACCCTGCTACAGACAACTTTTCTAGCTTATTTTTACAAATATGATCGATGACAAAGATTTAATCTCTCAGTTTATTATATTATAATCCACGCTACATATTATAAACAAATAAATACGCAAAAACACATCTGTATAGACCTACGTGCCTTTTAGATAGGTTTTACGCGGGAAATACATTTTGTTTTGCTTTACGGTTGTTGTAAAAGTTTGAAAACTGTATGTATAAATGTGCCTACATAGTATTATCACAAGACATATTTAAATAAGTGTATCGCTCACGTGCACACAGCCCGCTTACCTTAGTAATAGACGATAGAAATGAAGCGTGAGGGACAAGTCTAATGTTATATGCCTGCAAGTTCAATCATGGGCACAGAACGACATTCAATACTCTTTTTTTGTCTCCGAGTACAGCGAAATGCAGGCCATACAGTCACATATGCTATACATTTTAAGGAGGAGTGTAAATATTGCAGTTATGACAGAGTTAAATGAGTTCAGATGAAGAAAAAAACCGACGAGAAATTTATTGATCATGTTAAAATGACAGTTAATATGTATGTATTTTTACACATTTATTCACACGTTTGCATTACTGAGAGCAGGAAATAGACATGCTGCACTGGTAAGCAGCATCTTCATAATATCGTTTAATTAAGATAAATGATCAACAAATTAATCTGTCTTGACAGTCTCTACAAGTGAAGGCATTATCTACACACAATATGAATTCCCAATTAGAAAAATATTACAAATTATAAAATACAACTCATGAAAATACCTAAATAACAGACGAATCCAAATGCCCAATGCAAGCAGGCTGCGCTCCAGACCAGTTCAGCTTGATGACGTATAATGTCTCCGACACTGCCTGTAGTCTCATTTAGCAACCGTCTTTTTAAAGAAGCGTAACCGATTTAAAAAATCAGGAGTGTGCTGAAACTGATGTGTTTTATTTCGTAGAATAAAACATGAAAGTATCTTGAGTTTGTGTTAGCCACGGACCTTATTTAAGCGATTTAACTGAAATCCCATTGAAAAAACCCATTGACTTTGGGACGAGGGAACCGGAACTGCTAAAATGCTAACTCGCTTCCGAGTTTTTGCATACAAATTGATGTCATAGTTCCCCCACTCTATTGCACATCTTTAAAAAGGCTCATAGGCAGCTCAAAACATAAATACAGATATTGACTTGCTCTAATCATGCACAATCAACTGACTCTGTTACTTTGAATAAAGACTGAAATTGCTCTTCTGAAAGATGCTTTGAATAGGCTCTGTGTTACTAAAAAGGAAATGACTCAACTTTTGTTTTTTGTTTTTTGATGAGAGCATTCTAGTAAATGGAGAATTACCTCCCATGACAACTGCAGGGACGTAAATCTCTGTCCCAGAAATGAACGTCTGTATAAATAGGAATGCAAGGCTAAAGACTTGCTTCGAAATATGCTTGCAATTATCAAGATCAAGACCATTTCGCAACCAATAAATATTTTGGTCTCCAAGCAGATGAGTAAATGTCTAGTAATGGTACTGAGATATCATCTGACTCGCGTCCACAAGAGTTACTAAACATTCTTTAGCAATTGGGAACAGGCCTTTATAATCAAACGTCCAGTCTAATTAAAATGATGTTGTTGTTTTTTAGACGTTAGAAATCAGTGTGTTAGTTTTAAGGATATCTATAAGCTAGTGTGCTTCAAAACAGTGACAAAATTCACATTCAGAAGATATACACTCACCGGCCACTTTATTAGGTACAACTGCTCGTTAACACAAATTTCAAATCAGCCAATCACATGGCAGCAACTCAACGCATTTAAGCATGTAGACATGGTCAAGACGGTCTGATTATTCAGATTAAGGTAAATAATTATTGCCCATTTCCACTGAGTGGTACAGTATGGTACGGTACGGGTCACCTTTACCAGGCTTGCGTTTCCACTGCTAAAAGGGTACCAATGGGCGTGGTGTATGACAAAGTTTCAGTCAACGTCATTCTCGCTCGAGGAAATGACACAGTAACGCCATACTGGTTGTTCACATATCATATGAGAAGCACTTCTCACAAAACAGATGCTTTATACACATAAATACTTGTGTATAAATGTTCATTACTAACCTTTCTATGCACATGTTTTGATTATAACTGCAGATCAATGACAGTGCGAAAAAGCCTACTGTAACATCTGCGATTATATACAATAAATAAATAAATGCAACATATATGAACACATACAGACCCTTACAGTGTCCAATATGTTACCAATTACAGAAAAACTACACACAGCATACATTTAGTCCTTATTTAGGTTCAAAAACAACACGCAACATATAGCCCACAGTCAGTGCAAACCTCTCATCTGCATCTTTAATCTTCGCCAGCACATGTAACCTCTGTTTCTGAAAGGATCTGATGTCAGAAGCACTTCAACAATCACGCGCACGTTATTATCATCAGCTCAAGAAGTTTGTTATTTAAAATATAGGCGCGCACGGGAGCTCTCTAGAGAAAATGAAACCGCTTGCGATTTAGATGGCCTTGTAAAAAACTATGGGGTAGATTCTGCTCCTCTTCTTGGCTTTGTGGCTGTTCATCAAGACAACGACAAGGTTTGTTTAAAGCTCAGGTTGACCACGGCTCGTTATTATATGTATATATTAGACGCAAAACACTTTTACCAGTCTCGAAACAAATTTACAATCACAGATTCTTTACTGAATGTACCACACACCGACTTGAAGTGACGTGGAATGTACAACACACCAGAAAATATCAGCTTGTGTGTGACTTTGTAGACACAGGTTAACAGGAGTCTAAAACTATTAAAAACATGGTTTGACCAACTGCGATAAAACATCGTTTTGTCATTTAGAGCTATTTTGGGAAAATATCAGCGTGAGAGTATGTAGAAACCTGTAACACAAGTACATGGAAACAAGTTAGCACGAGTCCACAAAACCGACCTCAATGTGTAGTCCTGAATAGCTCAGTTAGATAGGTCGATTGATACTCAAGACTCGTGCTGAACCTTTTGACTTGGGTTTGAATCCCGTTGATGACATGTCAATTATAATTATTTCTTTACATTAATTTTGGTTATACACTGTTCTGCCACACAAATATTAAAATCAGTAATGTTTACAATGACACTGAGATGAAATAATAAGATTATTTATTTGGTATGGGCATGTTTTGCCAATCTGCAAATGTGAATAGTTTACATCTGGAAAGGGACACCAGTTAACACGAACACCAGTTAAAGCATAACAACGGCTTCATTCAGTTTACTTTTAAGAGTCCTCAAGCAGATGTTTACACCGTCAAAGAGCTTAAAATCACCAAGAGGCGACACTCAATAGAATGTTCCATTGCCATTAGAAATTCCGCCATTTTGGAGTGAAAATGGCTGTCCATAGGATCTTATTGTTGCAGCGGTGGCAAGCAGCTGCTTTGTTTTTATTTATTTATTTAAAAAGCGCATTAAAGCTGAGATACAACCTGAAAGACAACAATACAACACTTAGGGCCCTATTTTAACGATCTAGGCGCAAAGTCCAAAGCACAGGGCGCAAAAGCATTAAGGGTGTGTCAGAATCCACTTTTGCTATTTTAAAGACGGGAAATTCCGCTTTGCGCCACGGCACATGGTCTAACAGGGTTGAGCTTATTCTCTTAATGAGTTATAGGTGTGTTTGGAGAATAAACCAATCAGAGTTTCATCTCCCATTCCCTTTAAGAGTCAGTTGCGTCGCGCCATAACACATTTGCTATTTACATGGCGGACTTTGTAAGTGGAAAAACTGAGCGCTTCACTAGCGAGAAAACAGTTAAACAGAGCATCTACAGCGCAAGAATGAGAGAATGAGCCTCCTCATTCTTTACTTTCACTTTCGTGAATAAGGAAAGGTGTTGTACACACAGACATCCATTAGCTTGTACATAATTCATTTTGTTTGTTATGTGCAAAGATAAATTTAAAGTTATATCCAAATACACATGCTATGCCCCATATAGTCTAAAATCTGACAGGTGAGCAAATCTAAACTTGTTTTTAATAAAACAAATATAAATATGCATATAATAAATAATACTGCTAATAATAATAACATTATACAAAAGCAATTTGTCATGAATAAACTGAAAAAGCCCCCCGAGATGAAGAAGGCATGAAAGCAGTGGTTTTTATATTTATGTAGGCTAGAAAGTAGTAATTTTTGTAATATTTTAATTCTTTCTCATTTGTAAAGATATTTGCGTATTGCTCTACATCCTGTGTGTATTAAGCAATGTTTAAGCGAGGCGCACATCTAACGCGCTCTGCGGTGGACTTTAGACCTCCTCTTATCTGGTCTATTAAACAGTCTATTCTAGTTTCTCAAAATAGCAACGCGCTAGCAATACTCCTCAACACACCTCCTTTTTTAGACCAGAACGCCTATGGGCGCACATATGAGCGCAAATGCATTTGCTATTTAAACAGCGTGGTGCAAAACGTCAAAATGACTCTTGCGTCGAGCTGAAACTAGCAAACAACAATTGCATCACACCTTGCGCCGGGTGTATGATAGGGCCCTTACTATCACAATCATCAGCACTTTTAATAGTTTATTTTACAGACTTATGATATGCTGTTGTTCTATTGGAATTTTTATTCCAAAAGGGCCGTCGCGCCATCTAGTGGCTGTTACCCAAATCGCACTAGACTGTTGCGCTCTTTGACACCGTGTAGACTTGACAACATGTCCACGATTACAGCGTATGAGTGGCCCTCGTTAAAATATTGAACAAACTGATGCAGTATGTCTGGTGTTTCCTTCTGGTCTGCGTCCTTTAGAAACTCCAAACACCGACCACACATAAAGCAAAACCACGTTAAGCTGATCATGTATTTGCCACAAAACACGCGAAACATCTCTCGACCACAGTCCATTTTCGGTCACCATAAACTTTATTTACGCCATGTACTCCACAACACAAATTTTCCGGTGTGTGGTACATTCTGTGTCACTTCCGGTCGGTGTGGTACATTCCTTTTCCGTAAAGAATCTGTCACTGTAAATTTGTTTCGGGACTAGTAAAAGTGTTTTGCATCTTGTTAATTGTTTTTTTTTTTTTTTTTTTTTTTAAATGTAAATTAGTTTCGTCCTTGATAAAATCGTTTTTCCTATGTAATTGCGTCTTATGATAGGTAAAAATGTTTTCCAAAATGTAAATTTGTCTTGAGCTTCGTAAAAGTGTTTCACACTTTGTAATGTTGTTTTGCACTTCCCGGCCACCGTAGAAACGGCCATAAAAGCGTACCGAACCATACCGTACCACTCAGTGGAAACTGGCCATTAGATTACTGATGTCCATGTAAACCTAGTCAATTTCAGCCTGAGCTCACAAGGAAACTTAACTATTTGACGTTTTGTCAGTTTAGTGCCTAATTCATACAAATTCGTAGGAGTTTAATCGAACGAAAATGTACGATTTAAAAAAAATAGGCGTGGCACCAAACCCCACCCCAACCGTCATTGGGGAATGAGCAAATCGTACTAAATTGTACGAATGAGATCATACGAATTAGCCACTAAATCCAAAAGTTACGAATTGCTGTGAGATAGCGTCGTCAATTTCTTTAGTCATGCAAACTCAAAGCCTCATTTGTTCACATGCATTCAGTCAGTAAGTAAAAGTGTGTGCATTAAAGCCACATCTCATCTCTCCACCACAAGAAAAGAACACATCGAGCATCGAGAGGTTTCTACACATCAGATCCTTGGCATGAGCGCTTGGAAAATATTAGCCAAACCATTCATCATTTCTATCAAAATACTTCAGGAGCCAGACTGAAAAACACTACAGGCATTTCAGCTGATTTCACACAGAAATATTGAAAATATTCAAAAGTAAAACCCTTTTAAAACATGAATGTCCATCACAAAAACCAGCTCGTAGTGTGATGGGTGTTTATAAAAGGAAAAAAACGTGTAAATCCAGCCTTTATCAGCGCTGAAAATGAGTGTTAGCATAACAGACGTGATGCAAAAACAACAGATAAGATAACAGGTGTGCTTTGATTATAACTGTTATTAAAAGTGACCAAAACAAGGCTGCTGAAGCATTCGTCCAGGCAGGCTCTCAAATATTGACTGGTCCAAATTCCATGTTTAACTTGAAGTGTAATTTCAGCAGTGCTTTGGGTTAAACTGCCCGTGTTAAACAGCTCTGCTCTTTACTGGCTGATTTGACTGCGCAGATGGCATCTTCTGGCTGTTTTTCATTTGAGCGGCTGCTTAAACACAAGCACACCTGACACACACACACACACACACACACACAACAGCAGTTTAACAGATGAACACTTTCACTTCCCATTTACAATTTCATAGCAGTTTCTTGGTTATTATATTTTGGACTCAAGTTTTTTAGGTACAATTTTATTTATAAGGCTGTTTATAAATACTGCACATGGTTTTTCTCTCTCTTATTTAAGTTTCTCTCTATGTATTAGGTTTGAGTTAAATGTTTGTTTTTTTCTATAAAAATCTGATAACTTTTTTAGAAATATCACATGAAAATAATTTGATTCAGAGCACTTTTACAAAATGCCAATGTGTTGTGGTTATTCCACAAAATACTAATTTCTTAAGTCTTCTGAAAATATAACATTGGTATTATGTTGTCTAAAGAACATATGTGTCTGGAAAAAAAATAACTGTTTGTTATTTTATGCAACAAAAAATGACATATATATATATATATATATATATATATATATATATATTTTTTTTTTTTTTCGATAGTCTACAGAACAAACCATCGTTATACAATAACTTGTCTAATTACTCTAACCTGCCTAGTTAACCTAATTAACCTAGTTAAGCCTTTAAATGTCACTTTAAGCTGTATAGAAGTGTCTTAAAAAATATCTAGTAAAATATTATTTACTGTCATCATGGCAAAGATAAAATAAATCAGTTATTAGAAATGAGTTATCAAAACTATTATGTTTAGAAATGTGTTGTAAAAATCTGCTGTCCTTAAAACAGAAATTGGGGAAAAAATAAACGGGGACTAATAATTCTGACTTCATCTGTATGTATTTATTCATTCATTCATTTTCTTGTCGGCTTTGTCCCTTGCGGGGTCGCCACAGTGGAATGAACCACCAACTTATCCATCACGATTTCACGCAGCGGATGCCCTTCCAGCCGCAACCCATCTCTGGGAATTTCCACACACACACATTCACACTCATACACTACGGACAATTTAGCTTACCCAATTCACCTATACTGCATGTCTTTGGACTGTGGGGGAAACCGGAGCACCCGGAGGAAACCCACGCGAACGCAGGGAGAACATGGAAACTCCACACAGAAACGCCAACTGACCCAGCCCAGCCGAGGTTCGAATCTGCGACCCAGCGACGTTCTTGCTGTGAGGCAACAGCACTACCTACTGCGCCCCTGCGTTGCCATGTGTATATATATATATATATATATATATATATATATATATATATATACACACACACACACACACACAAAAAAAATGTTAATTATTTTATCATTTAATTTACTTATTTTGTCCACAACTGTACCTGCAATATGATTAGGATATTTGTGACTAACTTTGTTTCTATTTAAAATTCCTATTTGTATATATACTTTTTCATTTTCATTTATTTATTCATTCATTCATATATATATATATATATATATATATATATATATATATATATATATATATACTGTATATATAAATATTTATTTATTTATTTACTTATTTGTACTCTGCTTAAGATATTTGAGACTAACTTTGGCTTTATTCTTTGCTATACCTTGTTCTATTTTAAATTCATATTTATTTATTTATTTAAATTAGTGGTGGGCCGTTATCGGTGTTAATGTGCTGCGTTAACACGAGACTCTTATCCCGCAATAAAAAAATATCGGCGTTAATCTTTTCTCAAAGTTGGGTTGGGAGCTGGATCTATTCTACGCAAGCTATGATGACTTTCACCTTGATATATTAGCGCGGATGTATACCTGCTGGTGAGCCTCCTGACAAAATAGTGCCCTTCTGAAACAAATCAGCAGGATGCCTGACTCTAACTGCAGTTCGGCAGTTTCACTTTAACTCACGAACATTTCATTCATGTGCCGTGACAAACTGGGGTATTAGACGCAAATAATGAGTAAGGACTGATGAGAGTGTTATGGAATTTAATAATGCACGCTAAATGGAAAGAAAAAAAAAACTTCCGCATTTCGCGATGTGTGTGTGTGTGTGTGTGTGTGTGTGTGTGTGTGTGTGTGTGTGTGTTTGTGTGTGTGCGTCTGTGTGTGTGTGTTTGTGTTTCTGTGTGTCTGTGCGGTCCTTTACTGACAGCCGCCTGTGTGGATCTTGTCGGAAAATATGGAGAAAAGTCCTACATGACCGTAATAGTTTGTCAGTAATATCTGCATACTCCACGTCTCAATTCCATTTCTGTTTAGTTCAGTTATGACTTTAGTTATTAAGTATTAAGTAATCAAAAATCGCTGTTTACATGGTAGACTCTTAATCAGAGTATTGTTTTAATCATATTAAAATCGTATTAAAGTATTGTTGCCCATGTAAACATACTCAATGTTTGACACCGTCAGGGCTCTGTGAACTTGCCTTTGCGAAGCAGCATTTTCTGTATGTACGTACATCAAAAGCAAGTATGAAATCACTGTTTGGAGCTTATGTAGGCCTACAGTTCAACATTCATGTTTACCTGAATAAACAGTTAGTAAACACAAGTACATCTTATTGATCATCATTTATTTTCATCACCAATTATCATAGTAGAACAGTTTTTTAAGCAGTTTGTGATGCATTTTGGAAACAGGAGATGAGCCCCTGGTCTAATGCACCACCTGGCTTGAGAAACCCGTTCTCAAAGACTTTTTATTTGGGTAGCACACATATTCTGAATGCCTTCGGCAGAATTCAAATGAGCCATTTTAATTTAGATTAATCTAATTAAAAAAATTAATCTATGCCCACCTATAATATATATATATATATATATATATATATATATATATATATATATATATATATATATATATATATATATATATATATATATATATATATATATATATATATATATACACTGTATTAGATAATATAAAGCAATGTTTTTTAGTTATCTTTAAATTTACCTCCGGTCCACTAGCCTCAATCAAGTTTTTGGTTTTTGGCCATTCATAAGGACCATTTTGGGCACCCCTGCCTTAAATTGTTCAGACAACAATCAGATTTCAGACCAGTGTGTTGTGTTGATGTGAGCTTCACACCTCTGCCCAGGTCCATCTCAGTGCAGCGCTGCTCCGGGTTGTTGCGGATCCGACACTTGTAAACGGCTCCAGGCGACTGAACTGAACTGCTGAATGATGAGTTTGCTCTGGGAGCTCCGACCACAATCCTATACAGACATCAGGAGGAGACAGTCAAATATACAGCTCTTGGCCAATTGCAATGAGAAAAAACTAAACTAAAGCAACACTCTTTGTAGGTCGGTTATACAGCTGAAGAATTATTAGCCCTCCTGTATATTTTTTCCCCAATTTCTGTTTAATGGAAAGTATAATAGTTTTAATAACTCATTTCTCATAACTGATGTCTTTTATCTTTGCCATGATGACAGTTCATACTATTTGACTGCTATTTGATACTAGATATTTTTCAGGATAGTATTCAGCTTAAAGTGACATTTAAAGGCTTAACTAGGTTAATTAGGCAAGTTAGGGTAATTAGGCAAGTCATTGTTAAACAGTGGTTTGTTCTGTTGACAATCAAAAACAAATATTTAACGGGGCTAATAATATTGACCTTAAAATGGGCTTAAAAAAATTAAAAACTCCTTTTATTCTAGCCTAAATAAAACAAATAAGACTTTCTCCAGAAGAAAAAATATTATAGGAAATACTGTGAAAAATTCCTTGATCTGTTAAACATCATTTGGGAAATATGTGGAAAAAACTCACAGAAGGGCTAATAATTTTGACTTCAACTGTATGTCTGCATAATAAGTGAATTAGGACTAGAGGTGGTTTCGCCTCGTCATAATGTCATGGTTTGGCTCTGAAAGTCAGTGATGTAAGCACTACATCATCATCTCCACTGAAGCACAAGCAGAGATTTGGACACAGGCCAGTGTTTCCCTTTAAAATTTAGGACAGCCCTTGGAAGAAACACTGAACATCTGTATGGTCGCAAGAGATTTTAGGAGAAGTTGCATGTCTGAAACGTAATGGCAAAAAGCTGGGTTGTGAAAGTCAGAACAAACATGTGAAGTACTTTACAGTGCTCATGTAAGTATATGAGAGGAGTAATGTTAACGAAGTCAGCGAAGTTAGGCATGATTATTTTGTAATCACTCTTTATTTAGACAAATTTAGAATCATTTTTATGCAATAAATTAGATAAAACATCAAATTAATCTGAGCTGCTTTTACTAGATTTAACAATTAAACTTGTGTTGTTTGTAAGTACTTACAAACATTAAGGGCTATATATATATATATATATATATATATATATATATATATATATATATATATATATATATATATATATATATATATATCTAAACAAGAGCCCAGTAAATATGTTTGGAGAAAACACACACAATAAAGTACAAATAAATACTAAATAAATAATGAATACAGGATTTAATTACAATAAAATATTAAAATATGCATTTTGTAAGTACTTACAAACATTAAGGGCTATATATATATATATATATATATATATATATATATATATATATATATATATATATATATATATATATATATATATATATATATATATATATATCTAAACAAGAGTCCAGTAAATATGTTTGGAGAAAACACACACAAAAAAGTACAAATAAATACTAAATAAATAATGAATACAGGATTTAATTACAATAAAATATTAAAATATGCATTTTTTAAAGATAAATTAATACAAACTAGCATAAATAAAGTCATATAAATTAATTAATATAACAATATAATAATTATTACATAATATAAGATTTAAAAAATATGTAAAATGTAAAAGAAAAACAAATAAACCCAGATTAAAATGAACATGAACAAAATATTATACAAAATTATATAAATGCATAAAAAATAAATAAATACAATATTACAAAATTAATGATAGATGTAATAATGTACCTAAATATTTCTAATGTGATATTCTGGACCAATTTATTACATACACTCTCAGAAATAAGCTATATTTTTATAGCTATAAATCTATAAATTACACGTTATAAACACGTCATGCTTGGAGATCGGAGGCACCAATAATAATAAAAATGATAATAGATAAACTTAATAAAAATATATCTAAATAAATTTATATAAACTAATAATATAACAATCTAATAACTATTAGAAATTATAAGATTTAAAATATATATATATAAAATGTAAAAGAAATCAAATAAACACAGATTAAAACAAAAATGAACAAATATTAAACAAAAAATACTACATTAAATAAATGTGTAAAAAAATAAATACAGTGATACAAAATTAATAATAGATGTAATAATGTATCTAAATATTTCCAATATGATATTTTGGACCAATTTATTATATTCACTCTCAGGAATAAAGAGCTGTCACTGGGGTGGTGCCTGTTCAAAAGGTACACATTTGTACCTAACAGGTCCATATCAATACCTCCGGGGTGCATATTAGTACCTAAAAAGTACAAAATTGTACCTCTTAAATGTTTTAGGTACTAATATAAACTTCTGAGGCACCATTATAGACCCTTTAAGTACAAATGTGCACTTTTTGCAAAGATGCCACCCTAGTGACAGCTCTTATTTCTGAGAGTGTACTAGATATTTTTTCAAAGCTATAAATTTATAAAATTACACGTTATAAACACGTCATGCTTTGAGATCGGAAGCACCAATAATAATAATGATGATAATAGATAAACTTAATAAAAATACTTATCAAAATAAATGTACTAATGTACTGTACCATGTAAATGTAACTAATTAATATAACAATCTAATAATTATGACATAATATAAGATTTAAAATATATATAAAATGTAAAAGAAATCAAATAAACACAGATCAAAACAAATGAACATAACGAATATTAAACCAAAAATACTACATTAAATAAATGTGTAAAAAAAAAAATACAGTGATACAAAATTAATAATAGATGTAATAATGTATCTAAATATTTCCAATATGATATTTTGGACCAATTTATTACATACACTCTCAGAAATAAGCTATATTTTTATAGCTATAAATCTATGAATTACACGTTATAAACACGTCATGCTTGGAGATCGGAGGCACCAATAATAATAAAAATGATAATAGATAAACTTAATAAAAATACTTATCAAAATAAATTTACATAAACTAATAATATAACAATCTAATAATTATGACATAATATAAGATTTAAAATAAATATAAAATGTAAAAGAAAACAAATAAACACAGATTAAAATGAATGAACAAAAAAAAATACTACATTAAATAAACGTGTAAAAATAAATACAGTAATACAAAATTTATAATAATTGTAATAATGTATTTAAATATTTCTAATATGATGTTTTGGACCAATTTATTATATACATTTTTTCATAGCAATAAATATAAAAATTACGCGTCATAAATATGTCATATTTGGAGATGGGAGGCACCAATAATAAAAAATGATGATAATAATAATAGATCAACTTTATAAAACATATTTATCAAAATAAATGTATATCACTTGTTAAAGCAGAGGTGACAATTCATAAAGCAAAATAAACAAGACTTCCGATAAATAAAAGGTGAAATATTGATTCACGTTTCACGATGTTGTGATTTTAACAAACAGAATTAGCGATGAAGTAACTGAAGGCTAATTTAGCTGCAAAAGGTCATATTATTATACCTTATTATATATTTTTATGATATAATTTTTATATAAAACTAAGTTAACACACCTAGATGTCTTTAAAGAACATCGTTTCACGTATTTAACGTAATATACTACATTAAAAGCATTTCAGCATGACAAAAATATGGTTAGCTTTACCTGGCGCAAAAGATGCTGACAAAAAGTGACGTTTAGCCTGAGGAGGTAACCTTGGCAACCACTCGAACGATTAACGGAAAACAACGGAATAACGTAAGTACTGATAGTTTATAACAGATAACTATATATTAATCAAATATAAAATGTAGTATTTCGCTTTTAAATAAAGTTGACCTTTGGCTTACTGTGTTAGAGGCGCCAAAAGACCTTGGTTGAGCGAGACCACCATTAACAGACGCAAAGAGAACTAAATAAGTGCGAAAGAACACGTTTAAAACACTTAAAATACAGCATAAACCTCTACTGCTCCATCTCTGCTCATGTACTCACCAGCGTGTGTTATCATGGACGTGCTCCAGGACGGAATATCCGAAAAACGTCGCATCTGGTCCTCGGAAAACCACTGGATATTGCAAATCAATGTTGAAGGAATAAGCCAGAGAAACCGAACACAAGCACACAAACACATCCAAAGCGCGTATTTTCCGCGTAGAGAGCTCCGTCATTCTGTTGGGCATCCTCAGTGCTGAGAGTCAGTCCGGTGAGATCTTTGGAAAAGTAACCAAAACTACGCAATAGTCTGAGAAGTGAAGGACAAACTACATTTAAACGACGTCTAAACTAAAGTAACGCATGCAGGCGGGTTTATAGAGTGCGAGTCGGAGGTTTGGGTCAGGATAGCGGTCTCATCTCTTGTGCTGCTCTCTGGAGTTTCTCTTGGCGTTATTATGAGCGCTGGACTCGAGCTGGCGCGCGCGTTTGTGTGTGCGTATGTGTTGCACGAGCGTCACATTTCATATTAAAACAGCGCCGCGTCCATCGGCGACACCTGCCGGTAGAAAGCAGCGCTGCAGATCATATTGATCATATTCAATACATCAGACTATTTGAAAATGTCATCACACTATAGTCTATCTTTAAAAAAAGATGATGATTTTTGGGGTTATTTTTATGACTATGAATAATATATCTTTAACCCTTGTGTGCTGTCAGGGATGTTTTCATCCACTCGGGTGATTTTGAGTCTTAATTTGGCCACAACTTTCATTGGCAAGTCATTGGACAATAGTGTCCAGGGCTGTCCAAACTCGGTCCTGGAGGGCCAGTGTCCTGCATAGTTTAGCTCCAACTTCTTTCAACACACACAACCTCCCTGGAAGTTTCTAGTGTACCCAGAAAGAGCTTGATTAGCTGGTTCAGGTGTGTTTAATTGGGGTTGGAACTAAAATATGCAGGACACCGGCCCTCCAGGAACAAGTTTGGACACCCCTGGTATAGCCAATGAGGAAAAAAAATCTTAATGGAGATATCAACATGGGCGCCGCTAGGGGGGGAAGTTAGGACGATTCTAACGCCCCATTCACACGGGGCGTCAGCTTCAACGCTTCCCATTCACTTTGAATGGGTGACGTCAGGCGTTGCCGAACTGCATTGTGGATCCGTTGGCGCCGCTTCAGAGGCGTTGCTCGCTGCAGAAGTTGGGACATGCTCAACTTTTCAAGCGCCGACGGAAGCGTCAGCCAATCAGATCGCTGTATGCAAATACACCAGCTCCAACAGTGGCCTATTGCTGACTTATTTCATTGGCTGACGCTGCTACAGTATGACGATCGCGTCAGCCCCAACTTCAGACACGCCCTCTGTCAAGCGTTGACGCTGAAGCCCCGTGTGAATGGGCCGTAAGGGCCCACGCCATTTTGGGACCTACAAAGTTACTATTAGGGGGCATCCCCCACTCTTTAGTTTTATTTGCGACACCCCCAACCCCCACCCACCCACCCGTGCCTCTTCACTTTCTGCCATGCCAACTATAATCGTCTGCGAAAAAAATAACATTAAATACTGTCAAAATTTTAAAAAAAAATAATAATTAAAAGAAAATAATCTTTTACTGTATATATAATAAATACCTATTATCCCCTCTCATTTTTAAGTTGTCTAAACATAGTCTGATATCTGAATACTGATATTTAAAATACTTCTATGATACTGTTTTTGTTTTTAGGTTCCTGTAAATGGTCAAAAACAAAATTGGTTACGGATTTTTTTTTTTTTTTATGAGTATAATTGTCATCATTATTCAGGGTAACAATAGCATACATGTCCAAAAATCCTGTATTTAAAACAATATATATTTGATGATATATTAAAAGAAAAAGAGTTTTTTGGCACCAAAATACCCATTAATTTTTATTCCAAATCTTTATTCTTCGACACTTCAGATCTTCAGACACTTCACTCCTCCAGATCATTAGGTTTACCCACCCACTTACTAGCAGAAAGTTTGTAATTAATTAAAATGTAATCAAAATTGGTATGAAAACAAATTCTTTTAGATATTTTAGTAAGTATAGGTCTGACTCAGAATAAGTATGTTTTTTCATTCTGACAAATATATTTCTTATGCTGAATGGTTACTGAACATTATTTCACCTATACAGTGCTCAGCATATAAGTACACCCACCAACAATCTCTCATTTAAATTTTGATTTTCAATAGGAAGCTATACAATATTATATTTGTGGATATACAGTTGAAGTCAGAATTATTAGCCCCCTTGTTTATTTTTCCCCCTTTTTTTTGTTTAATGGAGAGAAGATTTTTTCAACACATTTCTAATCATAATAGTTTTAATAACTCATCTCTAATAACTGATTTATTTTATCTTTGCCATGATGACAGTAAATAATATTTGATTAGATATTTTTCAAGACTCTTCTATACAGCTTAAAGTGACATTTAAAGGCTTAACTTGGTTAATCAGGTTAACTAGGCAGGTTAGGGGAATTAGGCAAGTTATTGTATAACGATGGTTTGTTCTGTAGACAATCAGAAAAAATATTAGCTTAAAGGGGCTAATAATTTTGACCTTAAAATGGCTTTTAAAAAAATCAAAAACTGCTTTTATTCTAGCCGAAACAAAACAAATAAGACTTTCTCCAGAAGAAAAAATATTATCAGACATACTGCGAAAATTTCCTTGCTCTGTTAAACATCATTTGGGAAATATTTAAAAAAGAAAAAGAAATTCAAAGGGGGGCTAATAATTCTGATATCAACTGTACATTAGATTAGTCAGTACTGAAGCCAAATCTGGAGCTTATCTAACGAAATAACTTATATAACGCTCCAAAAACTAGTACACCCAAATTTATGTCATAGAAAAATATTAAATACAAATTGAAAAAAGGAAAAATCAAGAGTAAAAAATATAATAAAAAAAAATAATAATTTAGTTGAAATTTTGTAGTTTGTCATTTTTTTTTTCAACATTTTGCATGAATGTATCTTTCCATTTCTAAAGATGTTCTGTGACTAAAATATTATTTTAATAAATATATCTGTTTAATAAATCTGTTCAAATGCACCAGTATATATTGCCTATATTCACTGAGAAATGGAGAAAAATATTCATTTTCAAAATGGGGTGAACTCATATATGCTGAGTACTGTATATTTTGACATTTTATTTTCACAAAAGTTGCTTAAAAAATTAAAGTAGATACTTGACATGTTTTTATTAGGCTTTCTACGTATATAAAAACACTTTTATAAATTTAACTTGATGCAAAATACCAAAATAGTGTCTCATTTTTAACCCAAATTTACTAGTAGAAGAATATGAATTCATTCTTCATTCATTTTCCTTCGGCTTAGTCTCTTTATTTATCAGGGGTTGCCACGGAGCCAACTATTACGGTATATGTTTTAGGCAGCAGATGCCTGCAACCCAGTACTGGGAAACACCCATACACTCACATTCACACACACAAACACACACTCATACACTACGGCCAATTTAGTTCATCCAATTGCGCATGTGTTTGGACTGTGGGGGAAACCGGAGCACCCGGAGAAACCCACGCCAACACGGGGAGAACATGCAAACTCCACACAAATGCCAACTGATCCAGCCGGGACTTGAACCAGCGACCTTCTTGCTGTGAGGCGACATTCTCTATATTCATTCTTTACACACTAAAATATTACTTGGCTATCAGAGACTATAAATATTAGAGCAAAAGATGATGATAAAGATGATGGCTAACTAATCTTACCACCGAAGGTGTGAAAAGCTGTGCATGAAGCGCAAGATGTGAATGTAGTGTAAATAAAACTTTATTAGTTGTCTTAAAATGTATTAACCACCTCAAAAGTGCCCTATGACAGACAGATTTATAGCCCCCATCATGATTATTTACAATATGAAGCATGGTTCTAATTAGTCCGTTTCCCAGAAAATACAGTATTAAGTGACAAAAACAAACAAAATGGCGTAGTAAACAATCAGCGCACTATGAGCCCGTGTGTCTTTATATTGTACATGTGCTGTGCAAATCTTTAAAGGGTCATTTCAGCTAAAACAGAGAAAAGAGGAAATATTTGAGGAAAACATAAGAGAATCAACCAAACTGAGACTTACAATCAAACTTATTGCACAAGTTCTCAAATCATACAAGCGCAGCTTTAAAAGAAAAACCGTCTAGCCTAAAACTGAGGAGGAGAGAGCAGGAGAGATCAGGTCAGAAATGATTTACTGGCAAGATACACACTGAAGAACAGTCTTTATATTTCCTCTCCATTTCTTAACCTATCCTAGATCCCTTGTAGCAGTGACCACGCCCACGCCCACACAGAAAGAGAGAGAGAGACGCAACACACGCAGTTCACAAACACACACAGACGCACACATCTCACACACAGATAGAGAGAAAGAGAGAAACACACACACGTGCACACAGACACAAACAGTTCACACATACAAAAACAGTTCATACACAACCAATTCATGCACACTCACAAACAGACACACACACACTTCAACCAGTCACACACAAACACACAACCACACTTACAAACAGACACACACACTTCAGACAGAGAGAGAGAGAGAGACACACACACAACCAGTTCTTACACACACACACACACACACACACACACACAAAACACACAGAGAGAGAGAGAGAGAGAGAGACAGACACACACACGCACGCACGCACACACACACACACACAGAGAGAGAGAGAAAGACACACACACAAAGAGTTCACATGCACAAAAACAGTTCATACACACATGCACGTCACACACACAAACCGTTCACACACAGTTCTCATACACACAAACACAAAAAGAGAAACGCACACAGACACTAACCGTTTGTGCACACTCACAAACAAACAGACACACACACACACACACACACACACACTTTGCACACAGACACACAACCAGTTCTCACACACTTACAAAAAGACACACACACTTCACACACAGACACACACACACACACAGACACACACACAGAAAGAGAGAGAAAGAGAGACAGACACAGACACACACACACACACACACACACACACACACACACACACAGACACATGTACACACGCACACGCACGCACGCACACACACACAGAAAGAGAGAGAAAGAGAGACAGACACACACACACACACAGACACAGACACATGTACACACGCACACGCACGCACGCACGCACGCACACACACACAGAAAGAGAGAGAGAGAGAGAGAGACACACACACACACACAGTTCACATGCACAAAAACAGTTCATACACACATGCACGTCACACACACAAACCGTTCACACACAGTTCTCTCATACACACAAACACAAAGAGAGAAACACACACAGACACTAACCGTTTGTGCACACTCACAAACAAACAGACACACACACACTTTGCACACAGACACACAACCAGTTCTCACACACTTACAAACAGACACACACACTTCACACAGAGAGAGAGAGACACACACACAACCAGTTCTTTCAGACACACACACACAGACACACACACAGAAAGAGAGAGAAAGAGAGACAGACAGACACACACACACACACACACACACACACACACACACACACACACACACACACACACACACACACACAGACACACGCAGGCACGCACGCACACACACGTCAGTAGCATCTATCAGAGCAGCAGGAGAATGGGTGGTTCTGTGTTCCAGGTTGAAGCAGAGTTCTGGTTCCCCCTCACCGAAGCCAAGGCTGTAAAACACACAGATGGAGAACAGAAGCTCAGTTTCAGCATTCAGATCTACTACAACACACAAACAGCAGAGAGCACTTTCACCTGACGACGTCACATGAACAAATCAGAGACAATTACAAGCTGGATGTTGCTATGCAGTAAATATTTCATTCTGAGCTACTGCCCTTGGACTTGTCAGGTTTTTAGCCTATCCATGTTTTAGAAACAACAAATAATAACTGGACTTCTAGTTGATCATTTGGTATCAGAAAGGGCTTATATGAAAGGCAAAGGCCTCTAGATTACACTTATTTTACCAAAATAAAATATGATCATGCCTTGATTTTTAATTGTTTAATTAGGACAGTAAGGTCTGACTTTGCTTAAATAAAAGTCTTGTCCCTTAACAGAAATACAGTAATGTCCAGTATAGAATATAAAGTCATGCTGCAGTGGAGAAAGAATGAATATTGTGTCTGACTCCATCATGAGCTTGGAGGTCTGCATCCATACATCTCTGCAATGACTCAAATCACTGATTAATAAAGTCATCTGGAATGGCAAAGAAAGCGTTCTTGCAGGACTCCCAGAGTTCATCAAGATTCTCTGGATTCATCTTCAATGCCCTCTCCTTCATCTTACCCCACACATGCTAAATAATGTTCATGTCTGGTGACTGGGCTGGCCAATCCTGGAGCACATTCACCTTCTTCACTTTCAGGAACTTTGATGTGGAGGCTGAAGTATGAGGAGCGATATCCTGCTGAAGAATTTGCCCTCTCCTGTGGTTTGTAATGTAATGGGCAGCACTAATGTCTTGATACCTCAGGCTGTTGATGTTGCCATCCACTCTGCAGATCTCTCGCACGCCCCCACACTGAATGTAACCCCAAACCATGATTTTTCCTTCACCAAACTTGACTGATTTTTGTGAGAATCTTGGGTCCATGAGGGTTCCAGTAGGTCTTCTGCAGTATTTGTGATGATTGGGATGCAGTTCAACAGAGGATTCATGGGAAAAATCCACCTCCAGCCACTTTTCCAAATGATCAACTAGAAGTCAAGTTATTATTTGTTGCTCTTGTAACTGGGATCCACGACAAGACTTTTATCAGGTAGTGTACTATTTTTATAAACCTTGCATCCTCTCTGTATGCACCCGTTACTTTCTTATCAACTCTCCATGTTTCTGAAAAAATTTGCAACTCCGAGTGTGCCTCGGACAGGTGAGTGAGCTGGACAAACCACCTGTAGAAAACACTCTTCTATCTATGACACTTGCACCAGACACTTTCTTACAATCACTTTATATCTCTTAAAAAACATTGTGCATTTATGAAGTGTGCCTCACACAGGTGAGTGGGCTTGACAAACCACCCGCAGAAACTCTTTTCTCTATTAAAAACACTCCCCTTCTTCACTCTAGCACCTAATTCTCTGAGCACTAACAGTCCCTTAGTATAATTAGCACTTCTTGTGTGCATTGCCTCTTCTTGTTGAATAACTGAATGCCTCCTCAATTGTAAGTCGCTTTGGACAAAAGTGTCTGCTAAATGACTAAATGTAAAATATATCTACCAGAAACCTTCTTTTATGTACTTCATACTTATTGGAAACACAGTGCAAATAATAAATAAATAAATAAATAAATTAAATAAATAAATAAAACTTAGACTTGGTAATTATGGTGGTTGAGAAAGCCACTATTCTGATATTCTACATAAACTTATTATTATTCTTCCGTCTTCTGAGACTAATTTTAAAGTGTATCTCCTCCTAAGCCTTTCAAGCTACATCCTTCAAACTTTCATCAAACTTTCAGACTGGTCTGACTCGGGTTGCTATATATTTTCTAACTGATCTGACTTTCGGTTTTCCAAAAAACGACCCAGAAAATTCCCAAAAGTCCCATTGATTTAACATTGGGTCAAAC
This sequence comes from Danio kyathit, assembly GCA_903798195.1. Taxonomy (NCBI): domain Eukaryota; kingdom Metazoa; phylum Chordata; class Actinopteri; order Cypriniformes; family Danionidae; genus Danio; species Danio kyathit. Next base: position 56,378,337 of record LR812531.1, read on the forward strand.
TTTGTGAGCTCATAACTCGGCATCAGACTGTCCTACAGACTAGAGTCTGGCCTCATTCAACTCAGTCTAGCTAGCAGCCAATCACTGATGACCTTTAAACTTACTAGCCACTCCCTAGCAACCAATTTCACCACCCTAGCAACTGTCCCATAGACTATGACTAGCTGCTCTAACACATGCTAATAGTTTTAACATCCTAATGACATGCTAATCTTGCTAGAAACATGCTAATGACATGCTAGCACATGTTAATTCATGCTAACAACATGCTAGTAACATGCTAATTCATGCTAGAATCAAGCTAACAACATGCTAATTCATGCTAGAATCATGCTAACAATATTCTAATTCATGCAAGAATCATGCTAGTTACATGCTAATTCATTCTAGAATCATGCTAACAACATGCTAATTCATGGTATAATAATGCTAGTAACATGCTAATTCATGCTAGAACAATGCTAGTCACATGCTAGAATCATGCTAATAACATGCTAGAATCATGCTAGTAACATGCTAACTCATTCTAGATTCATGCTACTAACATGCAAATTTATGCTAGTTACATGCTAATTCATGTTAAAATCATGCTAGAATCATACAAGTAACATGCTAATTCATGCTAGTTACATGCTAATTCATGTTAAAATCATGCTAGTAACATGCTAATTGATGCTAGAATCATGCGAGTAACATGCTAATTGATGCTAGAATCATGCTAGTAACATGCTAATTGATGCTAGAATCATGCTAGTAACATGTTCATTCATGCTAGAATCATGCTAACAACATAATTCATGCTAGAATCATGGTAACATGCTACAATCATGCTAGTTACATGCTAATTCATGCTAGTTACATGCTAAGTCAAATTAGAACAGTGCTAATATATGTTTGTAACCGCCTAGCAACCACTCAGAACAGCTTAGCAACCACCTAGCAACGCCTAAGCAACCACTCAGAACATGCTAGCAACCCCTAAGTAAGCACTTAGCAAACCACCTTGAACACCCTAGCAACTGCCTAACAACTTAGCAACCATTCAAAACACCCTAGCAACGCCTTAGCAACCACTCAGAACACCCTAGCAACCACATAGCAACCGCTCAGAACACCCTATCAACCACCTAGTTAGAAACATGCCAATCCATACTAGAAACATGCTAAGATATATGTACTTATCTCTCTATGCCAACTGTTTCGAACCTCTTAAAAACTACATCAATTCTTTAAACTTTAAAACTAATTCAAACTTTCAGGCTAGACTTTCTCAAGCCACCATAAAGTTTGTCCTTAAACTTTACTATCTAGTTTAGACTTGCCATAGGATTTATATACAGCTACTCTTTAATTGAAGTGCTTCTTTTATCCTCACTTTGGATAAAAGCATCTGCAAAATAAATGTAAATGTAATTTTATAGTTCACAGTTGTTTTAACACTGCATGACAATTGGGGTAGCGTTCAGTAGCTGGTGTGTTCGCACTATGAATAGACCACAGGAAGCTGCACAATACATGACTTTACTATAAGAAGAAGTGCTTGACACGACTCTGTCAACATTTCACAACCAAACACACATGAAAAGTGATAAGGAAATAAAGCAAGATCACATGTGAGATCAGAGATGGGATTATAGTGCAGCTCAAATGAAACTTGAGCATCAGAAACACATTGATGCTCCTCATAGATATATACACTAGATGTCGCCTACCCTGCTATTGTCTATTAGAACGAATGCGTCAATAGAGCCGCCATTTTAGTACAGGGTAGCGCTCCTTTGAAATGAATGCGGGACCAAGGTGAAGCGGAGGACTGTGGCCATTCAAAGCCAGAGAAATACACATATACACATATATCTATGATCGGGAGTTTTCCCCGGTGGTCAGTATGCAAATATTTTTTTCAATTACGAAATATTATAATTTTACATCACTTTTCTACATTGATGGATGTGACCGCACGGGCATTCCTGACAAAGAGTGAGTGTTTGTGTGCATGGAAATGCATTATCCTCCTTCCCTGTTTAATTTGATCTAATCCATGTCCTGAAACACACCTCCTGCTTTCACTTCTCATTCTGACGGAGGGAGCGATCCGTTTGTGAATGAATCTCCGTTATGAACGACTCGTTCACTTAGCTGACAATAATACAAATTTCTAGCACGGCAGCATCTTCTTGTCATATTTCATAACATAGTTTGCTTATTTTATTCAACAAAACTAGCAGAAGTCTAGAATTTAGTGCGAGTTGGTGCTACTTTGCCTTATGGTGAATGCAGCAAGAGACTGTATTATCATCAATAACATTACTTGTTAAGCACAAAAGTTCATAACATACAAAAACATAAAAAACTAAATCTTACCTACGAAATGTTCTGCCTTTGTGCTTTGTTTTCTTTTTTTGCTTGTTACTACAACACAAACACAGCGCTAAAGTCCAGCATCTTCACATTGGCACACTGTCTTGACTAGTGCGGTTGAATGACGTTTGTCCTAGAAGCACTGTACCAATGTGGCGGCGCTATTGACGCATGCTCAGGGTCCCTATGCGATATCTAGTGTATATATCTATGGATGCTCCTGACAAAAGTTCAACCATACATTCCTTCATTTATAGAGTCCAAATGGACCAAGATTGAGCCATCCTCAGAACTGAAGTCACATTTCATTACATTGTAGTCCTGAAAGGGCCATGAAACCCCCCTCTTTTGGTTCAAGTCAAAAATGCTTCATGATGGGTGTGGAGCGCTACGAGCAGAGGGAGGAGTGGGCGTGGCCAGCAGAGCAGGAGAAATAGAGGTGACAACTGTTGTCAGTTGGCTCACAGAATGAGACACAAACCGTGAGACCCATGATTTTATAGTTTGCAAAGAAATAAACAGTAAGCAATTTAGGGCCACACTATTTAAAGGGCACCTATTTTACCCCTTTTTTAAGATGTAATATTAATATTATGGTTGTTCTGAGTGTGCCAGCTTAGGTTCAGTTCAAAACACAATTCAGATTTTTTTATTATAATGTGTTAAAAAGTGCCATTTTGGGGGCATGTTCCGGCTTCCCGCCCAACTTAACAAGGGGGCGGAGCCAAGATCTCCCCCGCTTTGTGTATGGCAACAGACAGGCAGACAGAGAGAAGCAACATGAGTGAGGGGACCAGCATTCAGCCGTACATGTACGACTCGGACACAGACCAAGCAGAGACTACAAAATCATCTGTGTCTTTGTATAGTTTTACAGCCAACTGTGTGCTAGTTTAAAGCTCCGAGCTTGTACACCGAGACTAATAACCAAGCACACTGAATTAACTTTGACTGAATGGCATCATACACCGGATGCGCCGCTCAGAGCCGCGACACGGCACACCAGACGGACACATTCGCATGTTATTTAAAATGAAACTATTCAGATAATGTTCTGTGGCGCGGCAGATATATGAACAGTGTCCTGAGTCGTGGCTGGGCGCTAGAGATGCGCGGATCAGCTCAAATGTCACCCGAATCCGCTCCTTCATTCTAATCATCCACCCGCCACCCGCCCGCACATATTATTTTATCTGATATATATATCCGCACCCGACCCGCACCCGATCGCCACTTTAATAATTCTAATTCTTTGTTTTAAGCATGATGATAGGTGTAACTTTCTCCGCAATGTCCGGCGGCAGAGTAACAGCTCGTTAATTCATGCTCGAGCAAATGATGAGACGGACAAAAGTACTCGATGCATGCCCTTCTTTTACTTATTTCAGTGTTTTCAGGTTCGCAGTGCAAAACAGCTCCCGGGTGGAATTACTGAAGTAAACATAAAACAAAACCGGATAAAACTTTCTCCCGCACGCACAGCACACAGCATGCGTGTCGAACTACACTACCCACAATGCCCCTCGCTATGGACTACAACTCCCATAAAAGCAGTCCTAAAGCGGCCACACTATTTCCCCTCTCCTGCAACTTAGGTCACAGTGGATCGTTCGTTATTAACAGCAGATTCAGCTTTTACATATACAGGAAAAAGAGAACAAAAACGGCGTCCCTTCAGCCTAAACAGCAGCTATGTTGTGTGTACTTGGCGCTTTTCTTAACACTGCAAAAACAGAATAGCATCTACTGTGCCTGGATTCGGGCGATTCCGCCTCGCCTCCAAAACACGGCTGGCTGCACTAAATGAGCGTTCACGCGAACCGCTTGTTGCAGGAATGCAGTCCTACACGCTGCAGTCATGTAAATAAGCGATCTTGTTTCTCCCAGAACGACAGCAGATTTCCCTCTGATGACTCCTCTAACTGAAGTTAGCACAGTACTCTTGCACTTCATCCATTATTTTGGGCGTCATCTTCACATTCTGCGAAGTCCACTCTCTGCTTTTTTGCTGGTCAACTGCTATGACCCGCTACATCCACCCGCGACCCACCCGCAATTATTCATTCATTCATTTTCTTGTCGGCTTTGTCCCTTGCGGGGTCGCCACAGCGGAATGAACCGCCAACTTTTCCAGCACGATTTTACACAGCGGATGCCCTTCCAGCCGCAACCCATCTCTGGGAACTTCCACACACACATTCACACTCATACACTATGGACAATTTAGCTTACCCAATTCACCTGTACTGCATGTCTTTGGACTGTGGGGGAAACCGGAGCACCCGGAGGAAACCCACGCGAACGCAGAGAGAACATGCAAACTCCACACAGAAACGCCAACTGACCCAGCCCAGCCGAGGTTCGAACCTGCGACCCAGCGACGTTCTTGCTGTGAGGCAACAGCACTACCTACTGCGCCACTGCGTTGCCCCACCCGCAATTAATCATAATGTATTTTTTTATTACCCGACCCGCCCGACCCGCGGATTATCCGTAGCGCCCGCGGATTTAACCGCCATCCGCGCATCACTACTGGGCGCCGTGGACAGCCGCCGACTTGCGGCGCCGTTGTGTGTACCCTAGATAGAAACCTATGTTTAGAATTCTGAAATGCATGGCGCTGCGTGTCGCCGAGCGGCGCTTCTGGTGTGCGATCTGCTTAAGGCAAGTTCGTTATTTCCAATGGAGAGACACGCACGTGAGGCAATGCGCTCGCACTTTCCAGCTGCACCTAGTTAAGATGACAGAAAGCTTCTGTGATCGCAGGAAATGCAAATGGCTGAAGTTTAAGGAAGATGCAATGAAAAGTACACATGTATGCAAACCCACCTAAAGTTACAAACACTGGTGCCAAGGAGAGCGATAACGTGGTGAATGTTGAGCCCAATGAGCCTTACATCTAAAAATAGAGCAAGGGTGTTTCTTTGGTGACATCGCTTTGACTCACAGGCTGAAAATGGCGGACTTGAAAGCAAACTGAGCATATGGTAATGCGCCTGTCAATCAATATTGGTGGGCGGGGGGACCGCACTCCTATATCAAGTTGCGGTCGGTCTCAAAACCGCTCCAATTGGTCCACCGTTTTTATGTTGTTAAATTGAAAAAAAGCACTGAGTGTGTTTATATCACCCCAATATGACGGTCTATACACTATACCTACACATATGTCTGTCCAAACAGCTTAAAAAGTAGATTTTTCACCATAAGTGCCCTTTAAGCTACACCTGAGCACTTTTTGTTTGATTTTGTGACCTCTATCTCTCTTATTGACCTTATCCTTCAAGTACGAGAGGGTGAAGCAATTAGAACATTGTAGTCTCCAAAGTACCGGCTGTTGGCTAAAAGAGTAGTTAAAATTCGATTTCCTGTGCAAGCGATTTCACTTGAGTGAACAACTGATCCAACAGCTGGAGAAATTGAAATGCGTGTCAGGAATTCAGATTCCTGTAATAATGATCCTATATCAATTGGATGGAACATTGGAAAGGAAACCGCAGACCACAGCAGAAACCTGATAACAAACCATACACGATTGGAGAAGAAACACACGTGTGCTTGATTGAGCAGTTCCTGAACATCAGCACACACACACACACATCTGGGAGACTAGTTTCATGCGCTTTGTTAACACTTGGACACTTCATGCGTTTTCTCTGATCGGATAGGGATCTGATTTGACTACATAACTGTGTCTTTATAAATAGATATACAGTAAATTTGATCTCCAAATCTTGGGCTACATGCAAATTTAACTAAGGTTTCACTGACTAAAGCTTCAAGATACAACACATTTTATTGAATTATTATTTTTAGGAAACATAAGCTGTATATTTTATTCAGCATACAAAATCTTTCATGTGTAGACTATACAGGAGGCTAAGGGGCTGTTCATATATTGCATCTTTTGCACGCACAAGTTCGTTTTTTTGGGAGTTGCGTGACTTACATGATGCGCTCGCATTTTCCAGGCACGCCTAGTTAAAACATCAACTTTTCAGAATACCACGAGCACTGAGTCATGTGACTACAACTAACCAATCAGTGTCATATTTTGTCATATTTAAACATTTCAATAGTACTAGTAGAATAATTACCTCAGACAATTGCAGAGCAGCCAAACACTTCAGCGGTTTTTGTATTTTCTCCACAAATAAAACTTGTATCAGAGCTGCAGCAAGGGTTTGTCAGTGTGTCATCCGCTGAGATAACAGTTGATGGTTGTCTAATAATAATAATAATAATAATTCCTTACATTTATATAGCGCTTTTCTACACACTCAAAGCGCTTTACACATTGGCGGGATCTTCTTATCCACCACCAGTGTGCAGCATCCACCTGGATGACGCGACGGCAGCCATATTGCGCCAGACCGCACACCAGCTGATTGGTGGAGAGGAGACAGAGTAGTGAAGCCAATTATGATATGGGGATGGTTAGGAGGCCATGATATCGGAGGCCGGTGGGCAAATTTGGCCAGGATGCCGGGGATAAACCCCTACTCTTTTACGAAGGACATCCTGGGATTTGTAAGGACCACAGAGAGTTGGGACCTCGGTTTAACGAAAGACGGAGCTCACTGAACAGTATAGCGTCCCCTTCACTATACTGGGGCGTTAGGACCCACACAGACCACTGGTTTAGCGCCCCCTGCTGGTCTCACTAACACCACGTCCGGCAGCAACCTAGCTTTCCCATGTGATCTCCCATCCAGGCTCAGCCCTGCTTAGCTTCAGTGGGCGACAATGTGGGAGTTGCAGAGAGCTAGCTGCCGGCAAACAAGAGATGCAAGCTAGCTGCCTAGCAACAAGAGATGCCACGGGAGCATAAATTGAAAGCATGTTGAAAATAAAAGAAGTGGCGTGCCTCAAGCTTTCCATGTGCTTTTAGATGTGATATGTGAATGGCCCCTAAAACGTTTTTACTGCCATTATAGGGAAATTACACATCTATTCTTGACGTATACGTGCAAGATATATTTCAAAACTGTAAAGGCTTTACATTCATTTATATTCAGATGTGTAAGCATAAGAAAGCTTTATTTTTTTCTACTATTCCTCTTTTCTATTCTTACATCTGCAAATAGAATCAAATGAAAAAAAAAAAGAAATTAAATGAAACAAACATAGCTAAAGGTCGGCTCACACTGTGATTTTTTTTTTAAATCCTCAATGATTGTAGCATGTCAGACTGCACGAACATGGCTCCCATGTCACACTGGAAGATCTCAGCTGTCATAAAGTCAGACAGAACGACAATGAAGATGCGCCAAACACGAAATAAAAGTCGGCCGGAGTTTGACGTCATCCACAAGCGACACTTTTACTATCCCGCATTCTGAAATGATTCCTCACAGCAAACGTAAACAAACTGTAGCAGCACTTGGGACACACAGTGTCTCAATAATAAAACCAGGAAGAAAAAAACAGTTTTGACATTTCACCGCAGTCATTTGAATTGTGGCATGGATTACGTCATCAGATTCAGAGCTCCTATTGGTTCTTGGATTGAGACTCATTGCAGCTGTTGTCACACTGCAGGAAAGTGTCTGAAATCTTCTGACACTGCCAGAACTTCATCGGAGAGAAAATCTGATCGCAACGGGCACTAAGCGGCTGTCTGTGAACATGTCAAACCAATGATCAAAGATCACCAATTTTAGCCAAGGATTTCAGGAATCTTTTAGAATTTCCCAAATTTGTCTCAGATGGCAAAATCGTGGCTGAATTCTCACAGTGTGAGAAGGGCTTTACTGTCGTCTGTGGAGTTGCTGTACATCGTATTGCCCATTTTGGCCCACACAAAATCTGCGCGTGCAGAAATCTGCAGATTTTTTTGCCATCATTGAGTCCATGTAAATACATATTTGTTCATTTTTTATATTAATTTCAGTAATATTATTGACTATGCTAATGTTTATATGATTGATTTACAATACAATACAATATTTTGTCTTTCAGTAGATATAATATATGAGAGACTTGCTTTGTTTATCAAACAAGTACATCTATTGCAAGGGTTACCAACCCTGTTCCTGGAGATCGACCTTCCTGCAGATTTCAGCTCCAACCCTGATCAAACACACCTGAACCAATTCATTAGAACCTGAGGAGCACTTGATAATTACAGGCAGGTGTGTTTGATATGGGCTGCAACTGAAAACTGCAGGAAGGTCGATCTCCAGGAATAGGGTTGAGCACCCCTGATCTATTGCATTGTAAACCTTAAATACAAGTTACTTTTTTTTTCATGTGGTAAGTTTTTAGTTACTATACATACAAAATCATAAATCCACAGTAAAAATAAGAGTAAAAATAGCAAAGAATGTCTGCAGATTCTATCTGGCCCTACTCATGATACACTCTCACATGTTTATTTATTTTCAATTTTTGTTTACATTTGAGATTAAGTTTAATTTACACATGTGGTTTCAACAACTAGATGCATTTAAACCTGTCCAGTTTTGTCCTAAATCCCCGCCTGAAGTAGTTTGAATGACTGGATTTACATCTATTGTGAATACGTTTCAGAGGGCATCTCCCTGCTGAAAAATCCAGCTTAAACCAGCCTAAGCTGATTGGCTGGTTTTAGCTGGTCAACCAGCCTGGTTTTAGAGGGGTTTTGGCCATTTCCAGGCTGGTTTCCAGCCATTTCCAGCCTGGTCTTAGCTGGTCAGGCTGGAAAATGACCAGCTTAAACCAGCTAAAACCAGCTTGACCAGCCTGGTTTAAGCTGGACATAGCTGGCTTTGGTTGGTCAAGCTGGTTTTAGCTGGTCAACTCCCAGCCTGACCAGCTAAGACCAGGCTGGAAATGGCTGGAAACCAGCCTGGAAATGGCCAAAACCCCTCTAAAACCAGGCTGGTCGACCAGCTAAAACCAGCCAACCAGCTTAGGCTGGTTTAAGCTGGATTTTTCAGCAGGGCTAAACCTGGTCTTTTCACGTTTACACAGCTATCTGATAATAAAAAAGCAAATAAAGTGAGCTGCTGTAAACACTTCTGCTTCTGGGCACTAACCATGACTCGTGAATCCTCACGCTCCAGAACTTTCTGCGCCTGATCTGCAGGAAACTTCAGCATGGATGTGATTACTTTAGCCATAGTCTGCAAAAACAAAATGTAAAAAAAGTGATGAAATTCAGAACTGAAATGCTGCATCCAGCCTAATACTGAGTAATGAAGAGCAATAAATAACAGCGTGAAATGATCAAATGAATTCATCAGTCATGTTACAATTTTTTCCCATCATAACTTCGATGAGTCTATTAAAACATCTTTTTTTAATAACCAATTTAACCAACCTATAGCCAACCTAGTGCTGTGTTTGTTCCTGTCATTTTTCTGTTTTTTGATACAATAACCTACGCTGCAACGCGGGATTCGTCGGCCGTTTGCTATTGAAGGAGCAGCAGAGACTATGGGACTTTGTCAGACTTTGACAGTAACTTTTACAGTTCATATGGACCAGTTTCTTCTTCCTCCGGATCATAACATGTATGTGTGATTAAAATTGTTGCCTCATTTTGTGTAGTTTGCAAAATATGAGGAATTTGTTTTCATGACAGAGCTTCTACAGTGCAACAGAATTACAGAGACAGACTAAAAACAGATGATAAATATATTTTAAAAAGTAGTGAATGCAAATATACAAATTGACGAGGGTATGTACAGGTATATTACTATAAACAGCGTTATATGTGCAGCTGTTATGTGCAAATCGGCATGTAAAGTGTGTTGTTAAATAAGTGTATGTGTGTATAAAAGTGTATAGCAGGTAGTGATGTTGGTTCCACAATTGCTATCATCAAGTGTTCATGAGATGGATTGTCTAAGGGAAGAAACTGTTTCTGTGTTGGGCTGTTCTGGTGCGCAGTGCTCTGTAGCGTTGACCAGAAGGTAAAAGTTCAATGAGGCAGTGTTCTGGGTGTGAGGGGTCCAGAGTGATTTTGGCAGCCCTTCAGCTCGCTCTGGATAAGTACAGTTCTTGGAGAGTAGGGAGGGATGTACCAATGATTCGCTCAGCAGTCTGAACTATTCGACGTAGTCTTCGGAGGTCGGATTTGGTAGCTGAGCTAAACCAGACAGTTATTGATGTGCAGATGACTGATTCAATGATGGAGGTGTAGAACTGTTTCAGCAGCTCCTTTGGGAGGTTGAACTTCCTCAGCTGACGAAGAAAGTACAGCCTCTGTTGAGCTTTTTTGACAATGGAGTCAATGTGAGTGTCCCACTTGAGGTCCTGAGAGATGGTGGTGCCCAGGAACCTGAATGACTCCACTGCTGCCACAATGCTGTCCATGATGCTCAGTGGGGGGAGAGCAGGGGGGTTTCTCCTGAAGTCCACTATCATCTCCACTGTTTTGAGGGTGTTCAGCTCCAGGTTGTTGTGACTGCACCAGACAGCCAGCTCCTTAACCTCCTGTCTGTAAGCAGACTCGTCACCGTCCTGAATGAGGCCGACAAATGTGGTGTCGTCTGCAAACTTTAGGAGCTTGACAGAGGAGTCTTTTGAAGTACAGTCATTCGTGTACAGGGAGAAGAGCAGTGGGGAGAGGACACACCCCTGGGGGGCGCCAGTGCTGATTGTGCGGATACTGGATGAGAATTTTCCCAGCTTCACCAGCTGCTGCCTGTCCGTTACGAAGCTGTTGATCCACTGACAGACAGAGGTGGGCACGGAGAGCTCAGTTAATTTGGGCAGGAGAAGTTTTGGGATGATTTATTTATTTTAGCACCAATTTAACATTTTAATTTAGCAGTGATTTGTACTTTTTTTTTTTACAATATTTAAATTACAGTATTTTTTTTATTAGGGCGACGCGGTGGCACAGTGGGTAGCGAATTCGCCTCACAGCAAGAAGGTCGCTGGTTCAAACCTCGGCTGGGTCAGTTAGCATTTGTGTGGAGTGCTCTGGTTTCCCCTACAAGTCCAAAGACATGAGCTATAGGTGAATTGGGTAAGCTAAATTGTCCGTATTGTATGTGTGTGAATGAGTGTGTATGGGTGTTTCCCAGTGATGGGTTGCAGGTGGAAGGGCATCCGCTGCGTAAAAACATGTGCTGGATAAGTTGGCAGTTCATTCCACCGTGGTGACCCTGGATTAATAAAGGAACTTAGCCGAAAATGAATGAAATATTTGTATTATATTTTATTTAAATTGAATTAAACTACATTAATAATAGCAATTCAGATATCACTACTTTTGCACTAGTCTCTTGAATATTACAAAGAATTTAATACCATAATAATGTAATAATATAAAGAACAGAAATATCACTCATATTCAAGTATATTTGAGTGTACATTTTATTTGCATGCTTTAATCCAATGAACAACATTCTTATAAATAAAAATAATATATTATTATTATTATTTATAATAATAAATAATCTTAGCTTTAGGTAACAATAACAGCAGTGTCAGGGGTCTCCTGCTCTCCTCTGTGTGTTCTGTGAGCAATTACATCTCGCAAAGACAAAACGCTCATTATCCTGGGCCTGCTGGGTAATCGTCAGCCCTGGAGAGTTATCAGCGCTCATGTGCCCGTATGCGGAGCTAATGAAAACCAGCGCAGAATTCACCGCCAGCAGCTCGCTCTAATGTGCTCATGTGATGTGAAAGCTGTGATGTCATGAGCACCCCAATGTTTACAGACCCTTTTCACAAGACTGTTATGATATGTTTAATGGTCATCATAATCTTAAATCCTTCAAAGTTTTTAATAGTTTGATTCTTTTAAAAAAACGTATATGTACATTTATATGTATTTATGTACAGTTGAAGCCCCCTTGTATATTTTTCTTAGGCAAGGTATTGTATAACAGTGGTTTGTTCTGTAGACCACCTAGGGCTAATAATATTGACCTTAAATTGGTTTTAAAAAAAATCAAAAACTGCTTTTATTTTATTTATTATACTGCTATTTATTACTCTCCCGTTCACTGCGCTCTAAGTTTAACCAACTATGACGACTTCCACTACTGAGAAACACGCAAATGTCCAAAAGGGTCCATTATTAAATCGAGCAAGCTTCAGGGCACCGTCAACCACACTGTTAACTAAGCGGACAGCGTTCGCTCATTAGAGTCCTGCTAAATGGAGTTTTCATGGGAATGAATCATTTTATAGGCTTCCATCCGGACTCCCCGTCACACTCATTTACTGCATCCTTCCTCTAACAAACGGCATTATTATGCTGTGAAAAACGCTGCACTGTGAGAAACAGCAATATGATGAAATGATCTTGTTAACACCTTCCAATAAGGTTGTATTAGTTAAGGTTAATGTATTTATTATCATGAACAAACATTGAAAATACATTGAAAATGAAAATACAGTTGTTCATTACTAACTCAAGGTGCATTAATTAATGTTAAACAAGCACTCATTTAGATTTTAATATTGCATTAGTAAATGTTGAACTATGATTAATAAATGCTGTACAAGTGTTGTTCATAATTCATAATTCCTGATCATGTTAGTAAATACATTAAGTAACATTAACACAGGGGTTTTCAAACTTTTAGGACACACGCTCCCCCAAGTTTGTCCAATTTACTCGCGCCCCCCCCCCCCCCCCCCCCCCCCCCCCCCCCCCCCCCCCAAAGTTTACATTGAGTATGTTTACATGGGCAACAATACTTTAATATGATTTTAATATGATTAAGATAATACTCTGATTAAGAGTCACCATGTAAACAGCGATTTTTGATGACCGTTATCTGACTAAAGTCATAACTGAACTAAACAGAAATGGAATTAAGATGTGGAGTATGCAGATATTAGTGGCATTATTGAAGTAAACACCGCAATCAAACTATTACTTAATGCCATGTAGGACTTTTCGCTGCATTCGACAAGATGCACACACAAGGCTGTCAGTAAAGGACCGCACACACACACAGATCACAAACAATGTTGCCAGATTGGGCGGTATTGAATTTGCATTTCGGCGGGTTTTGGATAGCTTTTGGACTGGAATCAGTCAGCTACATCTGGCAACACTGACCACGAAATGCGGAAGTTTTTTTCTTTCTATTTGTCGTGCGCTATCAAATCTCGTTAAAACATCTTCCACCAGTCCTTACTAAATATTCGCGTCTAATAACCCATTTGTCATGGGGGCATAATTGAAATATTCATGAGTGAAAGTGCCGAACTGCAGTTAAAGTCGAAAAATTAAAGATGAAACACCTGAAATGACATGAGACTGCAGGAAACGTGGATAGCCTGGTGACGCAACATTCAAAAAGCACTTCACCTAACACCTTAATCATATTATTGTTTTATTCACATTAAGGCAAATAACTATTACTGATGTCCTTGTAAAGGTAGTCTGTATATCTTCATGTCCCATGTCTTCAAAGTAAGTGAAAGCTCCAGAAGGGCATCCTGCTGATTTGATTCAGAAGGGCACTTTTTTTTGTCAGACGCTCACCGGTTTGACTTTCATTCACTGTTAAAAGCACCCACTCCATTTTATTTGCATATATATTTTACCGGAACGGATAACCTCTACAGGTGCCTGATAGTTAGATGTGAAACTAACTTTAATCCGACTCACTCTAATAAACGCATAAAAATTGTCATCATAATTTACTCGCGTGCACGCCTCAAATTCTCGCGCCCCCCCTTAACAGGTGCTGGCGCCCCCCTGGTGGGGCGCGCCCCACAGTTTGAAAACCCCTGCATTAACATACTGTGAAGTGTGACCATTATCTTAAACTTGACCTTTGCAATTTTTATTGGTTCATTCCTATATATGCATTTTCTTTTCTTTTTAAATTTGGTCATTCATTTATTGCATAATAACATTAAGACAAGTATTACAAAGAGCAAGAAAAATAACTCAATGTACAGTGCTCAGCATAATTGAGTTTTGAAAATTAATATTTTTATCTATTTCTCAGTGAATATAGGTAATATATATTGATGCATTTAAACAACAGATTTATTAAACAGAAATATAATTAATATAAAATTTTAGTCACCAAACATATTTAGAAATTGAAAGATAATACAATTAAATATTGAAAAAATATTAAATATTAAAAAAATATTGAAAAACAAATTACAACCTACAAAATTTCACCAAAAATTTTTCTATTTTTTTTGCTTTTGACTTTTCCTCTTTTTTACAAATTTATATTTAATATTTTTCTATAACATATACATTTGGGTGTACTAGTTTTTGGACCGTTATCGTAAGTTTTAATAAATAAGCTACAGATTTGGCTTCAGTACTGACTATTCTACTGTACATGCACAAATAAATATTGTATAGCTTTATATTTAAAATGTGAATTTAAAAGAGAGATTTGTGAGGGTGAACTTAAACATGCTGAGCACTGTAACAACAAACATCACAATGGATACTGGAATTTGATAAATCAGTGTTATTTTATGATGATATAGCCTACTATTCAAGTTTTAATTTATATTTTTAATTTAATTTTTTAATTTATTATCAACAAAAGTTTTATATTCTCAACCTTCAGTATTTTTAAGTGTATTTATGTCAGCCATCCTGGATATTTATTGACCTTTTCTTTCTTTATATATACAGTTGAAGTCAGAATTATTAGCCCCCCTGTTTATTTTTTTCCCCAATTTCTGTTTAACAGAGGGAAGATTTTTTCAACACATTCCTAAACATAATAGTTTTAATAACTTATTTCTAATAACTGATTTATTTTATCTTTGCCATGATGACAGTAAATAATATTTGACTGGATATTTTTCAAGACACTTCTATACAGCTTAAAGTGACATTTAAAGGCTTAACTAGGTTAATTAGGTTAACTAGGCAGGTTAGGGGAATTAGACAAGTTATTGTACAACGATGGTTTGTTCTGTAGACTATCAGAAAAAAAATATAGCTAAAAGGGGCTAATAATATTGACCTTAAAATGTTTTTTAAAACATTTAAAACTGCTTTTATTTTAGCCGAAGTAAAAAAAAAAATAAGACTTTCTCCAGAAGAAAAAATCTTATCAGACATACTGTGAAAATTTCCTTGCTCTGTTAAACATTCATTCATTCATTTTCTTGTCGGCTTTGTCCCTTGCGGGGTCGCCACAGCGGAATGAACCGCCAACTTATCCAGCACGATTTTACGCAGCGGATGCCCTTCCAGCCGCAACCCATCTCTGGGAACTTCCACACACACATTCACACTCATACACTATGGACAATTTAGCTTACCCAATTCACCTGTACTGCATGTCTTTTGGACTGTGGGGGAAACCGGAGCACCCGGAGGAAACCCACGCAAACGCAGGGAGAACATGCAAACTCCACACAGAAACGCCAACTGACCCAGCCCAGCCGAGGTTCGAACCTGCGACCCAGCGACATTCTTGCTGTGAGGCAACAGCACTACCTACTGCGCCACTGGGTTGCCTCTGTTAAACATCATTTGGGAAATATTTAAAAAAGAAAATAATTAAAAGGGGGGCTAATAATTCTGACTTTAACTGTATATAAACATATATATATATTTTTTTTTTATTAATTGCGTAACAACATTAAGATGATTATAAAAAGTAGCAAATGGAAAACAAATCAACCAATTTATGAAACAATGTAAACACATCTCAAGGGATAGTGGTAAATTCGATAAATCAGTGTAATTTAATGATTAATATACTATTATAGTATTTATTAATATGTATGATGTATGTAAAATGTAAATTGTAATGGAACAAAACTAACAAACATTTATAAGCTTGTTAAGGCTATAGTTCTGGATTCTTAGTTATTTTATTCAATTAATAAAAATAAATAAATGAATTAATAAAAAAAATAAATATATATATGTATATATTCATTCATTTAATTTCTTTTTGGCTTAGTCCCTTTATTAATCTGGGGTCGCCACAGCGGAATAAACCACCAACTTATCCAGCATATGTTTTAAGCAGTGGATGCCTTTCCAGCTGCAACCCATCACTGGGAAACATCCATACATCCTCATTCACACACATACACTACAGTCAGTTTTAGCATACCCAATTTACCTAAAGCACATGTCTTTGGACTGTGGGGGAAACCAGAGCACCCGGAGGAATCCCACGCCAACATGGGGAGAACATGCAAACTCCACACAGAAATGCCAACTGACACAGCCGAGGCTCGAATCAATGACCTTCTTGCTGTGAGGCGACTACCCACTGCGCCACCGCGTCACCATATACAGTTGAAGTCACAATTATTAGCCCCCCCTTTGAATGTTTTCTTCTTTTTTTAAATATTTCACAAATGATGTTTAACAGAGCAAGGAAATTTTCACAGTACGTCTGATAATATTTTTTCTTCTGGAGAAAGTCTTATTTGTTTTATTTCGGCTAAAATAAAAGCAGTTATAAATTTTTTAAAAAACATTTTAAGGTCAATATTATTAGCCCCTTTTAGCTATATTTTTTTCCGATAGTCTACAGAACAAACCATCATTATACAATAACTTGCCTAATTACCCTAACCTGCCTAGTTAACCTAATTAACCTAGTTAAGCCTTTAAATGTCACTTTAAGCTGTATAGAACTGTCTTGAAAAATATCTACTAAAATATTATTTACTGTCATCATGGCAAAGATAAAATAAATCAGTTATTAGAAATGAGTTATTAAAACTATTATGATTAGAAATATGTTGAAAAAAATCTTCCCTCCGTAATACAGAAATTGGGTGAAAAAATAAATAGGGAGGCTAATAATTCAGGGGGGCTAATTATTCTGACTTCAACTGTATGTGTGTGTCTGTATATATATATATATATATATATATATTTTTTTTTTTTTTTTTTTTTTTTTTTTTAAATGCTGTACTATATTCTCTATATACTATATTCTTTCTCTAAGTGACATCTCGAAGTCTAAAAATAACCCTAATAATTTACCTTTATCTATCCAACCAAATTCAAATCAATCAAACCTTATAATGTTTTATA
This sequence comes from Danio kyathit, assembly GCA_903798195.1. Lineage (NCBI taxonomy): Eukaryota > Metazoa > Chordata > Actinopteri > Cypriniformes > Danionidae > Danio > Danio kyathit. The sequence continues at coordinate 56,395,645 of LR812531.1, forward strand.
CAGTTAGAGCAGAGATGCCTAAGGTAGGGCCCACAGGCCAAAGTTGGCCCATTGTAACCTTTGATTTGGCCCACCATCCCTTCTTAGAAGAAAGTGACAATGATGGAGACGGTGGAGGGGATTCATTGCTGAGCTACAAAAAAACTAAATGAAATTAAATGTTTCAATTAAATGCTGTAAAAGAATCTGATTTTTAAAAATGTAAATACTGTCACTCGACAGACAGGGGACTATACAGAAGACATCAGTGAGCGAATCAAGGCAAAATCTAGTGTAACTCCATTATTTTATAAATGAGATTGTTTTTACTGTAGTAAGTTCATTATAAAATGTTAAAAATATACATATATACATAACAAAATATATATTGTATTAGTTAATATAAAGCAATGTTTCCTGGTTATCTTTAAATTTTATTACATAAATTAGGAAATTCTCCATGGCAATATTTACCTCCAGCCCAATAGCCTCAATCAAGTTTGTTTTTTGGCCCTTCATAAGGAAAAGTTTGGGCACCCCTGAGTTAGAGGGTTCAAATAAAACTTGAGTAGAAATAATACCTTGGTCTCTCTTCCCATCATGTACTCAAACATGACCTTCCTGAGGTACTCAAACTCGGTGGGTTCAGAGAAGGGGTCTGCGCTGTTGTGCGACATATCTGGAGGAACAAACAAAAGCAGATCCTCATAATCACATAAATATATGTACACCGCAGACATCAGGCTCACTGTCAGACCGAACACGTGCTGTTTTTAGCACAGCCTGTACAAAAAAAGAAAAACCACCCGTAATTAAAAGCAGAACAGCCAGACGACGACCTTATAAACCCTCTGAACACTCAACAGCAGCCATCATCATCTTATAATAACTCAACCGACAGTCAGAGAGGATGAAAAAACTGAATAATACATGATCATACATTTAGACATGTTGATTGCCAATGGGGCTGCTATGTAGTTGCTAGGATGCAGACTCCTAAATATAAAAGGTTCTTTTTTTGGCATATATGGTAACTATTAACATCTACTGAATCTTTCCATTGCACAAAAGATTCTTTATAGTGAACTAATGCACTTTCTATTTTTAAAATGTTCTTCACATTAAGTTCCTATTTTCTTAAATCAAACGTTTGGGGTCCAAATCAAAGGGTCCAAAATAAAGCCTGGTTTATACTTCTGCATCAGGTGATCAGCATGACATACGGCACATGCCTTGTGCGTTGCCATGCATTTATACTTCTGTGTGCTGTTTGTGTTGCTCTGCAATCATACTTCAGAAACGCTAGCTGGCAGTGAGGTTTTTATGTTGCTCTGTCTCTAGCTTCTTCGCTGGTGTTTTTTTAACGCTTCCTTAATGTGGCTCACTGCCAACTCACTCATTTTGAGGAGGGAACCGGCAGACATGCAACAACTGCCATCATGAGGTAAACACAAACAAAGCTTTCCACCTGGAGCTCCTTCACAGGACTCGACACCTGTAAACACCTGCTCCAACAGGTTTGCGCAGCTCTTGGTCCCGCTCAGTCTTGTCAGCGCTACCAAGCAGACCAATCGCAGAGCATGAGCTTTTTTTTGAGAGGCGCACGTCAGCGACGGCGAGGGCTATGCGAGCGCACGAAGGCTGTGCCGAAGCATACACGTGCGCTTGACTCAGAAGTATAAATCAGCCTTAATGCATTATTTACACATTGACTAATGGTTAACTTGTTCAACATTACACATCAGTAAGAACAAAAAGACTAGTAATAAATTGTTAACATATTATTACAGGGGTCCCGAATTACGCATTAGTTAAGCTCAATTAAACTTGTAAATCATAAATAACTTGTTCACAATTATATACATATATATATATATATATATATATATATATATATATATATATATATATATATATATATATTTGAAGTCAGAATTATTAGCCCCCCTTTGAATTTTCTTTTTTTTTTATATATATATTTCCCAAATGATGTTTAACAGAGCAAAGAAATTTTCACAGTATGTCTGATAATATTGTTTTTCTGGAGAAAGTCTTATTTGTTTTATTTCGGCTAGAATAAAAGCAGTTTTAAATTTTTTAAAGCCATTTTAAGGTCAATATTATTAGCCCTTTTAAGCTATATTTTTTCAATAGTCTACAGAACAAACCATCATTATACAATAACTTGCCTAATTACCCTAACCTGCCTAGTTAACCTAATTAACCAAGTTAAGCCTTTAAATGTCACTTTAAGCTGTATAAAAGTGTCTCGAAAAATATCTAGTAAAATATTGTGCTGTCATTATTTTATAATCATTAATTATGTGTTTGCTCGTGCTTAACTAATGCAAAATTCAGGACCCTTAACATTTTAAGTTAACCATTATTACTAATGTTTATGTTCTTAACTAAGGCTTAAAGGGGAAATGAAGCACTCAGTCAAGTTTACATTATTTTGTGAATTGGATTCCACTTTAATGAAAATATATATAACAAACTCGATTAATGAAACCATTTAGAGGAAAACGGCATGCTTTACTATAGCTTTTAGACCTAGGGCGCTGCCATCCTGGAATATTGCTGTGTCTGACATCACGATGTTGGTTCTCTTCCCTCAGCTGAACAGACACAGTGGACGTAAAGAACTGTACACGGAAACTGTAAAGCCTAATTTAACCCAATGCGTGAAGTTGTGGACGTGGAGCTGGTGCAAATACAAGCATCAGATGTGTGTATAATAGAAATATATATACAGGGAGTTCAGAACTATTAGGCAAATGAGTATTTTGACCACATCATCCTCTTTATGCATGTTGTCAAACTCCAAGCTGTATAGGTTTGAAAGCCTACTACCAATTAAGCATATTAGGTGATGTGCATCTCTGTAATGAGAAGGGGTGTGGTCTAATGACATCAACACCCTATATCAGGTGTGCATAATTATTAGGCAACTTCCTTTCCTTTGGCAAAATGGGTCAAAAGAAGGACTTGACAGGCTCCGAAAAGTCAAAAATAGTGCGATATCTTGCAGAGGGATGCAGCACTCTTAAAATTGCCAAGCTTCTGAAGTGTGATCATCGAACAATCAATCGTTTCATTCAAAATAGTCAACAGGGTCGCAAGAAGCGTGTGGAAAAACCAAACCAAAAACCAAGGCGCAAAATAACTGCCCATGAACTGAGAAAAGTCAAGCGTGCAGCTGCCAAGATGCCACTTGCCACCAGTTTTGCCATATTTCAGAGCTGCAACATCACTGGAGTGCCCAAAAGCACAAGGTGTGCAATACTCAGAGACATGGCCAAGGTAAGAAAGGCTGAAAAACGACCACCACTGAACAAGACACACAAGCTGAAACGTCGAGACTGGGCCAAGAAATATCTCAAGACTGATTTTTCTAAGGTTTTATGGACTGATGAAATGAGAGTGAGTCTTGATGGGCCCGTGGCTGGATCGGTAAAGGGCAGAGAGCTCCAGTCCGACTCAGACGCCAGCAAGGTGGAGGTGGTCCATCATCAAATGTGAGATTTACATGGAGGGAAACAGTACACCTCTCTGAACAGTGTCTGGGAGGCTGTGGTTGCTGCTGCACGCAATGCTGATGGTGAACAGATCAAAACACTGACAGAATCCATGGATGCCAGGCTTTTGAGTGTCCTTGCAAAGAAAGGTGGCTATATTGGTCACTGATTTGTTTTTGTTTTGTTTTTGAATGTCAGAAATGTATATTTGTGAATGTTGAGATGTTATATTGGTTTCACTGGTGAAAATAAATAATTGAAATGGGTATATATTTGTTTTTTTGTTAAGTTGCCTAATAATTCTGCACAGTAATAGTCACCTGCACACACAGATATCCTCCTAAAATAGCTAAAACTAAAAACAAACTAAAAACTACTTCCAAAAATATTCAGCTTTGATATTAATGAGTTTTTCGGGTTCATTGAGAACATGGTTGTTGTTCAATAATAAAATTAATCCTCAAAAATACAACTTGCCTAATAATTCTGCACTCCCTGTATATTTATTCTATTTTTCCCTTTTAATTACCGATCATTTGATGCGCTTTGGTGCACTCTCTGAATTACGCTGCCTGACTGCCTGTCTGAGTTTCAACTATGGTTTCAAGAAGGTCCGGTGCTGATGTAATGGGGGTGGGTACTTTCACTTTTCACTGCTACAGCCCCTCGCCTCTTTTTGTGCTCAAATCAAACTAAGATCAGCACGGTTTTTCACATGGCAGGTTTTTATCCTTCATACACGTTAAGAGATCAAGTTGATCGACTTGAAAAGGGAATATGTCTTGACATAATCCACACAGACGTGACTTAGAGAAGAGTGAAGTCATGTATCATTGTTGCATTAGTCTGAATGTAAATCCCCTTGTCAGGTAGTGTTGGAGCAGCGTGAGAGAGTGGGCCAAAGCGAATCAAACGAAAAGTATTAACAAAAGAAAAATAGGCAACTTAAATGCTTGTATTTGTTGTATTTGCACCAGCTCTGCAATGCACGTCCACAACTTCATGCATTGGGGTAAATTAGGCTGTCCAGTCTCTGTGTTCAGTCCGTTACAATCATGCTTGAAACCCAGACAGGCAGTCAGGCAGCGTAAAACAGAGAGTGGAGCAAAGCGCATCAAATGATCGGTAACTTCACGCATTGGATTAAATTAGGCTGTCCAGTCTCCGTGTTCAGTCCTTTACTTCCATTGTATCTGTTCAGCTGAAGGAACGGAACAAGATGGCGGCGCCCTAGGTCTAAAATCTATAGTAAAGCATGCCGTTTTCTTCTAAATGGTTTCATTAATCGAGTTTGTTTAATATATTTTCATTAAAGTGGAATCCAACGTACAAAATAAGGTAAACTTGACTGAGTGCTTCATTTCCCCTTTAATTGTGAACAAGCTAACCAATAATTAATGCTTAACTAATGCATTATTTTAGACCTTTAAAATAAAGAGTAACACTTTATTAGGTCACAATTCATGCTATTGATTACTACTGATTAATGATGGCTGGATTCTTTACTTGAAAGTTCAGATTATCATAATTTGTGTTGCTACAGAGTTTGAGGTTTACTGTATCATTATTATTCACACCTTACCGATGTTGATCTACCTTAAAGTTTGCTTTGATTGTTCAGCATTTACACTTCACCATTGCACACACTTTGTAACATTTTATTGATATAGTTTAAGGGTCTCTTTAACACTTATGTTTATTTCATTATAAAGAAATTAGATTTTGTTTTGCTATTTTTGTTTTTGACTATTAAAACTATTTGCCTTAGTAATGTTGGTAAATTAAAATAAAGTGGTTAAAATAAAAAAAAACTAATATTCCTAAATGTATTGTTAAAAAATATTATACAGTTATCTATACTGAATGATTTAAAACATGACATTGTGATGTATTTTTTTGCATTATCGCCCAGCCCTAATTGCAAATCTTTTATGTGATATTCCAGTTTAGCACAAGCATTTAATTCACATTTTGGGTGGAAACTTAGCAAATGTAACTACTGTTTAAGGGTTTGTTTTAAATCTGAAGCTTGGCCACTAGTGAGAGTTAATCTTGCAGAACATGCACTGGTGATTTAGACAATTTTCCTCAGCTTTGACATCAATGAGATAAGCATGCATTCATACCCTCAATACATTCATTAAACACACACCCCGACAACCTTCGCATTGCAATAATCACTCCGTAAATCAGAGCACTAGACGCGGCTCACTTCCATTCCCAGCAGTTAAGGGTTCCAGCTCACAGCAACACTGGAAACACTATAATGCCAACATTGTGGCTAAATACAAGAAGCTTTGGCTCAATCTAGGTGGGGGCCCTTTCCGTTTTCCAGCCCGCTTTTAATGGATAAAGAAGTGAGAGCAGAGATGTAACAGGAGACGCAGAGAAGCGTGAATGAACAAAAACGAAACGAGTTATTTTTAAAGAAAGCATGTCATAAAGGGTGGGCAGGTCTGGAAAACATGACGTCAAATTCCTACAAGAACACAACAACATTAGATTCCCATTAGCACTCCAGTTTAACTGCTACGCCCAACTAGTCACATTTGAGAGATTACTACTCTTTATGTATGCATTTGGTAATGTGTGTACTTGTAGAAAATTTCACTGAGAAGCTATGTGCATGTGAAGACAAAAAAACAAACAAATAGTAATTGAAACCAGCATAAAAAGAGGTTAAAGGTTAAAACATACACACACACACACACACACACACACACACACACACACACACACACACACACACACACACACACACACACACACATATATATATATATATATATATATATATATATATATATATATATATATATATATATATATATATATATATATATATATATATACATATATACACACTCACCGGCCACTTTATTAGGTACACCATACTAGTACCTGGTTGGACCCTCTTTTGTCTTCAGAACTGCCTTAATCCTTCATGGCATAGATTCAACAAGGTACTGGTTCTTCAGAGATTTTGCTCCATATTGACATGATAGCATCATGCAGTTGCTGCAGATTTGTTGGCTGCACATCCATGATGCGAATCTCCCGTTCCACCACATCCCAAAGGTGCTCTATTGGATTGAGAACTGGCGATTGTGGAGCCCATTTAAGTACAGTGAACTCATTGTCATGTTCATGAAACCAGTCTGAGATGATCTGCACTTTATGACATGGTGCGTTATCCTGCTGGAAGTAGCCATCAGAAGGGATGGACATGGTCAGTAACAATACTCAGGTAGGCTGTGGTGTTGACACGATGCTCAAGTGTGCTAAGAAAATATCCCCCACACCATTACACCACAACCACCAGCCTGAACCGTTGATACAAGCAAGATGGATCCATGCTTTCATGTTGTTGATGCCTAATTCGGACCCTACCATCCGAATGTCGCAGCAGAAATCGAGACTCATCAGACCAGGCAACATTTTTCAAATCATCATTTGTCCAATTTTGGTGAACCTGTGTGAATTGTAGCCTCAGTTTTCTGTTCTTAGGTGACAGGAGTGGCACCCGGTGTGGTCTTCTGCTGCTGTAGCCCATCCGCCTCAAGGTTGGACGTGTTGTGTGTTCAGAGATGCTCTTCTGCAGACCTCGGTTGTAACGAGTGGTTATTTGAGTTACTGTTGCCTTTCAGCTGGAACCAGTCTGGCCATTCTCCTCTGACCTCTGGCATCATCAAGGCATTTGTGCCCACAGAACTGCCGCTCACTGGATATTTTCTCTTTTTCGGATCATTCTCTGTAAACCCTAGAGATGTTTTTGCGTGAAAATCCCAGTAGATCAGCAGTTTCAGAAATACTCAGACCAGCCCGTCTGGCACCAACAACCATGCCACGTTCAAAGTCATTTAAATCACCTTCCTTCTCCATTCTGATGCTTGGTTTGAACTGCAGCAGATCGTCGTTGGATAGGTGTATCTAATAAAGTGGCCTATATATATATATATACACACACACACACACACACCTTACATTTTTCCATACATATATTTATAAAAAAAAAAAAAACATAACTTTTTAATCATCTAGTACATTTAACTTTGTTTTATCAAATATAAAAAATGTTTATCAACTATAAAAAACGTTAAGTTTTGTTGTCCTTTGTTGTGATACCCCAATTTTTGGAAAATGTCTGACAAGACATGGAGAACAATAAAATTATTAATTTCAAAGTAAAAAAAAAAAACATTGCGTTATTAATAATCAGGAGATTTTTCAAATAAATGTATATGCCTGGGATCCCATTTTATTAATGTTTTTAAGATATGTAATACTTCAGTTAAGCAAAGATGCACTCAATTAATAAGTGAGACTGTAAAAACATTAATAACATTATAAAATTTCTACAATTCCTTTTCAAATAAATGCTGTTTTTTTTTATTTATTCATCGAAAGACCTTGAAAAAAAAAAAAAAAAAGATTTCCACAAAAACAGTTTCCAATACTGATAATAAGATTTTTTTTTTTTTTTTTTTTTTTTTTTAAACAGCAAATCAACTTATAAAAATGACAGTTCACCCCAAAATACCATTTATCTCATTTATTTAACCTCTACTTGTTCCAAACCTGTGAGTTTCTTTCTTATGTTGAACACAAAGAAAAATATACTGAAGAATGCTGGCGAAAAAAGCTACTGGCTCCTATAGCATTTTTTGTTTTTACTATGGATGCCAATTATTTCCCCCAAGGATAATCAAAATTTCTTGTTTTCCTTTTTGGGAGAACCATCCCTTTAAATGGAGACCTATTATGGCCCTTTTTACAAGATGTAAAATGCGTCTCTGATGTCCCCAGAGTGCGGTATGGGAAGTTTCAGCTCAAAATACCACACAAATAATGTTCTATAACTTTCTGATACGGACCCTTTAGGCTTTGATTCTAACTGTGCAGTTTTGGCTTTAAATTCAAATGAGATTGTGCTCTTTTTAAAAAGAGGGAGGAGCTATAAATGCCTGTGTTTCAGCATAGCCAGGTTTCTCTCGAGGTTTTTTATAACCTTTGCTTTCTCCAATTGGTGAAGTTTTTTCCTCGCCGCTGTCGCCACTGGCTTGCATGGTTCGGGATCTGTAGAGCTGCGCATCGATGGATTGCTATTCAGTGTTTGGACTCTCAGTAGTGATTATTAACCCACACTGAACTGAGCTAAACTGAACTGAACTTAATCTCTGGAAACTGAACTGACACTGTTTCAATTCAGTATAACCTTCCATGTGAAGCTGCTTTGACACAATCTACATTGTATAAGCGCTATACAAATAAAGATGAATTGAATTGAATTGAATAGTAGCAGATTCAAAAGTCTATTGTCAAATGGCTGCTTCTCACTCAGAGCTGTTTATGTTAATGAGGGAGAGATGGTCACTAATGGGCGGAGCTTTCCCCCTCTGATGACACATACAAAGAGAGAATGTCAATCAAAGTGTTTCTGCAGACTGTTTTGATCAAGTTTGATTATAAAAAATATAAGTAATAAATTTTTGCTATTAGAAGCTGCGTATATTCACACACTGTTGCCTAAACACACTGTTTAAACCCCTCACAAAAGTAATTTATGCAGAATAGGTCCTCTTTAAATATATATTTTTGAATGACATTCAAAACTTTAGTAATGATGCTGAAATTGAAATATTTTAAATCCATAATGATAGCCTATTTCACACTTTTTACAGCATATGTGATCGAATAAATGTATGCTTGGTCACATTCAAAAATATTTAAAAATAGTACGAAACCCTACGTCATGCTCTTACTATAAAGAATGCACACATACAGTACACGTGGTAAACACTGTAAGCATTAAAGCCGGCCAGATGTGCAATAAATCTCCAGTAGCGTCTGCAAGGATTAAGCAATTGCTCCTTAAGTTCTGAAATGTGTATTACAGTATCTAGTGTGCACAAGCTATCTGTTTGTATTACGACAGTCGTCTTGCCCCATTAAACCTGTGAATGACTGGCAATTAGCAGACGGAGCCATGTGTGTGTCTGTGTGTGTGTGTGTGTCGGGAAAGTCCATTGAACCCATGCTTAAGACAGTGGTCTGGATGAGCGTCCAGAAACAGACAGCCTGATAGAGAAAGCTGGAACTCAAGGTGCCGCTGAAACCCAAACAGGCCTTTGATCAGGAAGCATGGAGAAATGAGGGGCTAATAAATAACACGACCTGTCCGACTGACCTCAAGTCAGCCCAGCTGGGCCAACAGGGACGAAACACGAGCCATGTTGCTCTCATCTCCAAAACAACACTATCTGGTCAATACTGTTGGCCTCCTTTAAGATGAGAATTAGCACATGCTTAAAGTTTTAGGTGGATAATCAGTCCCTCCAATATTAAGCGAAAAAAAAATAATCCGTTTTTTTTGAGACTAAAATTGATTATGTGGTGAGTTTTTGCTAAATTTGCAGAAAATTTTGTGGCATTTCTTTTGTTTTGCTCTGAAAATATACACAAATGTACACATCTTAATTCTTTATACATTTTTTGACCTTGAGGGTTATTGATTTCTGTCAATTATATAAAGGAAACACTGAGAAAACCAGAGAAACCAGACTTTACCCCTAAAGCTGCTGTATTATATTTGAATAGAAAACCAACTATTTAAAAAAATGAATGTGCTGTTTGACGACGAGACGAAGAGATATTTACTAGGGGAAAAAACAGATTGTATCCTTCTAGCGGCACAATACATTAACGCCTGTCACAAAAAGAGAGAGGAGACCAATAAAAACATCAGTGATGTGCTTGCAAACACACACACACACACACACACACACGCACACGCACAATAAACAAATACAGGCAGTGCAGAATTATTAGGCAAATGAGTATTTTGACCACATCATTCTCTTTATGCATGTTGTCTTACTCCAAGCTGTATAGGCTCGAAAGCCTACTACCAATTAAGCATATTAGGTGATGTGCATCTCTGTAATGAGAAGGGGTGTGGTCTAATGACATCAACACCCTATATCAGGTGTGCATAATTATTAGGCAACTTCCTTTCCTTTGGCAAAATGGGTCAAAAGAAGGACTTGACAGGCTCCGAAAAGTCAAAATAGTGAGATATCTTGCAGAGGGATGCAGCACTCTTAAAATTGCCAAGCTTCTGAAGCGTGATCATCGAACAATCAAGCGTTTCATTCAAAATAGTCAACAGGGTCGCAAGAAACGTGTGGAAAAACCAAACCAAAAACCAAGGCGCAAAATAGCTGCCCATGAACTGAGAAAAGTCAAGCGTGCAGCTGCCAAGATGCCACTTGCCTCCAGTTTTGCCATATTTCAGAGCTGCAACATCACTGGAGTGCCCAAAAGCACAAGGTGTGCAATACTCAGAGACATGGCCAAGGTAAGAAAGGCTGAAAAACGACCACCACTGAACAAGACACACAAGCTGAAACATCAAGACTGGGCCAAGAAATATCTCAAGATTGATTTTTCTAAGGTTTTATGGACTGATGAAATGAGAGTGAGTCTTGATGGGCCCGTGGCTGGATCGGTAAAGGGCAGAGAGCTCCAGTCCGACTCAGACGCCAGCAAGGTGAAGGTGGAGTATTGGTTTGGGCTGGTATCATCAAAGATGAGCTTGTGGGGCCTTTTCAGGTTGAGGATGGAGTCAAGCTCAACTCCCAGTCCTACTGCCAGTTTCTGGAAGACACCTTCAAGCAGTGGTACAGGAAGAAGTCTGCATCCTTCAAGAAAAACATGATTTTCATGCAAGACAATGCTCCATCACACGCGTCCAAGTACTCCACAGCGTGGCTGGCAAGAAAGGGTCTAAAAGAAGAAAAACTAATGACATGGCCTCCTTGTTCACCTGACCTGAACCCCATAGAGAACCTGTGGTCCAACATCAAATGTGAGATTTACAAGGAGGGAAAACAGTAACCTCTCTGAACAGTGTCTGGGAGGCTGTGGTTGCTGCTGCACGCAATGTTGATGGTGAACAGATCAAAACACTGACAGAATCCATGGATGGCAGGCTTTTGAGTGTCCTTGCAAAGAAAGATGGCTATATTGGTCACTGATTTGTTTTTGTTTTGTTTTTGAATGTCAGAAATGTATATTTGTGAATGTTGAGATGTTATATTGGTTTCACTGGTAAAAATAAATCATTGAAATGGGTATATATTTGTTTTTTGTTAAGTTGCCTAATAATTCTGCACAGTAATAGTCACCTGCACACACAGATATCCTCCTAAAATAGCTCAAACTAAAAACAAACTAAAAACTACTTCCAAAAATATTCAGCTTTGATATTAATGAGTTTTTTGGGTTCATTGAGAACATGGTTGTTGTTCAATAATAAAATTAATCCTCAAAAATACAACTTGCCTAATAATTCTGCACTCCCTGTATAAATATCCCGCTCGCTTTCTGATCCTTGTCCACCAAGTTATCTTACAGCCCTATGATTGGTCACACGCTCATCAGAAAGGGCTGCGATTGGCTCTTGCGCGATGCGCTTTTTACAGATGAGCGACACTGATAAACGGCAGCTGCGATCACAGCTGATCCATGATAGACGCCTCTGCACGCACGCGCTCGTGTCTGTATCCAGAAGTATCGCTGTAACAGCCGAGAGGAGAGGGAAAAGTCACGCCAGCAGGCCAAACGAGCCACAATGAGAGATAGAAATGGAGTTTACTTTCATTCTCTTAATCGCAGTGAAATAGGGGCTTCTGCTGTAAGTGTTAGTGAAAGACTCCAGCAAACACACACGCAGTAAAATTGTGCACAGCTTCTGCGTTTTTAAGTAGTTTAGAGCGTTGTGAATACTCGACTCGCCTCCCTCGCCATAGTAAGCTACGGCGACATAGCGCATATGAGATAAATGACGTCAGTACATAAAAACCGGTTATGATTATTACTGAAAAGATACCGAATTGTTCACGTCTGCATCGCGGTGCACCGAAGAAACAATTAATTTTGACACCCCTAAAAATTATGCAGATGTAGCTCTGTGATGTGACGGGAATATGAACAATGTTTGGACTGTCCAAAATATGCAGGAAATCTATGCGGCAATTAAAAAAAAAAAAAAAAGAAGAAGCAAACTCCACAAAATTTAGCGAAACTCAGCGATCTCGAACAATTACAATTATTTTATGCATTGGTTGTTCATCTAAATTTGACCAATCAGATGGGGTCTTAGTAGGTCCCCAGTAGTTGCTGTTCTGCTATTGGCTGGAGTGGCTCAAAGATGAATATAGAGCTATAACGTGGTTCATCTTTTATGGCCAAGCAGTTTTGCGGATTTTTTTTGTGCATTTTGACATGCTATTTTTTTTTACAGTGCATTGTGTTCTGCGTCCTGATTCACTGTAGACCATTGTCAGTCAATCTCCTCTGTGTGTCCTGCAAAGTACAGGATGCGCTCAGCTTGCCAAATTAACATAAATCTTCGATTGCTAGCAGTATGAGTTTCAACAAAGATGCAAAAAGGTTTGCAACTCTCTGCAGCAAGATGTGCCTCGCCACGCAGCTCCAAGCATTTTAGAATTGTAAACATAGGTTTATATCAGGGTACGCACATCGGTGCGCAAGTCAGTGGCTGTCTGTGGTGCCCAGCTATGACTCAGGACACTGTTCATATTTCTGCCGCGCCACAGAGCGCCATCTGAATAATTTCATTTTAAATAACATGTGAATGTGCGCGTCTAGTGTGTGTTACTTCCAATTGTCATGTGCGCAGCGCATCAAGTGTGCGACCCCCTTAAGGATGGAGTCTGCTTTAGGGTTGTCGCGATACCATTAATTAATCTTACGATACATTACTAGCTGAAGTATCACGATACCAAGTAGTATTGCAATACTGTAGTTCATAACTCAAATTATAAATAAAATTGTCAGAAATACTATATTTTATGTTATAATAGGCCTACTTTTACTTAATTAATAATTCCCTTATGGCCAAAAAGTATTATTTGCACCCCATTTCACCTAAAATTTCTTCGTACTTTTTGTTTATTTTGTAGATAACTGACCAACAATGTAAAAATACATTAAAAATCCTGTTGCTACTTTGGGTTTTTCATCTATTTTTTTTTCAGTCTTGTCAGGTAACAATCTAAAGTAATTCAAAATTTCACTTTGTGAGTCTTTCCTTTAAAGAGATTGCCGCTGTTGTTGTAGCTACTAAATCATATTAACAGAAACAGAAATTAACTGATTCGGATGTGTGTGTTCAAACTGAAGCGCTAGAAAATGTGCAATAGGCTACCGTCTTTCGGATGAGACGTTAAACCGAGGTCCCGACTCTCTGTGGTCGTTAAAAATCCCATCATGTCCTTCGAAAAAGAGTAGGGGTTTAACTGCGGCATCCTGGCCAAATTTGTCCACTGGCGTCTGTCTATCATGGCCTCCTAACCATCCCCATACCATAATTGACTTCATCACTCTGTCTCCTCTCCACCAATCAGCTGGTGTGTAGTGTGCGGTCTGGCGCAATACGGCTGCTGTCGCGTCATCCAGGTGGATGCTGCACACTGGTGGTGGTTGAGGAGATTCGTCCAAAACTGTGTAAAGCGCTTTGAGTGTCTAGAAAAGCACTATATAAATGTAAGGAATTATTTATTACCATAAAAGGCACGAATTCTACACAGTTTTGCAACCTTAAAGGGCTTCACAGAATATTTAAATAAAATGGTTTATTGTTGCACAAACGTGTGAGCATTTTAGTGACTTTTCCACATGCAACATCTATTGTAGATAAACCATTAATGACGATACTACCGTTTGCAAACTACAGTGGCACTGCCAGTATTTTGGAGTCATTGTATCGCAATACTACGGCCCCGTTTAAACTAATGCGTTTTCGTTTTAAAACGCATAAGTTTTGCTACGGTTACGCCATCCGTCCACACTACGCCGGAGTTTTCGAGCTCCAAAAACGGAGTGTTTTGGAAACGCTGGAGAGGTCGTTTTCATTCTAAAACGCTGCTGCTCCGTCTCAGTGTGGATGGGGGAAAACGGAGACATCTGAAAACGGAGGCGTGGCTGCTGAGATTCGCTACCTGATTGGGGCTTTTGGGTCATTGCGTATCCTTCACTTACTTGTCAAGCCCCTATCACATGACTATAACGCTACCGGAAGACGGCAGACCAGCCTTCACTGTAAACAACAACATGGACACAGAAATGGGAGCGTTGTTTGCACTATTGTCCGTTTTAGGCGCCATTGTGCAGTTAAACTCTGACTTTTTTACTACAGCAGCTGCATATATTCGCAAGAGGCAAGCTATTGTTCGAGAACTCGCTAATCGCTCGCGTTCATCGTTCAACCAGCGTTTGTTGACTAACAATAACCAAATGCCGAGCGAGACGCATGCTTCCTGTTTATACTTGAACGCGCATGCCCAGAGTGCGCGAATGGTCACGTGATATACGTTTTTGGTGGAGTAGTGTGGACGGAGATATGTTTAGAAACGCTAGATGAAACGCTAGTGTGGACGCGGATCGTTTTTGATCTAGCTCGCCGTTTTAAAACGAAAACGCATTAGTGTAAACGGGGCCTACGATAGTACCGGTAAACCGTGCAACCCTAGTCTGCTTTAGCTTTGTGGATCAGTGACTGCAGGAAGCGGAACTTTACGCTTGATGCCAACATTATCTGCACAAAAGCTAAAAAGCTTTATGAACCTTTTGCTGACAGTGATGATTGCTTGCGCCTGACAACAGGTTTTGATCTTTGGCATCATTCTATAATACTGGACTTACTTTTCTAGGAAGACTTAAACTTTGAGAGTGTTTAAACAAGAGAGAAAAGTGTGAAAATGTTAAAGCCTGTCTGAGAAAAGTGTATAAAGTGTCTAGTGAGGGGTTTTACAGTCTTCAAACATCTATAATAATTGTAAAAAAAATTAAGCTGACTACTACGTGGATTTCACCTACCGCGGGTTATTTTTAGAACGTAACTACCACGATTAACGAGGAACCACTGTAAACACTAATGAGTCGAGACGAGAGAGGGAAAAAATGACAACAGCCAATCAGAGTCAGAATATCTGCCGAGGTTTTCACTCAATCACGGTGTTATAAAGACTAAATGTCTGCACCTTGACACAGTTTTTTAGTCTGAATTCAAATTAATTAAATTACCTGTATATTTTGTTTCATTTATTATTGCCTATGTGTCAAATACAGTTAGTCTTGAGAAGGAGAGAACAGTGTATATGGCAGTCAGGAGGTCAAAGTGACTGTCTGTTTAATGCAGACGTCACACAGATAAGCTGGAGAACAGAGACGCTGTAGAGATGGGTTTGTTTGTATGTGAAGATTAAGAGAAAGGATAACACACAGATTGTTTAGTTGCATGTCAAAGACATTGATGTCTTCAAAGGAAAAATGCATTGGGGAGTTTATTTAGAAGGATGTTTGTTGTGTTTAAGATATCAATATCATGGAGACTTGCCTAAGATCAGGAATTCGGGACATATTTAACACTGCATGTGTATTTAGAGGATTAAGCAATTTCATAATGTATTGGAATAAAATATGTGGGAAAAAATTATTCAGGAAGTTAGATTTAATCAAGACTGTAAAGCTGAGAGGAGTTGATGGCAAGATTTTTTGGAGTTTTCGAAAGTCCCTTATTACCAAGAATAAAACAGTAAAATTGTGAAATGTTTTTGTAACTCAAAATAACTATTTTCTATTTGAATATATGAAATGTGTATTTAAATATAATGAGGAAACATATTTTTATTTTTTAATCAATGCTTAAAAAAGGTTTGCCGTTTAATTACTGTAAACTTTATTGTTTTAAGTATTTTAGACTGAATAAATGAAAAATAAAAAGTAAAATATTAACATTGTTGTTTTGATATCATTGATATAACTATTTAACAGTTAAATACAGTTTCATTATCAGTTAATTTAATAAATCAAGTTAAATGTAAATTAAAAATTATATTCATTATTTTAAAAAGTAAACCTGAAAAAATTTATTGAATTTAATATTTTTCTAAAATGTTTAAACTAAAATAAACACATTTTTGGTTTCAATAAATATTTTTATTTCAAGAAAATAAAATATGTTTAATTTTACGGTTTCAGTTATCTACAATAATTTTAGTGCTTAATTGGGTTGCGATTTTTGTTTTCATTATTCATTGATAAACTGAATTCTTAATAGAAATGCACTTATTTGCAAGTATTGAACACTTTGTAACGCTATGTTTGTCTTTCTTTCATCTGTTAAATGCAAAACAAGATATTTTGAGTAAAGCTGGAAACCTGTAACCATTGACTTCGTAGCATTTGTTTTTCCTACAATGGAAGTCAGTGGTTACCGGTTTTTAGCTTTTTCCTAATATATACTTCATGTTCAACAGAAGACAGAAACTCATGAAGTAAAGAAATATTCAAATGATATTTACACCCGAAAAACATTCCCAGTTTTTTATGAAATTGTATTGTTTTTGTCTTTTTAAAATTACATTCATTTTATTAACAATAATTTTATTACATCAAGTTAATCTAAATTCAAATATTTATTTAATATAGAAAATAGCAATTTATTTGGTTTCTTGATGCCTTGCTAAACTGAATTTTGAATAGAAATGCTTTTCCTTTCGCAAGTACTGAACACTTTGTAACATTATAAATACCTTTATTGTCAATTTTGATCAATTTAATTTTCATCTTATCTGAACAAAGTCTTGATTTCTTTAAAAATATTGTTGCTTTTAAATGGATCGTTCACCCCAAAACTAAAAAATACTGGTAACACTTTAAAATAATGGTCCATTAAATAAAACCTCTTAAAGTAAAGTGCTATTTTGGGCTTTCCGCCTGGATTTTTCCTACCCAAATTCAAAAGTTTCCCAAATCCACATGCAGAGGTATAAAAGCAAAATCATTTTAAAGAAAACCCTTTGAATTTTCATTAAAAAAAAAACTGTTGAAAGTGATTCAAATAATTGTATATGTTGTCTGTGTTGTAATAAACACCTCCTAAAAAGAGGCGCTTTTTTAAAACAATTTTATTTGAAAGTGTACCTTCTAGGTTATGTGTGGTCTAGGTTGCTGTAATTAAGTTTGGTGGTTCCTGCACATGTCAGTAATCATAGGAAAAAAGAAAAATGTCTCAATCATAATCTATGCAAAAGTTATTCTATTCCAACTGATGAGAGAACGGAACCACGTATTGGGCCAGTACAGACCTTTAAAATGTAAAGAATGCGGAAGTAAATTACAAAACGTCACGGACCGGATACCGTACGCAGAGTTTATGTTACTTAATGTATTTACTAAGATGAATAAATAATTAGTAATACATTTATTACGGTATTTAGTCATCTTGGTTAATGTTAGTTAATGTCATTTAAGTTAAATGATGTTAGTTCATGTTAACTCACAGTCCATTAACTAATGTTACAAAGCACAACTTTGTATTTTATTATTTTTTTTTTTTACTTGGTTTTTATTGATTTTTTAGAAACATATAACCAGTGAGAACAAAAGAAACAAATAAAGAACTATAATACATTTATACATGAATATACATATATACGTATATAGGCAAATACATCCATTTCACACATGTATATTTATATACATACATATATAAAAATATTAAATTAACCTCATCAAAATAAATAAATAAGTATAAAATATAATATAATAAAAGGTTGCCAAACATATTTTCACAATGATACATAACCTCTAGAATTATGTAAATGTTCAATTATAGATAATTATATTGTCGTTGTGGAGAAAGCCAGCCATTTACTCCATTTCTTTTCAAAGATCTCTAATTGTAATCGAAGTACATGTGTCATTTTTTCCATTTCCTCAACTTCTGCTATCATTTTGAACAATTCATCTTTAGTTAGTGGGTCTGCTTTTTTACTTGTTGCCAAAAATATCTTAAATAGATATCTATCCTCCTTTTTAGGTTTAATAGGAATATAAAGTACTTTAAATGATCGAGGAATATGAAGATCAAAAATATCATTGATGGCGGAGTGCACCATTTCCCAAAAACTGTTAATTCTTGAGCACTGCCAGAATATATGCGCATGATGTGCCTCTTTTACCCCTCAGTTCCTCCAACAAGGATGAGTAGTCCCCGATTGCAATGATTTAATTTTTGGTGTAATAAAAAAATCTAATTAAGTTTTTCCAACAAAACTCACGCCACATTCTTGAGCTTGTTGAGGTGTGTGGGACAGCACATATTTTAACCCATTGGTCTTGATTCAAAATAATGCCAACTTCCTTTTCCCATTTTAATCTTATATAGTCTGTTGAGAGTCCTCTAGAATTACTTATTGCTCTATATAATTTAGAAATTGTTTTAGTCGTACTTTTCTTGTATGTTTGAACGAAAATCTAAACAAGCTGGTTGTTCCAATCCTCATCCTGTATTTCTTTTATATAATAGAAATATCTGTAAATATCTAAATAGATCTTGGTTTAGAAGACCAAACTTATCTTTTAATGTTTGGAAGCATTCCATTCTGCCATCTTTTATAATTGTACAAAATGAAGAGATTCCTAAATATACCTACAGGGAGTGCAGAATTATTAGGCAAGTTGTATTTTTGAGGATTAATTTTATTATTGAACAACAACCATGTTCTCAATGAACCCAAAAAACTCATTAATATCAAAGCTGAATATTTTTGGAAGTAGTTTTTAGTTTGTTTTTAGTTTGAGCTATTTTAGGAGGATATCTGTGTGTGCAGGTGACTATTACTGTGCAGAATTATTAGGCAACTTAACAAAAAACAAATATATACCCATTTCAATGATTTATTTTCACCAGTGAAACCAATATAACATCTAAACATTCACAAATATACATTTCTGACATTCAAAAACAAACCAAAAACAAATCAGTGACCAATATAGCCACCTTTCTTTGCAAGGACACTCAAAAGCCTGCCATCCATGGATTCTGTCAGTGTTTTGATCTGTTCACCATCAACATTGCGTGCAGCAGCAACCACAGCCTCCCAGGCACTGTTCAGAGAGGTGTACTGTTTTTCCTCCTTGTAAATCTCACATTTGATGATGGACCACAGAATCTCTATGGGGTTCAGATAAGGTGAACAAGGAGGCCATGTCATTAGTTTTTCTTCTTTTAGACCCTTTCTTGCCAGCCACGCTGTGGAGTACTTGGACGCGTGTGATGGAGCATTGTCCTGCATGAAAATCATGTTTTTCTTGAAGGATGCAGACTTCTTCCTGTACCACTGCTTGAAGAAGGTGTCTTCCAGAAACTGGCAGTAGGACTGGGAGTGGAGCTTGACTCCATTCTCAACCCGTAAAGGCCCCACAAGCTCATCTTTGATGATACCAGCCCAAACCAGTACTCCACCTCCACCTTGCTGGCGTCTGAGTCGGACCGGAGCTCTCTGCCCTTTACCGATCCAGCCATGGGCCCATCAAGACTCACTCTCATTTCATCAGTCCATAAAACCTTAGAAAAATCAGTCTTGAGATATTTCTTGGCCCAGTCTTGATATTCAGCTTGTGTGTCTTGTTCAGTGGTGGTCGTTTTTCAGCCTTTCTTAATTTGGCCATGTCTCTGAGTATTGCACACCTTGTGCTTTTGGGCACTCCAGTGATGTTGCAGCTCTGAAATATGGCAAAACTGGTGGCAAGTGGCATCTTGGCAGCTGCACGCTTGACTTTTCTCAGTTCATGGGCAGTTTATTTTGCGCCTTGGTTATTCCACACGCTTCTTGCAACACTGTTGACTATTTTGAATGAAATGCTTGATTGTTCGATGATCACGCTTCAGAAGCTTGGCAATTTTAAGAGTGCTGCATCCCTCTGCAAGATATCTCACTATTTTTGACTTTTCGGAGCCTGTCAAGTCCTTCTTTTGACCCATTTTGCCAAAGGAAAGGAAGTTGCCTAATAATTATGCACACCTGATATAGGGTGTTGATGTCATTAGACCACACCCCTTCTCATTACAGAGATGCACATCACCTAATATGCTTAATTGGTAGTAGGCTTTCGAGCCTATACAGCTTGGAGTAAGACAACATGCATAAAGAGGATGATGTGTTCAAAATACTCATTTGCCTAATAATTCTGCACTCCCTGTATTGTTTAAATCTACTATCCATAGTTCCAGGTTTAAAATCTGGGTCATGCACCACCCAATTCAAACTTTGTATTTTAATAATGCATTCGTTCATGTTGAACTATGATTAATAAATGATTTGCAAGATTATTCATACTTAATGTTAGTAAATGCATTAATTAACATTAACTAATGGACCATTATTCTAAAGTGTTACCAAAATTCTGTCATCATTTTCACTCCTTTTACTTCTTTCAAACCTGCTTGACAAAGCTGGAAACCTGTAACCATTGACCTCCATAGCATTTTCTTTTTTTTCTTTTTTTTTTTCTTTTTTTACTATGGAAGTCATTGGTTACCAGTTTTCAGCATTTTTCAAAATATCTTCTTCTGTGTTCAACAGAAAAAGAAACTTTATCCCTTTAAATGATCGGTTCACCCAAAAGAAAAACCATCCCCATCTGAAACATACATGCCTTTCATTCCTAGAGGAACCCAAATGGTGTTATTTTGATGCTGATGTTGACGCTGCTCTTGTCCAAACAACACAAGCACAAAAACATTGAGAGATCTTCAAGAATCTGGGGTCATTCGTGGGAAGCGCAGAGAAACACAGTCTGTGAAAGCCATTAGATTCAGAGATGAGCTCTTTATTACACCAGCAGGGAAGGCCTGATTTTCTAGCTGCCCATATGGTGAAGCTCTGCATATGTGTGTGTGATTGATAGCGCTGTGTAAAAGCGCAGTGAATAATCGCACTCAAAGACTGAGAAGTAGGTTTGTCCACCGAGGGTCATTGTGCCACATCATTCATTAACCTCTGGGAGTTACAGGAGATACCTGACAAGCATTTTACAGTCATGAGGCAGCTTAAAAACCTCAAAATTCTTATTATAAACAGATAAATGAGAGCAGAGGTGACATCTGGAGAACAGCTGGCTTAGGAAACATTGTTCTGCTTGCCTACGTTGAGATGAAATAGCGTTCAAACCGCCATCTTTATGGAAAATGTTTATGATTATTTACCTTTATATGTGCTTCCCAGGTGAGTCACAACGGTATTTTTATGGACGCGTCTTAGTTTGTCCTCCAGAGCATGAATCTGAAAATAAAATAAGCACAAATGCAGTGTGTAAAACTTACACTGTATGTATGGCAAAAGTTTTTTAGAAACACTTTAATTTAAGTAACAATTCACCTTACTAATTAATTTCTGGCTAATTATTTACCATGATAATAGAAAAAATCTACGGCGATATTTGATTTTTCTGCAATAAACATTGCAATATGAACACCGTTTCACAGGATGGCTGGAACACCACTATTTGACAGTTTTCTGTGGAGTCTAACAGTATTCAGGAGCAGAAAATAAATAATAATAGATTAATTCCAAGATTAATCTAGATTAAAAAAAATAATCTATGCCCACCTATAAAAAAAAAAAAAATATATATATATATATATATACACACACACTAGGGTTGGGCCGATAGATGATGCTATCGTCCATCGCCGATGGCCAATAAACTTCACGATGCTGAGCCGGCATCGCGATCCATCGAGTCCGCCCCACATGTATATTGATATATAACTTATTATTTGCATGTCATCTTAATAGCAATAACGGTCTTTTCATGAGCTGTGTTATATTATACTTATAGCTGCCGTTTGCACGGCTGACAGCATCGTGAGGATTAAATACATCGTGAGGATTAAATACATCGTGAGGATTATACAGCACCTCTCGCGCTTAAAATGTGTAGATTCAGTGGCAAACGCTGTTACCTGCAAACCCCGTCCCACAGACTATACAGTGAATGGCTTTAGTTATTTTTATAGCGGACTTGAAGCCACTGGAAGTCTTTTATCCACTCTTGGAAAAGTGTAAATGGTGGATTAAAATTCAGCATGATCACTAATAAGATAAGCCATTATTAGTGACGTTATGGTTTCTCTAAATCTGTCAGTGTTTTTTTCATTCTCTCATCTTCAGCGCTTCACATTTCCGCGGCTGTTGCTCCTGTCATGTGAAGGCAGAAGGCGTTGACTGAGTGATTGACAGCTGATTTTAACCAATCCATTCGCGTTCAGTTCTAGAGCAGTGGGCCAATAAGAAGAGCACAAAGGCGGGGCAAGCATTCCGGTCTTTTTTACTTCAGCAAGTTCACAATCGCATAAAAACTGTTTTAATCTGTTCCTGAGCGCTGCGTTTGGCGTCTTTAGGTGCAAAGATGCGTTCTGCATAAATGTCTCCTAAATCCGTGCACGCGGTGAGGATTGCAGTGAAAACAGGTCGCACGGTGACGATTTATGCACTAGCACAAATGCTCTTGAATATATATTTTAGGTCGCATAAAATTTCGTGCGCATACGCCGAAACGTTCGAGCCCTAGCATCATTACTTGTTATTATTTCCTCATAATAATAGTAATAAAATAAGGAAGTTATCATTAATCACAATACAAATTACAGTGAACTCCAAACGAACTCTCGTCTGGTCTCCGCCACCAGCTGTGGGGAAAAAGCCATTATAAGGACACAGATCACTCTGCTTATTCATGCCAGAGTCCCGCGGAAAAAAAGTGATTGACAGGTGGTAATTTGTGTATAACTTTATTTATTTATGGTTTGGTCATGGGTAAAGCAAAGACCATGTGGGTCAGGTAGTGAAAACGATACGCTACAATTATTAAATTTGTTATGAATTAATTGATATTTAACAACAACCTCCCCCACCCCGCCTACGACGACGATATCATCGTCCATCGCCGATGTTCAGATTAGACATCGTACGCTGCCAAATTGGTCTACAATGCCCAACCCTAACACACACGCACGCACACGCACGCACACGCACACACACACACACACACACACACACAAATATATATACAGAATTATTAGCTCCCATTTGATTTTTTATGTCTAACAGAGCAAGGAAATTTTCACAGTATGTCTGATAATATTTTTTCCTCTGGAGAAAGTCTTATTTCGACTAGAAAAGAAGCAGTTTTTAATTTTTTAAAAGCCATTTTAAGGACAAAATTATTAGCCCCTTTAAGCTATATTTTTTTTTCTATAGTCTACAGAACAAACCATCGTTATACAATAACTTGCCTAATTACCCTAACCTGCCTAGTTAACCTAATTAACCTAGTTAAGCCTTTAAATGTCACTTTAAGCTGTATAGAAGTGTCTTGAAAAATATCTAGTAAAATATTATTGACTTTCATCATGACAAAGATAAAATAAATAAGTCATTAGAGATAAGTTAATAAACTATTATGATTAGAAATGTGTTGAAAAAAATCTTCTCTCCGTTAAACAGAAATTGGGGGAAAAAAATAAACAGGGGTGCTAATAATTCAGGGGGACTAATAATTCTGACTTCAACTGTATATACATATACACACACACACACACATATATACATATATATATATATATATATATATATATATATATATATATATATATATATATATATATATATATATATATATATATATATATTTATAATAGACCATACTGGAGTCATTGATAAGATATTTTTCTGAATATAATGATCAGATGCCTGAAGAATGGAAACACTTGAAGCACTACCATAAAGCGTATTGCCCAGGGTGAAGCGGGGTCATAAAAACACAGGCATGTCCAGTGTGTGTGGCTCCTCGTGTGTGTTTGTGTTTGTGTGGGGCGAGAGAAACAGCATGATACTGTTTGTAGAGTTCAAATAAGAGTAAACAGATGTGCGGTGTAATGAATCTAATCTCGTTTGGGTTTTACACAGATGGGAACGTGACGGGATGGTAAAACTTTTTTCTCTTCTTCATTGTCTTCATATGCAATGCTCATGTTTGATAAAGTAACCGCTCAGTTTTTTTTCTTTCAGGTCAACTGCTGTCATGACAGAGAAAGATAATCCTGCTGGGAACGTTAGTTAAACTGTCAACAATGTTTATAGCTAGCTACCTGAAAAATTAGTCATACGGTTTAGTGGTACTGACAGATATCCAACTAAACTGTCTATCTTTGTTAGTTTACCACTTCACTTACCCGGTCATGGTATTCCTGCTCTTTTAGCTTGGCCTCGCTTAACAAGGTCGTCTTTTCTGCTAGATGAACCTGAATGGACAATGAGAGAAAGAAAATCAGAAAACTGAAAATAAGAGCAAACTGTAGAGGTTAACTACTGTTCAAAAGGTTGTTGTTTTTAAATCAGCAAAACTTTATTTATTTGATTAATAATATAACAAAAATGGCAGAAATTGTGAAATAATATCACTACTTAGAATAAAGGTTATCTACTTCAATATGTTTAAAAACAACATTGATTTTTGTGATTTCTTTTATAACAGTAAAATAATAAAATGCTAATGTTTTCTTTAAGTCAGAAAAGCTAATTTATATGATCAAAACTACAATAAAAAAGTAATATTACTATTTCAAATAAATGTTATAAAGTTGAATATATTGAATAATAACATTTATTTTTGTGATACAAAGCTGTATTTTCAGCATCTTTACTCCAGTGTTCAGTTTCAAATGACCCTTCGGACATCACTTTTTAATAAAAGAGAAAGTGCAAAGTAACAGAATTAAAATATAAATAAATGTATTTATTATGTAGATATAAATATATCTATTTATATATATTTAAAAACAACATAAATTTCTAAAAACACTGCAAAGTACTATAATTTATTTGAAATATATATATTTTTAACATTAAAGCATCTCCACTGTCTCTATCCATGCTAAAAAAAAATGATAATGTTGTTTTTAAGTCAGCAAGGCTTTATTTATATAATAAAAATACAACAAAAATGTCAAATGTGTTAAATAATAATACTATTTAAAATAAAGGTTATGCACTTTAATCTATTTAAGAACTTCATTTTCTTATTTTTGTCAATCAACGCTATATTTTCAGCATTTTTTGATGATTAGAAAGAACAAAGTAACAAAATTTATGTGAAATAAAAATCTTTTAATATTATATCAGGGCTCGAAATTACTTTTTTTGCTTGGTAGCACTGGTGCTCCTAACTTTAAAAATTTAGGCGCACCAGTAAAAATTTAGTCGCACCCACTAATTATGAGCACCGTCGCTAAGTTTTATATAAACAGATTTATTGCATTTGAAATGAACACTAATCAAAACTAACAAGCAAAAAATATATATGCTTGCGTGAGGAAAATATGTCTCATGCGAAATCCCGTTATCACAAGAAAATACATTTTTATAACATAATTGAGTGACCGAAAGATACACGGACGGACCGCTCACCGGCCCTGCACGCACTACTTGACATGAATGAATCTGTTAACGTGCTGTGTTCTCACAGGTGATGTCTGATATTGCACAGATGCTTTTGACATATACTTTATTATTTATATACGTCATTTTAATAGCAATACCGGTCTTTTCATGAGATAAAATTTCAGGTGCATATGCGGTCAAAACGGTCGCAATTTCGAGTCCTGTATATACATCATTACTCTCTCTACTATGCATGCTGAATTAAATGATAATGTTGTTTTTAAGCGAGCAAGGCTTTATTTATATAATAAACAAAGTCGGTGCCTATAGCCTAGTGGTTAAGTGCGCCGACATATAGCACCCTGGTGCTCACGGCAACCAGAGTTCGATTCCCGGCTCGAGGTCCTTTGCCGACCCTTCCCCTCTCTCTGCTCCCAACTATTTCCTATCAATTCTGTACACTGTTCCATCCATTAAAGGTTAAAAACCCCTAAAAAAATTATTATATAATAAAACAAATGATAAAAAAAAATATATATATAAACTACCTTTTTAAATAATATTACTATTTAAAATAAAGCCCATGTTCTTAATTTAAAAACAACACTTATTTTGTGATTCAGAACTGGATTTTCAGTATAGTCCAGTCTTCAGTCATTTTCATAATTTTTTGATGAACCGAAAGTGCAAAGTAACAGAATTTATATGAAATAAAAATATTTTAACATTATAAACATCTCTACTGTCTCTGCTATACATGCGCAATAACATAATTCATTTCTACATGATTATTTTGGAATATATAAGCTTGGCAAGCTTTAAAACAGTCAAAAACAAATAGATAATTAAACAAAAAAATAAATCTTACCTTTAACTCATCGAGACCCTGAAACACAAAGCAGAATCAAGTCAAACAACAGCATCATTACACTTTAATCAACAACCAAAACACCCCAACCGAATCAATGACTATAATAAACGTGTGACATCAGAGTGTAAAAATGCAGAGGTGCGTGTCTGAGAGAGCGAACACACATGAGGACCACTTTATCCAGAACAAGGCTCAACTTTTGCCTCTCTCCAAGCATGAGAGCGGCACCGAGGCATAAATCTAACAGCTCAGGATGCTCTCAGAGGGGTTAATTGAGAACAGAGTCTGTCTGTTTAAGGCCTCTTTCTCAGGGATGCATACCAAACCTCTCCAGGAAATTCATTCCTACAAGCTCTTCTGGAGCGAGACTATTACACTGCAACTGGGAAAATTAAGTGTTTTACAAATCGCTTTTGTCACTAGAGAGTTCAGAGTGTAGCTTGTGAGGATTAGCAGTCAAGGGTCATTTTTGAGATTTGTATTTATTGGTAACACCTTTACACTAAGGTTCATTCATTCATTTTCCTTCAGTTTAGTCCCTTATTTATCAGGGGTCGCCACAGCGGAAAGAACTATCAACTATTCAAATGTTGATATGTTTCAAACGCAAAAGTTTTACGCAGCAGATGCCCTTCCAGTTGCAACCCAGGACTGGGAAACACCCATAAACTCTCACATTCACACTCATACACTATGGCTAATTTAGTTTATCCAGTTCACCTTTAGCACATGTGTTTGGACTGTGGGGGAAACCGGAGCACCCAGAGAAAACCCCACGCCAACACGGAGAGAACATGCAAACTCCATAAAGAAATGCAAACTGGCCCAGCTGGGACTTGAACCAGTGACCTTCTTGAACCAGTGACCAGTGACTGGTGCGCCTACATTTTTAAAGTTAGGAGCACCAGTGTCACCTTCTTTACAGTAGGTTATTTATTAAGTATCTGCACTGTATATGAGATGGGCCTGCTGGCTAGAACATTTCTGCAGTGGTTTACATGTGTCAAATTGTAAAAGTAGACATTTCAAAAAAATAAAAAATAAACAAATAAACAATATCCTACTTAATAATAATAATAATAATAATAATAAATATAGCTGCAAGCAGCCATTAAGGGGCCAAGCACTTTACAGCCAGAATGAGCAAAGCAGTCCAGAGGCCAAAAACGGTGGCAGAGTTACAAATTTGATGTGTTGTCGTCAGTATTAGGTGACAATGAAGAACCTAAAGTTGGGTGTCAATATATTTAAGTACTGCAGAGAGACAGCCTCAGATGCAGTTTGACATTACACCAGCACATTTGTCGATGCTGTAAATAAAAACTGTTTTGCCTATTGACATGAACTTCACAACACTTAGTCATCATGGTCTGACAATGATCCGAGTTAAATTTGGTGATATTTCGGTATACGGTCTAGCAGGAGTTTGCAAAAGAATTTTTTAAAAACAAAATCAATATGGCGGAAAGGACGTTCAGCCAAATATGGCATATTTGGTATCAATGTTCTCGGCAGGACCCAAGGAATAAGTTGAGATAATTTTTTATGACAATAAACAAATGCAGACTAAAGTTATTAGCAAATTTATGAATCAGTATTGATGGTCAGTAAACGGTTTATAACTTGTGACCACTAGGTCGCGCTGTTAGCAAATTTATGTGTTGGGGTCATTGTGAGTTGCTAATGACAGACCTAAAGATCAGTGTCAATATGTTTAAGTATTGCAGAGTCGCAGCCTCAGATGAACATTGACATCGTGCTAACACATTTGTTGATGCCGTAAACGACAACCGTTTCGCTAATCAATATGATTTCCATAACTTTTGGTCAGCATGGCCTGAAGATGATCGGAGTCAAATTTAGTGAAAATTGAATCAACGGTCGAGGAGGAGTTCGCAAAAAAACATTTTTGAACAAAATCAATATGGCGGACAGGAAGTTTGCCGTAATATGGCATGTTTGGTATCAATGTTCTCGGCATGACCCAAGGAATAATTTGATGTTAATTTTACCACATTAAACCTATGCAATGCACGTTTTTTAGCCATTTTGGAAGATTAATTATTGATGGTTACTTAAGGGTTTATATAGCGCACGACCACTAGGTGGCGCTGTCAATTTTTTGTGTGGTGGTTATTGTGAGGCGCCAATGACACACCTAAAGTTCAGCGTCAATATGTTTAAACATTGCAGAATTACAGCCTCAGACGATCTTTGACATTGTGCCAGCACATTT
Organism: Danio kyathit; assembly: GCA_903798195.1. Lineage (NCBI taxonomy): Eukaryota > Metazoa > Chordata > Actinopteri > Cypriniformes > Danionidae > Danio > Danio kyathit. The sequence continues at coordinate 56,424,565 of LR812531.1, forward strand.
GTCGGTGGTGTAATTGAAAACAGTGTCGCGTATCAACATGAATTCCATAACTTTTTGCCAGCATGGTCTGAAGAACATCGGAGTCAAATTTGGTGAAAATCGGAAAAACGGTCTAGGAGGAGTTCGAAAAAATAGGTTTTCAATCAAAAACAAAATAGCGGACAGGAAGTTGAGTTCATTTTGGCATATTTGGTATCAATGGTCTCGGCATGATCCAGGGAATATAACAAGACACATGCCATGTCAATAAGGAATGTTTAGAAAAAGTTATTAGCTTTTGTCCACAAGGTGGCGCTGCTCCAGAAATTTTTGAGTACCTTCCAGGCATGGTGTCGAAGATCCATACCACGTTTTGTAATGATACGTGAATAAGTTTGTGAAATATAGCATTTTATGACAAAATTCTAAATGGGCGACGCCCAAAATGGCTGGCCTAGGAAAATCAGACATTATTCGACTCGGCATGCTCTGTCGAATGTGAAGAGACCAGTTTTATGAGTTTTGGACGAAGGGCTGAGAAGATATAAGGAAAAAAAACTATTTTCTGTATCTCCGGACCACTAGGGGGCAGTGCTCCGAAACGCTCCAGATAACCTTAGACCATGGTTGTCATAACACACACCAATTTTGATGTGAATACGTCAATGCATTACGGAGATATCGCTTCAAGCCGATTTTCCAAAGCTCTACGTTAGATTTGTTCGCAAGGTAAACAAAAACGGTTGGTCGAATCAACTTAAATTGCATAACTTTTGGTCAGCATGGTCTGTAGATCATGTGATTTGAGTTTGATCAAACAGGTTTTGCAAAAAAAATTTCATGATGGAAAATGACATCATAGGGCGCGTTTGACTTGGCTTGAGCCACGAATTCAGAGGAAAAAAGAATTTTGATTGTAGCCCATTCGGTTCAAAAGTTATAACAATAAACATAAGTGAAAATTTGGACAAGTGGTGGCGCTAGAGAGTTTGAGTTAGAGACTTCAGGTTTGCTGTGGTTCATGTTGACACTGCCCTCTATCATTGTGCCAAATCATACAACTTTCCCGCGTACGGTTATATGGGCTGCCATTCAAATCCGGCGGAAGAAGCAGCAGCGGAAGAAGAAGAAAAATAATAGGAATGCTAACAGAAGCAATAGGTGCCTTCGCAGCGTTGCTGCTTGGCCCCTAATAATATAATAATCATCATCATCATCAATATTATTAATATTGCTATTAAGTAGGAGTTTCTTCATTTCCTAAGAAATAATAAATAATAAATTTCATTTCTTAATAAATAGCCTCATAATTTATTTATTTATATGATTTATATATGATATTAGAATAGTGTTAGCTTTTGTAAGTGCTTTAATATTTTAGAATAGAATATGTAATGTTCTCAATAATATTTATATAGGAAACACAGGCCCTATATTTGACATTTACATATATTTCAATTCATATGGAAAACGAGTGCATGTTTTTACCAAAACTAATATTGGGTTTTATTTTAAATGCGTGTGCGTGTAAAACAATATAATTTGCACAAATAAATGATGGGGTTCTTCTCTAAAGAAGTTGTTACCACCTCGTTTAGAGCATCATTATGGGCGTTTTACGTTATAACTAACATGGTTTAAACGATGGATCTGCGACAGAGACACTACGGGTTTTGGGAAACAGTCGTCACTACATCGTTCTTTTGCCAAACGATGCATCATACTATGATAGTTCAGCCGCGACTTACGTCGTTGTTTGGGAAACGCACCCCTGCTTAGCTGTGCCTTTACTGAATGAGCACTGTGCTACGTCCCACAGATTGCACTATTATGTCTTTCTTTTTTTTTATCATTCTTTTAAAACCTGTTTTAACACATTTTAATCTGTTTATTCTTAGTTTTTTCTTATGTTTCTTTTATTCTCATTTCAGTAAAGCACTCTGAATTACCATTGTGTATGAAATGTGCTACATAAACTTGCCTTGCATTTACTAACATGAACAAACAATGAACAATACATTTATCACAGTATTTGTTCATGTTAGTTAACGTTAACCAATGAAAACAGTTGTTCATTAGTAGTTCATGTTCATTGAACTAAGATTAATAAATGCTCTACAAGTACTGTTTATAATTAGTTAGTTAGTAAATACTAATCTAATGGAACCTAATTGTAAAGTGTAACCTATTTATTTTTGTTCATTTAGCAGAAGCTTTTATAGAACAAATGAGAAACACACAACAAAGCAGTTCATCAATTCATAACTGAACACTGATCAGAATAAAAAAAAGATTCAGCACATGTGCCTGACATCAAAAACATGCACAGATGCACATGAAGAGAGAGAAAAGAGAGAGAGGAAAAAAAAATAAAAAATCAAACCCAGATGGGAATTTAGCATTAGTTTATATGTTAGAATTTCCCAGAGAGATATATGTAATTTAGTGCATTCGGAAAGTATTCATAGCACTTCACATTTTTTTATGTTACAGCCTTATTCCAAAATGGATCCAATTAATTTATTTCCTCAACATTCTACACACAATCCCCCATAATGACAATGTGAAAAAAGAGTTTTTGAAATTGTTGCAAATTTATTAAAAATAAAAACAGAAAAATCACATGTACATCAGTATTCACAGCCTTTGGCGTGAAGCTCTAAATCACCTGTGGTCAATTCAGTTGTGGTCAATTCAGTTGATTGGACATGATTTGAAAAGGCATACACCTGTCTATATAAGGTCCCAGGGTTGACAGAGCATGTCAAAGCACAAACCAAGCATGAAGACAAAGGAATTGTCTGTAGACCTCCAAGACAGGACTGTCTCGAGGCACAAGGCTGAGGAAGGTTACAGAAAAATTCCTGCTGCTCTGAAATGGTCACTCTGTCTAAGCTTCAGCATTTTTCTGTGGAGAGAGGAGAACCTTACAGAAGGACAACCATCTGTGCAGCAATCCACCCTATGGTAGGGTGACCAGACGGAAGCCACTGACGCCTGGAATTTGCCAAAAGGCATCGGAAGGACTTTCAGACCATAAGAAACCAAATTCTCTGGTCGGATGAGACTAAAATTGAACTCTTTGGAGTGAATGCCAGGCGTTACGTTTGGAGAAAACCAGGCACCGCTCATCACCAGGCTAATACTATCCCTACAGTGAAGCATGGTGGTGGCAGCATCATGCTGTGGGGATGTTTTTCAGCAGCAGGAACTGGAAGACTAGTCAGGATAGAAGGAAAGATGAATGCAGCAATGTACAGAGACATCCTGAATGAAAATCTGCTTCGGAGTGCTCTAGACCTCAGACTGGGGCGGACAGCAGGACAATGACCCAAAGCACACCGTCAAAATATCAATGGAGTGGCTTCACAACGACTCGGTGAATGTCCTTGAGTGGCCCAGCCAGAGCCTAGACCCAAATCCTATTGAACATTACTGGAGAGATCTGAAAATGGCTGTACGCCGTCGCTTCCCATCCAACCTGATAGAGCTTGAGAGGCACTGCAAAGAGGAATGGGCAAAATTTCCCAAGGACAGGTGTGCCAAGCTTGTGGCATCATATTCAAAAAGACTTGAGGCTGTAATTGCTGCCAAAGGTGCATCAACAAAGTATTGAGCAAAGGCTGTGAATACTGATGTACATGTGATTCTTTTTATTTTTTTTTATTAATTTGCAACAAGTTCAAAAACTCTTTTTTCACATTGTCATTATGGGGGATTTTGTTTAAAATTTTAAGGAAATAAATGAATTGAATACATTCAGGAATAAGGCTGTAACATTAAAAAGAAAATGTAGAAAAAGTGAAGCGCTATGAATACTTTCCGTATGCACTGTATATCATGATCAAATGCTGAGGATGATGACTTTTAAATTTCTAATAAATGTAATACATAGTCTACCATGTATTGTATTAGTTAATCTATCAATGAAAATATGTTTTTAAAAAACTTTAAATAATATTACATTTATACATTATATGATATACAAATATAAAAACCAAATGGATGGATGGATGGATGGATGGATGGATGGATGGATGGATGGATGGATGGATGGAAAAAAATAGATGGATTTTGAACTGGATGTATGAGTGAATGGATGGATGAAACTATTGGATGGTTGGATGGATGGATGAAAAAAATAGATGGATGAGTGAATGGATGAAACTATTGGATGGGTGGATGGATGGATGGAATAAATAAGAGAAGGATGGGTGGATGGATGGATGGATGGATGGATGGATAAAAATTAGATGGATGTTTGGACTGGATGGATGAGTGAATGGATGGATGAAGCTATTGGATGGATGGATGGATGGATGGATGGAATAAAAGAATGATGCATGGATGGATGGATGGATGGATGGGTGGACAGATAGATGGATGAAAAAAATGTATGATTGGACTGGATGGATGAGTGAAACTATTGGATGGATGGAACTACAAATAGAAACTGGATGGATGGAATAATATAACAATAAATAGAGCAAAGAATGATGGATGGATGGATGGAAAAACAGATGGATGTTTGGACTGGATGCATGAGTGAATGGATGGATGAAACTATTGGATGGAACTACAAATAAAAACTGGATGGATGAAATAATATAACAACAAATAGAGCAAAGAATGATGGATGAATAGAATAAATAAAAGAATGATGGAGGGATGAATGAATGGATGGATGGATGAGTGCATGGATGGATGGATGGGTGGATGGAAGGAAGGATGGTAGGATGGATAGATGGATGGATGGATGAAACTACAAATAGAAACTGAATGGATGGAATAACATAACAATAAATAGAGCAAAGAATGATACAAGAAACAATAGACAGAATGATAAAACTATAGAACAATAGATTGAGAACAGATAGATCAAAATCAATCAATTAACAAATAAAAGGATGAATGGGTGGGACAATAGAAAAATAGTTAGAGCACTTTAGAACAGATAGAAAGTATGATCATTAGAAAAACAGAATGATGGAACGACAGAATGATAGATGAAATGATAGACAGAATGATGGATAGTCTGATGGGCAGGTAGATAGACAAATATATAAACAGAGACAGACAGACATTTAAGTTTTGAAAATTGGATTAAATCTGAAAACTACTATTCTGATAAATAACCATATAACCATTTTTTGCTCCAGACACATTTTTCAATCACTCCATAAAAAAAAAAAAAAACTGTGCGTTTACGAAGTGTGCTTCACACAAGTGAGTGGGCTTGACAAACCACCTGTAAAAACACTCTCTCAGTAAAAAACACACTCCCCCCCCCCCCCCAACTCTAGCACTAAATTCTCTGAGAACAAAAAGTTCCTTAGTATAATTAGCACTTGTTGTGTGTATTGCCTCATCTTGTTGATTTGCTGAATGCCTCCTCAACTTTAAGTCACTTTAGACAAAAGCATCTGCTAAATGACTAAATGTGAATGTAAATATAAATGAGCTGTTGTGTAGACAGTGTTTGTACCTGTGGGCCGCTAAGACTCCTCTGCTGCAGCTCCTCCAGCTCCTTCTGCACCTCCCACACGCGGTCGCCCATCTCCACCTCACGACTCTGCAGGAAGAACAAATGCTGAGCAAGCGTGCATATCAGCCTCAATCAGTTCACAGACATGCCATACTACAGTTCACTTTCAGCTAATAAACTTGGGTCATAAAATGCACAGGTAAACAATTAGCTCTATAAAAATGCGGAAATGATCCTATGACAAATAGTGTGCTTCTCTATCAGGCTGGATGTCAGCATCAGCATACGGTCTGTATCATTCACTACAGCTCTCGGAGGCGTTTGAGGTGCTAGGTGACTGAGGTAAGTGTTTCCTGATGATAAACAAACTATTAGCTGAAACTTGAACTTACAGACTATCTGCTGGAATTTAGCGAAAGGCAATAAACTCCTCGCAGAATTCCTCCAGTGCCAATGTCTTTCTATAAAGTGGTATTATCTGAAGCATCTGCTAGCCATTTATCAGGTATCTCACGGTTAAACACAAAGCTACGGTTTCACTTTATTTGGCTGTACCTGAAGGACCTGCTCGTAGCGTTGAACCGTTCTGTTTAGGTCTTCTTCCTTCTGAGAGATTATTTTCTGAAGCTGACCAACTTCATCTCGATGGCTTTCTATAAGCTCCGTTTCAACACACTGAGCTTTCTCTGTGAGGAAATAATAAACAAAATAAAGTACAGTAAGAAGACATGAAGGTCACCATAAAGTTACCATCAGCGAGTGTACAATACTCATTTCCAGACTGCAAGTATTACATGGCAGGAATGAAAACACATGGTGAATCAGTTATGAATTCCATCTCTCACATTTCCTGAGGTCAGTAAATCAGAAAATGAGACCGACTGTGAAAACTTTTTTTGTTCATGTCCACAAAGCTTTCCAAGAGTTTTATTTGGTATCTTTAGCAAGATTTTTTTATTTTACTCAAAGGAATACTTCATTCCAAAATGTAAATTCTTGCACTTACACAAACGAAAGAAATTCATATGGTTATTAACGTGTGAAATACAAAAGATGACAAGCAGAATGTTCATAATGCTCATTTTAATATAAATTAAGGACTACATTTTCACTTATGGATGAACAATTCATTCATTCATTTTTCTTTGGCTTAGAATCGACAACTTATCCAGCTGTACCCAATAGGGTTGGGCCGATAGACGATGCTATTGTCCATCGCCGATGGCCAATAAACTTCACGATGCTGAGCCGGCATCGCGATCCATCGCCCCGCCCCACATGTATATTGATATATAACTTATTATTTGCATGTCATCTTAATAGCAATAACGGTCTTTTCATGAGCTGTGTTATATTTTACTTATAGCTGCCGTTTGCACGGCTGACAGCATCGTGAGGATTAAATACATTGTGAGGATTATACAGTACCTCTCACGCTTAAAATGTGTAGATTCAGTGGCAAATGCTGTTACCTGCAAACCCCGTCCCACAGACTTTACAGTGAATGCCTTTAGTCATTTTTATAGCGGACTTGAAGTCACTGGAAGTCTTTTATTCTCTCTTGGAAAAGTGTAAATGGTGGATTAACATTCAGCATGATCACTAATAAGATGTGCCATTATTAGTAACGTTAGGGTTTCTCTAAATCTGTCAGCACTTCACATTACCGCAGTTGCAGCTCCTGTCATATGAAGACATTGACTGAGTGATTGACAGCTGATATTAACCAATCCATTCGCGTTCAGTTCTAGCGCAGTGGGCCAATAAGAAGAGCACAAAGGCGGGGCAAGCATTCCGGGCTTTTTTTTACTTCAGCAAGTTCACAATCACATAACAACGGTTTTAATCGTTTCCTGAGTGCTGCGTTTGACGTCTTTAGGTGCAAAGATGCATCCTGCATAAATGTCTCCTAAATCCGCGCACGCGTCGAGGATTTTGCTGTTAAAACAGGTTGCACGGCAACAATTTATGCATTAGCACAAGTGCTTTCAAATATATATTTTAAGTCGCATAAAATTTCGGGCGCGAAACGGTCGAGCCCTAGCATCTTTACCTGTTATTATTTCTTCATAATAATAGTAATAAAATGAGGAAGTTATTATTAATCACAATACAAATTACAGTGAACTCCAAACGAACTCTCGTCTGGTCTCCGCCACCAGCTGTGGGGAAAAAGCCATTATGACACAGATCACTCTGCTTATTCATGCCAGAGTCCCGCGGAAAAAAAGTGATTGACAGGTGGTAATTTATGTATAACTTTATTTATTTATGGTTTGGTTATGGGTAAAGCAAAGACCATGTGGGTCAGGTAGTAAAAACGATACGCTACAATTATTAAACTTGTTATGAATTAATTGATATTTAACAACAAAGACCCCCACCCTGCCTACGACGACGATACCATCGTCCATCGCCGATGTTCACATTAGACATCGTACGATGCCAAATTTGATCAACATCGCCCAACCCTAGTACCCAACACTGGGAAACACCCATACACAAGGTTTCCGCTACATTCATTCTTCCATGGCGGGGCGCCACGCCGAAGTTCATCCCGCCATGGCTACATTCCAGCTTCTCAATCAAAACATTTAGTCGTTTTTTTAAATAGCGGATTATAATCCCACCAAAACGTATTAAAAGGTGAGTGAATTATAACAGCGCAAACTTTTCTGTAACCGTAGTAGTGCTGTGCGTTATTTGTTTAACGCTTTAAGGTGACATGCTGACTGACTGACTAACAGGTGCGTGATGCGTGCGTTCTGCATACAACAAACAAAGACTTTATCTTGCTGGAGTTTATAGCCGTGTTACTTTACTTCAGGATGCATGCCGCTCCGTAGGTCTTTTGGATACTTTCATAAATATTCCTAGCCAATTTACTAAATCTTGGAGACTTACTCACTACATTAACGCGCACTTCAGCAGCGTTTATTTGAGTATTTGAGTATTATATTAGCTATTTGAGGGCGTGCAAGAAGTTGAGCACGAGCAGAGGAAATCGGCGCGCAAGCATAAGATTCGCACGCTCATTGAAATAACGTCATAGGTAGTTGGTAGATCTCTGTAAAAGGCCTGCCGCCACAGCTGAAAAAAAATCCTAGAGGAAACACTGCATACACTCTCGCAATCACACACATACACTACGGCCAATTTAGATTATTCAAATCACCTACAGATCATGTCTTTGGACTGTGGGGGAAACTGGAGGAAACCCACGCCAACATGGAGTGAACATACAAACTCCTACTCACTATAGCAGTGTTTGGAAAGCACTGTGTTACCAAAGCAGCATCCACAATTAAAGTGCCCATATATACAGGGAGTGCAGAATTATTAGGCAAGTTGTATTTTTGAGGATTAGCAACAACCATGTTCTCAATGAACCCAAAAAACTCATTAATATCAAAGCTGAATATTTTTGGAAGTAGTTTTTAGTTTGTTTTTAGTTTGAGCTATTTTAGGAGGATATCTGTGTGTGCAGGTGACTATTACTGTGCATAATTATTAGGCAACTTAACAAAAAACAAATATATACCCATTTCAATTATTTATTTTCACCAGTGAAACCAATATAACATCTCAACATTCACAAATATACATTTCTGACATTCAAAAACAAAACAAAAACAAATCAGTGACCAATATAGCCACCTTTCTTTGCAAGGACACTCAAAAGCCTGCCATCCATGGATTCTGTCAGTGTTTTGATCTGTTCACCATCAACATTGCGTGCAGCAGCAACCACAGCCTCCCAGACACTGTTCAGAGAGGTGTACTGTTTTCCCTCCTTGTAAATCTCACATTTGATGATGGACCACAGGTTCTCTATGGGGTTCAGAGCAGGTGAACAAGGAGGCCATGTCAATTGTTTTTCTTCTTTTAGACCCTTTCTTGCCAGCCACGCTGTGGAGTACTTGGACGCTTGTGATGGAGCATTGTCCTGCATGAAAATCATGTTTTTCTTGAAGGATGCAGACTTCTTCCTGTACCACTGCTTGAAGGTGTCTTCCAGAAACTGGCAGTAGGACTGGGAGTTGAGCTTGACTCCATCCTCAACCCGAAAAGATCCCACAAGCTCATCTTTGATGATACCAGCCCAAACCAGTACTCCACCTCCACCTTGCTGGCGTCTGAGTCGGACTGGAGCTCTCTGCCCTTTACCGATCCAGCCACGGGCCCATCAAGACTCACTCTCATTTCATCAGTCCATAAAACCTTAGAAAAATCAGTCTTGAGATATTTCTTGGCCCAGTCTTGACGTTTCAGCTTGTGTGTCTTGTTCAGTGGTGGTTGTTTTTCAGCCTTTCTTACCTTGGCCATGTCTCTGAGTATTGCACACCTTGTGCTTTTGGGCACTCCAGTGATGTTGCAGCTCTGAAATATGGCAAAACTGGTGGCAAGTGGCATCTTGGCAGCTGCACGCTTGCCTTTTCTCAGTTCATGGTTCAGTTCTCAGTTTATTTTGCGCCTTGGTTTTTCCACACGCTTCTTGCGACCCTGTTGACTATTTTGAATGAAACGCTTGATTGTTCGATGATCATGCTTCAGAAGCTTGACAATTTTAAGAGTGCTGCATCCCTCTGCAAGATATCTCACTATTTTTGACTTTTCGGAGCATGTCAAGTCCTTCTTTTGACCCATTTTGCCAAAGGAAAGGAAGTTGCCTAATAATTATGCACACCTGATATAGGGTGTTGATGTCATTATACCACACCCCTTCTCATTACAGAGATGCACATCACCTAATATGCTTAATTGGTAGTAGGCTTTCGAGCCTATACAGCTTGGAGTAAGATAACATACATAAAGAGGATGTGTTCAAAATAACAAGATGTAACATGCATTTAATTTCAAATAAATTTTCGACTGTGCCGTGAATGCCCCTAAATGTCCACATATTTTTACGTTAGTCTCTTTGAATGCAAATGAGATGTTGCTCTCAAAATATCAGCTCTGAACCTGGAAAAGTGGTTCCTAATTAGCACCATAATGTTGATGGAGTAGAAGCAGGGCTTTACATTAACACCCGCCAACCCGCCAAATGTGGGTAGATTTCGGTTGAGGCGAGTTAGTCGGCCACTCTGACTCATTGAAACTCATTTTTAAATTGCCAGTACTGGCTCGTCGTCACTACAGATTAGTTTATGACCGTTTGTCTATATGCATACAAATGTGATCTTAGAATCGAGAAGCAGCACGACTGACAAAAACAGCTTTTCGTGCGAGCAAAAGAAAGCAGGTGAATAACGAATGATTCTGAATAACGAATGATTCTGAACAATTCTGGATTTTTTTTTTTAAGGGAAACTTATTTGTTTTATGTTCAATCTACTCTAATTAGTTCCTTTAGCCTAATAGAATTGTGTTGGGATAGCATGAATGAATTGTGTGCAACCCTGCATTTTTTAAAGTGCTGGAAGTGCATCCGCTGCGTAAAACATATGCTGGATAAGTTGGTGGTTCATTCCGCTGTGGCGACCCCAGATTAATAAAGGGACTAAGCCGAAAAGAAAATGAATGAATGAATGAATGACTGCTGGCATAACGTTGTGAATGACGTAAAGATACCGTTAGTAGCTAGGCAAAAACTTTTCATCACTTTTCATTGCAGTTAATGCACTTTTGAAAGATACTTTCCCTTAGCCAGATTACTTGCGTTTCTGCTTATACAAGAAAACAACTTGTTGCGTTTGTTGCAACAGACATTGTCACTGTCCACTCGGGAAATACAACCCGTTTGGTTCATTCCGCAAGCTTACGAGCTGTGTGTGCGCAAGTCTGTGTCGCGAGCTATGTGTGTGCGCTTAGCGCGAGCCTCTGCTGAGTGCGCGCACACAGCTGAGAACTGTGAAGGTTTTTATACTTGACGTGTTCGCCGGAAACACCAGCATTTCTCATGTGAGATTGCCAACTGTGCAGACAAATATCAAATATCGCAAATTAGAAAAGGTTGGTCAGTTAACTTATGCAACTGTATGTATGTTTATTCAGCAATAATTCTCCAGTACCGATAGCAGAACCGTTAACGTCAGAGCTTATCGATACTTCTATTTTTTATAATATTGCACAGATACCGATAAAGTACAGAGTTTCGGTACCCATCCCTACTCAGTGAGGTCAGACCTGGCCCTTCAATGGCTCTCTAGCTTGTGAAAAAGCAAAGTGGTTCTTTAAGGGTGTATTCACACCTGCATTATTTAGTTCGGTTGAATCGCACTAGAGTTCGTTTTCCCTCTTGGTGCGATTCATTTGGGCAGGTGTGAACGTAGTAATCGCACTTGAGTGCGCACCAAAAGCAGACAAAAAAAGATTACCGAGACCTTGTTGAAGAGGTGGTCTCTGTACGCTTTCAAACGAACCCTGGAGTGATTTGTTTGTGGTGAAAACATGATCCGAAATAAAACAGACCCGACCGCAAAAAGTACTGCGCCATTTTGGACTAATCTAGCTGCCGTAGTCCGATGCGCTGCCCATCTTATAGAGTGTGGAGGAAAAATATTTGTTGACAGCGCTTTACCAACAATTTTAAACAGGGAGAGAGAGAGAGAGAGAGAGAGAGAGATCACGGATACAATCAGCCAGCACAGACGTCCCTCCATAGTAAAAAGTGACATTATGTGTCTGCTGGTTTGTTTACTTGCGGGAGTTCCATTGGCATTTTCCCGCACGTTAATTCTGACTAATCGAAAAGCAGTTTAGGAAATACGTTCAATAACATCTGGCCAATGAGTGATGTGGATTTTGTCACATGACTGCATTTTGGTTCTTTTCAACTGGTTCGGACCAAAGCAATCAGTGTGACCCAAAATGGCAGAAAAATGGCTACAGTGTATCTTTTGTTGCCCTTGGTCCGGACCAACTGAACCGAACCACAGATGTGAAAGCACCCAGAGGGTTCAATAGACTAACCAGATCAAAACCAGCAGGAGAACTAGCTTTGAACTAGCACCTGGTTCATGCTGGTTGAATAGGGAGCAATTGTGACATGAATTCTCTCAGACGGAAATCTTACAACTTGAGGGAGAACAGAAATGATGTGTACTGATATAGAGAACAACAAAACAGTGCTGTTGCATTGCTGGGCAAGAAGGTTCTAGAAGACTCCTATAAACAAGTGCTATGCCTTTCTTACCAATGGTTTCCTTCACTGAACCTTCCAGTTCCTTTTCCTTCAGGGCCATTTGAGTGTTGAACTCCCTCATTAACTGCTTGAGAGCAGAGTTGTGTTTCATTTCCATGTCTTCCATTTCAAGCCTGTTAAAAAAAAAAAGATCACCATCAATATGAACCCTGGGAACAACTCTGTAGCAGAAAATGTGCATCCTTACATCAAGGAGAAACATGAACCACAAGCCACCTGTTTCTAAAATGAAAGAGAAAAAAAGTCACATAAATCTTACTTGAGCTTCTTCTCATTTTCTTCAGCCATCTCTTTTTTCAGGAACTCCAGCTCCTTCTCATGCTCTTTCCTTAAAGAACGAAGATCTTTTTGCAGTCTGCTATAATCTTTGTGGATCTTCTGCTTTTCATTCTCAGCTTCCACCAGCTTTCTCTGAAGATCATTCTCTGAGGTGTTTGTATTGTTGATTAGGCACTCACTATCACTCTCCCCGTTTCTTTGAGGCGAACTTTGTTGTGCTTTTAGCTCGTTTTCTTTATCTTCTAGCCTCTGCTGTAAATTTAGCAGCTTCTCTTCGTATTCCTTCACCAGTAAATCCTTTTGACTCATCCAGTCATCCTGGTTCCTAACAGTGTCCATGTTTTCCTTTGCTACTAACATTGCAGGCTCCATTCCTAACCTATTACTGTTAATTTGCACTTCACAAACCTGTTCGTTCTCAACTTCATCAATCTGTTTCTGCTTAATCTGTTCTTGAAGATCAGAGCATGTCTGTTGAAGCTCTTGCACTCTAGATGTCTGTTCAATCAGCTCTTCTTTAAGACGACTCACCTCGTTTTGGTAGTTTGTGATCTGCTCATTAGATTCTAACATTTTGGTCTCAAGCTCTACAAGTTTTGAAGACGTTTCTTTAGCAGCAGTAGCAGAATGCTCCTCCTTTGCAGACATGTCTTTATGAAGACCAGTAAGCTTCTCTTCATACATTTCTTTTAAATTTTGTAAAGAGACCTCTCTTTCATCTTTTTCTTTCTCCTGCAATTCTTTTAAATGTTTTGCATGCTCCTCGTTTAATTTCGCAGTGGCGTCTTGCATTGTTTTTCCAAGCGATGTTATACGTTCTTCTTTTTCAATCTGGGATTGCTTTATAGCTTCCAACTGGACATGCAGGTCTTTGATAACCTGCTCCTTCTCCTCAATTTGTGAAGTCAGCTGTTTACGAATCATGCCAATCTTCTGCTCTGCCTTTTTCTTCAACTCAGCCACTTTCACACCAGTCTCAGAGGATGCCTTTTCCTGGGCGACCTTCACAGCCTCATTTTTCTCTCTAAGAATCTCAGCCTTCTCCCTCTCAAAATCATTCCTCTGAGATTCCAGCTCCAGCTTGGCTGATTCAATATCTTTCCTCAAAGACTGAAGACTTTCCTCAGTTTTTTGCATTAGGGCACCGTTTTGAGAGCTTTGGTCCTGAGCTTCCTGCACCTGTTTCATCAACTCTATCTTTTCACTCTCCCTTATGTTATGATGTTGCTGCAAATCAGCTGCAAGCTGATCCCGCTCTTCTACCCTTAACTGTAACTGCTCCTCCAGATCATGAACTTTCTTTGAGCAGCTTTCCAGCTCTGACGTCAAGGCATGAACTCTTTGATCTTTCTCAGTAAGAGCCTGGTCCATCTCGGACTTACTGATGGAGTGATTGTCAACGCTGGCAGTGAGCATCTGAAGCTTTTCATCCTTCTCTGCAATTTGCCTCTCCATGTCTGCAAGTTTATCTTGAAGAGACTTAACAGTGCTGTGACTCTGACTGAACTTCTTTTTCAGCTCAGAGAACTTATTCCTGAGTGAGTCTACCTGCTCTTGTAGCAAGGTCTTCTCTTTTTCTAGCTTTTCTACAGTTTCCCCCATTTGGGATGTCACCCTCTCCTTGTCCTTACTGTGTTGCTGATTCAGCAGAGATATGGCTTCCTCTTTCTCAGTTATGCTACTTGATAACTGGGTCTTCAAGTCATTTATTGCAGATTCTAGATTGCTGATTTGCAAAATATTTGCTTTGAGATTTTCTGATATGTTTAGTTTTTCTTCACATAGCTGCTTAATGTGAAGGTCTTTCTCAGAAAGTACCTGGGAGCGACTCTCTGCATCAGTTTGCAGAGATTCCCTTTCAGTTTGTAAGGCTTTAAGAGTCTCTGAACTTTCTTCAAACTGCAAAGTAATCTCATCAAGAGAGCTCTTTAGATTATGATTCACATCCAAAGTGTGCTGAAGTTCTTTCTCTAAAGTGCTGATTCTATTGTCCTTCGTCATGATAATATTTCTTAGATATGCAACCTTATTTTGGTGATCTATTACCCGGAGTTGTAACGCCCCAACTCGTTCATCAACTTTCTTACACAGCTCAACAGAAAAACCATCTATCTTAGCTTGGGCTTCCTGACAACACTGCTTAAACTCCATTGTAAGGGAGCACAATTGTGTCTGGAACTCTTTTTCTTTATTTTGGAGCTCAGCAGCTTTTTCTGCAAGTGTCCTCTGGAGATCTTCACCCTCTTTACACTTGGAAGTTTCAAGCAAACTCATTTTTTGCTGGGTGTTTACTAACTCTTCAGATATGCCCTGCCATTTCTCTTTACTAGTTTCCTCAACCTTTCTCAGTTCATCCTGCAGAAGGTTCCGTTCATTCAGTGCCTGGTTTAGATTCTTCTCCATGGTTTCGACTTGTCTTTTAAGCATACCTTCCCCTTCAGACAAGGTTTCCAGTTTGCTTGCTGCCTCCCTGAGCTCTGTCTGTAGTTTCTGCACAGTGGTTTCCCTCATGGCAAGCTCCTCCTTGAGGTTCTGGATATCTTTCATGACTTGTTCCTTTTCTTCTTTGCTGGCTGAAAGCAACTGTGAGATCTCCTCCAACTCCTGGGCTTTTTCTTGCAAAGTTTGACTATGCTTTTCTTGCATATCCTCTTCATTCTGGTTGAGTTTCTCCTGCCAATGACGAACAAGGTCTTCCAACTCTTGTTTATGGTTCACCCGAAGCTTGTCTAAGTGCTCCTTGTGATTGGCCTCCAAATCAGACATGGCGGTGCTGAGGCCCTCAGAACTTGTTTGTGCCATCTCAAGAATCTTCTCCTTTAGTTGCTGGTCTTTCAGTTCCAACTCTTGAATCTTCTTTGATAACTCCACTTTTGCACTCTCTTCCTGATCCTGAAGCTTCTTCTTCATCTTATCCTGTGCTTCTTTGGCTTTCTGCTTGAATTTCTCCAGTTTGTTTTCCTGGGATTTCAGCTTGCAATCCATGTCTTTTTGAATGTTCTCAAGTTTCTTCTGTTGAGAACTCTTCTGGTCATCCAGCTGCTTCCTCAACCGGTTTTGCTCATCTTGCAATGTTTTGCATGTTGCAGCATGCAAATTCTCTTTCTCAGATAGATCTTTTTTGATATGCTCAATCTTCTGCACTAGTTCCTGAAGCTCGTTTGTCTTTTCTTCAAGATGCACTTCTTTCTCCTTACAGTCATTACGCACTGCCTCTAGGGTTTCCTCAAGATTTTTCACTTGATTCTTGGCTTGTTGGAGTTCATCTGTAAGTGTGTTAATCTGTGATCTTGATTCCTCAAGTGCCTCTTTATTTGACTGTGCCCTGAGCCGAAGCTCCTCCAATTGCGCACTTCCATCTTCCTGCAAAGACTTTTCCCTGAGCACATGTTCCTCTAATACTTTTTCCCTCTCCTGCAGCTCAATCTTCAGATGATTTATCTCTTCTTTCAGCATCTTCTCCACTCCTGCAAACGACTGTTCATTTTGATTCGCAGCCTCAATCTCAGCCTGATGTTTTGCTTGCTCTTCTTTGAGTCTTTCCTCAAACTCAAGTCTTAAGGTTTCACTGGTGGTCTCCACAGAGGATAATCTATCTTCTAACTGTTGTTTACTATTCAATACCTCACTGAGTTCAGAAGACACAGTCTCAAGCTCAGTCTGTTTATCACTCAATTTATCAAGTATCTTTTTGTTCATGTCTTCTACATGAGAATGGAACTGCTCCTCCTTGTCTTTCAGAATGGATTCAATCTGCACTTTGTGTTTCTGAATGAGCTCTTCCAAAGTGACATCATGCTCCTGTTTGAGAGCTGCAATCTGCTCTGTCAATGTACTTTCCAGCTCTTGCTTGTGTGTTTCCCCTAGAGCAGCTATTTCAGCCTCATGTTTTTTTCTCTGCTCTTCTATTTGTGTACCCAGTTCATCCAAATTCTCTGAGCTACCCAGACAACTCTCAAGTTCTTGAATTCTCTGTATTTAAAAACAAAAATCAGAAATGTGTAGTGTTAAAATATGACATTGCTTTCTAGGCAATAAATTGATGCATTGCTGATGATTTGTGGATTGTTCTTTGCATCACAATTCTCTCTGGAATAGATCCCGAGCTTGGTTTTAAAGAGACAGTTCATTTATACAAGAAATTTCTGTTATCATCACCCCTTTTTTCTGTTGCACACAAGTCTTAGTTATTTTTGTTCCTACTATGGATGTCAATGGTTGCCCTTTTTCCATCATTTTTCAGAATACCTTATTTTGTGTTCAACAAAAGAAAGAAATTCATAGAAGCTTAAAAACACTTTAGTGAGAGCAAACGGTAAGAAAACGTTCATTTTTGGGTGAACTATCAACAGCAGATGACACTTACTATGAACACTCTTGTAAACCCTTTCCTAATTTTATACTCAAGTAGTATGTGTAGGAACTGTAAGGCAAGTAGGCATGGGTCGGTATAAGACTCTGATGGTATTAATTAAATCATTGACTTCTGCTGTCTTCATTACTTTAAAAAACACTGATTTCTTTACAACTTAAAAAGGCATCTTTAAATATCTTTCTTTGGATATACAGTAAGCCACTGCACTGTTTGGGTCTATAGCATCCTTGGATGTTGGTTTATAAGCAATTTGTTCTTCAGATGTTTGCTGAATCGTGGGCTGACCAGTTACTTTTGCTGTGGAGAGTCATTTTCTGCTGGAGATACTGTTTCCCTAAATAAAATAGTGATTACATATACCTAAGGAATGGTATAACAGAAAACAAAGGCGATTTTAAAACCTTGACTTTTTCCAAACTACGGTAAACCTTGGAACCGGTTATCATCCTATGTCTAAAGACAAGCAGAGTACGGCTGTTAGCAAAGTATACAGTGCCATCCGGTGGTAAAAGCGAAGCTCAGAATTGATGTTTGAACCATTCTTGATCCACAAAGCATAATTTCCCCAGCCCTATTGCTTTCAGTCACTTTCCATTCAAGGTAATTCTAGCTTTATAGCTTAATTTGGCCATGGATCTCCAATAAGGATATCCTGTTGATCTGTTGTCAGATAAGGTGGCAGATAAACACACCGTTCTGGCCGACTCCAACTCCAGCTGTAGTTCCTTGGCTTTGTTTTCCCCCTCAGACTGAACCGCAGCTTTCTGCAACTCTGCCTCCTCAAGAGCGAGCGACGCCTGCTGTTCTCTTTCCTGTGCCGACTGCAACAGTTCCTCCCGACACTGCTCCTGATGTAAACAAGGAACATTAGTGTAAACGGCTTCACAGGGTTCCCACTCTAAGCCAAATGTCAAATTCCTATACTTTTTCCTGACTTTCACGGACTACAAAGCAGAATTTCCATGACCTAGGAGCGCTGAACAGACAAAAAGAAAAATGCATGTTGAATTTTATTGTTGTCACATCATATCTGATTAGGACATAGTGCTATATCCCAAAACAAAAATTCAATTCAATTCAAGTTAATTTGTAGAGCGCTTTTTACAATAATTATTGTTTATTAGCAGCTTTACAAAAGGTGCACATTAATGCATTACAATCAAATCTGGAAAAGTTTAGCTTATTAGTTACCATCACTTTATCAGTTACTCATAACTAGGGCCAGACGGAATCTGCGGACGTTTTTTGCTGTTTCTGCTGAGAATTTTGGTAAAAATCTGCAGATTTCTGCGGAATTATTTTGGCAGTATCATAACTAAAACCTTAATATGTGAAATAAAAAATAATTTCTTTTTAACTTTTATTTAATGTTTAAAATGCAAATCCAATTAGATTAACTGTAAATAGTTAACTGTAAGTAAATAAACAGAATTAATGATGGGCTAAAAATCTGCGGAAAATCTGCGGAATTCTGCGCGCGCAGATTCCGTGTGGGCCTACTCATAACTAATTAACTAGTAACTACAAGCTTTTAACAGTTAAAGTTATTATATATAAATTAAACACAGTTAACCTGCAGTTATATAGTATATAGGTAATGTCTATGTATACAGGTTCAATGAAGTGTATTTGTGTATTAAGTGAATGTGTTGTCCTTGAAGTTTTCGATGGTTAACTTCTTCTAAAAAATGGAATGGAAGTTAGATTGAATTGCTTTATTTAATTCAAGGAGCTTGTTCATCTTCTTGATTAGATTATAACATTAACTGATACAAAAAATAACTCTTTTACAACAATCTAAGACTTTAAATACGTGACTAAATACTGGTTGCAGAGGCAAAAAAAGCTAAAGCTTAGCAGTAATTAGCTTGCAACATAATTATAGCTATATTTTCAATTTCAGCCAAGTAATTATGGTCATCTACCTATAGGCTATTTGCATGAACCGATCACAGGGTACCATAGAAATTAAAATGAGTACATACCACTGCCTGTTTGATCTGGGCACTCAGTTCTTGATCTTTACTAGCCATAGCCTCTGAATGTAACCGCTCCATTTCTGTTATCCTGTCCTCAGATGATTTCTGAAATAGATGAAATCATGGCAAAATATTACAACTTACTTCCTGGTTCATTTAGAGCAGGAGTGGGCACCTGCAATCTTTGAGTGCAACTGTCCTTCAAACACACCTGATTGTAATTTTCAAGAAATCCTGAAGACATTAGTTATATTTTTCTGGAATGTTTGATTAGGGATGGAGCTTGGCTCTGTGGGGCACTGAGCCTCCAGGACCAGAGTTGGTTACCCCTGATTCAGACTAATAGTCTAATAGACTAATAAGTATTGAAACTATGATAAAACAGTTATAACAGAAAAAAAACAGCCTGTTTCTAAAGCTTAGAGAGGAAGGAGAATTATCACTCTTGTTTATTCTATTCATTTTGTTTTACCTTATCAGCGTCATTTGCCACATTAATGACCAAATTTAGTTACATTATTTAGATTTAAATCTAAAATACAATTAATATTTATAAGAACTATTAAAAAAATATCTGAATAAAATTTGACTTAATAGTTGATTAAACGCTGAAAATTGGAAGGATGGAAAGAGAGATGGATGGATGAAGGGAAAAAAACTAAAGATGGATGGATGGATGGGATGGATGAATGGGACTGATGGGACGGATGGACGGACGGACGGACGGATGGATGGACGGATGGAACTATTGGACGGACAGACGGATGGATGGATGGAACTATTGGACGGATGGATGGAACTATTGGACGGAAGGACAGACGGACGGACGGATGGACGGATGGAACTATTGGACGGATTGATGGAATTATTGGACGGACAGATGGACGGACGGATGGATGGATGGAACTATTGGACGGATGGATGGATGGACCTATTGGATGGACGGAACTATTGGACGGACGGATGGATGGAACTATTGGACGGACGAACGGATGGAACTATTAGACGGACGGACGGACGGATGGATGGAACTATTGGATGGATGTATGGATGGAACTATTGGATGGATGGATGGAACTATTGGACGGATGGATGGATGGAATTATTAGATGGATGGATGGAACTATTAGATGGATGGATGGAACTATTGGATGGATGGATGGAACTATTGGACGGATGGATGGATGGATTTATTAGATGGATGGATGGAACTATTGGATGGGTGGGCAGGTGGATGGATGGATGGAACTATTGGATGGATGGAACTATTGGATGAATTAAACTATTGGATGAATGGAACTATTGGATGGATGGAACTATTGGATGGATGGATGGATGGATGGAACTGTAGGATGGATGGATGGATGGGTGGGTGGGTGGACAGGTGGATGGATGGATGGAACTATTGGATGGATGGATGGATGGATGGATGGATGGATGGATGGATGGATGGAACTATTGGATGGATGGATGGAACTATTGGACGGATGGATGGATGGAATTATTAGATGGATGGATGGAACTATTGGATGGGTGGGCAGGTGGATGGATGGATGGAACTATTGGATGAATGGAACTATTGGATGGATGGAAATATTGGATGAATGGAACGATTGGATGGATGGAACTATTGGATGGATGGAACTGTAGGATGGATGGATGGATGGATGGATGGATGGATGGATGGATGGATGGATGGATGGATGGGTGGATGGGTGGACAGGTGGATGGATGGATGGATGGATGGAACTATTGGATGGATGGATGGATGGATGGATATTTTCACCGAGAGAATATTATCTACGAAACAAAACAAAAAAAAAATGGTGGTCCAGGAACTTGGTTGACAACCATTGCCATGGTGTATTAATTCTCATTCAGACAGGATTTATTTAAAATTTCTCATAAATACACTCAAAGGATTCACCATAAGAATAAATCTGAAATATTCAAGTTAACTGGTCCCTAAAGTATAAAGATTTGACGAATGGAACTATTGGATGGGTGGGCAGGTAAATGGATGGATGGAACTATTGGATAAATGGAACTATTGGATGGATGGATGGAACTGTAGGATGGATGGATGGATGGATGGATGGATGGATGGATGGATGGATGGATGGATGGATGGATGGATGGATGGATGGATGGAACTATTGGATGGATGGATGGATAGATGGATAGAACTATTGG
Source organism: Danio kyathit (assembly GCA_903798195.1). Taxonomy (NCBI): domain Eukaryota; kingdom Metazoa; phylum Chordata; class Actinopteri; order Cypriniformes; family Danionidae; genus Danio; species Danio kyathit. The sequence goes on from LR812531.1 coordinate 56,446,002, forward strand.
ATGGATGGATGGATGGATGGATGGATGGATATTTTCACCGAGAGAATATTATCTACGAAACAAAACAAAAAAAAAATGGTGGTCCAGGAACTTGGTTGACAACCATTGCCATGGTGTATTAATTCTCATTCAGACAGGATTTATTTAAAATTTCTCATAAATACACTCAAAGGATTCACCATAAGAATAAATCTGAAATATTCAAGTTAACTGGTCCCTAAAGTATAAAGATTTGACGAATGGAACTATTGGATGGGTGGGCAGGTAAATGGATGGATGGAACTATTGGATAAATGGAACTATTGGATGGATGGATGGAACTGTAGGATGGATGGATGGATGGATGGATGGATGGATGGATGGATGGATGGATGGATGGATGGATGGATGGATGGATGGATGGATGGATGGATGGATGGATGGATGGATGGATGGATGGATGGATGGATGGATGGATGGATGGATGGATGGATGGAACTATTGGATGGATGGATGGATAGATGGATAGAACTATTGGATGGATGGATGGATGGATGGATGGATGGATGGATGGATGGATATTTTCACGAGAGAATATTATCTACAAAACAAAACAAAAAAAAATGGTGGTCCAGGAACTTGGTTGACAACCATTGCCATGGTGTATTAATTCTCATTCAGACAGGATTTATTTAAAATTTCTCATAAATACACTCAAAGGATTCACCATAAGAATAAATCTGAAATATTCAAGTTAACTGGTCCCTAAAGTATAAAGATTTGACGAATGGAACTATTGGATGGGTGGGCAGGTAAATGGATGGATGGAACTATTGGATAAATGGAACTATTGGATGGATGGATGGAACTGTAGGATGGATGGATGGATGGATGGATGGATGGATGGATGGATGGATGGATGGAACTATTGGATGGATGGATGGATAGATGGATAGAACTATTGGATGGATGGATGGATAGATGGATAGAACTATTGGATGGATGGATGGATGGATGGATGGATGGATGGATGGATGGATGGATATTTTCACGAGAGAATATTATCTACAAAACAAAACAAAAAAAAATGGTGGTCCAGGAACTTGGTTGACAACCATTGCCATGGTGTATGTATTCTCATTCAGACAGGATTTATTTAAAATTTCTCATGAATACACACAAAGGATTCACCATAAGAATAAATCTGAAATATCCAAGTTAACTGGTCCCTAAAGTATAAAGATTTGACTCAAAATGTCACTCTTCTATGAATAACTGGCGAGGGAAACCGAGACTGTACGCGTCTTTGTAATGGCATGGCGTATGAGGCCTGATGAATGTAACAGAACTCAATTTCTTTGTCAGAAATGAAGCTCTACCTCAGATACAGAAGACAGAATACTGAGTGGAAAATGTGGCATCAATTTGGTCAAATTTGATTTACTATTGCCATTTAATTAATGAATCATACTCCAATGCACTAAGGGACAGGCCAAAGGTGTGCAGATCTATAAAATCACACATGGGAATTTCTTCATGGGAAATGTGCAGTCATGAGCATTAAAAAAGCCATCCAGACAATTCTCAGGATGAATGCGACACCGTTAGCAGATTGATAGCTTTTCCAGATGAACCAAACAGGTTGAATACAAAAGAGGACAGAGAATAGGCAAAAGGAAAGATATAAAAATGCTAAATAAAATGGTTTGGATCCGACTGCATTCATGGTCCTACTGTCTAAATAAATGCATCTCTTCAAGATTCTCCAGTGTCTTACAGGATGTAGCTCTCAAATATAGTGTGACTGTGAAAATTTCAGTATTTTTAAAAGCAATTACTGCACACAACTCTGGCAAAATTATTTGAGGAAACCAAATATTCTAGTGTCATGTTAGTAATATATATATATATATATATATATATATATATACATATACAACCCCAAATCAGAAAAAGTTTTACCTGATTACTTGCCCTAAATTGTTCCTGATTTTTTGCAAGGTCTGAATGACAGGAAAGGTCATCCTTGTACATTTACAAATCAAATGAAGTTGACCGGACAAAACATGAACTATTTTGTGTTCATATTGTCTGCAAATCAACGGAAATTTGGAAATCACTACTTCCTTTTTTAATTTGCTTATTTCCATACTGTCCCAACTTTTTCTGATATGGGGTTGTACATATATTCCTGCAATAATGACAGAAATTCTGAATCTGAAATTTTGTTTTAGACAAAACAAGAAATGGTGATTAAGTGATGATACTGTATATTTAGCAGACAGCACATGCACAGACTTCAGAATTTTCATTTTATGCAAAAGAAACTATATTATTTAAAGTTATTTATTATTAAATTATATATTCATATATATACATATAAATAAATATATATATATACATGTGTGTGTGTATGTGTGTGTGTCTATATCTATATATCTATATATCTATATATCTATATATATATATATATATATATATATATATATATATATATATATATATATATATACACACAAGTCCGAGCTGAGGGTTGGGCGCAATGCCGACCAATTTGGCATTGTACGATGTCTAATGTGAAAGATCGCGATGGACGATGGAATCGTCGTCGTAGGGAGCGGTGAATTAATTATTTATGAAGAATTAATTTATTCATAACGAATTAATTGTTTGTAGCCTACCATTTGTTTTACCCATAACCAAATCATAAATAAATAAAGATAAGTTACACACAAATTACCACCTGTCAATCACTTTTTCCGCAGGACTCTGGCATGAAAAGGCAGAATGATCTTTGTCATTATAATGGCGCCAACAAACTTGGTTGGAAAAAAAGGTGCACAACCAACAGGAACCAACCAACAGTATCTGAGGTTTTCACTTAAATTACTAAGTACAAGCGTGACAACGAAAGATTGAAGCAGTGTACTGATGCTGTGACACGTTACCTGATAGATTCAAAAGACAGAAGAGTCATTAGATAGAGACAAGATGAATTAAATATCACGTTTAACAACTATGGTGAGACGCAATCCAGCAGTTCATCCCTGATAAACTGTCCGACGTGCACTGCTCTCTGGGGTTTTGTGCTCAAAGCACCCGATGACAGCTGGAGCTCAGACGCGTGCATACACTGCAGCATGACAGAGTGTGTGTGTTGTGTGTTTGTGTGTGGTCTAGTGATGTTTTCAGCGGTATAGTGTGGAAGGAGGGTTTTTCAGAAACGCTAGATAAAATGCCAGTGTGGACGTGGATCGTCTTCATTATAAAATGGCATTTTAAAACTAAGACATATTAGTGTAAATGGGGCCATGTGCATTTTTTGCGAGCGGGTTGCTGCTGCGACAGGGGCAGAGGATCACGATGCCAGCTCAGCATTGTGATGGCATCGTCGATCGACCGACCCCTAATATATATATATATATATATATATATATATATATATATATATATATATATATATATATATATATATATATATATATATATATATTTATATATATATATATATATATATATTTTTTTTTTTTTTATATATATATAGTTGAAGTCAGAATTATTAGGCCCCCTTTGATTTTTTTGAAAAGGAAATTTTTTACAGTATGTCTGATAATATTTTTTATTCTGGAGAAAGTCTTATTTGTTTTATTTCGGCTAGAATAAAAGCAGTTTTGAATTTTTTAATAACCATTTTAAGGTCAATATTATTAGCCCCTTTAAGCTATATATTTTTTCAACAGTCTACAGAACAAACCATTGTTATACAATAACTTGCCTAATTACCCTAACCTGCCTAGTTAACCTAATTAAGCTAGTTATTAGAAATGTTATTAGAAATGAGTTATTAAAACTAATATGTTTAGAAATGTGTTGAAAAAATCTTCTCTCTGTTAAACAAAAATTGGGGGAAAAATAAACAGGGGGGCTAATAATTCAGGGGGGCTAATAATTCTGACTTTAACTGTATATATAATGAGAGCAGCAAAATTACATTATTCCAAATACAAGAATTTTTCAATCCTTGAAACTCCAAAAAAAAAAAAAAGGAGGAAAAAATTCAAACATTTCTACCTTCATAATGGTCACCACTTCCTGTTTGACCCGTGTCAGTTCCTGCTGCAGACTCCTCCTCTCCTCCTCGCTGGCCGTCTCTACCTGCTTCACCTGCTCCTCCATGCTGAGCTGCAGCTGACGGCGCGCCTCCTCCGCCCGCTGCGCCACACCGAGCGCTCGCTCCAGCTCCTCAAACGCTGCAGAGACACATCAAGAGAATTAAGTCAGTACTAGACGATACAAAGTACAAATGATTCGCCCTCCTGTGATTTTTTTTCCTTTCTCAAATATTTCCCAAATGATGTTTAACAGAGCAAGGAATTTTTCACAGTATTTCCTATAATATTTTTTCTTCTGGAGAAGGTCTTATTTGTTTTATTTCGGCTAGAATAAAAGCAGGTTTAAATGTTTAAAAACCATTTTAAGGTCAAAATTATTAGCCCCCTTAAGCAGTATGTGTTTCTGATTGTCTACAGAACAAACCACTGTTATACAATGACTTGCCTAATTACCCTAACTTGCCTAATTAACCTAGTTAAGCCTTTAAATGTCACTTTAAGCTAAATACTAGTATCTTGAAAAACATTTAGCCAAATATTATGTGCTGTCATCATGGCAAAGATAAAATAAATCAGTTATTAGAAACATGTTATTAAAACTATTATGTTTACAAATGTGCTGAACAATCTTCTTCCCTTAAACAGAAATTGGGAAGAAAATATACAGGGGGGCTAATAATTCAGGAGCGCTAATAATTTGGACTTCAACTGTATATGCAGTAAAAAAATATTGCAATGTCAGCTTTTTTCATATATTGTGCAGCCCTAATACAAAAGACAGAAAACAGAGGAGACGGTCTCGCTCACCTGCTTTCTCAGACTTCTCTTTCTGTTCCTGAAGCTCGTCTTTCTGCGTGATACTTTGCTGGAGTCTGGAGCGCAGCTGAGCGATCTCTTCTTCCTTCATCTCTAAAGTCTCGTGCATCTGACGCTTGGTTTCAGCGATGACCATGCCCTTTTAAAAAAATGAGTGATATTATTATTATTATTATTATTATTATTATTATTATTATTTATTTTATTAGTGGCATGTCAGAAACAAGGTTACCTTCATGGCAAAGTAAAATTCCTGGTGCCCTTTTGAGCACTTTAGATGAAGTACTTTTTGTCTTTGATTGTCATATCTTACAACTAATATGTGATATTATTGTGGGTGGCGCGGTAGCGCAGTGGGTGAGTGCTGTCTTCTCACAGCAAGAAGGTCACTGGTTCGAGCCTCGGCTGGGTCAGTTGGCATTTGTAAGTGTGGAGTTTGCATTTTCTCCCCATGTTGGTGTGGGTTTCCTCTGGGTGCTCCGGTTTCCCCCACAGTCCAAACACATGCGCTATAGGTGAATTGAATGAATGAATGAATGGTATTGCTATTGAGTATTGGGATATTAATTTTACAACATTTCCCTTAAGAACAGCTATTTTTATTAGCTTTTATTTTAAAAATGATTCATTTATGTAATGGTCATACTATAATTCATTCATTCATTTTCTTTTCAGCTTAGTCCCTGGGGTCGCCACTACACCCAACTTATCCAGCATATGTTTTACACAGCGGATGCCCTTCCAGCCACAACCCAACACTAGGAAACATCCATACACACTCTTTGACACACACTACGGACAATTTAGCTTATTCAATTCACCTACAGCACATGTGTTTGGACTGTGGACGAAACCGGAGCACCCGGAGGAAACCCACGCCAACACGGGGAGAACATGCAAACTCCACACAGAAACGCCAACTGAGCCAGCAGGACTTGAACCAGGAACTTCTTGCTGTGAGGAGACCGTGCTACCCACTGCGCCAACATGATGCCTGTCATACTATAATAAACAAGTAATATATGATATTTTTTCTGATGGAATAAACTATTCTGTTCTAAAAAAAAAAAAAAAAAAAAAAAAACTGTCAAAGTGCGATCATTTTGTCAACTTTTAGAGTGCAAAAAAAATCATGATTAATTGCATCCAAATTAAAAGTTTGTTTTGACAATTTAATTGTGTGTACAGTATATATTTATTATGTATAGATAAATACACACAGGCATGCATATATTTCAGTACATGTTTATTTATATTTATAAAATATATGTGTATATGATACAAATTATATATACACATTTAAATATTTATGTAACAAAATTGTTTTGCATTGTTATACATACATAAAATACATAATATATATATATATATATATATATATATATATATATATATTATTAATTAATTTTTTCTTTTTTAAATATTTCCCAAATGATGTTTAACAGAGCAAGGAAATTTTCACAGTATGTCTGATAACATTTTTTCTTCTGGAGAAAGTCTTATTTTTTTTATTTCAACTAGAATAAAAGCAGTTTTTAATTTTTTAAAAAACATTTTAAAGACAAATGTATTAGCCTCTTCAAGCTAATCTTTTTTTCGATAGTCTACAGAACAAACCATCATCATACAATAACTTGCCTAACTACCCGAACCTGCCTAGTTACCCTAATTACCCTAGTTAAGCCTTTAAATGTCACTTTAAGCTGTATAGAAGTGTCTTGAAAAATGTCTAGTAAAATATTATTTACTGTCATCACGGCGAAGATAAAATAAAATCGTTATTAGAGAGGAGTTATTAAAACTATTATGTTTAGAAATATGTTTAAAAATGTTCTCTACGTTAAACAGAAAACGAGGGGGGAAAAAATCAGGGGGGCTAATAATTCAGGGGGGCTAATAATGCTGACTTCAACTGTATGATAAAAATACACAGTACACACACATATATACCATGTCAAAACAAACTTTTATATTGGATTCAATTGGTCATGATTAATTTGTTCCCAGCAATAATAAAAAATTATTTTCATTCAGCAAAGTATATTTCGGTCAGTTTTGTACCCTCAAATCTACAATACTGTAGTCAGTTTTTTTTATTTGCATCAAATCCATTACTGATTGTGTCCAAATATTCTAGCGCAGCTGTTTGCAAACCCGGATCTGCTCTCAGTTTGAGGATGAAACCTCTAATGGTTTCTGACGCATGTTTGCACTCCTCCACATTCCATACAGTGACCTGAAATCTTCATCCTGTAGAGTGAAGGTCAGAGGCTAAACACAACACTGCTGATGTGATTACAGCTCGGTAGCAGACAGAGCTGTAGAGTTCACATTCAACCACACTAGAGGACACTTGAAAGACTATTAGGCCAAAAAATCCAAAATCAACATCAGACAGAGACTAAAAATGAATAAAAGTAAGCTTTGGAGAGCAAGGTTGGTTTAAAACAAAAGAATGAGAGTCCTCAAAACAATTAAATAGGGGTGTAATGGATCACGGTTGATCCGTGATTCGTATGGATCACAACCCACAGTTCGGAACAAATGTGACCCGTGGATTAATAAAACATTTTTTTTTACTTTACTAAATGTGTAATGATCGCAGAGAGATCGCCTCTCGCGTCATTCAAATCACATGTATAAAAGCATTTAGGCTTTCCTGTAAAATATAATGATGACGGAAGAAGGTGGGGCAGGTTATTGGGGATGTGGTGTTTTTTTTTTTAGGTTATTAAAGGTGTTTTCTGTCACTACTTGTTTAGCCTGCATTAATGCATTCAGTGTAAGCTGCACGATTAATCATTAAAAGATCGGGAACCCAACACCCGCGCTACATAAATTATAAATGATGGTGATTTGCATAAGTTTATTAATCCTTCGAATCGCTGCATTCACATCTGTGTTTGAAAAATGCCAAAATACTGGCATATCAGTTTATAGTTTAGATAAAAACCACTGATGTTTATGGTAAAGATTAAAATCACCATCATAAGCATTTAACTTGATGCTCAAAAATTTAAGTTGTAAGCAGCAATTACACTATTTAACCAATAGGTGGCGTCATCAACTAGCCATCAAAAACATGTCACTAAATAATTCTTCAAAAATGATCATCTAGCAATGTAACATGAAGTTTTATGAGTGAATAACGGAATCATTTCTTGAAAATGAGACTAAAAATGAATATGGGTTGTACAAATTATAATGTTAGATTTCTACATTTAGCGTTATCAGCAACAGTTGCAGTAACAGTGAATTTTTCACAGCACTGAATATTTTACAATTTATTTTATTCAGCTGATTATTTTTTCATTTTATTTTTAATAAAGTTACAGCTTCTAAGTTCTGTTTGTTAAAACCAAATGTTTCTTGCAGTACTGTTTTTGTAATAAATGGAAAGCAAATGACATTTGTCTCCTCCTCTTCTTGGCTGATCCAAAAAATGGTCTGATCCGTGACAAAAAAAAACCATAATGTGATCCGAATCGTGAGATTTGTGATCCTTTACACCACTACAATTGATCCATGTGATTTTAAATGATTCTATTCTGTTCTATGCTATTCTATTCAATTCGCTTATCTGTCTATGTAGATATCTACAGTTCAAAATATAAATATTATTCTTGATATTCCATATAAATAATATGCATTCCCAATATGTATATTTCATATTTGCAGTACCCCAGATTGAGTACTTGCGTTGCAGATCTCTCTTTCTCTTTTTGCACGGTAAAATAAAGATATGTAAAGTAAAATATTGATTACACAGACTGATTATATTATGAATAAATAAATATTTTTACAACAATTCTGTCTGGTTCTTGAATCTTGAATAGCCATGCGATATTTTGCAATAGCAGCACTCGTACAGTATGTGTATGGAAAGCATCGTCAATGCACCGAGATATCGAATTCAACCGAATCGATGGCATGATAATCGTAACCGAACCGTGAGACCAGTGTAGGTTCACACCTCTATTTGTTAGGGGAAAATATTAAATAAACTTTTAATAAAGAGGAAAAATCCATAGAACCAAAAAAAAAACTTTAAATTGAGTTGAAATTCTGTAGTTTGTAGTTTTGCAACACTTTGAATTTAAATGTATTATCCCTCTGTTCCTAAAGATATTAGGTGACCAAACTCTGATTTTATTGAATATTAATGTTTAATAAAAATGTGTAGTCTACTTTAACAGAGATATGAATAAAACCATGAATTGTCAAAGGGGTGTACTCAATGTTGTGCACGGTAAAATAAAGATATGTAAAGTAAAATATTGATTATATAGACTGATTATATCATGAATAAATAAATAAATATTTTTACAACAGTTCTGTCTGGTTCTTGAATCTGATTGGCTGATAGCTGTGCAATATTTTGCAATAGCAGCACTCGTACAGCCTCCTCATCCTTGTGTATTACTCCGTCCACATAGAGTGACAAGCAGATCAATAAACTTACTAATGTTTGACAAATATTGCAGCTGTTGGACAACATAATGTACTTTTGAGGCTTTTCAGGTGAGAATGTAGTTATTTAGACTGCAACTATGCAGTTTATTTACAAGGATAGTGCCTATTTTAAATATTTATCATTTCGGAGATTCAGCGTTTCGGCATCCATCAGCCTGTCATACTGAGCAGAGCAAAGACGGTCGATGTTCCGCCACACGATGGCGACAGAGACCGCATAATAAACCCTTAGAGGAGAAAAACTCAGCGTAAATTTTAAACTACAGCTGAACAAATCATTATAAAACAAGTAAGAGACATTCCAAGTCGATCTTTCTCTTTTGTATGTTGCAGTGCTGTATTTATACCATAGTCTGGTAGTGTTTCTGGTAGTGTTAACGTTGCTTTGCTTTGGCTTTTAAGAGGTTAATTAGTGTGATCTCCTGATTGCAACAGGGAAATACTGAAAAATCTCTGTAGGCTGATGACAATTCATGCATTTCAGCCTTATAATCTTAAAATGTGAGCAAAATCAGCTGTTTTGTCATCACTTTAGATATTATGCTAGAGAATCATTCAAACACTAGCTCTAAAGTGACGTTTGTGAAGTAGCAACAGTTTCTGCTGTTCTGATGTCAACTGCTGATGTGAATGAAAGGCGGAAGAAAGTAGTTCCTCATACAAAAGGATTTTTAGACTCTCAGTGTTTGATTTTCCTTTTTATATACACGATTATGCTGTCGAACTGTTGTATAAACGCAATATCACACGAGTAGCACTGCGTTATGGCTGTATATAGTCACTGGTGGAACATTAAGGCGCTCGGTGTCTTAAATTTCACAGCATAAACAAAGTTCTTTTTGGATCTTGCTTGATCTCCAAAAATAAATAGCAAGACAATATCCACAAGCTTACTTTTATAAGCCAACATGTCAAAGTGAGGGACCCAAAAGAAAACCTGTTTTCCAATCGCTTTTAAAAAGTTTTTCCGCTATAATTCATCTCTGTCCAGAGGAATTTGTTTTCCTCTCGTAAGCATTCATGTGGCCGCCGCAGAGCACAGCTGAATCTTTCAGAGAGGAGAAATGAAGCGTCTCGCTCACCTTGTCCTGCTCCAGCTGCTCGATCAGGTTTTTGGCGTCTCCCAGCTGTGTGATCAGCTTGGTCTTCTCCGTTGTGTGCAGTTCCTGGTAAACACACAGATGACCATGGATTTTAATACATCATTCTCAGTATAATAATAATCAACACTTATTGAGCATCTGTCATAATGACCCCAGAGTCAGCTGGTCCAGACGAGCTGGATTAGAGACGCACGAAAACCGACCAGCCAGCTGGAAACCAACTGACCTGAAACTCTGGTTGTGGAAAAATGGTTCGGTTGAACGTCAAGGGAAACTTTGTGCATCCAAAAAGTCAGGCTACACAAACTTTTATCAGCTACTACTCTACAAGTTAAAATAGTTTTTAAGCTGTGATGTGCTCAAGAACTTCCCTTGTCATGGTATTTTAAAGTTCCTACATTTGTTTTGGAGACTCCTACTGCAGATTTACATCACTTTGAGGTCATAAAACAGACATTTTTATATTGCGTCTGGTACAAGCAGCAACCTCCTGCTCTCCCTTGTAAAGCCAATACGAAAGTAGCTAAAACTGCAATTCATTGACCCGCCTATGGGGGCTGGCTCCAGGAAGTCCAGATGTTCTCTGACTGCAATGGTAAATTGGCCATTTTTACAGCTGATAAAAACATGTTTACAGCCTGGTACAAAAGATGATTTTGGTGTATATAGCTAATGTTACACTTCATGACAACTGTGAGTGGGTAAATATTTTTTTATAACTCATTTTGAACACTTTTATATTTATTCAGTTTTATTAAGTCTGCATAATTAAGGGCGTGGCCATTTGAGCGACAGCTAAGTCTTGCTGCTCGCTGTGTCGTCACCTCAGCTGATTCCGGCTGATTAACCACTGAACTCGGCATATACATCGTTTTTTGTTTCATTTTATGTGGCTTTACACAGTCAGTTGCCTTTTGGAATTATTTCCTACAATTATCAGATGATATGGCATATGCTGTGTGCACTTAATTGTGCTTACAAACCATTCACATGGCCTAAAATAGTGAGAGAATAATGAGATAATTTTTTTTAGAATTTTTTATTCATTTCTAGACAGTCAAAAGTTGACACACATTTCCTTGGTATTTTTTAGCTTTGCTTTTAAACTGTATAACTTTGGTCAAATGTTTTGGGTATCCTTCCACAAGCTTCTCACAATAGTTTGAAGGAATTTTGGCCCATTCCTCCAGACAGAATTGGTGTAACTGAGTCAGATTTGTTGCTCGCACAAGCTTTTTCAACTCTGCCCACAAATTTTCTATAGGATTGAGCTCAGGGCTTTGTGATGGCCACTCCAAAACATTCACTCTGTTGTCCTTAAAGCACATTTTAACTAATTTGGCAGTTTGCTTAGGGTCATGGTCTGTTTGGAAGACCCATTTGTGGCCAAGTTTTAATTTCCTGGCTGATGTCTTGAGATGTTGCTTCAGTATTTCTACATAATGTTCTTTCTTCATGATGCCATCTATGCTGTAAAGTGGACCAGTCCCTCTTGCAGCAAAACAGCCCCACAACATGATGCTGTCGCCCCCATACTTCACAATGTAACACTGGTCATTTTGGCCAAACAGTTCAATCTTAGTTCCATCGGACCACAGGACATGTCTCCATGTCTTTTTGCCAATGCAATTTAGCAAATTGTAATCGGGCCGCATTTTGTTGATTCTGGCTTGTTGATTTTCCCATGTTGTCACACAAGGAAGCAGTGTGTTTGAGGTTTTGACCATCATCTGAGCTTTTTCAGAGGCATGATAATCTTAGTGTATGTAAACTTGACTTTCAAGAAAAGTTATAAGAATTTCTCCAAAAATATCTCTCTCATCATTCTGCTATTAAGCATAACAGAAACAAATTTGATAATCCTAACTTACCTAAAAGAGAAAAAGTTTAGCCACATTAACATCTGACTTTTTTTTTTTAAATGGTTATGTGCCTTTTTATACAGTGTATGTAAACTTCTGGTTTCAACTGTATATTTTATTCCAGCCAAACTAGAAGAAACAATAGTTTCTCTAGACAAAAATATAATAGGGAATACTGTGAAAAATCTTGCTCTGTTAAACATCACTTGGGAAATAGCTGAAAACAAATTAAACCATCACATTTTGTTTGTAACTGAGTTTCAGATTCAGATCTTTCTTTTGGGAGACAATCAATTCCAGATTAATAAAACATGGGTTTCGTGACCAAGAAATTAAATAAAAGCAGTGACCGAGGAGCTGTGAAGAATTCTCAATGTCTCCGCCGACTGCACTGAACTTTCACCGCACACACAGACACGCACACACAAGCAGCACGTTGAGCCGTCACAGCAAACCAACAATCAAACCTCAATTACAGCCCAGGACAGCAGCCAGCGGTTGTGGCGGCGTCGCCTCTAAAGCAGAACGCCGCTCACTTCCCGTTTCCTGCTGTTGTATTCATGCTTATATTTTCAGCTTATTTTTGTTTCATTTGAATTTTTATGCATATTTATTTGATTTCTTTTTCATTATTTTATTTGGTTTCATGCATGCATGGTTTATTTTAGTTTACTTGATTTTACCAAGGCAGGAACTAATACTTTATTCAGAAAATAAACCTTACAGCTTAATAAGGTCACGTTTAACAAAAGAGACTGGGCCTATCACTTTTGATCGGGTGGGTGATAAAATAGCAACAAAAAAAAACTTTATCATTGACAAAAGAAAAAAGAAACATCTTTTATTTGTTTCAAAGTTTTTTTTCTTCCCAATTCCTGACATTTTGTTTGTTTGATTGAAGTAGGAACATGCTAAATTTTGGTACTTTTTAAACTAATATATATGCATTATTTTTTTTTTAATCTGGAAAACATAATAAAAATGTACTTTTTTGAAACATATAGACCTTAAGATATAGACTATTTGTACTCTGACTAAAGTAAACATACACTCACCGGCCCCTTTATTAGGTACACCTTACTAGTACCGGGTTGGACCCACTTTTGCCTTCAGAACTGCCTTAATGCTTTATGACAGATTCAACAAAGTACTGGAAATATTCCTCAGGGATTTTGCTCCATATTGACATGATAGCATCACACAGTTGCTGCAGATTTGTTGGCTGCACATCCATGATGCCAATCTCCCGTTCCACCACATCCCAAAGGTGCTCTATTGGATTGAGCTCTGGAAACTGTGGAGGCCATTTGAGTACAGTGAACTTATTGTCATGTTCAAGAAATCAGTCTGAGATGATTCACGCCTTAAGACATGGCATGTTATCCTGCTAGAAGTAGCTCAGAAGATGGGAACACTGTGGTCATAAAGGGATGGACATGATCAGAAACAATACTCAGGTAGACTGTGGCGTTGACACGATGCTCAATTGGTACTAATGGGTCAAAAGTGTGCCAAGAAAATATCCCTAACACCACCAGCCTGAACCGTTGATACAAGGCAGGATGGATCCATGCTTTTTTTGTTGCTGACGCCTAATTCTGCCCCTACCATCCGAATGTTGCAGCAGAAATCGAGACTTATCAGACCAGGCAAAATTTTTCCAATCTTCTATTGTCCAATTTTGGTGAGCCTGTGTGAATTGTAGCCTCAGTTTCCTGTTCTTAGCTGATAGGAGTGGCACCTGATGTGGTCTTCTGCTGCTGTAGCCCATCGGCCTCAAGGTTGGGCGTGTTGTGCATTCAGAGATGCTCTTCTGCAGACCTCGGCTGTAACGAGTGGTTATTTAAGTTACTGTTGCCTTTTTATCAGCTCAAACCATTCTTGCCATTCTCCTCTGACCTCTGGCATCAACAAGGCATTTGCGCCCACAGAACTGCCGCTCACTGGATATTTTCGGTTTTTCAGACCCTCCTCTGTAAACCCTAGAGGTGGTTGTGCGTGAAAATCCCAGTAGATGAGCAGTTTCTGAAATACTCAGACCAGCCCGTCTGGCAGCAACAACCATGCCACGTTTAAAGTCACTTAAATCACCTTTCTTCCCCATTCTGATGCTCAGTTTGAACTGCAGCAGATCGTCTTGACCACGTCTACATGCCTAAATGCATTGAGTTGCTGCCATGTGATTGGCTGATTAGAAATTTGCGGTAACAAGCAGTTGGACAGGTGTACCTAATAAAGTGGCCGCTGAGTGTACAAGTTTCAGACAATCTGAAGTGATTTAGTGGTCAAGAAAAGTCAGTGAGTTCAGGTTCAGCTGGTGTGTTTTAGCGAGTGTGACGGTGGGTTTGGAGGGGGTGTAATGTGTGTTTGAGGTCAGCTGTTAACCTCTGCTCAGACTGTTCACACACACAAGCAGACTCAGAAAGCATGCACAAAACACAAAACTGAGATAGATTTAAAAAAGTAAAAATAGTAAATAAATTTCATAAACCATGCAACAAAATAAAACTAAATATTACAAATTTTGCAAGTCAAAAAAAAAAAAAAAAACACTTAAGAAAAATAGTTTAAAAACTATGCATACATTTAAAAAAATATTTACATATGAAAAGTCTAACATGGGCAGCACGATGGCACAATCGCCACACAGCAAGAAGGTCGCTGATTCGAGCCCCGGCTGGGTCAGTTGGCATTTCTGTGTGGAGTTTGCATGTTCTCCCCGAGTTGGCGTGGGTTTCCTCCGGGTGCTCCGGTTTTCCCCACAAGTCCAAAGACATGCGCTATAAGTGAATTGGGTAAGCTAAATTGCCCGTGGTGTGTGTGTGTGTGAATGAGAATGTATGGGTGTTTTCCAGTGATGGGTTGCAGCTGGAAGGGCATTCGCTGCGTAAAACATATACTGGATAAAACATATACTGGATAAGTTGGAGGTTCATTCCGCTGTGGAGACCCCTGATTAATAAAGGGACTAAGCCGAAAAGAAAATGAATAAAGAAGTCTAAAAAACTGCAAGATTAAAAAAAAATAACTTAAAAAAATTATCTAAAAAACATGACATAATACTTATATAAAGAACTGTGCATGTATAGAATACCAAATTCAAATAATCTAAATAAACCATGTATGAATATATGTATGTGTAACATGTAAATAAAAGCAAAGCTCTGCAGGATGTCTCTCCATGTCTTGTGATAGTTGATGTTTGTGTACCTTCATCTTCTCTAGCTCCTGCAGTCTCTCCTGCAGCTGCTGCTGTAAGACCTCGTTCTCACTGCTGAGCTGAGCGGAGCGCTCTTTACTGCTGCGGATCATCTCTTTACACCTCTGGAGGAGAGACTCCTGCCTTCTGACCCGCTTCTGGAGACCCTCCACATCCACAGCGCTGCCCGAGTCAACACTGCCATCTGTTGGACACACACACACAGCACTTCTGTCAACTAGGGGTGGGAAACTGCAATTACAGGGACAGTTTTACCAATATTGATACAGATTTTTCATCCCGTTTACTTTATAAAGGATGAACTTGAGCTTACATATACATTTCTGTAAGACAAAGCAGTGTGCAATTGTTTAAAGTCAGGTTTATTGTCAATTCCGCCACATGTACAGACATACAGAGAATTGATTCAATTAGTTTGTCATGGGGCCAGTTCATGAAAAGCATCCCAAATGAGGGACCTGAGAGATATGACTTGCAGTGATGACACAACAGCATATAAGAGCCCATATGCTGTATTTTTGCACCTTAAGACACCCAAGTTGTATTTTTCTACACTAAAATGTTAATATATTGTATTTTGAAACTACATAACATCACTGCATTGTACAATGTAGCTTTTTTACAAACATATTCAAATGTTGTATTTCGAAGCACAACAAAATCAGTGTATTGCTCAAGTAGGCTTCTTCTACATTCCAACACATTCATATGTTATGTTTTAAACTGCGTAACAATTAGGGATGCAACGATTATAGATTTTGGTTGTACGATTATAGTCTGAAGAGTAATCATGGTTTCACAGTTATCACCAGAGATGTATAGTAACGAAGTAGAACTACTTCACTACTGTACTTAAGTGCTAAAAGGTTGTATCTGTTATCTACTGGAGTATTGTTTTTTTCTCCTACTTCTACTTTTACTTCAGTACATATTTTCGATGAGTTTAATACTTTTACTCCAGTAGATTTTTTTATGTGTTGCATAGTTACTCGTTACAATTATAAAAATGTTACGAATCAATCATTCATTGATCAGACGATCAAAGAAGACAGCGCTGCCTGCCTGCATTGAGAGCACTTTAGTTTGTTTTAGACATGGAAAACCCAGAAATTCCACCTTCAACTCCTTCTCTTTCAATTGTTCATGGCGATGAGGAAAAAGACCACCAGTGACCCTATTTAGAGCCAATGTTTGCATTTGTCGGAGTGAAAGACAGTTCATATAGAATGAAGTGCATACTCTACCGTCGGATTTGAAGAAACATGTCAAGTTAAAGATAATATAATACACAAAACAGCAGTTTGAGCTATCCATAAGAGCTAGATAAGTTAACTACCGTTAGCTACCCGCGGTTCACATCATGCTGCAATGTTCACATAACGTTAACTGTCTATCATAAAGGCTGTGACGCTGAATGATGTTTTTGACCCATCATATATATATATAAATATAAATATAAATATTTTTTAAATATATATATATATATATATATATATATATATATATATATATATATATATATATATATATATATATATATATATATATATATATATATATATATATATATATTATATTATATTATAAATCGTAAACCATGGTTCTTTTTGTTCTGCTTAACCCTGTGCCCCAAAAAAGATATTTAAAATAAACAAAACAATATGTCTTTTGACTGCTTTTTTAAAAATAACTACATAACGCAATACTTGTACTTTTACTTTCAGTACTTGAGTAGTAAATTTTTAAATAAACTACTTGAAATACTTAAGTACAAAAAATGCTGAATACTTTAGTACTTCCACTTAAGTATTGTGCTTAAAATATTGTACTTGCGTGTACAGAAAAGATGCAATATGTGAACGGCCTGCTGCTATAGTTAATCCAATATGCGTGCGTATTTGCATAACTTTGTTTAGTTGCAGCAGTTTTGTTCCGTGCAACAGAAACGCGCCGTTGAGAAGCCTTTATGATTAATTAACGTAACGAATTAAAGCATGGTTAATAGTGAAATCGGCTAATCATTGCATTCCTATTAACGATATCAGTGCTTTAAACTGCGTAACAATTAGGGACGCAACGATTATAGATTTTGGTTGTACGATTATAGTCTGAAGAGTAATCATGGTTTCACAGTTATCACCATTATTATGCATTTATTAAATTCAAAACACTACTAGCTTAGAAAATCACAAGAAAGCTGCTTATATTTTAAAGTGTTGTTTATTGCTGCTCAGTAACCAAATACAGCACAAAATATTAATTAATAAAAAAAACAAACAATAGTCCATTTCTCTCTTTGGACTTAAAAATAAATGAAAAAGTTTTTGATTTAAACATGAGTGATATTTTAACATGAAAATAAATGACAGAACAATAAATAAGTAAATACAAATAAGAATAAATAAAAAAATAGTATTTGTCTAATGTTAATTTAAGCTATATATAAGCTAATTTAAATGAACTGTTGTTATTATCTGCGTTCACGCATACATAATCATTTTTATAAATTGTAATAATTTGTCTAACGTGTCTATAATTTGTAATAATTCGTCTATTCCTCTAACATTTGTATAAATTGCACAAAGCCACGCACAACTCTCACTACTACAGCATGAGATAATTTCTACAGTGTGCACCTGGAGGGCGCGCAAGTGCGTCTGTCCACTTGCGAGCAGTGCGCGCACCGCTCCCAATATGCGCACATCTCCATTGGAAATAATGTACTTGCGTGTACGGAAAAGATGCAATATGTGAACGGCCTGCTGCCATAGTTAATCCAATGTGTGTGCGTATTTGCATAACTTTGTTTAGTTGCAGCAGTTTTGTTCCGTGCAACAGAAACGCGCCGTTGAGACATCTTTATGATTAATTAACGTAACGAATTAAAGCATGGTTAATAGTGAAATCGGCTAATCATTGCATTCCTATTAACGATATCAGTGCATTGTACAAAAGGCCTTTTCTACAAACATATGCAAATGACTCGCGCTCTGCGCAGCCTTCAACTGCAGCTCATGCTGTATTGAACAGACGCACGTCACTTAACTATATAACACATAACTATAGCGGCCGTTTTATGACTGAACTAAATTTATTTTTTATGTCTTGGTCACACTATTTGAATTGCCTCGGGGGCCGGGTTAGCCCTGCGCCCCGACAATTGAATAGCCCTGCCCTAGGCGCATACAAATAATAAAAACACTACAAGAAGAATGTAAATATACAATAAACACAAAAAAAAAATTGTAAAAATGAAGGGGAAAAAAATACAAAAAGATATAAAAAATACAAAATATACCAAATACAAATAAGGGCACATAGCAATATATTCAATGAGACAATGCATCATCAATTGGCTAAGTCAGAACTTGTTTTCATGAACACTAGACGATTTTGTGATTTGTGTACTCAAACACTTTAAAGGTAACTTTAAAGTGGCTGTATGTACATGTTTGACTCTTCTAAAGCATAAAAATACCTTAATATGTTTGTAGATATTTGAGAAACATGCTAAGTGAGCAAACTTGTTTATCTGAAAACAACGCTGAAGTCAGTTATTCTCCTTTGAAAATGTGCGTTCCATGTGGGAATGTCTGCCTTTGTCTCTATAACCAGCCCATTGCCAGTTTACCCAATTACATTCCAGCACCCTGGGTTGCCTTGGTGGAAAACTAGGGAGGCACCGATCTCGATACTTGGATAGGATATCGGTTTGATAATTTTGCTGGATTGGGCCAGCTGGTACCGATCCAAATCCGATCTTGCGCGTGCGCTATATTCTGTGTAATTTATAAGCCAACAAAAGCCATGAATGTTTTATAAGGCACTAGAAAGTTGTCATGTAGGCCTACTATATCCCAAATGTTCTGAAGCCATTCTACAGTTTAATGTGAAGTACAGATGAATATTCAAGTGGTTAAATTCATGTTCGGGTCAGCACTTTTCTCTTCCGCGCCTGTCAATCATTCTCCATTCATTCACAACTTAAACTGCGTGTCGCGTTTATGATAACACGAAAAATTTTCTCCAAGACTAATTGTTCCTGTTAGTTTAAGTAATCAGTGTAGAAATCCATTTAGTTTTGCATTAAATGGGTTCATTTTGACCTGCAACAAGAAGTTCATTGCTGTTTCTAAATCATGTTGCGCTGTGTCTGTTAGATCAGCAGATCGCATTCGCAGCACTGGAGTAGAGAGGGTTATTACCTGCTCTTCACACGCAAAGTAGACCTACCTGAAACTTTAAATTAGAAAAGGCTCAATAATACATTGGACAGATCCTCAACGCACTGATTTCTTCCCTTTGTGCTGTTAAGTTTTGAAAGTGTCCGCAGATACCAGAGAGCTGCGCGCTGTGTCTGATGCACCAAGCGTGTCATTCACGCACGGGCTCTGTAAAATTATTCTCACAATAAGTTTTCTCATCCTTCCGACTGAGTTTATTCTTCCAAGGGGAATACTTTCAGTGCTGCGAATAGGTTGTAAAGTCTGGCTCATTGTGGTCAAAATAGTTGATTAAATTAATAAAAGTGAAACTGACGGGCGCAATATGGATCGTCATTAACAGAAAATTATTTAGCCTAATATAGGCTACTCTGAAACTGAATATTTCACTGTCATTTTATTTATATTAAGATTTTATTTAACAGACCAGTTTGACCGGTTTAGAGGGAATGTTTATCAAGTAAAACTGGCCTCAGATGGTTTAGTTTAGTCTGCTTCAAACCTGCAGGAAAATATCAGGCTTTGCTAAAAGGCTGGTTATTTTACCAACAATTAGGGTCAATAGTGGTAGCCTATTACAGATTTCAAAGTAAAATCTTAACATTAAAAAAGGAAACATAAGCTGGACTACAATAGATCATATCAATGTCTTAACGAATGCTTAAATAATATAGCCTATAGATTATAGCAAGCATTATGTTTTTAGTTAGATCATGTCGTCTGTCATATACAGTAGGCCTATAGGTGTGTTCTTTTTACTGAAGAAGATATATTATTTGAGTTTAGTACCAGAACTAAAGAAACTATATTATGTTAAAAAAAAAAAACGGCACAGTATCGGTGTATCGGTCAATATTCAGAATTTTGGTATTAGGATCGGTTTCAAACAAATTATATCGGTGCATTCCTATGGAAATCACTGCGTATTTCATTCCAGTCATGAAGGCTGCATCAATATATGCAGGCACTACCAAAAATGTGACCTCCAGTGCACAGCAGCAGCCTCCGAAATGAAACGCAGATTCAAGAGTTATACCTTACATAATCCACATGACGTTGCTTTTAATTAACATATGATTAAAATATTGCAAACGTATACTGAACAGCTTGCATTTTCAGGACATTTGCTCCTATCTGTGTCATCAATCTGGCAACCTGCGAATATAGGGAGCAATCATTGGAGGGGCTGTGTGGGGAAAAAACCCAAACCAATTTTTTGAATATGGACTGCAATGCCTATGTTAACCACTAGGTGTTAATCCTACATACTGCACAAATGTGCCACAAGCCTGCTTTTGAGAGAAGGTCTTGGCCGTTAGATCGCCCCCAGGGGGCTGGCTGCAGTACAAGTCATAAAGCCCGCCTCCTCCGTGTTAATGAAGAAGACATGAGACCAAATAAAAAAATTAATTACACTTGTTTTGAGCAATAATTTAATGCTGGGCGTGTCATCGTGATTGACAGCTGTGATTGACAGTTTCTCAAAGCAGACGTCGGAGCTTCGGCAGGAGACTGAAGTGTTATTATTCGATTTCTGTGTTATTTTACCATGATAAAATGAGTTGCTCAGCAGTAAACTATAGTTTCTGACATACAGGATTTGGTGGAACACTGTTTATTCGGTAAGGTCAGGGCTTTATCAGTTTGCTGATACACGCCTAACCACCCACATAGCAAAATACACTCGGGCCAGTTCCGGCTAGACTCTCGCCTGCCGGAGACATACCCCTCAGCCCGACTCTGCTGTACCTACTCGGATGCCTATGGACTCATTGCCCGATTCCCGCCCTAGTCAATCGAGCCAGATGCGGCGGCCGTTAGCGAGCCGACGCTGCCGCATCCGAGCCGGAATCGGCCCTCGAGTAATGTGCGCTGCGGCCTGGAGCTGCCGCAATTAAATCTTCATTTTATAATGCTGCGTTCACACCAGACGCGTCAAGCGTGAGTGATTTACATGTTAAGTCAATGCAAACGCGCGAATAGGCATCCTGCGGCGCGATACACGCGAATGGCGAAATCGCTCAAGTTCAAAAATCTGAACTTCTGCAGACATTCCCGCCGCGTTAACCAATCAGGAGCTTGCTCTTGTATGGGGGCATGATTGTGATGTAGCACCTTTTGTTGGTGTCCCGGGGGAAATCCTTCAGCCGACACCGACAACAGTTCATCAAACTGGGCTTGGCTCAGTCAGAAGCACCGCTGAAAGCCTCCGTCATCCAGGTTAAGTTTCTTGAGGAGTTTATGAGCTCACAGAGCTGGGTGCACCTCAGAAAGTATCGAGTGAACTCAGACACTGCTCCAAACGTATCAACGCTATTTTTCAGCCTTCATAAAGCACATAAACACAGTTATTTTATCAATAAAATCCATGTTAGCCATTTAGCAACTAAGCTACAGTCACCGGGCAGACAGAAGCCCTGCCCATGACGCGAATCCGCGTCTGTTCTGAAGTGAATTTGACGCGCGAATGAATCAGAGTTTGACGCGCGAGTGAAGCGGAGTTTGACGCGCGAGTGAAGCGGAGTTTGACGCGCGAATGAAGCGGAGTTTGACGCGCGAGTGAAGCGGAGTTTGACGCGCGAGTGAAGCGGAGTTTGACGCGCGAGTGAAGCGGAGTTTGCCCAGGCTCCAATTTCAGCAGTCTTTTGCGACAGTTTGTGCCCGTCACAAGGCATTTTTTCCTTTACAGCGTTTAATGGAAAATGTCGCTGTCGCGTCGTCCATATTTTATACAGTCATTGATACTGCACCTTTAAAATATCAATGTGATATCGATACAATCCCAATCCCAACATTGGTATTGATATTATAGGCCTTATAGTGAACAAAAATATTTAGGATGCACTGAGAAACATGCACAGACACACACCTGAATTTAATGAAGAGTTGTCATCTTTCGAAGGGCTCTGAATGTCAGAATTGGCATCAACCGTATCTGTGGCTGGAGAAACCTCAAGCTCAGAGGAAAGCACACCTCCGGACGCCTGCAGACGCTTCTTCAGGAGAGACACCTGAACACACACAGCTCCACAATCACATCTTATTCCACTGGAAACACACACTGCTGTATAAACACATACCTGCGTGTGGAGCACAGTAATCATCTGGTCCTTCTCCTCCAGAGTAGCATCAAACTCCTCCTGCAGGTGTTTTTTGGCCTGCTGGTCCATCTGGAGCTCCTGAGGACGAGATGTGAGCTTTGGTGTTTTCATATCGCAGAGAAATTAACATAACATTGGTCAGCTGGAAGATTAATGCATCTTAAATGGTTTTGGAAATCTATTATAATGTCAATATATTAACCCTTGTGTGCTGTTGGGGATGTTTTCATCCACTCTGGGGTGATTTTGAGGCTTAATTTGACCACAACACTCTCTGTGTTTAAGCAAATTGATTAATTATTGGTGACAAATCTTATTTTGACACACATTTTTGGAAAATGCTTTGTTATTTTTCAAAAACTCAATAAAAACAATATAGTCTGTGCAAATTGACTCCCCTTTCATTATGTTGTTTCTGTTTTTACCCTATTGACTTCCATTATAATCACATTTTTTGATTGCAAAGCCATGACACCAAATAATCATGCATTCTTGATTGTTGGTGTTTTTCCCTATTGGGAAGAGGTAAAATTTGTGATTTTTACGGTTTACAAAAATAGCCACCAACATAATGAAAGGATAGTCAATTCAAACAAAACACAAGGGTTAAAAAACACATACATATAATGTTTTTGTCATTTGTGCTCACTTAAGGTTTCTTTTACTTGATTCTAAAAGACTGCAGTATTGTAAACTATTATTACACTGTTAATGTGTTTTTTTTTTATTATGCATCAAAAAGCTAAATAAAAGTTACCAAACTATATTATTAAAATAAAATATACAATTAAAAAGCATGCATTAAAAATTCAAAAATAAAATCTATATAGCATTAATTAAAAATAAAATGTATACAGAAGTGAAATAAATTCGTATCTTATATTAATAAAGTAGAGGTTTAAAGCAATTTTTTTGAAAAAGACAATTTAAAAGAGCAGGCAAAAATACAAATTACTGCTTTCATTTAGATTATTTTTAGCATTTTCACTGCTGCAGTTTGGTGCTATCATATGTCATAAAAATGGACAATAAAAAATGGCCCACAGGCAGTTTTGACAAAAAAAAAAAAAAGCAATTTAAATTATTTTTATAATATAGAAAATAAATCATATTAATATATATATATATATATATATATATATATATATATATATATATATATATATATATACATATATATATATATATATATATATATATATATATATATATATATATATATATATATATAGACTGCTTTTATTTAATTTAATAAATAATTATTGTGAAACTATCACAATTAAAAATAACAATTTTTCTATTAAGCACAATATTAAATTCATCAATTTACTTTTCTTTGGCTTAGTCCCTTTATTCATCAGAAGTCACCACAGCGGAATGAACCGCCAACTATTCCAGCATATGCTTTACACAGCGCTTCCCGCTGCAACCCAGTACTGGGAAACATCCATACACTTTTACATTCACACACACTCTACAGCCAATTTAGTTTATTCAGTTCACCTATAGTCCATGTCTTTGGCCTGTGGGGAAAACCCAGAGAAACCCACGCCAACACAGTGAGAACATGCAAACTACAATATTAAATTGTTAAAATGTTTATTTTAAAAGTATTGACTAAATCAAATAAAACTAGTAAATTACACTAAAACAAACTGCATTAAAATATAATGTGGCATTAAAATAAAATAAGCAACGATAAAGCAAGCAATAAAGTAATAAAATATTGCATTAATAAAATAAAAGTAAACAAAATAAAATGGCTCCAACCTTTAGTGTCACATGATCCTTTAGAAATTATTTTAATATACAGATTGGCTTATTATTATTCTTATTAATAATATTAGCGGCCAAGTAGCGAAGCTGCGAAGGCACTTATTGTTTCCGTCAGCGTTCCTAATATCATTCTTCTGCTTCTTCCGTTTAATTTGAATGGCAGCCATATAACCGTACGCGGGAAGGTTGTATAATTTGGCACAATGATAGAGGGCAGTGTCAACATGAACCACAGCAAACCTGAAGTCTCTAACTCAAAATCTTTAGCACCACCATTTGTCCAAAGTTTCACTTATGTTTATCGTTATAACTTTTGAACCAAATGGGCTACAATCAAAATAGTTTCCTCTGAATCCTTGGCTCAAGCCGATTCAAACGCACCCTTTCACGTCCCATCATGAATTTTTTCCGCTATTTCGAATTTTCCATAAAACATGTTTGAACGAACTGGTCCTAGGCCGTTTGTCTGATCTCCACCAAAATTGACAATCTACAGACCATGCTGACCAAAACTTGGTGAATTCAAGTTGATTAGATGAACCATTTTCATTTAGCTTGCGATCAAATCTAACCTAGAGCTTGCGAAATTGGACTTCAGGCGATATCTCCGTAATGCATTGACGTATTCACACCAAACTTGGTGTGTGTTATAACAACTATGGTCTGAGGTTATCTGCAGCGTTTTGGTGCACTGCCCCCAAGTAGTCTGGAGATTTTAAAAAATGCTTTTTTTGCTTATATCTTCTCAACCCTTCATCCAAAACTTATAAAACTTGTCTCATCACATCTGACAGAGCATGCCAAGTTGAATGATGTGAAAAAAAATGTGCTAATAACTTTAGACTGCATATGTTTATTGTGGTAAAATTGATCTCAACTTATTTCTTGGGTCATGCCGAGAACACTGATACCAAATATGCCATATCTGGCTAAATTCCCTGTACGCCATATTGATTTTGTTTAAAAACTTCCATTTGCAAACTCCTTCTAGACTGTTTGCCGAAATATCACCAAATTTGACTCATGTTGACCAAGTGTTGTGAAATTCGTGTCAATAGTCAAAATGGTTTTTGTTTACAGCACAGACAAATGTGCTTAAATGTGCTCATTCTGCCTCTGGACTGCTTTGGTTTTTTCTGGATCTGAACTGCTTGGCCCCTTAATTGCTGCTTGCAGCTATATTTATTATTATTATTATTATAAAAGATGAACCGTTTTTTTTTTTATCATGGAAACCAAACCATGATGCATTCCAAATTTCTATGATGAACAGAAAGGTCAAAAGAAATATTCTATATATATATATATATATATATATATATGAGCAATTCCATGCAAATGTCAACCTTGCCATGAAAAAAAATTAAGTTTTCACCAAAATAGAGAAACTGTTTCTACATTTTTTGTGTAAGCAAGTATTTTACAGTACTTAAAAAATACTCATGAATGCATCTGTCAGTGTTTAAAACTATTATATTTAATTTGCCAAAATCACACAAGTGGCAATTTCACAGCCGTCACATCCATAACGGAAAAGTGTCACATCCATAACGACACATTTTCCTCATAAATGCAAAAATATAAAATAAAATAAAATCAATCATGTTTATTCTATAGTGAGCCAACTCGTACCTGTTTGATTAGCATTGTTTCTTTTGGGTTGTGCAGTTTAATTGCCAGAATTTCTGTCAATATAGTATGTTACTGAAAACTTACAAACTTTTTTTGTCACGTCCATAACGCATGTTTATTTTCCTCACTGAAAGTATAAAAAATGTTTACAGATTGATATTTTTCTGGTCCCTTAACTCTGTGGTCAGTTGTTTTGGAAAATATAAACAGATTTGTATATATATATATATATCAATTTAATGCAAATTTTCATAATAAAAATATTAATATCTTTCAGACAAACTACCACAACTGACCACAATTCTCTGCATAACATGCATTTTTATATTCATTAAATAATTCAAAGCAGGTCTGATGTGCGTCACATTCCAGGCATTTATCTGCATTATGAAAGCTGTTTCCTGCTGTCTGTAAGTACACAGTGTGAACCGCGGACTAATAGAGATATGAAAGGAGGAAAAACACTGCCTGGAGCCTGTGATGAAGAAGAAATGTGTGTATGTGTGTGTCAGAAAACAGCAAGAGACAAACCTCTCTGAGCTCTCCTATTCTTCTCAGGGCTTTATCTTGACTCTGGCTGAGGATTGCCTGAAAAACACACAGACAGAGACGAATGGCACACTAATATCAGAGCAGCAACATTAGAAAACATCCCCGGAGCCGCAATCGCCCTGCTGCATCCACTGAATGGGAAATTACCTGCGTTTTCTCTTTATCACGCTGTACGGTTCTGTAGGCCGTCACCAGCTGAAAGAGCAACACACAAATCCTCAGTCAGGTAATAATCACCAATCTGGCAACCATCTTATCATTATTGACTAGTTAACGGAATCAAAAGCAAACATAAAAGTGCCTTCTCATCTTATATAGACATTTTGACTTAATTGGATAAACTATAAGATATAAACATGTAACTCTGAGAAGAAATATCTGAATTTGCAGATATATAGCATCAAATATTTCATAATTATGTTTTTATTTTTAATTCTTCGTCAAAAACAAAACTAAATACAAAAAAATACTTAAATAAAACAAAATTAGTCTAATAAATTAAAATAAATAGGCAATAACCAAGCAGCAACATCCCGCTCTCCCTCGTGAAGCTAATACGGAAGTAACTGAAACTGCACTTCATCGACTGGGCTTAGGGGCTGGCTCCGGAAACTCCAAATGTCCACTGACTGCTATGTTAAATTGGCCAAATTTACAGCTGATAAAAACATGTTTACAGCCTGGTACAAAAGATGATTTTGGTGTATATAGCTAATATTACCCTTCATGACAACTGTGAGGGGGGTGAATTTTTTTTTTTAACTCATTCGTTTCATTTATATTAAGTTATAGTAAGTCTGCAATATTAACGGCGTGGCCACTTGAGTGACAGCTAGGTCTCGCTGGTCGCCGTCACTTCACCCCAGCTGATTCCAGCTAATAATCCGCTGAACTCGGCATATACATCGTATTTTGGTTGTAGCTTTACACACTCGATTGCTTTTTGGGGTTATTTCTTACAATTATCAGATCATTTGGCATGCTGTGTGCACTTAATTGTGCTCAAAAACCATTCAGGACACATCCTTTTCCCAGGTGAGTAAAGTTATAGTTCTAGAACAGTCATTTGAAATGTTATCGTATAGTGTTATGCCTGAATTTCATCAATAGCCTTGCATTTACTAACACGGACTGTATCTGAAGTATTTGGAAGTAATTTGCGTTTTCCTCCGGTAGAAAAACATCATAAGAACAATGCTTAGTGGCTCAATGTATTACAACAATGTTTTCAAAAGACTAAACACTTTATTGATATAGTGTACAACCAAGCACATGTGTTCAGAACACAATCGAGTCGCAGGTAATGAAGTATTAAGCGTTTCTCCCACCCAAAAAAACATATAAGCAAAATGCTAGCAGGCATCAGTAGCTCCGCTTATGCTCCGCCTCTTTGCCCATGTTTGGTTACCCGCGGTCAGTGCGATGACGCTCGAACAAAGTGGCGACATATTGTGCTCTTCAGAAACTTATGGGTGACGTCACGGATACTACATCCATATCTTTTATAGTCTATGGCAATTACACTTACTTCAATGTTCAATATGATAATTATTAAAGCTCAGTAAAGTTCTTTGACAAAAACTACTTGAAATAAAACATTTTGTTTAAATTTAAAAAAAGCCTTTATTGCTTTTTTTCCCCCAGTGTTATGCAACCTTGTTACGAAAAAATATTATTCTTATTATTATTTCTTTTCTTTATTGCACATTGTATATTCCTTTTTCTTTGTCCCGCCTCCTGGTTGTTTTTTGTATCATCCCATAGGTTTCTATTCCGGCGTGATTCGAGTTCTGATTGGCTGCTGGTTTTGGAGGCCTGTATATAAAGGAACATCCGGCAGGGTTCGGAGAGCTCATTCGTGTTGCGACCGTTGCTGGGAGTGGAGCTCCTGGATTTCCCTTACCCCTCCGGCCGACGACCAATATTCAATCTTGTTACCTTTGTTCATACATTTAATCTTTTTGAGAGTTTTAAGCTTGTAGGGGTGGCCTGCCTATTTATTTGTTTACTTTTGACTATGTTTATGTTTAGGGAGAAAGGTAAGCTTCTTGTATTTTTCTTTAAATATTTATAGGTAATTTAGTTCATTTACTTTACAGATTCTTTTGTTTGTTATTTTGGCCTGGGGTCACCCTGAAGAGATGCTCACTTAAAACTGACTATTTTTCTACAATAAATCTATTCAATTACTCTCAACTGAGTGTCCGAGTTTGGTTGTCGACCGAAGGGGATCTTTTGTCCTAAGTTTTTATTTTGTTTGGGAAATCCACCACCCCAACACATCTGTTTTCCGTTTATTATGCCCATGTTGTTTTCCCCTAGACTTGGGGCGTAATAAAAATATAAAAAATTAATTGCGACTTTTACCATTTAAGATCGCATCTGCTCTTTTCAAAAGAGGGTGGAGCTACAAACACCTCTGCATCAGGACAGTGGCAGATTCAAAAACCGGAATAACGTGAAAACTATCTCTGTGAAAAACTGAAAATGTCAAAAGAAGTGTCTCAGAATGCGTCAGTCTATGGAGACTCCAGTGTTCGTTTGTCCATCCTAATGCTGCGTTCACAACAGATGCGGAAGAAGCGTCAAGCGCGAGTGATTTACATGTTAAGTCAATGCAAAGATGCGAATAGACATCCTGCGGTGCAATACGCATGAATAAAGCGGCGTGAGTTGATCGTTTTGCGCGATTCACACGCGTATCGCATGTTTCGCGCAAATCGCTTGAGTTCAAAAATCTGAACTTCAGCAGACATTTGCGCCGTGTTAACCAATCAGAAACTTGCTCTTGTGGGGGTGTGATTATGACGTAGTGCCTGTTGTTGGTGTCCCAGGGGAGAATCCTCCTGCCGCTACCGACAACAGTTCATCAAACTGGGCTCGGCTCAGTCTGTAGCACTGCTGAAAGCTTCCATCATCCAGGTTAAGTTTCTGGAGGAGTTTATGAGCTCACAGAACTGGGTGCACCTCTGAATGGGTCTAGTGGACTCAGACACTGCGCCTACAAATCGACGCTGTTTTTCAGCCTTCATAAAGCACATAAAAACAGCTATTCTCTCAATAAAATCCATGTTAGCCATTTAGCAACGAAGCTAGAGTCACCGGGCAGATAGAGCCCCCGCCCATCACGTGAATCCGCGTCTGTTGTGATGTGAATTTGACGCGCGAATGAATCGGATTTGATGCGCGAATGAAGCGAGTAAACACAAAATGTTCGCGCGTCTATTTACGCGCGAATAGCCGGATTTATCCACGCTTTCTGCATCTGGTGTGAACACAGCATTAAACTCCACATTTGCTGACATTATCTTCAGCAAGTACTGTGAAAACTCTAATGGTGCCAGGGATTTCATGCTAAAGTTCTGAACTTTAGTGGATATTCGCACCGTGTTAACCAATTAGGAGCTTGCTCGTGTAGGGGCATTATTATGACGTAGTGCCTGCAGTTGGTGTCCCCAGGGGAAATCTTGCTGCCAACACCGGACAACAGCTCATCAAACTGGGCTCGGCGCAGTCTGAAGCACCGCTGAAAGCCTCAATCATCCAGGTTAAGTTTCTGGAGGAGTTTATGAGCTCACAGAGCTGGGTGCACCTCTGAAAGGATCTAGTGGACTCAGACACTGCGCCTAACGCCTAATCCTAGTCAGAAAATATATAAAAAATTAATTGCGACTTTTACCATTTAAGATCGCATCTGCTCTTTTCAAAAGAGGGTGGAGCTACAAACACCTCTGCATCAGGATAGTGGCAGATTCAAAAACCGGAATAACGTGAAAACTGTCTCTGTGAAAAACTGAAAATGTCAAAAGAAGTGTCTCAGAATGCATCAGTCTTTGGAGACTCCGGTGTTCGTTTGTGCATCCTAATGCTGCGTTCACAACAGACGCGGAAGAAGCGTCAAGCGCGAGTGATTTACATGTTAAGTCAATGCAAAGATGCGAATAGACATCCTGCGGTGCAATACGCATGAATGAAGCGGCGTGAGTTGAGCGTTTTGCGCGATTCACACGCGTATCGCATGTTTCGCGCAAATCGCTTGAGTTCAAAAATCTGAACTTCTGCAGACATTTGCGCCGCGTTAACCAATCAGAAACTTGCTCTTGTGAGGGTGTGATTATGACGTAGCGCCTGTTGTTGGTGTCCCGGGGGAGAATCCTCCTGCCGCTACCGACAACAGTTCATCAAACTGGGCTCGGCTCAGTCTGAAGCACTGCTGAAAGCTTCCATCATCTAGGTTAAGTTTCTGGAGGAGTTTATGAGCTCACAGAACTGGGTGCACCTCTGAATGGGTCTAGTGGACTCAGACACTGCGCCTACAAATCGACGCTGTTTTTCAGCCTTCCTAAAGCACATAAAAACAGCTATTCTCTCAATAAAATCCATGTTAGCCATTTAGCAACGAAGCTAGAGTCACCGGGCAGATAGAAACCCCGCCCATCATGTGAATCCGCGTCTGTTGTGATGTGAATTTGACGCGTGAATGAATCGGATTTGATGCGCGAATGAAGCGAGTAAACACAAAATGTTCAAGCGTCTATTCACGCGCGAATAGCCAGATTTATCCACGCTTTCTGCATCTGGTGTGAACACAGCATTAAACTCCACATTTGCTGCCATTATCTTCAGCAAGTACTGTGAAAACTCTAATGGTGCCAGGGATTTCATGCTAAAGTTCTGAACTTTAGTGGATATTCGCACCATATTAACCAATTAGGAGCTTGCTCGTGTAGGGGCATGATTATGACGTAGTGCCTGCAGTTGGTGTCCCCAGGGGAAATCTTGCTGCCAACACCGGACAACAGCTCATCAAACTGGGCTCGGCGCAGTCTGAAGCACCGCTGAAAGCCTCAATCATCCAGGTTAAGTTTCTGGAGGAGTTTATGAGCTCACAGAGCTGGGTGCACCTCTGAAAGGATCTAGTGGACTCAGACACTGCGCCTAACGAATCTACACTGTTTTCAGCCTTCCTAAAGCCCATAAAGCACAGCTACTCTCTCAATAAAATCCATGTTAGCCATTTAGCAACGAAGCTAAAGTCACTAAGCAGACAGAAACCCTATTGTGAAGTGAATTTCATGCGCAAATGAAGTGAATTTGATGCACAAATGAAACTAGTTAACTCAAAATGTTCACGCATCTATTTACATGCAAATAGCAAATATTCGCGCATGCCGCGTCTGGTGTGAACACAGCATAATGACGGACAGCTGACTCAGGGCTGTTTATGCTAATAAGGGGAAGATCATCACTAATAGGCGGGGCTTTCCTCCTCTGATGACACATGGGGGACAAAAGGGAGGGACACAAAAAGGACACAAAGGGAGAATGTCAATCAAAGTGTTTCTGCAGACTGTTAAGACTATCAAGTGTAAAAATAGAATAAATACATTTTTACCATTAGAGGCTGGTTATATTCACACACTGCTGCCACACAACTGTGTTTAAACCCCTTATAAAAGTGAGTTTTGCATAGTTACTCCCCTTTAACAAACAAGTTAAAAACTAATTGTATCATATCCCATATCAGCCCACAGTCTTATATTAATGTCTTCACTCACCTCTGAGTATTTCCCTCTGTAATTCCCGAGGCTTCTCTCCACCCGGTGCAGGCGGTGGAGCAGCTGCTCTCTGGACAGACTCTCCACACTGCCGGGCGAATCCTCCGCCTCGCTCTCGATGTCTGACGGAGGGTCGTACGCCGGCGCTTCATTCTCTCCGGTCTGAGTAAGCGATTCTCTGGAGGAGCTTCTGATCAGACTGTCCCGCGAGCCAGAGCGGAAGAGCCCTTCACTGCGTCCCGAACCCCGGAGCAAAGACTCCACAGAGGAGACCTTCTGCTGGAGCTTCTGTGCCAGAGACTGAGACTCCTCTCTCTGCAGGACAGACAGTTATTAAGCATTGCAGACAATGATAATCTAAACAATTCTTTAAAGGGCTTTGCACACTGAAGTCCAAAATAGTCATATGCGTTTTTTTGGTGGCTCAGTGGTTAACACTGTTGCCTTACAGCAAGAAGGTCGCTGGTTCAAGCCCCAGCTGGGTCAGTTGGCATTTCTGTGTGGAGTTTGCATGTTCTTCCCGTGTTGGTGTGGGTTTCCTCTGGGTGCTCCGGGTGCACCCGGATTGGCCGTAGTGTAAGTGTGTGAATGTGAGTGTGTATGGGTATTTCGCAGTACTGGGTTGCAGCTGGAAGGGCATTTGCTGTGTAAAACATAAGCTAGATAAGTTGGCGGTTCATTCTGCTGTGATGACCCCTGATAAATAAGAGACTAAGCCGAATGAATGAATGTTAATATACTAGTTCTTGTTAACTCACAGTGCATTAACTAAAGTTAACAAGCACAAT
Source organism: Danio kyathit (assembly GCA_903798195.1). NCBI lineage: Eukaryota > Metazoa > Chordata > Actinopteri > Cypriniformes > Danionidae > Danio > Danio kyathit. The sequence continues at coordinate 56,479,197 of LR812531.1, forward strand.
ATTTAGTAATGCTTCAGTAAACATTATTAGATTAATTATATTACATTAATTGTATATATTATCTTTAGTACATCAGCTGAACAAATGTAAAGATTATGATTCGTATGTTCATATTTTCAAAAGTATTATATAATAATTTAACATCTTTCAAAAGTAAATAAGCATAAAATATCAACGCATTGCTCTAAAACAGGGGTTCCCAAACTTTTCAGCCTGCGACCCCCAAAATTACAATGCCATGACTCGTGACCCCCAATATCCTCTGAGGTGGTTATAAATATAGAAACCTTACACATAATGGTGCACACATACCAATAGGCCCAAGTCTATTCATCACTTAATTTTGAAGAACGCCACTCAGAGACCATCCTCCATGTTCAGTTGTGGCCTGTAGTTATTTTTAATGTACGTGAGTGCAGTAAAGATGACCGAAAGTTTAACCTGATGCCATAAAAATAAATGTGCTGTCTCTTTAATAATAATATTATTATTATTATTATTATTTAACAATCACCCCAGGGGTCGCAAAAAATAAAATAAAAATAATAAAAATTTAAAAAATTTAAATCGAAAGGTTGATGGCTTGTTATTTGCATGTTGTTGTTTTAATATAACTATTAACTGCAATTTTTTTTCTTCTGTAGGTTATGGATAAAATATTGAAATATGGTTATTCTGATAGTATAATAAAATGAATTTGATTTTTGGAAATCACCCAGCAACCCCCCCCCCCCCCCCCCCCCCCCTTGACCCAAGGGGTCCCGATCGCCACTTTGGGAACCACTCCTCTAAAATAAACAATCAAACCACAAAAAAATTAAAGGTGGAAATACCGCAAAAAAACTAATTTAATGTAATATTCGTAATATATTAAATAACATGTATTTAAATGAAACTTATTTAACTACAAATAAAAATCTTTAATTAAAAATACTGCAATTTTGGATGAATTTAATGCAAAATTGCTGAATAAAAGTCTAACTCTTACATCAGACATTATACAAAAGGTTTTGGAATGGTCAAATCATGTGTGATGCATGTAGGCTTGCACAGTATATGGTTTCAGCATCGAAATCACAATGTGTGCATCTGCAATAGTCACTTCACAAGATCTGCAATGTTGAGTCTGGATTATAATTGACCTGGTGCCAAAGAATTGTATGTAATTACTCTATTTATAGTGAATTTATACAACAACGAAAAAAAAAAAGTTTTTCTTAGAATTTTTGTCCTGTTTCTAGTCCAAATATATATGTATTTTAAAGCAAAAACAAGATTATTTTACTCCACTGGCAGATAGTTTTGTTTCTTCTAAGAAAAAACTAATATGCTGCGCTAACACCAGACGTGGAAGAAGCATCAAGCATGAGTGATTTAAGTGTTAAGTCAATGCAAAGACACGAATAGACATCCTGCAGTGCGATATGCGCAAATAAAGCGGCGCGAGTTGAGCGTTTTGCGTGATTGATGCGCTTAACGTGCATATAGCATGTTTTGAGCGAATCGCTCGAGTTCGAAAATCTAAACTTCAGCGGACATGCGCGCCACGTTAACCAGTCAGGAGCTTGCTCTTGTGGGGGCGTGATTATGAGGGAAAGCTCATCAAACTGGGCTCGGCTCAGTCGGAAGCACAGCTGAAAGCCTCCATCATCCAGGTATAGTTTCTGTAGGAGTTGATGAACTCACAGAGCTGGGTGCACCTCTGAATGGATTTAGTGGACTCAGACACAGCTCCAAACAAATTGACGCTGTTTTTCAGTCTTCCTAAAGAACATAAACACAGCTATTCTCTCAATAAAATCAATGTTAGCCATAAAGAAAATGAAGCTAAAGTCACCGGGCAGACAGAAGCCGCATCTCCGCGTCTGTTGTGAAGTGAATTTGACATGCGAATGAAGCGAATTTGACGTGCGAATTAAGCGAGTAAACTCAAAGGGCCCTATTTTAACGATCTAGGCGCAAAGTCCAAAGTGCAGGGTGCAAAAGCATTAAGGGCGTGTCAGAATCCACTTTTGCTATTTTAAGGATGGAAAAATCCGCTTTGCGCCGCGGCACATGGTCTAACAGGGCTGAGCTTATGAGTTATAGGTGTGTTTTGAGAATAAACCAATCAGAGTCTCATCTCCCATTCCCTTTAAGAGGATTTGCTATTTACATGGCGAACTTAGTAAGTGGAAAATCTAAACGATTCCCTAGCGAGAAAACAGTTAAACAGAGCATCTGCAGTGCGAGAATGAGAGAATGAGCCTCCTCATTCTTTACTTTCACTTTCACTCTCGTGGATAAGGAAACATGTTGTACACCCTGAAAAAACAAACCGTAATAACGAAGTGTGGTCCAAAAACTGAGTTATTTCCCAATACACATGCTATGCCCCATATGGTCTAAAACCTAATAGGTGGGCAAATCTAAGCTTTTTTTTTAATAAAACAAATATAAATATGCATATAATAAATAATACTGCTAATAATAATCACATTATACAAAAGCAAATTGTCATGAATAAACTGAAAAAGCCCCCCGAGATGAAGGCATGAAGGCAGTGGTTTTTATATTTATGTAGGCTAGAAAATTATATTTTTTGTAATATTTTAATCCTTTAATTATTTTTCATTTGCGTATTGCTCTACATCCTGTGTGTATTAAGCAATGTTTAAGCGAGGCGCACATCTAACGCACTCTGCGCTGCCTTTTTTAGACCAGAACGCCTATGGGCGCACATGTGAGCGCAAATGCATTTGCTATTTAAACAGCGTGGTGCAAAACGTCAAAATGACTCTTGCGTCGCACCTTGCAGCGGGTGTATGATAGGGCCCAAAATGTCCACGCGTCTATTTACGTGCAAATGGTGCGATTTATCCGCATGTACTGCGTCTGGTGTAAACACACCATTAAGGCTCTATTGTTATGATCTAGGCACGAAGTCTAAAGCGCAAGCGCAAAAGCATTAAGGGTGTGCCTGAATCCACTTTTGCTAATTTAAAGGGATGGAAAAATATGGTTTTATACCCCGGTGCATGGTCTAACAGGGTTGTGCTTATTCTCTTAATGAGTTATGGGTGTGTTTTGAGCATAACGTGCATTAAACCAATCAGAATCTCATCTCCCATTCCCTTTAAGAGTCAGTTGCATCACGCCATTGCACTGTACGCACTCCACTGAAGACATCCATTAGCCTACATATTTAATTTAGTTTGGTAAGCGCAAAGATTTGTTTCAAAACTATCTCTAAATTCAGTTCAAATTTTTTAGAAAAAGAATAAATGAACAATAATAATGAAGTGTGGTCAAAACACTGAGTTATATCTAAACACTCCTGTTCTTATGCCCCATATGGTGATGCAGACGTCTCCAAAACCCCACAGGCTGACAAATCTAAACTTGTTTTTAATAAAACAAATATCAATATGCATATAATAAATAATACTGCTAATAATAATCACATTATACTAATACAAATTGTCATGAACAAAATAAAAAAGCCCCCCTAGGTGAAGAAGGCATGGAGGCAGTGGTTTTGCACAAAATAATAATTTTTGCATTATTTTAATCCTTTAATTGTTTTCATATGTAAAGATATTTGTGTATTGGTGTTCATCCTGTGTGTATTAATCAGTGTGTAAGCATTTGGACCTGCATAGGCGCATAACTGACTCGCTTTGCACTGGACTTTAGAGCAGCTTTTAGTTGGTCAATGGCGCAGTCTATTTCAGTTCCTCAAAACAGCAACGCACCAACAATGCGCCTTAACACACCTCCTTTATAGACCAGCACACCCATGAGTCTACAAAGAGGCGCAAATAGATTAGCTATTTAAACAACATAGCGCAAAACATGAAAATAACGGTTGTGCTGGTGTGAAAATAGTAACAAACCGCGCCATACACGTCTTGCGCCTTATTGTTCTGGGTGTATGATAAGGCCCTTAATTTTGCCTTACTTCTTCTCAAGTTGAAAACAAAACAATATTTCTTAATTGCAGAGAAATAAAATATTCCAATATTGTGCAGTCCTAGATGCATGTCACATTTTCTTTTTTTTTTTTACTTCATATAGGACCAGGTCTTTGCTTCACCATTAAACACACTAAAGCACATATACAATCAGAGACTTACTTGAGGAGAAGCGACTCCATCCCCATTCACACTGCCTCTGGGAGAGCTGCCGGCTGCTTTAACACTCTGCGCCAGAACAAAAGCAAACAAACATGAGTGAAAGTGCCCGACGGTTAACTTAGACCCGGTTAGTACTCCTCCAAGCCCTCGTGCTGCACCCCGATTACTCTGGGAGCAATATTAGTCTTTGCTACGAGAAATGCAGGGGCTTGTAATTAATAAACCCAGCCTGACCTCATGCAGTCGGAGAGGAACACGGGGGTTAACAACAAACGCACACAGCAGATCTATTGCGTTAAACACACAAGGAGTTAAACACAGCAGCACTACAGTCAAACCCGCTGGAGGAAAAAGTTACTGAGAGCGTGTGCATTTGCATTGAGTTCTGCAGGAGTTAAACGGCCACAGCGGTCATCTACTGCACTGGAATATCCATATATTAACAGATTTCTGAGACCTTGATCTTCCAACAATTTTTAAGCTTGAAAAGTTAAAAAAAAAAGAGACTTTTATTAACATTTTTAATGGTTTAAAGTGATATACTATCTGGAATGGTGTTGTATATTATGCTAAAAATATACATTCACATAGGGCTGGGCGATATGGCAAAAAAAAATTATCACGATAATTCTATTCATATCAGTCGATATCTATGATTATCACGACCCACCCTCCCAACGGCTGTACCCGCCCCCCTTGAAGTCACATTAATTGTATTATCTGTATAGCGCCGGATCACAACTTTTTTTAATAAACAAGCTAAATAGCCATATGTATTATCTTATTTACACAACAGCATGTCATTTCTGTTCTGCGCTCGAGTGACTGCAGCTAAAATTTATACAGATGCAGACATCCCAAGTCTCTCGAAAGTTCCGGGAGTCTCCCGTAAATGCATAGAGACTCCCGGATGCCCGCAAACGAATGATAATCTCCCGGAAATCGCGCGTCTCCCGCCCAGTCCTCAAATACGTCCCGCATCCCTCCCCGCTCTTCAGATACATCGCGCACATCCCACGCTGTGATCTGTGATGCGAGCAGAGCTATCTCCTCTATCTGGTGTCTAGTTATGACCTCTCCCGGAGGCTCTGCGTGTCTTCCGCAAATTCATACTGGCTCAGTGATCCCCCAAAATGAATTAAAACACCCGGAAATCATGGCAACGAGAGAGAATGAGCAAGTGAACAGATCGGGAGAGGCAGTGATGGTCTAAACATTACATTTGATAGGTTAAATGAATGGAGCAGTAAAGATATTGCGAGTGCAAATCCCCCTTTCTCTCTCTCTCATTGAGAGATCTGCTGTCAATAGTTGGAGACGAGCAAAACATTTGAATGGTCCTGCATGTATTTAGGCCTTTTTTACATATAAGAACTGAAAGTTCTGTGTTTTTGACAATATTACAAATTCACTAAAAGCTGGCTGGAATTATTAGATAAAACTTTTTTTTACATAAACATTTAATAATACAACTTCTTGTAATACACTCATTGCTATAAGAAGTAGTTTATAGGCCAATTTCCTTTTAGTAAACAAGTATTAGATTTATAGATGTGCATTTCAACTCATTTTCATCTTTCATCATTTGCAATGTTTCCAGATTGCATTGTTTGTAATTTTTCTGTGGCGGTTCATTCCGCTGTGGTGACCCCTGATAAATAAAGCACTAAGCTGAAGTAAAATGAATGGACGAATTATTTTCTGTAAAGCTGCTTCTGGCCATGACATGTTCACATCTAAATTTTTATAAGAGACATGTTTAATAAATGTCTCAATTGGGTCGCGCCGCAACCCCAATCAACCCCCACCCCCCCAAAACTTTTTTTGACACTCTGTTTACGTCTGTGAGAAACTCACACCTGAGCAATGCATGTGACTTCATTCTCCATATGAGAGGCGTCTTTAAGCTGCAGTACCAAAAAAGCCTTTTATATAAAGTCTTAAATACATTTCAGTAGTTCAGCACTTTCTCCTTGTGTCACTTCATTATTACACAAAACTCATTTTCAGATTTTTTTGTTTTTGTTTTATTTTTATGTTTGTATTGTTTGGGTTTCACCAAAATCTGGTTCAATTCCATATCAACAGCTCCTTTAGAAATATTATTCCCAAGAAAAAACATGACATGTTCAATACTTATTTCCCCCGCTGTATACATCTAATTTAAATTATTTTCCCAACATACAATACACACAATACAACACACAATATAAATGTAATACCTGTTTATAATACTGCAAAGCCTTTTAAAATAATGCAGCTAAATATTATGCATAATCAATAAATAACACAGAACTAATTTTGTGCAGATATAAAGTATTTTCATTAGCCGCAAAAAACATCAAAATGCTCTGGGAAACAAGAAACATTACATCTTTTCAACCCATTAAGCGTGATAGTGATGGAAATAGCACACAGATCACATGACCAGTGTGTTTGATGTGATTGGATGGCGGTGGGTGTGTGAGTTTAATGTGCTCAGGTGTGTGTGGAGAGATTATCTGTATCTACAGATCATGAGCAAATCCTTGAGTCAGAGGAGAGTCTCCACAAACAGAACAACTACAGCTGAAAACACTGCAGAACTGAGCCTTTCAAAACACACATACATACATTCATATATATACACCTATACACACACACAGCTCAAATTGGCCTAAAAAACTGAAAGATCTAACTCAATTTTTGGTTTTATTAATAATTTAAATACAATTTTAAAAACTGCAATAATTTAATGATAAATATCCAATGAAAATCTTACTTGGAAATTAGAAATGTACTTAATAAATTAGGCCATGTAAAATATGTTCTAACAAAACTAATAGTAAAAATGAAATACACTCACCGGCCACATTGTTAGGTACACCTTACTAGTAGCGGATTGGACCCCAATTTAACCTTAAGGACTGCCTTAATCCTTCGTAACATAGATTCAACAAGGTACTGTAAATATTCCTCAGAGATTTTGGGTCATAATGACATGATAGCATCACGCAGTTGCTGCAGATTTGTCGGCTGCACCCATGATATGAATCCCAAAGGTGCTCTATTGGATTGAGAACTGGTGATTGTGAAGGCCACTCAAGTACAGTGTACAGTAAACTCATTGTCATGTTCAAGAAACCAGTCTGAGACGATCTGCGCTTTATCACATGGTGCGTTATCCTGCTGGAAGTAGCCATCAGAAGATGGGTACACTGTGGTCATAAAGGAATGAACATGGTCAGCAACAATATTCAGGTAGGTTGTGGCATTGGCACGATGCTCAATTGGTACTAATGAGCCCAAAGTGTGCCAAGAAAACATCCCCCACACCATTACACCACCACCAGCCTAAACCATTGATACATGGCTGGATGGATATATGTTTTCATGTTGTTGATGCCAAATTATGACCCTACCATCCGAATGTAGCAGCAGGAATCGTGACTCATCAGACCAGGCAACGTTTTTCCAATCTTCTATTGTCCAATTTTGGTGAGCCGGTGCGAATTGAGTAGCTGCCATGTGATTGGCTGATTAGAAACTTGCGTTAATAAGTAGCTGGACAAGTGTACCTAATAAAGTGGCCGGTGAGTGTATACTAAACAAAATGGAAAGTGAACTAATAAAAGCTTGTTCAAAATATTAATAAATTCCATGATAGCATACAAATAACGCTAAGATTTGAGTTTTGGATAATGTAATGACAAATTTATTTAAAATAAAATTAAAGATTAAAAAGCATTTATTAAAATGTTAATGAAATATTTCCAATGAATCAACTTTAAATGATAAATTTACAAATTATACAAAGAACAAAACAATAAAAATGTCAAAAGTGCATAACACAATTATTTAAAATTATTTAAATCTAAAAGCTAAATATAAATAAAAAAAGTTAAATTTTAAATTTAAATAAAAAAAAGTTAAATATAAATAAAAAAAGTTATTATATATATATATATATATATATATATATATATATATATATATATATATATATATATATATATATATATATATATATATATATATATATATATATATATATATATATATATATATATACTATAACAGCATATAAGTAATAAACAGTGTTGATAACCCAGAACAAATTTAAATTAATACCTGTATAATAGTCTGGCATATCCACAAAGCATTTCCAACTTATTATGAATATTATAATTTTGATATGAACTTTTAAAATGTAATGTTGCAATGCACAAAATAAATCAGCATCTATCAAAAGTGCACTCTAAAAGAATCTGTAAAAACTACATTGTACTCTTGAACTATGAAGATACTTTCTACATTACCTGTATTTTGCAATGCAGAAAATGTAGCTGCTGTTTTTTGAACAATTTAAATGAGCAAATACTCTAAAGTGTGACACTTCACTCCCGCGTTCAATGCAATCAAGCAGAAGGATCCTCCAATCATCCAACTTCAGAAACATAAAAGTAAATGATAAGAACTCTCAGGGAACAGCAAGGGAACATTCAACACTACAGTATAAACCCAAGGGAATCTATAGAGGAAACTACAGATCTGTTAGGGAGAGGAAACAGAGCAATATCTAATACTACAGGAGACACATTCATTCCTGAAGATGCCAAACTAGAGGAAAATCATTCCGAGGTACAAAAAAAACGGAGAAAAGCGACTGCCAAGCCCACCAATCAGGCCTGACGAGGAGGAACGCCAGATATTAGATGCAGGGGTTAAGAGCCAGATGCCTTTGAGTTATGCAAGAAAAGCTGCAAGCAGGTGTTACTCGGCCTCCTCCAGCCCATAACCTCCAAAGGCATCGCAGACGGGACGGGACAGGACGGGACAGAGGGTTGGTTTAATACAGCGATTCTCAATTCCAGTCCTCACGCTCCACAGCTCTGCACATTTTGCATGTTTCTCTCATCACTTCAGATGTTTGCTCTAATCAACAATAAGTTCAATTCAATGCAGGTTTATTTGTATAGTACTTTTCACAATGATTATTGTTTCAAAGCAGTGGTGCACATTACAATCAAATTCGGAAAAGTTAAGGTTATTAGTTACCATAACTTTATTAGTCACTTAAAATTATTATATATTAACTATAGGTGGGCATAGATTAATTGTTTTTAATCTAGGTTAATCAAGATGAAAATGGCTTATTTGAATTCTGCCGAAGGCATTCAGAATATGTGTGCTACCCACATAATACGTCTTTGAGAATGGGTTTCTCAAGCCAGGTGGCGCATAAGACCAGGGGCTCATCTCCTGTTTCCAAAATGCATCACAAACTGCTTGAGAAACTGTTCTACTATGATGATTGGTGAAGAAAATAAATGATGTTCAATAAGATGTACTTGTGTTTACTAACTGTTTATTCAGTCAAACATGAATGTTGAACTGTAGGCCTACATAAGCTCCAAACAGCCATTTCATACTTGCTTTTGATGTACGTACATACAGAAAATGCTGCTTCGCAAGGGCAAGTTCACAGAGCCCTGACGGTGTGTCAAGCATTGAGTATGTTTACATGGGCAACAATAGTTTAATACGATTTTAATATGATTAAAACAATACTCTGATTAAGAGTCATCATGTAAACAGCGATTTTTGATTACCTTAATGCGACTAAAGTCATAACTGAACTAAACAGAAATGGAATTAAGACGTGGAGTATGCAGATATTAGTGGCATTACTGACAAACTATTCCCGTCATGTAGGACTTTTCGCCATATGGATCCACACAGGCGGCTGTCAGTTTCTGTTTTTTTTTTTCATTTCCATTTTTGTTATTAAATTCCATAACACTCTCACCAGTCCTTACTCCTTATTTGCGTCTAATACCCCAGTTTGTCACGGCGCATGAAATGTTCATGAGTTAAAGTAAAACTGCCGAACTGCAGTTAAAGTCAGGCATCCTGCTGATTTGATTCAGAAGGGCACTGTTTTGTCAGATGGCTCAACAGCCAGGTTTACTAAAGTATCAAGGTGAAAGTCATTATAGCTTGCGTAGAATAGACCCAGCTCCCAACTCAACTTTGAGAATAGATTAACGGCGATATTTGTTTTTATCGCGCGATAAGAGCCTCGCGTTAACGCCGATAACGGCCCACCACTAATATAAACACAGTTAACCTGCAGTTATATAGGTGATGTCTAAGTGTACATGTTCGATGAAGTGTATTTGTGCATGTGTTGCCCTTGAAGTCTTGAATGGCTGGTATCATCTCTTCACAGACAAGTTCCCTGAAAATTAAACGCCACAGGATATACTGCTCATATGGTGCCTTTTATGTTTCAATCAAGGTTGTAAATTTTGAATTTAAATGGTGTTTAAAGGTCCCATTAAATTAAAATAAAGCTTTTTAGATGTTAGTATAAGTATGTTATTTAAAAAAAATGTATAAGCTAGTGTGCTTCAAAATAAGCTAGTGTGCTTTCAAAATTAGCATTTAGATAATATAAACTTGATATAAACATCCAAAGCTTGCAGTTTGTCATTTCCGTCTGAATGGATCAACAAATTTTTTCACGTCACCCCATACTTGAGTTTCTTTTCAATTCTTTTCTCCAATCAAATGCTCTCCAGTGTCTGACATAGGGCTGCACGATTCTGGCTAAAATGAGAATCACAATTTCTTTTTGCTTAAAATCAAGATCACGATTTTGATTCTATAGATGTAAAATAAAGGTTAATAGGAGTAGACTATTATTATTATTATTCTTAAACATATGGTAAAACAACAATAATATTAGGCCTATGTGTAGGTCTACTGTTGGTAAAAATGCTAAATGTTGTACAGGTAGTGCAGAATTATTAGGCAAATGAGTATTTTGACCACATCATCCTCTTTATTCATGTTGTCCAAGCTGTATAGACTCGAAAGCCTACTATCAATTAAGGATATTAGGTGATGTGCATCTCTGTAATGAGATGGGGTGTGGTCTAATGACATCAACACCCTATATCAGGTGTGTATAATTATTAGGCAACTTCCTTTCCTTTGGCAAAATGGGTCAAAAGAAGGACTTGGCAGGCTCCGAAAAGTCAAAAATAGTGAGATATCTTGCAGAGGGATGCAGCACCCCTAATATTGCCAAGCTTCTGAAGCGTGATCATCGAACAATCAAGCGTTTCATTCAAAATAGTCAACAGGGTCGCAAGAAGCGTGTGGAAAAACCAAGGCGCAAAATAACTGCCCATGAACTGAGAAAAGTCAAGCGTGCAGCTGCCAAGATTCCACTTGCCACCAGTTTTGCCATATTTCAGAGCTGCAACATCACTGCAGTGCCCAAAAGCACAAGGTGTGCAATACTCAGAGACATGGCCAAGGTAAGAAAGGCTGAAAAACGACCACCACTGAACAAGACGCACGAGCTGAAACGTCAAGACTGGGCCAAGAAATATCTCAAGATTTTTCTAAGGTTTTATAGACTGATGAAATGAGAGTGAGTCTTGATGGGCCCGTGGCTGGATCGGTAAAGGGCAGAGAGCTCCAGTCCGACTCAGACGCCAGCAAGGTGGAGGTGGAGTACTGGTTTGGGCTGGTATCATCAAAGATGAGCTTGTGGGGCCTTTTCGGGTTGAGGATGGAGTCAAGCTCAACTCCCAGTCCTACTGCCAGTTTCTGGAAGACACCTTCTTCAAGCAGTGGTACAGGAAGAAGTCTGCATCCTTCAAGAAAAACATGATTTTCATGCAGGACAATGCTCCATCACACGCGTCCAAGTACTCCACAGCGTGGCTGGCAAGAAAGGGTCTAAAAGAAGAAAAACTAATGACATGGCTTCCTTGTTCACCTGATTTGAACCCAATAGAGAACCTGTGGTCCATCATCAAATGTGAGATTTACAAGGAGGGAAAACAGTACACCTCTCTGAACAGTGTCTGGGAGGCTGTGGTTGCTGCTGCACGCAATGTTGATGGTGAACAGATCAAAACACTGACAGAATCCATGGATGGCAGGCTTTTGAGTGTCCTTGCAAAGAAAGGTGGCTATATTGGTCACTGATTTGTTTTTGTTTGTTTTTGAATGTCAGAAATGTATATTTGTGAATGTTGAGATGTTATATTGGTTTCACTGGTGAAAATAAATCACTGAAATGGGTATATATTTGTTTTTTGTTAAGTTGCCTAATAATTCTGCACAGTAATAGTCACCTGCACACACAGATATCCTCCTAAAATAGCTCAAACTAAAAACAAATTAAAAACTACTTCCAAAAATATTCAGCTTTGATATTAATGAGTTTTTGGGTTCATTGAGAACATGGTTGTTGTTCAATAATAAAATTAATCCTCAAAAATACAACTTGCCTAATAATTCTGCACTCCCTGTATAGACATGGAACGGTGGACTCTAAATATGTCCTGGTTGTTAATTCACAGTAAAGTGATGACATCAGAATATAACTATTCATAATTATAAAGTTAAATTAGTATGTTTGACACATATGCTTGTCATTGACAACATTATTAGACCATTTTTTTCACTGGTAAAATAATACATATTTGTTATTATCAGATTCCCTCTTGCATTTTATTCAACATTATAGACTAGAGTACTTATACTGACCCAGTAAACATTTATTTTCACGCACAACACTTTGTGTTTGCTATGAAAGAAAAAACACATCAAGTGCTTCCCGTAATCATAACTCTAAAATGTGATTGTTTGAATGATGTCCATGCCAGTTTCATTTTCACTGCCGCGTGCGTTCATGTCATGACTGCCGCCACTCTGAGAAAAAACATACATGCAAATCCTACCCGCGCGGATCTCAAATGACCGCTCTGTGCAAAAACTGAATGTTATTTACAACTTTATCACCTGTTATTCACAGCCTATGCAGGTTCTGTTCACTAAAGTAAACATGGCGGGCACACGTGCGCGTCCTCTCTGAGGTAAATAAACAATTGAATACATTCCGTAATTACATCCTTACATTAAGACAGAAATGATTTTTGGGTGAAATATACCTTATAAATACAGTATGTGACACTTTTAACACCATTTGGAGGTGTCCATTTTGCTGAGCAGCGTATGTAAAACAATGAGAAGACTTGTGCGACTGCCTTTACGCTCCTCTCGTGACCTTGAAAAAATAATTGGCTGAATCGTAGAAAAGCAGAATTAAGATAGCGTGTGGGGTCGAATCAAGATTGCAATTTTTTTTTCCGATTAATCGTGCAGCTCTAGTCTGACATGCCCCGGCCCCTTCAAGACACTTCTTATTTGCGGCTCATTTGATGCGCTTGAGTTCAACCACTCTCACTGGCAGAGCTGTGATGAATCAAAACACTATTGGCTGCTTTTAAAAAGGGAAGGGGCTTCCGGGTCCAAGCGCTCTATGAAACTGACTGAGGAGACTCATCAAATGCTAATAATAAACGTTTACAAAGCAATGTAATACTTTGGAAAATCTCGATCGCAATATATATGTCCATGCCTAATATCTGATGGCCAGAAAAATGACTTGCATATGATTTATACAGAAGTGTTCAATTTATTTACAGCATGTAGTACCTAGAATATCAAAGTCAAGTAAAGGAGGTCGAGCCTTCTCATTTATGGCCCCTAAACTCTGGAATAGCCTTCCTGATAATGTCCGAGGCTCAGACACACTCTCACTCTTCAAAACTAGATTAAAGACCTATCTTTTTAGCAAAGCATACACTCAATGCATTACATAGCGGTATGATGCATGATGTGCCCCACGCAGCATTTTGCTTCTTGTTTTTATACACTATGAACAACAGCTACGGTAATTATTCTCCTTATTCTGTATTTCCACCTGGGGGTACTCATCTTGAGGCCCTCAGACTATGCAGCGCCACTGATGCGATCCAAGACCAGCGACGAGATGATCCCAAGGTTTTCTGGACCAGGCCGTATCCTGCTGTGGTGGTCATCGTGGAGTGAGAGCATGAGACTGATTCCTGTGATGCTCCAAGGACAGACGAGTCTTCGCCGAGGTCCACCGTGCTGCGCCTAGACTGCAGCTCTGCACAAGACGTTTGGCCATAGGGGAAATGGTCGTGCCCAACTGAGCCAGGTTTCTCTCGAGGTTTTTTAAATCTTCGCTTTCGCCAATTGGTAAAGTTTTTTTCTCGCCGCTGTCGCCACTGGCTTGCATGGTTCGGGATCTGTAGAGCTGCGCATCGATGGATTTGCTATTCAGTGTTTGGACTCTCAGTAGTGATTATTAACCCACACTGAACTGAGCTAAACTGAACTGAACTTAATCTCTGAAAATTAAACTGACACTGTTTCAATTCACTATAATCTTCCATGTGAAGCTGCTTTGACACAATCTACATTGTATAAGCGCTATACAAATAAAGATGAATTGAATTGAATTGAATTTAATGCAAATACATTATAAGTAACTTAAAATAAAGGAATAGTCCACCCTTCACTTCTCACAAAGCTGTTTAAGTTTCCTTTTACTTTTAAAAAGATAGTTCACCCAAATGTACTCATTCTTAGGTGGTGCCAAACCTTTATAAGTGTCTTTTTTTCTGTTGAACACTAGAAGATATTTTGAAGGAAGCTGAAAACCTGTAACCATTTACATTGTATTTTCTTTTCCTACAATGGAAGTCATTCGTTATAGGTTTCCAGCTTTCTTAAAAACATCTTCTTTTGTGCTCAACATTAAAAAGAAAGTCACAAAGGTTTGAAATAGTTTCAGGGTGAGTAAACATTGAGTAAATTTGTAATTTTGGGTGAACCATTCCTTTAAATTACCTTAAAATGAACCGTAATGCCTTACCTTCCTTTTTAAGTGGATAGTTTAAATTACAGTAACTTGTTAACTGATTACACCCAAAACTTCTAGGATTTCTTTTTTATTTTTATAATAATAATGGTGGCACGGTGGCTCAGTAGTTAGCACTGTCGCCTCATAGCAAGAAGGTTGCTGGTTCGAGTCCTGACTGGGTCAGTTGGCATTTCTGTGTGGAGTTTGCATGTTCTCCCCTTCTTGGCGTGGGTTTCCTCCGGGTGAACTGAATAAGCTAAATTGGCTGTAGTGTATGAGGGTGTGAATGAGTGTGTATGGGTGTTTCCCAGTATTGGGTAGTGGCTGGAAGGAATCTGCTGCGTAAAACACATGTCTGAATAGTTGGCAGTTCATTCCACTGTGGCAATCCCTGATAAATCAAAGACTAAGCCAAAAGAAAATGAACGAATGAATAATAATAATAATAATAATAATAATAAAATCAATGAAAGTTACAGAATGAAGTAAAGATTTTCCCTGTTCAGAGAGTAGCAGGGAGCAATGCACACAATATCTAGGGACCCTATCAAGCAGAACACAGTTCAAGCATGGAGCTGCTAATCAGAATCAGGTGTGTTAAATAAGAGAGACATGCAAAAATGTGCAGAGCATTGGCTCGTGAGGACTGGAGCTGATAAGCGCTGGTTTAATGTGTGAGGACAGACTCACCGCACTGGGCACCTGGGCCGTTTTGGGTCGTTTTGAGTGGTCCAGAGCAAAGATAGTATACTCAGAGAGAAAAGCAGGCTCTGCTATCATCCCAGCCAGCAGCTGAGCGAACCCCACACACACGTCAACGCATTAATGAAGAGCAATGAGAAAAACAACACGATGAGTGAAATGACAGAGAAAGAGCCGGAGCATGACAGAAGAATGACATCTGTGGAAACACAAAGAGAGTTGAGACAGCGGATCCACACCGAGAGACGGCAGATTTACACTGTTTGATGTCACTACCACAGCCGGACTGGTGTCAAATCATCATGTGCTATTAGTGGAGACATCAAAAATGTAATTCTAGCCGTCGTGGCACAGAAGAAAAATTAGGGCTCAAAAATAAGGATGGGTGAGCTGGAAAAGCTCTCTTGTCACTCAAAATTTAGCTGAAGTAAATATATCCCAAAAATAAAGTTCTGACTTTTATCTTTTGACTGTCTCTGACTGAAAACTCAACACATTTTTAGTGAAAATGCCAAAATTTATTACAGAATGCATTATATAAATATTCAAAATAAATAATTCAATAAATACTAATAAATGTATTTTATAAATAAATATTTATACATCATGCATAATATTTTATAAATAAGCCTTAAATATAATTACAAAAACAATACACAATTTTTTCGTCTCGGACTGAAAACTGAACTTATTTTCAATGAGAATTCTAAATATTTAGTACAGAATACATTATATAAATATTAAAATGATAATATATCAAAATCAATAAATAAATTATAAAAATATATGTTATAAATAAATATTTATGCATCATACATAACATTTTATAAATAAATTCTTAAATATAATTACCAAAAAAAAAAACACTTTTTTCATCTCGGACTAAAAACTTAACTTATTTTCAATGAAAATGCAATAAATTAGTACAGAATACATTATAAAAATATTAAAATTATAATATCTCTAAATCAATAAATAAATTATGAAAATATATTTTATAAACAAATATTTATACATCATACATAATATTTTTTAAATAATTCTTAAATATAATAATAAAAACAATATACAATTTCTTCATCTCGAACTGAAAACTCAACTTATTTTCAATGAAAATTCAAAAATGCAGTACAGAATGCATTATATAAACATTAAAATGATAATATCGCTAAATCAATAAATAAATAAAAAAAATATATATTTTAAAAATAAATAATTACATATTTTAATATGTAAAGGCACAAAATTAGTACAATATATGTTTTATATTTATAAAATGCATAATATCTCTAAATCAATAAATAAATTATAAAAATGTATGTTATAAACAAATATTTATACATCATAGATAATATTTTATAAATAAATTCTTAAATATTATTACAAAAAAAAAAATCATCTCGGACTAAAAATTTTACTTGTTTTCAATATGTAAATGCCAAAAACTTGTACAATATGCATTATATAAACATTAAAATATAATATCTCTAAATCAATAAATAAATTATTAAAAATATATATTTTCAATCTAACAATATTTTATAAATACATTTTTAAATATAATTAAATATATAATTATCTTCGACTGAAAACTCAACTTATTTTCAATGAAAATGCATTACAGAAAATTTTTACTAAATGCATTATATAAATATTAAAATTATAATCGCTCTAAATCTATAAATAAATTTCAATAAATTAATTTAATAAATATTTATATAAATTATACATCATGTGTAATATTGTATAAATAAATTATTAAATACAATTACTAAATATTTTATTAATAATACATTATTTTATCTTTTTTCTACACTATCTTTTCTAGAAACATAAATTTAACAAAAAATATTTTATTACAAGAAATATAATATTATATTATTATAATGTATTTTAATATGACATAATAATATATTACTTTAATATACAAGTTAAATTATATTATAATATAAGTTATATATTATATAATATTTTTAACATTTACAAAACAAAATTGATGTGTATAAAATCTAAATGTTAGCAGTCCTATTAAAAAAATAAACTAACAAAAAAAAATCTTATTGTTGAGCCCTGGAAATGTTGAGATGATGTGGAATTCACTCACTCACTGAGATCTGATGGAAATTTCAGAAAGTAATACAAACAGAAAATATGGTAAAAAGACAAAAGCATCATCAAAACCTCGGCTCACTGCTCAGTACATTTGGATTCCCCACAATGGTCACAAACTCTTAAGCTTTGATTCATAAATAAAAGAAAGAAGAAGACAACGAAAATCACCAAAAGAAAAGATAGTAACTTGATTCATAATAAAAACACCCAACAATAAATCAAGCAAAGATTCTGAGAGTTTAAAATGTGTGTTATTATTTGGTTTAAAAGTCTGTGCTTCAAAGCGGGTTCAATGTCACAATCCATAAATGACTAAACTGCATCATCCAGACTATTATTAGCACAATAATAGCATGTCATGTGTTAACCAACCAGCTGGAGATTATCAAATGCATTTCATATCTCTGCACAATGTTCTCTGTAAAACAAGAGGCAGATCACTCAACTTAAGAAAACAGCATGTTTGTACACAGATACTTTACCTGACGCTTCATATTAAAACTGTAATCCAATTTATTTAAAAGAAATAACTAGAGAGATTTTCTTTGTATAAATGCATCTGCCAAAATAAATAAATGTGAATGCAAAAAGATGCTGCATAAGTTTAAATTGATAAATGATGCATATAAAATAAACACCTAAATTACAGTTTAGATCTTGTTGCATATCTGACAGCTCCACTGTAGACATATGCCCATATTCAATAATTGAATGAATCATAATAATGAACATGCACAATATTGAGATCAAGTTCACTTCAAAACAATTAACCATTTATTATTTAAAGTTTTACAGAGCTTTTTCAGAATATTCACACTGTATTTACAGTGGTGTTCACAGTCTTAATTGGTTTATTAGCTTAACAGTTCAAACATGAGCATTTTCACATGTTAATCTAGACTACTACAAGATAAAATATTTATTAAAAATTATTTGAGTATTTATATGGCTATTGCACGCACTATGCGATAAGTCTCCAACAGTTAACATTAGTTAATTTAACTAAACTCATAATGAAATCCTTTATTTCTTGTTAAATGCCTTATAAAGTGTTAAAACAAACTGTACTCATAAACATATTACAACAGTTGTTATCGTTTTATTAAACGAGTCAATAACTAGAGTTAATAACTAATATAAACATAGTAACTGTAAAAAACATAACCTTGTCTCACAGTTTATTTTAATGCATTAACTAACATATTAAACTAATGAGGCTTTATTTATTAAAGTGTTACCTATTGTTCTTACCCAGCTTATTGGAAATATCGTAGAACCCTTTTGCAATTTAATTAGTTTGTTTACTCTGGATATATACACAGTTGAAGTCACAATTATTCACCCTCCTGGACATTTTTTTTTCACATATATTCCCCAAATTATGTTTAACAGGGCAAGGAATTTTTTACAGTATTTCCTATAATATTTTTTCTTCTGGAGAAAGTCTTGTTTTATTTCGGCTAGAATAAAAAATTTTAACCATTTTAAGGTCAATATTATTAGCCCTCTTAAGCAATATTTTTTTTTCGATTGTTTACAAAACAAACCATCGTTATACAATCACTTGCATAATTACCCTAACTTGCCTAATTAACCTAGTTAAGCCTTTAAATGTCACTTTAAGCTGAATACTAGTATCTTGAAAAATATCTAGTCAAATATTATGTTTGATATTGATATTATGTACATATTCATATTGAAAGATGAATATGTACTGTCATCGTTATTTCCATTAAACAGAAATTGGGGAAAAAATATGCAGGGCAGCTTATAATCCAGGAGGGCTAATAATTCTGACTTCAACTGTAAATATTTCTTGTTATAATACCTGTTAAATAACCTTTTCTGCAGCTTAATATCATAAATATCATGATAATACCTTATAGGATGGGAACAGTTAATGAAAAAAGCGACCAATCAGTCCTCTTTCTTACAGTTACGTACCCAGGTTTTCTCAATACTTTAGGAGGGAAGCAATTGTTTGCAGTATTTTGGTATCTGACTGGAATATGTGATGTGAATCAACAAAAGACTGAATCAAAACTTTAAGACTGAAATTAAAATATATGGCCTTGAACTTTATTTAAACATTGTAAACAGTAGATTATAAGACTACTGAAGTATATTGTTGAAGAATAGTATTTACAGATAAAGTCAGAATTATTAGCCCTCCTGAATTATTAGCCCCCCCTGTATATTTTTTCCCCAATTTCTGTAGAATGGAAAGATTTTTCAACACATTTCTAAACATAATAGTTTTAATTACTAATTTATTTTATTTTTGCCATGATGACAGCACAATATTTAACTAGATATTTTTCAAGATACTAGTATTCAGCTTAAAGTGACATTTAAAGGCTTAACTAGGTTAATTAGGCAGGTTAGGGTAATTAGGCAAGTCATTGTATAACAATGGTTTGTTCTGTAGACAATCGAGAGAAAAAATATTGCTTAAGGGGCTGATAATATTGACCTTAAAATTATTTTTTTTTAATTTATAAACTGTTTTTATTCTAGCCGAAATAAAACAAATAAGACTTTCTGCAGGAGAAAAAATATTATAGGAAATACTGTGAAAAATTCCTTGCTCTGTTCAACATCATTTGGGAAATATTTGAAAAAAGAAAAAAAAAATGAAAAATAAGAATAGGAGGGCTAATAATTCTGACTTTAACTGTAAGTGTTACAATACGGGATTTTAATTACAACATAAATAATTTGACAATTTTTTTGAACCATGCCACACTACAGCATGAAAAAAGGCTTTAGCAAATAATCTCTACAAGAAATTTTAATTAACCCACAAACACTGAGATATAAACACTTCATTGAGCGCTTCTGCAATACTGTGTTACGTTATGGCAGTAGTGTGTATTCTTACTCATAACAGTTCAGATATTGTGCAGAAGAGTTAAAGGGCATTCCTGGCACATGGAAGCAGATGCTCATAAACATGCATGCAGAGGCAGAAAAGCTGTTCAGTGCTTATTTACCTCTCTGTCATTCGGGGAGGACGGAGCATCTTGGTGCAGGAAAGGGGGCTGAGGACGCCTCTCTCCTGAACTCACCTGCGAGACACAAGTCAAAATGATTAGCCCTCCCGTGATTTTTTTGTTTTTCAATAATTTCCCACTATGTACAAACATATAAGATACATTTATATCTTGCCAAATAACTTGCCTTTTATCATTACATATTTCTAAGACTGCTTGTTTTTTTTTTTCATAGGGCTGGTTGTAGACTCATGTTGACATGATTGTGCAAGCTCTCTTTTCATTTTAATTCTTGATTTGATTAAATATAGACTATATTAATTTAAAGGGCAGCTATTTTACCCCTTTTTTAAGATGTAATATTAATATTATGGTTCTTCTGAGTGTGCCAGTTTAGGTTCAGTTCAAAACACAATTCAGATTTTTTATTATGATGTGTTAAAAAGTGTCATTTTGGGGGGGTGTACACAGTTCGCTGTTTTAGGGGCGCGTTGCTTCACATGAAAATTAGTTTCGACTTCCCGCCCAACTTAACAAGGGGGCGGAGCCAAGAGCTCCCCGCTTTGTGTATGGCAACAGACAGGCAGACAGAGAGAAGCAACATGAGTGAGAGGACCAGCGTTCAGCTGTACATGTATGACTCTGACACAGACCAAGCAGAGACTATAAAATCATTTGTGTCTTTGTATAGTTTTACAGCCAACTGTGTGCTAGTTTAAAGCTCTGAGCTTGTAGCATACACCGAGACTAATAACCAAGCACACTGAATTAACTTTGACTGAAGGGCATCACACACCGGATGCACCGCGACACGGCGTGCACATGACAGTTGAAAGTATCGCACACTTGCGGCGCCTGTGTGTGTCCCCTGATAGAAACGTATGTTTATAATTCAGAAATGTATGCCGCTGTGTGGCGCGACACTGTTTGTTGCCGAGCGGCGCTTCTGGTGTACGACCTGCTTGAGGCTATAACTAAAGAGCGTCATACACCGGATGCGCCGCTCAGAGTCACGGCACACCAGACGCGCACATTCGCATGTTATTTAAATTGAAACTATTCAGATAACGCTCTGTGGCGCGGCAGAAATATGAAGTGTCCTGAGCAGGGCCAGCTTGTCCATAGAGGCAACCTAGGCGGCAGAATAGTGAGCGAACCCCCCGGTCCTCACTTTCATCCGCGACACCCTCCCGGTCCTCACTTTCATCCGCGACACCGCGAAATGCATGGCGCTGCGCGTCGTTAGTTTGTTATTTCCAATGGAGCAACACGCACATGAGGCAACGCGCTCGCACTTTCCAGCTGCACCTAGTTAAGATGACAGGGAGCTTCTGTGACCGCGGGAAATGCAAACCGCTGAAGTTTAAGGAAGACGCAATGAAAAGTACACATGTATGCAAACCCACCAAAACTCACAAACACTGACGGCGAGGAGAGCGATAACATGGTGAATGTTGAGCCCAATGAGCCTTACATTATCTAAAAATAGAGCAAGGGTGTTTCTTTGGTGATGTCGCTTTGACTCACACGCTGAAAATGGCTGACGTGAAACAACATACTGAGGATATGGTGATGCGCACCTGTCAATCAATATTGGTGGGCGGGGGGACCGCACTCCTACGTCAAGTTGCGGTCGGTCTCAAAACCGCTCCAATTGCTCCACCGTTTTTATGTTGTTAAATTGAAAAAAAAAAGGACTGAGTGTGTTTATATCACCCCAATATGACGGTCTATACACTATACCTACACATATGTCTGTCCAAACAGCTTGAAAAGTAGATTTTTTACCATAGGTGCCCTTTAACAAAATTAATATTGATACAGTATTTCAAAATTTAAACTGTGACCATCAGTTTGCACATTAAATTAATGAACCACAGATCTATATATATTAAATGTTTTATTTCCAATTCATTAAAGATCTGTTACTGAACTATCATATAAAAAAAAAATGATAATCAGATTAGAAAATCTGATTTTTTTTTCACATGCTGATTATTTTATATGCTTTATTTAAAGGTATAACTTAATCAAAGTCCAAGCTATTGCATCGAATGACAATGTTTCAGTTTAAAAAAGTATTTTCCACAAAAGTTGTTAGAAATATTAAAGCAGACACTTGAATTGCATTTAATGTTTAATATTAATTAAATCAAATTACTTTTTGTACATTTAAACTGTTGCAGTTTAAATAAAAAAAAGAATTTAAAAAAGAATTGGATTTTATTTTGACCAATATTTATTTATATATTTATATCTCTATGTATTTTTTACAGTAGGCTGAGGAACTGGAAAGAGTTTAAATGTATAATGCTTTTTTTTTTTTAAATCTGACAATTAAATTTAGACAGTGTTTTTTAAATAAGCTTCATTTTTATGCACAAAAAATATCTACTAGATTTTCCAGGACATATCTTATAAATTTAATTGCATTGTTGTTAAAATAGAGCAGAATCTTCTGAAGTTCAACCTGTTTAGGGAAGCATGTTAATGAGCTCTTGGGTCTGGTTAACAGGTCAGGCTGGTTTGTAGGTCATTAAGTGGTTGACAATGGCAGGCAGGAGATTAAAATGACTGATCTGATCTAAAATCCTTTAAATGTCACATTATCTTTATTAGTACAACGATACAGACACAAAACACTTCAACACTGTGGTATAAATCAATTTACAAGAAAGTAATGCTAAAAAAAACACTACAATTACCTTTTTTCTGGACATATACCATGGCAGTATCATGGTAACTTTTGAGAGTTACCTAAATGTCTCATGTAAATATAGATATAGCGTGTTACCGTATATTTAAAAGTACCATTGTATGATATGAGAATCATCACTGTACCATAGCACTAGTACAGTAAGTCAAATATTAATATGACTAACAGCAACACTATGGTACATGACAAATGTCACGAAATTGGAAATATCCTGGAGTAAGATGTAAATATCACGATGAATTAATATGGCAGTCATTCACCACAGTATACATAAATAAATCAACCAATCAATCAATCAATCAAAGTACCACATAATAATCATCTGACATCACCATGTTTTTGGTGCTACTTTATTAGCGTACATCCAATCATCTAGTTAATTATTGATTCTAAGAGCTAACACTATACATTAGATCTACAATATACGAAAAACAGTGTTAAACTGTCAGTAAACCATATACTTAATGTTGTTTGTTTTGTTTTGTTAGCATACATGCTACATGGTTAAAGTGCACTGACCTGCGGCTGCGCGCTGCTCCGCTGAGGCGACTGCTCGTCTATAACCTTCTGCTTCAGCTTTTTAAACATCACTCCATGCGATAATTGTCACTTTAGGAAAGATTTTACAGTCCGTTGAGCAGGGGATGAAACTTGATGTATCTGTGGATGAAAGCAGTGCGCAGATGCAGCTGACGTGGAGGAAAAAGTGAGCAGCTACGGGTCCTCGAGAGGATCAGAAAGGACGAGGAACAGTTACTGTACAACATGAACAGTGTGGCATTATAATAACATGAACTACTGTATGTATTTCCAAGAGTAACGTGGTATTATCCAAAAGAAAATAGTAGCATAGTACTTTCTTTCTTTCTTTTTTACTACTTTATTTATTTATTTAGTTAGTTAGTTAGTTAGTTAGTTAGTTAGTTAGTTAGTTAGTTAGTTAGTTAGTTAGTTAGTTAGTTAGTCCCGTTATTATTTTGGTTTTATGGTTTTAATTTTAGCTAAATGATTCTGCAATATAGATATTATATCATGGTATTATGCATTAGTAATTACTTAAAAATACAATTAAAATACCTAATTTTTATTCATAAGTATTAATATTTTGATATTTTAAATGTACTTTCATATTTATAGCATTTGTATTTACATTTCTAAAGACTTTTGATAAACACTTGAATAATAAAACTATCATCATAACAACAACGATACTAAACATTTAGATTACTTGTTTGTTATTGAAAACATCACAATGATTCAATTTAAATCTATTTTCATATTTTAATTATTTTATTTTACATTTACCATTAACCAACATGTCACTTTTTTGTAAAAATCACAATGAATCACAAATTTAGCACTAAAATCATCCTGTGTTCTGCTATATTGCATTTATATAATTTAATCACAGTCATAAATAAAAAAATCCAGTGTGCACGAACTTCCACAAATGACCAAAACAGAAAGATTTTATATAAATGCAATTTATAATGAGCATAAAATATGATAGAGTAATTGTATTGTTGCATTCTAAACACACATAAAAATACATTACAGTAATTTATAGTAAACACTATAGTGATTTTGAGCCATACTATAGTAAAGTACTTGAATTAATCTGTTGTAGTAATTCTATAGTTGCTATAGTTTCTCAGAACAACTATAGAAAAATAAACATATGACCCAATACTGTACTAATTTTTCTACAACTACATGATATATTAAACTACAATACACTACAGTCTACTCTATTAAACGTATACTACACTATGTTTTAACACAGTTAATCAGTTCACTATATACAGTAGAAATCAGAATTATTAGCCCCCCTTTGAATTTTTTTTCTTTTTTAAATATTTCCCAAACAGTCGGCGCCAATAGCCTAGCGGTTAGTGCGTCGACATTTAGCACCCAGGTGCTTGTGGCGACCCGAGTTCGATTCCCGGCTCAAGGTCCTTTTGCCGATTCTTATTCTCTCTCTGCTCCCCATACTTTCCTGTCTGTAAATCTCCAATGGCCTGTCAATAAAGGTGAAACCCCTAAAAAATTATTACAAATATATATTTCCTAAATTATGTTTAACAGAGGAAGAAAATTTTTACAGTATGTCTGATAATATTTTTTCTTCTTGAAAAAGTCTTATTTGTTTTATTTTGGCTAGAATAAAAGCATTTTAAGGTTTATTAACCTTAATTATTAGCCCCTTTAAGCTATATTTGTTTTCTGATAGTCTACAGAACAAGCCATCGTTATATAATAACTTGCCTAATTACCCTAACCTGCCTAATTAACCTAATTAACCTAGTTAAGCCTTTAAATGTCACTTTAAGCTGTATAGAAGTGTCTTAAAAAATATCTAGTTAAATATTATTTACTGTCATCATGGCAAAGATAAAATAAATCAGTTATTAGAAATGAGTTATTAAAACTATTATGTTTAGAAATGTGTTGAAAAAATCTTAGAAATTGGGGGAAAAAATAAACAGGGGGGCTAATAATTCTGACTTCAACTGTACATATTAATACATTATGTTGTGGCATTCATTAATACAGTGTTGTAAATACTAATATATACAGCATAATAGAGGAGAGCGGCGACGAAAGTACTATTTTTCATTAAAAAAAACTCATTTTAAAAGACTATGCTTTTAGCAGAAATATTTTTGCTGTAGTAACTAACTCAAAAGAGCTCTATCAAAATCAGGTCTTATTTGTATCATTGTAGAACAACTCCCCTAAAACAAAAATTGCACATTGTTTTTGACTGCGTCAGCAGGGACGAAAGTAACACAACGATATTTGCTAGATTTACTGGCTTAATCTTGTTTATTTTAAATATATCTGACTATGACCTTGTTAATGTTCACTGCAAACATATTTTGTCCTTTATTTTTGCAAATAAAAAAATAATAATAATAAAAATTAAACAGCATTTTCATTTTACATTTCAGCTCCATCAAATGTTTCAAAAGCAATCCATTCATTTATTCATTCATTCATTCATTCATTTTCTTTTCGGCTTAGTCCCTTTATTAATCTGGGGTTGCCACAGCGGGATGAACCCCCAACTTATCCAGCAAGTTTTTACGCAAGTTTTTCCAGCAGCAACCCATCTCTGGGAAACATCCACACACACTCATTCACACTCATACACTACTGACAATTTAGCCTACCCAATCACCTGTACCACATGTCCTTTGATTGTGGGGGAAACCGGAGCACCCGGAGGAAACCCACGCGAACGCAGGGAGAACATGCAAACTCCACACAGAAACGCCAACTGACCCAGCCGAGGCTCGAACCAGCGACCTTCTTGCTGTGAGGCAAGTTCAAAAGCAATCCAACAATGCAAAATGTTAAGATTTTCTACAGTTTTTGAATATGCTTTATTATTATTGGCAATATGCATGAATCTTATAAAACATCTGAATCAAAACACTGCAAACTCTAATGTGGAAGTGAAAAATAAGGTATGGCTATTAGCAGTGCGACATAAACACCAGTGTTACTTTCATCCCCAAAGGCAGAGATGTATAAAGTACTAGAGACCCAGACTTAAGTAAAAGTACAAGTGCTCTATCAAAAAAGTGACTTGAGTAGAAGTTGAAGTGCTCTTCAAGCACAATACTTAAGTGGAAGTACTAAAGTATTCAACATTTTTTGTACTTAAGTATTGCAAGTAGTTTATTCTAAAATTTACTACTCAAGTACTGAAAGTAAAAGTACAAGTATTGTGTTATGTAGTTATTAAAGAAAGCAGTCAAAAGACATATTGTTTTGTTTATTTTAAATATCTTTTTTGGGGCATGTGATTAAGCAGAACGAAAAGAACCATGGTCATCTGCTGCTCTAGCAGTGATGTGGGTTTGGAATGATTCGTAACATTTTTATAATTGTAACGAGTAACTATGCAGCACATAAAAATATTATCGGAGTAAAAGTATTAAACTCACCGAAAATATGTACTGAAGTAAAAGTAGGAGAAAAGAACAATACTCCAGTAGAGTACAGATACAGCCTTTTAGTGCTTAAGTACAGTAGTGAAGTAGTTCTACTTCGTTACTATACATCTCTGCCCAAAGGAACTCTTGCCATTTAATCCTGATTTACTTTTAAACTGAAAAACTCA
This sequence comes from Danio kyathit, assembly GCA_903798195.1. NCBI lineage: Eukaryota > Metazoa > Chordata > Actinopteri > Cypriniformes > Danionidae > Danio > Danio kyathit. The sequence continues at coordinate 56,506,702 of LR812531.1, forward strand.
AGGATGTGTTATTGCACTAAATAACCTGCATTGATAATTAGTGGGACACTTCAAAAGAGAAACACAACTTGTTATAAGGAAAAAATGACCACTACAATAATTTACTGCACTTCAAAACTAACTAACCCTCGGAAACAGTCCTGAAATAAGCTGATATTTGGCAGCTCCATCGAGAGCTGCATGCTGAATGTGCTGTTATAGCCTGGAAAGCAAATGTTGTCAGGGCCTCAGGAAAATTGATTAGTTACTTTTGTCCCTTGTTACTTACATCCCCGCTCTCCCCTACACTTTGCTATGGTTTAAAAACTCTATAGCCTACTATACATTTAACTGGACTTACACACTTTGAGTGATTATAAATAATTCCTTCTATATAAATGTAAACTTTATTCCTCTCATTATGTTGTTTGTGCTCATCGCAGAGGTTAAAGGTCACAATTAAATATATGAAGACCTAACCAAATACAGGTAAATTAACTTTAGTGAAGCTCTGTGTTTCTCCAGCACTACTGTCACTGTAGAAACTGCATCGTAATTCACTTCAGATAAGTATGCACCTAATGAGCCATAAATATTTGATTACTGTGGGTTGAGCGATTAAAAACAACACATTATATACGGATGAGGACTCTAGGTAATGCACGGGCTTATTTACACATGATCTGCTCAGTGGGTCGCTCTTTCTTAGGCTTTAAACCATTAGTTTTGCTCTCCATTTAATCTAATTAGCGTCTCGAAGAAACACCAGAGATATTAAAGACATCTCAACGGTGATTTTTCTTTTTGGCTGACAAATCAATGTTGCAGAAACTCTTGAGCAGCTCTAGAGGGCGCTCTCACTATAACTCTAATGCTTATAAAGTCTATGGGGAAACATTTCATAACGGTGTCACTGTACTTTTAAGATTCTGCTATATAACTTAAAACCTATTTATCCACTACTATTTAAAATATTGTAGGGAATGTCTCTATAACCGTATGCTCATAAAGTTTATGGGAAAACAGTAATTGAACATTTCATAAATGGTACCGGTGTCACTGAACATTGAAGATTCTGACACAAAAAAACTATGTATTGACTACTATTTAAAATATTGTAGGGAATATCTCTGCATGTGCAACATAAATACATATTTACACTGTTTTCACATTGAAACATCCTGTACATTTACATACTCATACATCATTGCATATATTCTTCCTTCAATTATTGCCTTCATGCATAATCTATTGATTTTAACTGTAGTTACAGTTATTTTAGTTTTATTGAGGTATTTATACTGAATCAATAACCTTATCATTTTAGTCATTTTAATGTACACTACCTGTCAAAAGTTTGTGGTCTGTAGGTTATTTTAATGTTATAAAATAAGCTTCTCTTGCTCACCAAGGCTGCATTTATTTAATCAAAAATACAGTACACATTGTAAAATTGTTAAACTGTTCAAAAGTAGTTTATAATGTAGTTTAATCATTTATTCCAGTGATTTTAAAGATGAATTTTCAGCTTCATTACTCCAGTCTTCAGTCACATGATCCTTCAGAAATCACTCTAATATGAATTATTATTGTTATTATTATTATTATTATTACTATTATTATTATTATTATTATTATTATTATTATTATTACTATTATTATTATTATTATTATTATTATTATTATTATTATTATTATTATTACTATTATTATTATTACTATTATTAATATTATTATTATTATTATTGTTATTATTATTATTACTATTATTATTACTATTATTATTATTATTATTATTATTGTTATTATTACTATTATTATTATTATTATTATTATTATTACTATTATTATTATTATTGTTATTATTATTATAATTATTATTATTATCATTATTATTATTATTATTATTATTATTATTATTATTATTATTAATAATAATAATAATAACAATAATAATAATAATAATAATAATGGTATTAGTAATAAAAGCAATAATGACTGGAGTAATAATTTCATTTAAAACTACATACAATAAGTAATAAATATATATTAAAAAATATTTTACATTTTTTTTTACATTTAATAAATGTTTTTAATAGTAATAATAATAAATGCCATGATGAACAAAATAATTTTATTTAAATTATTAAATGAAGTTAATAATAAAAAACTAATCCCCAACTTTTGACCAGTAGTGTATATTACATTAAACTGACTTACAGCTTGTATAATTTAAAAAGTTAGAAACATGATTAACTTATTTTAAACATGATCATCTTAACTTAAACTGGCTTACAGCTCATTTAACTTAAAAATAACTTTCAACTAGAAACAATTCACTCAATTTAAGTAAGATATACTTAACAAAGTTGCTTTCTTTTTCATTTTTATTTAAAATAAAATTTAAAGTGGCAAAACAATTGTAATACACTCAAAAAATGATGTTTGCTGTTTGTTCAAACTACTTATTTAAATGAGTTGAATCAACCCAACTCTTTAGTTTAGTTTTATTTATTTTTTTTTTTTTTTATTTATTTATTTTTTTTTTTTTTTTTTTGGGGGGGGGGTGACTTAATTGTTTTATGTTCAATCCACTTAAATTAAAAATATATGTGATCAGTAAATAACAACATGTATTTTTATCATAACTTATTAAATTAATATAATAGAAACAGGGGCAGCATGGTGGTGCAGTGGGTAGCACTATTACCTCACAACAAGAAGGTCACTGGTTCGAGCCCCAGCTGGGTCAGTTGGCATTTCTGTGTGGAGTTTGCATGTTCTCCCCATGCTGGTGTGGGTTTCCTGCGGGTGCTCCGGTTTCCCCCACAAAAGTCTAAAAACATGTGGTATAGGTGATTTGGGTAAGCTAAAATTGTCCGCAGTGTATGTGCGTAAATGGGAGTGTATGGATGTTTCCCAGTACTGGGTTGCAGCTGGAAGGGCATCCGCTGTGTAAAACATATGCTGGATAAGTTGGCGGTTCATTCCGCTTGGGCTACCACAGATTAATAAAGGGACTACGCTAAAAAGAAAGAAATTAATAATTAACAGAAACATTTAGAACAGCAAATAAAAATGGTTAGTTTTATTCAAGTATACCAGCCCTGGTTTCCTAATACTTTTTACCCAAAAATACATCTCAGTATTAGTTTTTATTAAATTATTAATAAAGATGTGTGTAAATCTTCAATGTGTTTTGCATCCATACCCTCTCATTTGCCTGGGTTTATTCATTCATAATGATGCAGATAATGCATAAGCATGCACTGTAAAAAATATATGTTAGTGAACAGTTTCTGTATGCTGTGATTCACAAGTGTTTTCAGTTTATTTACGGTTGTGAATTGCAGTATGGGATGTTGATCTCTGCTCTGTCAAGTTTTGATTTTCAAAATTCAACTCTACAGTTTAACAAAGTGACTTTTATTGACATTTTAGTAGTTTGAAATAATATAATGTATAAAAATTATATATAGAGAGAGAAATAAGTCTGTAAAATAACAGAAAATGTACTGGCAGCTTAATACAAGGTTTTTGTAGTGTAATATACAACACCAACCCAGACAATAGATCACTGTAAACTATTAAAAATGTTCAGAAAAGTAACTTTTTTTAAATTTTCAAGGTTAAAAGTTGTTGAATGAAAGATCAAGATCACATAATGCAATTCAAAATAACAAATAAACAGTGGTGGAGAGAGTACTGAAAAATCATACTCAAGTAAAAGTATCATTACTTGCCTAAAAATGTAGTGCAAGTAGAGTAAAAGTATCTGCTGTGATTATTACTTAAAGTATGAGTAAAAAGTAGCCCTTTTAAAAGTAATCAAAAGTAGTGAGTAGTGAGTATTAAGCTGTAAAATGATGCATTTACATTTAATTTGTGGATGTGTGTAAACGTAACATTCTGTAGTGCATTTAGTTATTGCCCTGCAGGCACACAGACATTAATATTAGGTTAGATTTAGGACGTGATGTCAGGTGACCGAGGCAACGCAGTGGCGCAGTAGGTAGTGCTGTTGCCTCACAGCAAGAACGTCGCTGGGTCGCAGGTTCGAACCTCGGCTGGGCTGGGTCAGTTGGCGTTTCTACAGGTGAATTGGGTAAGCTAAATTGTCCATAGTGTATGAGTGTGAATGTGTGTGTGGAAGTTCCCAGAGATGGGTTGCGGCTGGAAGGGCATCCGCTGCGTAAAATCGCGCTGGATAAGTTGGCGGTTCATTCCGCTGTGGCGACCCCGCAAGGGACAAAGCCGACAAGAAAATGAATGAATGAATGAATGAATGTCAGGTGACCAAAATTCAATGTCTAGCCAGCGTCTAAGGACAATGTTATTTTGATGTCCAATAATGACGTCAAATGACGTTGATATTTGGTTGATTTTAGGTTGTTAGAAAGTGACCAATATCCAACATCGAGTCAACATCTTAAACCAGCATACAGTATTGACATCAAATACTGGCATTTATTCGTCAGGTATGGCAACCAAAATCCAACATCTAATAGATGTCATAGTGGTAACATCCACACAATGTCAAGCTATTACATCATTAGACGTTGATATTTGGTTGGTTTTAGGTTGGATGTTGGACATAGATGTTGGCCTGACATTGAGTTCTGACATTAACCTGATTTTCATTTCCAAACAAAATGCAGCGTCCCCATGACGTTATGGTACAACGTCAATCTGACATTGCACATGTCTTGAGGTAGTTCATTATGATGCAAATTACCTTCTATGTAGGATTTGATTGGACAGGAATCACAGGACGGATTTTTCTAATCCCCATAGACAAGAAAAATTAGTAGTGGTTGAAGGAAAGTAGTGGAGTAAAAGTACTGATACTGCACTAAAAATGTACTTAAGTGAGAGTAAAAGTACACATTTTTAAAACTACTTAGTAAATTACAATTCCTGAGGAATACTACTCAATTACAGTAATTTGAATATTTGTAATTAGTTACTTTACACCACTGCAAATAAATGGGGAAAAAAAAAAATTAAAGCATGAATCACAAAATATGGCCAACATGCTAATTTACAGATATTTTTTTTACAGTGTGAGTGTGGAGATCTGTGTACCGTATCAGAGATCAGCAGCAGGTTCTGCCAGGTTTCAGGTCTGTTTCCATCCCTCATCCTGCTAACGCCACCACTGCCTGCACAGGAGAAACCATCCATCATCGTCTGAATGCAGAGTTCAGTGCGCCGCATTAGGAACATGAGGACCAATACAAACTCAAGATTTAATATCCTGCACCGTAACATGCTTAGAGTCATGTCATGACAACAGATAATCATGTTACAGTTTTACGGTTATCCTTGTAAAATGTGAGAATTATAGCTTATTATTAAAGGGATAGTTCAGCCAAAAATCTAAATTACATCATCATTTACTCTTGCTCATGTGCTTTTAAACCCTGATGAGTTTCTTTCTTCTGTTGAACCCGAAAAAAAATATTTTGCTGGTTGTTGTTACACATTGACTTCCATAGTAGGAAAAACAAATAATATGGACGTCAATAGATCCCATCAACTAGCATTCTTCAACATATCTTTTTTTGTGTTCAACAGAAGAAAGAAACTCAAACAGGTTTTGAACAAGTGAAGGGTGAATAAATGATGACAGAGATATTATGTTTTAATGAACTATCCCTTTAAGAAATACAGTTGAACCCAGAAGTTGACATACACTAAAAAAAGGAACATAACCATTTTTTAAAAATGTCTGATGGTAAATCATACTAAACGTTTACTATTTTAGGCCCGTTAGGATTACCTAAATCATTTACATTTGCTAAATGCCAGAATAATGAGAGAATTTTTTTTTTTGAGAATGTTTTATTAATTTCTAGTTTTATTAAAAGTTTACACACATTTCCTTGGTATTTTTTAGCTTTGCTTTTAAACTGTATAACTTTGGTCAAATGTTTTGGGTATCCTTCCACAAGCTTCTCACAATAGTTTGCAGGAATTTTGGCCCATTCCTCCTGACAGAATTGGTGTAACTGAGTCAGATTTGTAGGCTGTCTTGCTCGCACAAGCTTTTTCAACTCTGCCCACAAATTTTCTATAGGATTGAGCTCAGGGCTTTGTGATGGCCACTCCAAAACATTCACTCTGTTGTCTTTAAAGCACATTTTAACTAATTTCGCAGTATGCTTAGGGTCATGGTCTGTTTGGAAGACCCATTTGTGGCCAAATTTTAATTTCCTGGCTGATGACTTAAGATGTTGCCTCAGGATTTCTACATAATGTTCTTTCTTCATGATGACATCTATGCTGTGAAGTGGATCAGTCCCTCCTGCAGCAAAACAGCCAAACAACATGAACACACAAGGAAGCAGTGTGTTTGAGGTTTTCCTTAAATACTATTCTACAGTTGTGCCTCCAATTAACTCAAATGTTGTCAATTAGCCGATCAGAAACTTCCAAAACCTTGACATCATCATCTGAGCTTTTTCAGAGGCAGAATAATCTTATTGTGTGTAAACTTGACTTTCAAGAAAAGTTATAACAATTTCTCAAAAAATCTCTCTCTCATTATTCTGCTATTAAGCATAACAGAAACAAATGTGATAATCCTAACTTACCTAAAAGAGAAAAAGTTTAGTTACATTAACATCTGACTTTTTTTAAATGGTTATGTGCCTTTTTATAGAGTGTATGTAAACTTCTGGTTTCAACTGTAAGTAAAAGAACTTTAAAAATGTATACAAATTTTTATATATATAAAAAAAAAAATGTATATATATATATATATATATATATATATATATATATATATATATATATATATATATATATATATATATATATATATATATTTATATATATATATTATATAAATTAGTGCTGTCAAACAATTTATTAAGATTAATAAACTGTGTGTGTACTGTGTATATTTATTAAATAATACATATATGTTTTTAAACACACACACACACACACACACACACACACACACACACACACACACACACACACACACACACACACACACACACACACACACACACACACACACATTTTTATGTTGATCATGATTAATCATTTAACAGCACTAATATAAATATAATGAAAATATTTGACAGTTAATTTGTATTATATGTTACAACTGATTATGCATAATTGCATGAAACTAACTCTAAAACTAACTTTTCCCATTCCAACCCTAACCATCTAGTAAGCACATGTAATATTATTATTAATATTACTCAGTAGGGGCGGCGGGGTGGCACAGTAGGTAGTGCTTGAGTTTGCATGTTCTCCCCGTGTTGGCATGGGTTTCCTCCAGGTGCTCCGGTTTCCCCCACAGTCCAAAATCATATACTTTAGGTGAATTGGGTAAGCTAAATTGTTCGTAGTGTATGTGTGTGAATGAGAGTGTATGGATGTTTCCCAAATTCGCAGCTGAAAGGGCATCCACTGCGTAAAACATATGCTGGATAAGTTGGCGGTTCATTCCGCTGTGGCGACCTCTGAAATAGAGACTAAGCCGAAGGAAAACGAATGAATGAATGTATAGTTGCACTGTAAGCACACCTTAAAATCAAATTACCTAATATTTTTTTCAATTCTGAAAAAAAGAAGTTTCATTAAATTAAGTTAAATGTTTAGATTTTTAAATATTTTATTGGAGCTATTGTCCACACTAGCCCAAACTAAACTAAAGTAACATTCATTCATTCATTTTCTTTTCGACTTAGTCTCTTTATTAATCCGGGGTCGCCACAGCGGAATGAACCACCAACTTATCCAGCACATGTTTTACGCAGCGGATGCCCTTCCAGCTGCAACCCATCTCTGGGAAACATCCATACACACTCATTCACACTCATACACTACGGACAATTTAGCTTACCCAATTCACCTGAACAGAGTGTCTTTGGACTGTGGGGGAAACCGGAGTACCAGGAGGAAACCCACTCAAATGTAGGGAGAACATGCAAACCCCACACAGAAACGCCAACAGACCCAGCCGAGGCTCGAACCAGCAAACCTTTTTGCTGTGAGGCGACAGCACTGCTAAAGTAACATTTTAAGTTAAAAAAAATATATAATTTATTAACTAAAAATCTCAAAAACAGACTTGCTTTAATTAAATTAAATGTTTAGTTTATTTATTTATTTATTTATTTATTTATTTATTTATTTATTTATTTATTTATTTATTTATCTGAGCTATTAATGTCTAATTCAACATTTCTTATTTTTTTTAAATACTAAAAAAACCTAAAGTAACTTTTTAATAAAAAAAAATAATTTTTATTAACAAAAAATAACAAAAACAGACTTAAAATATATATATATATATATATATATATATATATATATATATATATATATATATATATATATATATATATAATGTTTAATATATATAAAATATATATAATGTTTAATTTTTTATTTATTCTTATCTTATCTGAGCTAATAATGTCTAAATCAACATTTCTTACTTTTCCTTCATTCATTCATTTTCCTTCGGCTTAGTCCCTTTATTCATCAGGGGTCGCCACAGCGGAATGAACCGGCAACTTATCCAGCATATGTTTTACACAGCGGATGCCCTTCCAGCCTCAACCTAACACTGGGAAACATCCACACACCCTCATTCACATACACACACACACTCATAGGGCCAATTTAGTTCATTCAATTCCCCTATAGCGCATGTGTTTGGAATGGGAAACCGGAGCACCCAGAGGAAACCCACACTAACACAGGGAGAACATGCAAACTCCACACAGAAACACCAACTGAACCAGGACTCGAACCAGCGACCTTCTTGCTGTGAGGCAACAGTGCTAACCACTGAGCCATCATGTCACCCCTTCTTACTTTTATAAATATTAAAATAACCTAAAGTAACATTTTAATAAAAATATATATATTTTTTTTATTAACTAAAATCACAAAAACAGAGTATATGTAAAACACAACAAATAAATAAAGCTATTCTGACTGCAATGTAAACACAGCATACTGAAGCGGTCTAAAAATAGCTTCAGCATGGTCGGTTTGCCTTTCATTTCAAAGTAAAGTCAGACTAAAAATTTGACATCAAAAAAGGGAATGACACAAACCAGCATCAGAGCCGTGTCCTCATACTGTAAGTGTCACATGTTTCTGCATTAGCTGCACATCATCATGTCAGATCTGCTTAATTCCTCCTTCTGTCCTTCCTATTGACCTTTTCACATTCAGAGAATGAAATCAACATGCCAAACAACATCCATCCTCAATTAACCACAGGGCACGCATGCATCTTCCCAAGAGCATTTCTGTGACTGACAGCTCATGCTCAAGTCTTCTTTAAGGCTTCTTTACATAGGCTTAGTCACTAAAACTATAACACTACAGTGTACATGCTGTCTACAATGTAGGAAACAAAACTTGAAATTACTAATGCATTCAGGGTGGTTGCAAACACGCTGTTATGGGATTTTTAGGGTGATGCTAGGGAACTCTAGGGGATTTTACATGAAAATTATTTTAAAGATGTACTGTAAGCTACTGTAAATGCATAATATGAAGGAATTGTGTGTGGTAATAGTTCCTACTGAAAAGGTTTTAGGCTTAACCTCTGGGTCCCACATATTAAGTGGCCTTAACTACTATGTGCTTGCATCCAAAAAATAAATACAATGTACTTACTGTGTTGATAATGAATTGCAGAACTCTTCTGGTGCTCTTGAGGGGGGATACTCAAAGGTTTGGTGGTATTGGTAGGTTTAAGGGTGAGTTAAGGTGTAAGGGATGGTCAACGCTGTAATTAAAGCTGTAATTACAGAAATTATTTACAGATTACATGCATGTATTTAATCAATCATAAGTGCAATGTAAAAACATATTTGCACAGTAAGTACATTGTAACAAATGATTTATTTAAGAGCAGAACATTATAAAGATCTGGGGCTTAGCCCAAATGTAGGTGGTCTTTGCCCTCCTTCACCCCACTACACTCAAGTTTTACCCTTAAAAGCCTGTTCATGTAAGGCATCATGTATTAGAATACACATTTTCTGCAAAATATTTGAATGCAAAAAATTCATTCATTCATTCATTTTCTTTTTGGCGTAGTCCCTTTATTAATCCGAGGTCGCCACAGCGGAATGAACCGCCATCTTATCCAGCACATGTTTTACGCAGCGGATGCCCTTCCAGCTGCAACCCTTCGCTGGGAAACATCCATACACTCTCATTCACACTCATACACTGACAATTTAGCCTACCCAATTCACCTGTACCGCATGTCTTTGGACTGTGGGGGAAACCAGAGCACCCGAAGGAAACCCATGTGAACGCGGGGAGAACATGCAAACTCCACACAGAAACATCAGCTGACCCAGCCGAGGCTCGAACCAGCGACCTTCTTGCTGTGAGGCGACAGCACTACCTACTGCGCCACTGCGTCGCACCTGAATGCAAAAACTAAAAATTAAAAATTAAATAGCCTACCCAGCGTAAAATAACAGCTAGCAGACCTAACATTTTAGCTACAGCTCGGAGAGTCGCACAGTTTTAAAAAAAATTTTACGGTTTTATTCCTGTTAAGAATATTTATTGTTGTCAGACTCCACTTTCACATAAATAAACCTGAAGGAATAAATCAAAACTCAGTCTGTGCATAGCATCTAAGGTAAATCTTTAATAAACCAAAACAAGATAGCCTGACTTTTGTTGCGTGTGTTAGTTGTTTACAATGGCAACCAATGTTCTCCTCAGAATATTCAACAAGATTAATTTAGTAAAAATAAATGTTGAAAAACATTTTTGAAAAACGTTTTGACAAACCTTAACAAACCCAAAAGATTTGGGGCTTTAAAAAAAACATTTGGGACTGAAACCCATGTTATTGTCGGCAACAAATAAAATTTGCAAAAGTTATGTATTTGTTAGGCTGGTTGCATGGAAAGCATATTTAATACTGTAAGATGTGTCTAGATGAATGATTTGATTGTTGTAAACATAAATTGTCAAAATATGGGTGAAATAATGTTTTTCATTTTTCAGGGTAACAGATATATTTATTCATTCATTCATTCATTTTCTTTTCGGCTTAGTCCCTTTATTAATCTGGGGTCGCCACAGCGGAATGAACCGCCAGCTTATCCAGCTCGTTTTTACGCAGCGGATGCCCTTCCAGCCGCAACCCATCTCTGGGGAAGATCCACACACACTCATTCACACTCATACACTATACGGACAATTTAGTCTACCCAATTCACCTGTACCGCATGTCTTTGGACTGTGGGGGAAACCGGAGCACCCGGAGGAAACCCACGCGAACGCAGGGAGAACATGCAAACTCCACACAGAAACGCCAACTGACCCGGCCGAGGCTTGAACCAGCGACCTTCTTGCTGTGAGGCGACAGCACTACCTACTGCACCACTGCGTCACCAGATATATTTATATAAATGATTAATGTATTACCTTATATTTAAAAATACAATTGAAGTCAAAATTATTAGCCCTCCCGTATATTTTTTTCAGCAATTTCTGTTCAACGGAAAAAAAATGTTTCAACACATTTCCAAACATAATAGTTTTTTAATTATGTTTAGCTTATGATTTGCTTATGATTATCTTTGCCGTAATGACAGTACATGATATTTTTTACTAGATATTTTTCAAGAAACTAATATTCAGCTTAATGTGACATTTAAACCCAGGCTCATTCTGATTACATACCCCATATTGACCTTATTCTTCAATGCGGATGTGCGCTCGTTTTTGCGATTGTTTTAGAACTTCCGATTCAGTTGTCTATGGGAGAAATGACTAGGAATGATAAACAGCTGATACCGGTCAAACTACTCGCTCTACAAACAAGTGTTTGCATGATTATAGACTATTTTGAGGGATGTAAACAAAAACAACGGTCCCAACATATTTCCTGTTTTACATTTTTAATTTCTAGAGCTTCTGAGAATCCAAAAAGAGCCACATATTGATAAATAATGTTATGATAGCCGTTTTAACATTAAGTTATGATTGAATTGCCTCTGTTTACAGTTATGAAATTGTTTGTTAACAAGCAGGAAATGTTCATGGGCCAACGACATCACCACATTGAAGTGGTCTATACAGACAAAATAGAATAATATAATAAGAAAACCTCAGTTTGCAACATCAAGCAGCAGAACGAGCTGTTTTTAACGTCTAAAAATGAATGGAAGTGAATGAGACCGGAAGTCTCGAGCCAAAATGATTCAAATGGCTGCGCCCGCTCGTTCGCTCGTTTTTGCGAATCCACCAGAGATCGCTACGTAGAGCTTTTTGAGATCTTAAATTTCTCTCGCGAGTGCCATTCGCACCTGCTCTTCTCGTGTAAATCCACCAGAGGCCGCTGTCGACTGACTGACTGACTGACTGACTGACTGACTGACTGACTGACTGGCTGGCCAACCGATATCCCCACCCACCCCTTCCTTAATCCCAACCTATAGAGTATTCAAAAGCACAGACTGACCCGCTCACCCACTTCCCTAAACCCATCCGACAATGTTTTGAAGAACAATCCAAAAAAAAAGAAAAGCCCTCGCCTGATTTTTACCACGTTTTTAGATTTACCACATTCTCACCCTGTTATTTACTCATTTGTTTTATTTTTTGGCTTTTGTCTTACCTGCTTTATGGAACCGTTCTTCGCCGGACTCAAACCCCATCGTCACAGTCAACTCTGCTATGTGTCTCAAATCCTCCAAAGTATGCGAGGAGCCACTGAACAAACTGGTAACAGTGGGAAAGCCATCCATACGGAGGTAAGCGGTCAACTGGTAAGCATAAAAATGAACAGCGTCATACCGCCCCGTAGCTTTAATTTTAAAGACAAAATGCAGTCATAGGTTCCTCTGACTACATAAATTGCAATCTCCAGAAATGTATATAGGGACACGTGTTCAGAATGAGCCTCCCAGATAGCATACGAATGTGGGCAACTTTAGGCAGTTATGCGGCCCTGGTGGTATTCATTCAGCCCAGACAAACTGAATGTGAGCCTGAAGTGGCCCACATGTACAATGGCAAAGGGGGTCCCAAGATTCAAATTCATATATGGGCCATTTAAGGCAAATATTTGGCAAAAGGTAATCTGAATGTGGCCCATGTAGAAAATGATCAATTTGGCCCAAATGATGGAGGACAAATGTGGGCCATAGTCATTTAAGGGTAATCTGGGTCTAAACATAAAGTGGCTCACATGTGTAGGTGCAAATGTGGCCCAGTTATCTTAAGACATATGTGTGCCACTTTTGGCAAATATTCAGCACAGTAAGCTATGGCTATTGCGGCTGTGAGCCTAATGTGGCCCAGAAAAAATATGGCAAATGTGGCCCAGTTATTTTAAAACATATGTGGGCCACTTTTGGCAAATATTCAGCACAGTAAACTCTGGCTAATGCAGTCGTTAGCCTATAGTGGCCCAGAGAAGATATGGCAAATGTGGCCCAGTTATCCTACAACAAATGTGGGCCACTTGTGGCAAATATTTGGCACAGTTAGCTCTGGCTATTGCGGCTGTGAGCCTAAAACGGCCCAGAGTAGATATGGCAAATGTGGCCCAGTTATCCTAAAACAAATGTGGGCCACTTTTGGCAAATATTTGGCACAGTTAGCTCTGGCTAATGTGGCTGTGAGCCTAAAGGGGCCCAGAGAAGATTTGGCAAATGTGGCCCAGTTATCTTAAAACATATGTGGACCACATAGACTAAAGTCACCATCATGGAGAAAAATGTTTGCTTTAGTTGGGCTCAGAGCCCTGAACCTCTTAATATCAATTTTCTTTTGGGCTGCTGTAACTTTTAAGAACTTTGCTTGAAAAGTTTATTCATTACAGCAAACAAGCCAAGTAAAAAAAAAAAAAAACAATAAAATTAAGAGAGGCATAACCTGTGATGAAATAATATAATTCACTGATGTTAACCAATATTTAATCCATTATCAAAAGTAACATAATAACACAGAATTATGAAGTTTATAAGCTAAAAAGATTCTATGGTTCAACTTCTGCTCACAGGCGACGCAGTGGCGCAATAGGTAGTGCTGTCGCCTCACAGCAAGAAGGTCGCTGGTTCGAGCCTCGGGTGGGTCAGTTGGCGTTTCTGTGTTGAGTTTGCATGTTCTCCCCGTGTTGGTGTGGGTTTCCTCTGGGTGCTCTGGTTTCCCCCACAGTCCAAAGACATATGGCATAGGTGAATTGGGTAGGCTAAATTGTCCGTAGTTTATGTGTGTGAATGAGTGTGTGTGGATGTTTCCCAGAGATGGGTTGCGGCCGGAAGGGCATCCGCTGCGTAAAAATGTGCTGGATAAGTTGGCGGTTCATTCCGCTGTTGCGACCCCGGATTAATATAGGGACTAAGCCAAAACGAAAATGAATGAATGAATGAACTTCTGCTCACAGAGACATCCATAATCAGCATATGAACCTCAACAACGGTGACAATTAACAAAATGAACAAAACTCACAAACAGGATACTAAAAGTGACAAATTCAAGAACGTCAACATAAACAGCGGAATCAAAAGCAAATCATGATAACTGGAGCATCAATATGATATATATAATGTATTCATACTGCAATGCATGCTGGGATTTTTGTACTTTGCCACACCCAGCAAGTGTAAGGTGTAGGCCAGATCGGGGCCAGAATAAAAGCAAACTGTGGCCCAGAATAGGGTCAGTTCTGACGCCCTAGAGCAGGGGTCATCAACTGTATTTGTCAGAGGGCCAGAGTTTTACCGGACAGTCACCTTGAGGGCCGGACCCCCAAGAAGAAAATCAAATAAAAATCTCATTTTGGCTTAACATTATGTTTAATGTTTATACTTTTTCAATTTCATTACAAAACTGAAGGCGTTTGATTCAGGCTCCCATCACCTATACCACAGTCGACCACTAGGAGTGATAGATATTTTGCCTCAACTCATTTAGGCTAAGTCAACAAGGGGAAATGTAACTTTAGCCATTGATTAAGCTCTGTGAGTGGCCCGTTTCAGCATTGTGAATTGTATTCAAGCCCACTTAACGTTTCATTTGATGTGCAAACATTATTTGTGACCTGTTTTGTTCTGGTACCAGGTTATTTATTTACCATGCTATTTTAAGTTGTGCCAGATTGTTTTTCCTCCTTTTTTTAGTCCCGAGGCAGACATCCCAAGTCTCCCGGAAGTTCTGTGAGTCTCCCACAAATGCATAGAGACTCCCTGATGCCCGCAAACGAATGATAATCTCCCGGACATCGCGCGTCTTCCTCCCGCTCCCTCTCCCGCACCCCTCTCCACCGCAACCCTCCTTGCTCTTCATCACACACACGTTGCGCGCACTCCGCCTACACCCCACCCGCTCTTCACTTATACGCTAAAACCTGTGTGAAACAATAAATGCTTAACGCTGCATGGTCTGTCTGAGTCTTTCCTCATTTCGAAGTGTAGCCTAAATATAGTCATAAATGGTGGTTATTCTGACAAGAGACTCGGTTGTTGTTATTTTTTGTTGCTTTAATATTGTGGACCACTATTTTGTTTTTGAGCCTCACAATTTTGGAATCCAGTCGCGGGCCGAATTGAACGGCTCAGCAGGCCGGATTTGGCCCGCGGGCCGCCAGTTGATGATCAGTGCCCTAGAGCCATCATTCCATGCTGTATATGTGGGCCGGATGTAAGTATCTGGTGTGGGCCGGATTTGAGCCACATGAATTTTGCTAGATGGGCTATGTTGCATTTAAATGCTTAACTAGGTTAATTTGACTATAATAATGACTTGTATATTCTATATTATACTTGAAAACTGTTTTATTTTTTGACCTACAGTGTTAAATCTTATTGACTTTCGTTAGTTCTACCACATTCAAGTCTATATTTGAAAAAGTGACAGTGTCATCTGAACAGTGAATCCAGCAGCATCAGCAGATTTAGCCATTTTTCACCTCTCATCTGCATGAAGTGAACTTTTTTAGACGTTCCCACCATGCCATCAATCCCACAAACCCCAGCACGAGTCTCCCATAGATAACGAATTAACAGCGTCTGCCTCTCTCCGCATCATTAGCCCGTGTCTTATCTGCAAGCAAAAACACTTTCATTTCCTTGGCTCCTTTTAAAAAGACCCTTAAGGAACGGCCTTTAACATTATTCATTGTTTTCATCACCTTCTCTTCTGTGCCCATGAAATATTCATCCAGTATGGAGAGTGTCAGTTTTGTGAAGGGGAATCCGGACTCGTTATTTTGAGCTGAAGTGCAGGCGGATGTGACTGTCACTGCGCACACAGAAAAGAGCACACTCAGAACCACAATCTTTTCTTACTCACTAAAAGCAAGTTTATACGCAGTCAGGGTTAGTCATCTGAATAAAGGCCGAACGGAAAATATGACAGCCACGTGTTTGAGAGAAAAATATCACAAACATGGAAATGAGCACACTGCAAAAAATGCTTACTTGGATTTTGTGTCTTGTTTCTAGTCTAAATATCTAAATACTCTTAAATCAAGAAGCATTTTAAAGACAGGCAAAACATATTGTCTTGTTTTAGGAAATAATATGCCAAAATGAAGTGAGTTTTTCCTTAAAACAAGCACAATAATCTGCCAATGGGGTAAGCAAAGTCATCTGACTGGAGTCAAAACAAAAAATATGACATCCGTGTATATGAGAGAAAAATATTACAGACTTGAAAGTAAACAAACTGCAAAAAATGCTTACTTGGATTTTGTGTCTTGTTTCTAGTGCAAATATCGAAATATTCTTAAATCAGGAAGCATGTTCAAGATAATTTGCCAAAATGAAGTGAGTTTTTCCTTAAAACAAGTAGAATAATCAACAGACTTGGAAATGAGCACACTGCAAAATGCTTGAATTTTGTGTCTTGTTTCTAGCGCAAATATCGAAATACTCTTAAATCAAGGAGCATGTTCAAGACCGGCAAAACATATTGTCTTGTTTTAAAAAATAATGTGCCAAAGTTAAGAGAGTTTTTCCTTAAAACAAGCAGAATAATCTGCCAGTGGGGTAAGAAAAGTCATCTGAATGAAGGGCAAAATAAAAATATGACATCTGTGTAAATGAGAGAAAAGTATTACAGACTTGAAAATGAACAAACTGCTGGCCTTACTTGGATTTTGTGTCTTGTTTCTAGTCCAAATTTCTAAATACTCTTAAATCAAGAAGCATTTTCTAGACAGTCAAAACATTTTGTCTTGTTTTAGGAAATAATATGCCAAAATGAAGTGAGTTTTTCCTTAAAACAAGCACAATAATCTGCCAGTGGGGTTTGCCATATGAATGGTTTGCCAAATGCCATATGAATGAAGCCCAAACAAAAAATATGACGTCCGTGTATATGAGAGAAAAATATTACAGACAAAAAAAATGCTTTTCTTACTTGGATTTTGTGTCTTGTTTCTAGTCCAAATATCTAAATATTCTTAAATCTAACAACTCTTAAAATCAAGAAGCATTTTCTAGAGAGGCAAAACATATTTTAAGAAATTACTAAAATTGCCAGTAAGTTACTGTAAATTTTACATCTGAATGAAGCCCAAACAAAAATATGACATCTGTGTATATGAGAGAAAAATATTACAGACTTGGAAATGAGCACACTGCAAAAAAATGCTTTACTTACTTGGATTTTTGTCTTGTTATTAGTCCAAATATCTAAATATTCTTAAATTAAGAAGCATTTTAAAGACAGACAAAACATATTGTCTTGTTTTAAGAAATAATTTGGCAAAGTTAGGAGAGTTTTTCCTTAAAACAAGCACAAAAATCTGCCAGTGGGGTAAGAAAAGTCATCTGAATGAAGGGCAAAATAAAAATATGTCATCCGTGTAAATGAGAGAAAAGTATTACAGATTTGAAAATGAACAAACTGCTGGCCTTACTTGGATTTTGTGTCTTGATTCTAGTCCAAATATCTAAATATTCTTAAATCAAGAAGCATTTTCTAGACCGGCAAAACATTTTGTCTTGTTTTAGGAAATAATATGTCAAAATGAAGAGAGTTTTTCCTTAAAACAAGCACAATAATCTGCCAGTGGGGTTTGCCATATGAATGGTTTGCCAAATGCCATATGAATGAAGCCCAAACAAAAAATATGACATCCGTGTATATGAGAGAAAATATTACAGACAAAAAAAATGCTTTTCTTACTTGGATTTTGTGTGTTGTTTCTAGTCCAAATATCTAAATATTCTTAAATCTAACAACTCTTAAAATCAAATAGCATTTCTAGAGAGGCAAAACATATTTTAAGAAATTACTAAAATTGCCAGTAAGTTACTGTAAATTTTACATCTGAATGAAGCCCAAACAAAAATATGACATCTGTGTATATAAGAGAAAAATATTACCGACTTGGAAATGAGCACACTGCAAAAAAATGCTTTACTTACTTGGATTTTTGTCTTGTTATTAGTCCAAATATCTAAATATTCTTAAATCAAAAAGCATTTTAAAGACAGACAAAACATATTGTCTTGTTTTAAGAAATAATATGGCAAAGTTAGGAGAGTTTTTCCTTAAAACAAGCACAAAAATCTGCCAGTGGGGCAAGAAAAGTCATCTGAATGAAGGGCAAAATAAAAATATGACATCCGTGTAAATGAGAGAAAAGTATTACAGACTTGAAAATGAACAAACTGCTGGCCTTACTTAGATTTTGTGTCTTGATTCTAGTCCAAATATCTAAATATTCTTAAATCAAGAAGCATTTTCTAGACCGGCAAAACATTTTGTCTTGTTTTAGGAAATAATATGCCAAAATGAATAGAGTTTTTCCTTAAAACAAGCACAATAATCTGCCAGTGGGGTTTGCCATATGAATGGTTTGCCAAATGCCATATGAATGAAGCCCAAACAGAAAATATGACATCTGTGTATATGAGAGAAAAATATTACAGACTTGGAAATGAGCACACTGCAAAAAAATGCTTTACTTACTTGGATTTTTGTCTTGTTATTAGTCCAAATATCTAAATATTCTTAAATCAAGAAGCATTTTAAAGACAGACAAAACATATTGTCTTGTTTTAAGAAATAATATGCCAAAGTTAGGAGAGTTTTTCCTTAAAACAAGCACAAAAAACTGCCAGTGGGGCAAGAAACATCATCTGAATGAAGGGCAAATTAAAAATATGACATCTGTGTAAATGAGAGAAAAGTATTACAGACTTGAAAATGAACAAACTGCTGGCCTTACTTGGATTTTGTGTCTTGATTCTAGTCCAAATATCTAAATATTCTTAAATCAAGAAGCATTTTCTAGACCGGCAAAACATTTTGTCTTGTTTTAGGAAATAATATGCCAAAATGAAGTGAGTTTTTCCTTAAAACAAGCACAATAATCTGCCAGTGGGGTTTGCCATATGAATGGTTTGCCAAATGCCATATGAATGAAGCCCAAACAAAAAATATGACATCCGTGTATATGAGAGAAAAATATTACAGACAAAAAAAATGCTTTTCTTACTTGGATTTTGTGTCTTGTTTCTAGTCCAAATATCTAAATATTCTTAAATCTAACAACTCTTAAAATCAAGAAGCATTTTCTAGAGAGGCAAAACATATTTTAAGAAATTACTAAAATTGCCAGTAAGTTACTGTAAATTTTACATCTGAATGAAGCCCAAACAAAAATATGACATCTGTGTATATGAGAGAAAAATATTACCGACTTGGAAATGAGCACACTGCAAAAAAATGCTTTACTTACTTGGATTTTTGTCTTGTTATTAGTCCAAATATCTAAATATTCTTAAATCAAGAAGCATTTTAAAGACAGACAAAACATATTGTCTTGTTTTAAGAAATAATATGCCAAAGTTAGGAGCGTTTTTCCTTAAAACAAGTACAAAAATCTGCCAGTGGGGTAAGAAAAGTCATCTGAATGAAGGGCAAAATAAAAATATGACATCCGTGTAAATGAGAGAAAAGTATTACAGACTTGAAAATGAACAAACTGCTGGCCTTACTTGGATTTTGTGTCTTGATTCTAGTCCAAATATCTAAATATTCTTAAATCAAGAAGCATTTTCTAGACCGGCAAAACATTTTGTCTTGTTTTAGGAAATAATATGTCAAAATGAATAGAGTTTTTCCTTAAAACAAGCACAATAATCTGCCAGCGGGGTTTGCCATATGAATGAAGCCCAAACAGAAAATATGACATCCGTGTATATGAGAGAAAAATATTACAGACAAAAAAAATGCTTTTCTTACTTGAATTTTGTGTGTTGTTTCTAGTGCAAATATCTAAATATTCTTAAATCTAACAACTCTTAAAATCAAGAAGCATTTTCTAGACAGGCAAAACATATTTTAAGTAAGTTACTGTAAATTTTACATCTGAATGAAGCCCAAACAAAAAATATGGCATCTGCCCAGCCAACATGTCCACGTGGGCCCCACATGGGATTTTCCTGGGCTTTGTGGGTGTCAACTGGGCATGGGCTCAGAGTGGGCATTTTGTTGGGCTGAATATGGGCCCCAGCTTGAATAAGGTTGTGGGTATCAGTTAGGCAGCATATTTGTAGGTCCTAAATGGGCCACATATGGGCAAAATTAGACAGTATTTTTTTTTTTTTTTTTGCAGCGTGTTTGCTTTTGTACAATTATAATAACAGCCCAACCAGTTTTTAAATGAAATGTTAAGTATTTCATACAGTGCTGCCAACTCTCACGCATTCGGCGTGAGAGTCACGCAATTGACAGTATTCTCACGCTCTCACGCCACACATCCATTTTCTCACGCAGGAAAATCATCCCGTGAATATTTTTTCCGTTGTAATAAAGACGGTGTTAAAGATATTTATTGCTTTATAATGATGTTATTCTCTCTATGTGCAACCGATCCAACGCTGGTGAAAGCAATGTAATAGAAAAAGAAACTGACGCATGCGCGCAGAAAACATACCCGCGAGCCTCTCGCACCGCCCCTGCTTGATGCGCTGCTCGCGTTGCCGCTCCCGGTATGAATCCCGGTTGTGAACATGTATGCCGAAAAAAATAGGCGCTGCTCACGCTTTGTGCAACAGGTGTTGTGACGAGAAACGCACCCCTATTTAGGCTAAGTGCAAATAGCGCACCTCGTTGGAATAAGCTAGTTGAGTGATTCCCGTTCATCACTTTGATTGACAGAGACAACATAACTAAAGAGAGCAACAAATAGTTGTGACAGTGGCGTAGTTTGTAAAGCGCCTGGCATGGCATGTGTTGATGCGATTGATCATGAATCTGGTTCGAATCCAGCATTTTTCTACATATCAGATTTTGCCTACTCTTCATCACGAGGAAGACAAGTAGGAATCATTAATCAGTTGTGTGTATTATGGAAGACTCAGATTCATAGAACTGGATTGGAGAGGTGTTATATGCAAATCATATGCATTATAGAAGTTATACATTAAAAATACCCTTATATATAAATTTTAGTACTGCTTCTGTGAACTTGAACAAGTATATTAAAATCCATTCATTTTCACTAGTTTTATTAGTATTTTTTTTTTTTCAAAGTGGGCTTTAAATGCTTTAAAAATAAATTAAATCTTTGTAGACTAGAAATATATGTACTGTATATCATTTATTTTAAATATGCGGGCAATACAATATAGATTAATTTCATAAAAACATATTTTATTAATCTTTTTTTAAATTCAACTATAGGGGTGTGGCAGGTAAGGGGCCTACAAGACATTGTGCCCAGGGGCCTCTGAATTCTTAATCCGAGCCTACCTTTCATAGACTTTCATTGGGATTCTGTCTACATGAAAACCAAAGGCCATAATTGATTAAAACATAATATGATTATTATCTTGATGGATAAAGCAAAACAATAGGTAAAGCGCATTTTAAAACGCACTAGTTTTACAAATAAATGTAAAAACAAATCTGTAATCTTCTGTAAGGGAAGGGTTCACTCTCATTAGTGTCATAATGATGTTATTGAATAATTATCAATTTAAGTTAATAGATGCACATTTCAGAGGGGCTGTGTTTTATGGCAGGGGTAACAGCTTTTAATGTACAGGTGTCAGCGCCTAGTGAGTTTTGTAAATCGGCTAAATTAAAGTTTAACTAATATGATGATGATCTTAATTTGACTAAGCATATCTCCTGATAGATTTTTTTTTATGAAGCAGAAAGGAGGGATAAAGTCAGGGAGTTTAGACTTAATAAACCTAATTCTTGGCCATAAGTCAGGTCTAAGACAACACACAACAGATAATTCTATAAAACATATTTTGTGTTCTATACAATCTGTAGAAATTCAATCTAATGAGATTGCTGTGAGGCGACAGTGCTAACCACTGAGCCACCATGCTGTTCTGAAATTAATATATTTACGCAAAAGATTTCTTAAATGTTCTTAGCATATCACTTCAGTTGTATCTTTACATAGTTTTTTATTTATTTCTTTATAATAGGATAATTGTATAATAGTAATAATACTCTAATTTAATAAATATCTTAGAAGTATTTATTAAAATAATATATTTATTATTTTATATATTTATAAATAATCTGGGCGTGGCTTGCTGTACAGTAGTGTTTTTATCTGTGTATTTGACTACTGTATGTACAGTAAGGGTGGTTTTGACAAAATATCGCCTGTAGTAAGTTGGTCTGGTCTCTGTGAAGTTACTACAACCTTTAAATTATGAATAAAAATCTTTGGTGAGGTACAGTAGTGTTTTTATCTGTGTATTTGACTACTGTATGTACAGTAAGGGTGGTTTTGACAAAATATCGCCTGTAGTAAGTTGATCTGGTCTCCATGAAGTTACTACAACCTTCAAAATATGAATAACAATCTTTGGTGAGGTACAGTAGTGTTTTTATTTGTCTATTTGACTACTGCAGGGCTGCCAACTTTTGGCTTTAGCTTGGAGTGAGAATTTTTATTCATATTTTGAAGGTTGTAATAACTTCACAGAGACCAGACCAACTTACTACAGGCGATAATTTGTCAAAACCACCCTTACTGTACATACAGTAGTCAAATACACAGATAAAAACACTACTGTACCTCACCAAAGATTTTTATTCATATTTTGAAGGTTGTAGTAACTTCACAGAGACCAGACCAACTTACTACAGGCGATATTTTGTCAAAACCACCCTTTCTGTACATACAGTAGTCAAATAGATAAATAAAAACACTACTGTACCTCACCAAAGATTATTATTCATATTTTGAAGGTTGTAGTAACTTCATGGAGACCAGACCAACTTACTACAGGCGATATTTTGTCAAAACCACCCCTACTGTACATACAGTAGTCAACTAAATAAATTAAAACACTACTGTACCTCACCAAAGATTATTATTCATAATTTGAAGGTTGTAGTAACTTCATGGAGACCAGACCAACTTACTACAGGCGATATTTTGTCAAAACCATCCTTACTGTACATACAGTAGTCAAATACACAGATAAAAACACTACTGTACCTCACCAAAGATTTTTATTCATATTTTGAAGGTTGTATTAACTTCATGGAGACCAGACCAACTTACTACAGGCGATATTTTGTCAAAACCACCCTTACTGTACATACAGTAGTCAAATAGACAAATAAAAACACTACTGTACCTCACCAAAGATTTTTATTCATAATTTGAAGGTTGTAGTAACTTCATGGAGACCAGACCAACTCACTACAGGCGATATTTTGTCAAAACTATCCTTACTGTACATACAGTAGTCAAATACACAGTTAAAAACACTACTGTACCTCACCAAAGATTATTATTCATATTTTGAAGGTTGTAGTAACTTCACAGAGACCAGACCAACTTACTACAGGCAATATTTTGTCAAAACTATCCTTACTGTACATACAGTAGTCAAATAGACAAATAAAAACACTACTGTACCTCACCAAAGATTATTATTCATATTTTGAAGGTTGTAGTAACTTCACAGAGACCAGACCAACTTACTACAGGCGATATTTTGTCAAAACCATCCTTACTGTACATACAGTAGTCAAATAGACAAATAAAAACACTACTGTACCTCACCAAAGATTATTATTCATATTTTGAAGGTTGTAGTAACTTCACAGAGACCAGACCAACTTACTACAGGCGATATTTTGTCAAAACCACCCTTACTGTACATACAGTAGTCAAATAGATAAATAAAAACACTACTGTACCTCACCAAAGATTATTATTCATAATTTGAAGGTTGTAGTAACTTCATGGAGACCAGACCAACTTACTACAGGCGATATTTTGTCAAAACTATCCTTACTGTACATACAGTAGTCAAATACACAGATAAAAACACTACTGTACCTCACCAGAGATTATTATTCATATTTTGAAGGTTGTAGTAACTTCACAGAGACCAGACCAACTCACTACAGGCGATATTTTGTCAAAACCATCCTTACTGTACATACAGTAGTCAAATAGACAAATAAAAACACTACTGTACCTCACCAAAGATTATTATTCATAATTTGAAGGTTGTAGTAACTTCATGGAGACCAGACCAACTTACTACAGGCA